>JBAJHW010000003.1:78645853-79360853 GCA_037013535.1 Intellagama lesueurii | reverse complement strand
CAGAGATGTTTCAGGGAGAAAGAAAGGAAAAAAGGGCTCCTGTTCTGTTTCTCTCCAGTAGGATTGCTAGGCCTCAGTCCACTGGCCAAAGTCTCAGGAGATTGTGAGGCTTTTCTGTGTCTCCCACAGAACATCAGGACTACTGATGTTAAAGAAGGAGAAAGTTTTCCCATGGTGAACCTCATCTTTTGCACTCTGGGTGTACTGGCCCCTGTAATTTCCTACAACCAGGAAACTCATGTATAATTTGTGGATTTTATTGTGTGTAGTAGCTTTAATGCCTGGGTATTCTCTCAACCTGTCAGTTCAAACAGATATCCCCTTTAGTTTCAGGGTTTGGCCCTAAGACCTTGGCCCTAAGTCTCAGGGAGTAGGAAGCTGCTGATCTGGCAGTCCTGCTTTCCAAACCACCATCACCTGTAGGTAGAAATGCTCTGATTTGTGGCTGTCAACCAGCTCCAATTCTAACCCTAAATTGTTTAAGAGAGGACAGCTTAAAGGGGCTGTGATGGGGGAAAGGGCGTTTTTTGCTGTCATAAAATTGCACCCCCAACCCAATTCATGGTAGACCGGACTATAAGGCTGAATTTCCCGATTCAATAGAGCCATGAAAGAGGAAAAATCTTTTTATGATCAGGATATGCTGCAGTCTTTTCTTATAGATCCCAATTGTACTTAACAAACAAGGTCTGTGCTAAGCCAGAATTAGAATGTTTGGTGGATTTGTTTTCTTTTGGGTTCCGCTGTTCAAATGTACCTCATGTAAAGAAGCTAAGCAGCCTGTCTTTAATGCGTTCTCTTCACTTCAGCGGAGTTTCCTAAGAAGTTAGTAGCTCAAGCAACCTTCCAGATCTCAAGTGTTCACAAATCACTAAGGCAGAATCTCTGAAATAGATTTGTTTTTGAAGCAAGCCTCCTAAATTTTGCCTTCTGGGATATGTGCCACTGACATTTGCAACGTTTTCCTCCTCAGAGCTCCGAGGAGATAATTTTTCTCTTTAATGAGAGAACCTGAGGTTCTTCTGTAACGACTCTCATATAATGACATGGCTCCAGGGGGCTTAGGCTTTGTAAAGAAAAATGTCTTCTGTCATGAGAGTTTTTAACCCTACCTACACGCAGCATCCTTTTAAGTTTTCCTAACCACAGGTTGCTCTTTGTCCTTGGCCTCAATGTCAATCTGTAAACAACAGAGGGCAGAATTTATAGTTCCGCGTTTCTGTCACAAGTGTCAGGCTGTTATATCAGCAATGTTTTTCTATTTTTGTCAGATTACTCACTCTGCTGGAACAAAATAGATCTATCACACTAATTTTATATGGCGAACTATTTATTGCCACATGTCTAGTGACACAGCATAACGTAGAGTAATGATGTACTATATTTCCCTACAAAGTGCTTCATAGAACGGTCTGAAAACAAGAGGAAAAATATCCAGATTCTTCCAGCAGTTAATAGGTAACCTGCAAGGTTACAGATAGGAGAGCTGTAGTATAAAGTACAGAAAATGTCTTCTATGCCCCTCTGCTGCTGAAATTAGTTTGAGACGATGTTACTGAAACCAAGTATTAATGATGCTCAGGTCCTAATCCCTGGGCCTCTAATTCCAGAGTGATCATGCCAGAATGAGGCCATCTAGCTGGGGAATATATTTTCAGATGCAAAGTCCAATTCTTGTCATGCCATGCCAGCCCCAAGTTGGCAGGAAGGGCAAAGGACCCCTCTCATCTTCCCTGCTGCCCCTCCACCTCCAGAGGAAAAGGACAAACACATGAGTAAGCGTCTGTTGCTTCTCCTCACTTTTGTTGCTAGCTTCAGAGCCAGGGTTAAAATCTGAGAGAACAAGTGGCAATAGCAAGATGAGCCACGATAGGTCATGGAGTTTTAATGGTCAGCTGGAGATCTCCTGCTGGAACATGGGTCGAAGCGTAGGCTTTAATAGGTGCCCAATACTGCCAGCATCTGGCAGGGGCCCAGTAATGCTCTCCTGGAGTATACAAATCCCTGAAAGGAGTTAGGCATGTTCTGGGTACCTTTATACATATATACTTCTCCCTTCAATTGCACAGGTCTGAACAGCATTGTATTCTTGACATTTTTCAATGTGTGGAAATCATTTTTCCTTTTATGATTGAAGGATTTTGTCAATAGGTCTTGTAAGAACATCTACAACAATTAAGATGCCCCTTCCCCGCCCCCATTTTTTTCCTGCAGATTCCCTATTGTTCTTTGTTTATCTTTAGCATCAGCCTTGCTCTTTCAAAAAGTACCCTGCTGAAAGACTCACTTATTAACAGAATGATGAAGATAGCTAGATACAAAGTTATACTCACAGAGGTGCATACAGATGTAAATAATTTGAGTGCTAAGGGCAGAATGAGAGCACACCCGTATGATGTTTAGATGTACCAGTTATTCTCATGGATTGAACTCAGAGGAAGCTGATCCTACACAATTACATGAAGACATTGCCTTTGTTTAGTACATGTTGCCTGATTGCTGCCCCTCCAACTCCAGAGGAAAAGGAAAACACTATTTTTTGTTTTATTTTCTTAATGATCCAATAAAGGTATCGTCTATTACTGCATTTTTATTGTTTTGAGGACATACGGGCTTGTCCTGATTTTTTCCTGAGTAAGTTCTTGGCAACTTCTGTTGCTTCTCACTTTTATTGCTGACTTCTGAGCCAGAGCAGTACACACTGGCTGAGACTCACTAATCTGTATGTTCCCTCCCCCTGAAGCAGTTTTTCAAGGTTTTTGAATTGGTAGGTTTGCTGCTTCAGTAAAATCATGGAATCATAGAATAATGGAGTTGGAAGGCCATTGAATCCAAGCCCTGCTCAGTGTAGGAATCCAAATCAAAGTGTATCTGGCAGATCATTGTCTAATTTTCTCTTGGATGCCTCCAGCTTTGGAGCACTCACCACCTCTAGAAGTAATTAGTTCCATTATTGTACTGCTCTAACAGTTGGGAAGTTTTTCTTGATACAGTGAACCCTCGACTTACAGACGGCTCGACCTGCAGACTTTTCGAGTTACAGACTTCTCTGGCCGCAAAATTTAGGTTCGACTTGTGGCCGGAGAATCGACCTACAGACCGGAAAATCAAACAAAATGGACCAAAAACGGCCGGTTACGGATTAATCGGTTTTCAATGCATTGTAGGTCAATGGAGCCTCGACCTACAGACTTTTCGACCTGCAGCCACCGTTCCAATACGGATTAATTCCGTAAGTCGAGGGTCCACTGTATTCAGCTGAAATCTGGCTTCCTGTAACTTGAGCCCATTATTATGTGTCCTGCACTCTGGGATAATTGAGCCGCTTTGGGTCCCTTGTTGGGAGAAATGCGGCATATAAATAAAACTAATAATAATGATAATAATTGCAAGCAGATCCTTCCCCTCCTCTGTATGATAGTGTTTCAAGTATTTGAAAAGTGCTGTCATATCTCCCCTCATTCTTCTTTTCTCAAGGCTAAACATGCCCCATTCTTTCAGTCTTTCCTCTCAGGGCTTGGTTTCCAGTCCCCTGATCATCCTTGTTGCCCTCCTCTGAATTTCCTCCAATTCGTTGGCATCTTTCTTAAAGTGTTGTGTCCAGAATTGGATACATTACTCAAGTTGAGGCCGAAGCATTGCCAAGTTGAGAGGAACTAGTACTTCACAGTATTTGGAAACTGTCCTGCTGTTAATGCAGCCTAAAATAGCACTTACCTTTTTTTGAAGCTGTATAGCATTGTTGTCTCATATTTAACTTGTGATCTACAACAATTCCAAGATCTTTCTTACTCACTCATACTGAGCAACATCCCCCTTCTTCTAACTGTGCATTTGGTTCTTTTTTTTCCTTAGAACATTGTAGAACTTTGCACTTATACCTGATTAATTTTATTCTATTGTTTTCAGCCTATTGTTTTCAGCTCAAGCCTATCAAGATATTTTTGAATTTTTTTTCTGTCTTCCAGGGTATTAGCTATTCCACCCAATTATGTGTCATCCAAAAATTTGATAAACGTTCATCACACCTTATCATACAAGTTATTAACAAAAATGTTGAAGAGCACCAAGCTCAGGACTGAGCCTTGTGGTACCTCACTTATTACTTCCTCCCATTTTGAGAAGGAGCCATTGGTAATCACTCTCCAAGTTCAGTTCTGTAAACAACTGTATATCCACCGGATCGTTCTATCCAGCCCACACGTAGTTAACTTGCTAATTAGAATAATGGGTGGTTTGTCAAAGGCTTTGCTGAAGTCAGGATATATTACATCAAGAGCAATCCCACCATCTATCTGGGAGGTTACCATGATCAAAACATGAGATAAGATTTGTCTGGCAGGATTTTTTCTTGAGAAATCTATGTTGACTTCTAGTTATTACTGCATTGTTTTCAAGGTGCTTGCAGAATGCCTTCTTTATAATATGCTCTAGAAATTCTCTTGGGATTAATATAAGTCTGACTGCTCTGTAGTTCCCAGGCTTCCTCCTTTTTGTCCTTTTTAAAAGATAGGGACAATATTGTCTCTCCTCCAATCATCCAGCATTTCACTCATCCTCCATGATTTCTAGAATATAATAAACTGGTTCTTCAGCCACTTCCTTCAATACTATTCAAAGCAGTTCTTCCAGTCCTGGAGGTCTGGACTCATTCAAAATAATGAGGTATTCCTAGACCATTTGTCTATCAATTTTAAGCTGCAATCCTGCCCCCTCCATTTGTACGTCGCGTTTGCCTGGGAGGTCATAGACTTTTGGGGGGGAAGACCAAGCTAAAGTGGGAGTTGAGCATTTCTGCTGTTTCTTTGTCATCTGTTATAATTTTTCCATCCCCAGTGAGTAGCTGAGTCACTATTTCTTCTCTCTGTCATTTGCTATGCACATAACTGAAGAATGCTTCTCTGTTGCTTTTAGTATCTCTAGCTAACCTCTGCCCATTCTCAGCTTTTGCTCTCCTGATGCTATCTCTGCAGTTCTTTGTCACTTGTCTGTGTTCTTCCTTGCTGGCCTGGCCTTCCTTCCATTTCCTATATGTGTCTTTTTTATATACTGTATATTTTCAGGTCCTATCTGAGCTTTTTGTGAAGCCACCCTGGCTTTTTTTTTCTGTCTTCCAAGGTTTTTTTCTTTTCTTGTTGGAATTGTTTGTAGTTGTGCCTTTAGAATTCCCTTTTTAAGAAACACTAGCCCATCTTGAAGTAAAGGGCAATCATGTGCCCATAACAAAATAAAATCCAAATGCAAACAAAGGAGATACCTTTACAGACCACTAAAAAATTAGCAGAGGAGGACTGCAACCACTAAGTAATATCATTTTGGCTTTAATCTGACCTCATTTGGCTAAACCTAGTGAGTTTACTAAAGTATCACCCCAATTCTCAGATGGAGGACTCAGGTTTTCTGTGTCACTTCCCCCTGGCCAACCAGAAACATATTTGTTTCAGACAAAGGCCAAATGGGGAGATGTTTGTACACAGATGCCTGTGGTTCTTTGTTAATAGAACTGGCTGCCTAAGTTGTAACCGTGAAACAGCAACCAGACTCCTCACTCCATCTAAGAGAGAAAAGCCTGGCAAATTGCCAAAAGCTGCTGGACTTAACATCTAAGAGCAAGTTTCCTGGTAAAAAAACCATCTTGCCGTGGACTTTAAGTTCTTCACACTGGTACAATCCTGATGAAGTGGTATTTAATCCACGAAAGCTTGTTCATTATGTGATGGTTTTTTGTGGTCTATAAAGATATTACCTAATTTTGCATTTGGATTTTAACCCATTTTGGACTCCTTTTCCTGTTAGGATCTCCTGCCATGGGACTTTGCTTATCATTATCCTGAGTTTATTAAAACTGGTTTTCCTAAAATGTAGTAAACACATGTATCTACATTCTGGTCTTGTTTCTTTTGAAATCAAGAACGCAAATAGAACATAGCCAGTTTCCTCCAGAGTTCCCCTTGTCACCACTTAATCCCACCACATCATCCCTATTGGTTAGAATCAAGTCAGCTAATCCTCTAGTTTCTTCCTCCATTTTTTGGTAAGAGAAAATTATCAGCAACACAAAGCAGAAATTTCTTGGAAATTTGACAGAATTTGCCTCCCAACTGATATTAGGATATGAAATCCCCCATTAATACTACATTGTGTCTCTTTGACATTCTTGCAATTTGTTTTTTAGAAGTTTTGTCTGCATTTTCTTCTTGATTGAGCAGTCAGTAGTAGACTCCAACTACTGTACCACATTCCTTTTATTTTTCACCTATATTATATTAATCCATTTGCTCTCAATGAGACAACCAAGCTCACTCTCCTGTACTTCTCTGAAAGAATACATAGTTTTGATATATTCTGTGACTCCACCTTTCTTTCTATTCTTTCTGTTCATTTTTAATATTTTATCTCCTTTAATTGCTGTATTCCGGTCATGGGAGACATTCCACTAAGTTTCGTTTATCCCTATCAAGAATATTTATCTTTCTGAACTAAGATTTCCATTTCTTCTTGTTTGTTTCCCATACTCCTGGCATTTATATATAGACACTGGAGACTGTGTGATTTGTGGCCTGCTTTCCTTTGTACATTTTTATGAAGATTACTATTGGGCCCCATTAGAACTCCTTGGTTTGTTCCTTATTGTGCATAAGCCTTCGTCCATCTTTACCTCTGAGCTTGCATCTCCATCCCCCTTCCAATTCAGTTTAAAGCCCTCCTGATTATGTTATTTACCATTGTGAGGTGCAACCCATCATTTGCCAGCTGTTCATCTTCCAGGAAGCCTAGATTTTTGTTTCCAAAATTCAACTCACTCGCATCAGCACCACCTTCATAGCCAGTCATTCATTTGGAATATTTCCCTTTCCCTTTCTATTCCTCTTCTGAGTGCTGGTAGGATGGATAAGAAGACTGGGCTTCAAAGTCCTTGAGTTCCCTTTCCAAAGCTTCAAAAAGTAATGTGATTTCTTTCTAATTCCTCTTGGTTGTGTTATTTGTCCCCATGTAGATGAGAAGAAAACAATATGCATCTATAGGTTTTAGGAACGATGTCAATCCTTCCATCGCACCCCTATTCCATCCTCCAGGGAGCCATTATATCTGGTGGGTCCATGGATCTTCCTGGTTTATTTCAGTCTCAATCCCACACAGTCGGGAGTCTCCTATCACAACTACTCTTCTCTTCTTCTTTTTGGAGAGTTCAGTAACTCTGCTTGGCTAAGCTTCAGTCTCTCTCATGTCTTCCCATGGACTCTCCTGTATGTCTTCCTATGCATGCTGACTGCTAGAATCTGAAAGTAGTTTTGCAATTCGACTGGTGGAAACTGTCTTCTTCGTTTGCTCCTAATTCTGACTCTTTTCCATGGTGCTTCCTCCACTATGTTTGTTCTCTCCTCAGCATTCTGCACCTCTGCTTTGTCTTGATTGCTCTTCCATCTCCAGAGCCTCTCTTGGCTGCTGCTGCTCAAAAGGCCTGTCTCTTCTATTATAGCCTTAAGCATGGCCACTCACTGCTCTGATTCTTTTTTTTCTTCCAACAATACTACCAGTTTGCACTTGCTGCATATGTACTCTGTGTTGTTCTCAGGCGTGAAGACAAACATTGCACACATTTTGCAGGTCACCACCAGTGAAGTGCCTGTTCCCTTCATAATCTCTTTTTTACTTTTTTCTGTTTGTCTGTGAGGGCCCTTTCCTTTTCTTGCCTGCCTTGAAGGATGCTGAGAAAGTCCACTTATATTTAATTCTTTGCCTTTGTCTCCTTGCTCTCCCTGTTTCTTTTGTCTCTTCCTCCAGCAGACCCTTTCCTTACTACTTCATCTCTGTCAAACTCCTGTTAGCTCTCCATGTTTGCTTGTCTGCATGGACTAGAATGGAGCTACATTAACATTGATTCCACTGCTATGCAAAGGTTTGCCAGTGGCCGCCTGAAACACCCGAGGATGGGATACAGCTGGAAGTGGCAATGATACTCGCTCTGGTTGCTCACTCTCTGGGGTCTGTTTCAGTTTTATCCCTATGCTGTGCTCCACTAGGAATCAGCAAGAGAAAGGATTTGCTGGGGAGAATGAAACTATCTTCATTAAATGTGCATACAAATGACCATTTTGATAAGGGCAAATCGTGCCCCTAGGGCATAATGAGGAAGGTCAAGAACAAACTGATAATTTGATTTGCTGGCCCATGTGGTTGTCAAATGGATTTTGGAGTGGTGAATTTTGAGCAGAGTTCAGGCAGAGTGGAAGGGAAGCCATTGGCCAGGCCCTGACATGCATGTTATCTTGTGTATATGTGTTATGTGCCATCATGTTGGAACCAACTTATAGTTCTCCTAATACACTCATAGTGAATCTAATAGGGTTTTCAGGATATGTGAGATATGTAAGAAATGGTGTTATGAGTTCCAGCTGACTGGATAGCTCAGTAAATTCAGTGTTGGGAGTTTAGATCCCCACTGTGCATCTCAGAAGAGCCAGCCAGTGTGGCCTTGGGCAAGCTGAACAGTCCCAGGATTCCCCCAGAAGAACGGAATGGTAAACTACTTCTGAGTACTCTCTACCTAGGAAACCATGATAAAGGTCAAGATAAAATAAAATTGACTTGATGGCACACAATTAATCAATTAATGTTATTATTTATGAGTTTCACACATCCTCCAGGGAGTTTCCATGGCTGAGTGCAGGTTCAAACCCCGGTCTCCTGAGTCCTAGTCCATCAGTTTATCCACTACACCACTATGCTTAATTATTCTCAAGGAAGTGAGCCAACAATAATTTTCACTCACCTTACTTTATCACCTTTATTTACTCGCCATTTATGTCAGGTGAACAGATATGGATTCAAATTGTCTCAGTAGGCTCTGCGATGATGTTTCAGACATAAGTGCCGTGTATCTAGGTGTACCTTGAGAATTGTTATTTCTCTGGAGGCAGACTTGTACAGTGTACAGTTATTAATGGGTTATCCTCATGTACTCACCCCCCTCCATGGTCCCACCCCAGAAAGGATTTGCAAGTCAACAGAAACAGGGCTAGGCTAGGTACCCGTCTGCACCCTGAAAGTTGCTTTAAAAGTTGCATGACATGCAAAGATAAACAGGAAAAACTACTGGTAAAATGAGATGAAATGATAGGAAAAGCCTGACCCAGTGATATCTACCTATTATGAGCTCCTGACTGTGTTTGTTGAAAGGTTGCAATCCTAAGTTTTAAAGAGAAAGGCATTTGATGCAACACCCTGTAAGCCAGCAGAGGAAGCATTTGCAAGGTTTAACATAGAGACAGGTATTGTGTCAAAAGTGGCTCAGCCTTTTCGTTCTCAATCAATTTGTCAAGATTCTGATTAGTTTAAGTGGCTTGCATAGGTCCATATAAACATTATATTGTAACATGCCATAGAAATATATAAGCCGCCTATAGAAAACACTCTGAAGGGTTTATAAAGTAATAAAGAGGTTGGGTCATGTAGACTTTCTCTTTTCTTTAACTTGGAATGAAAAGCATCCTTAGGAAAAAGAACGGAGAGATCTCCACAGAAACAACGTTGTCTGGACCTGGAATGTTGTGAAAGAGAGGTGAATTTCCTTGATTTTTAATATTCTTCCCTGTCCTTTGGCTTGAGCCTAATATCTGTGTGCTTCTCATGCAGATCCTGGGAGACAGAAAGAAAAATACTTTTGTGGGCTATAATTGCCTGAACTCGCCCAAACAGGATGCCATGTTGTCTGGGGGTATACTGGGAGTTGTAGCCCAGGAAGTTGTTTTCTTCTTCTTTCAAAACCTGTTCTTAGTAGTGGCAGATGATCCTGAGAAAGAATGGGACCCATGTTCTGGTTATAGATGAAAAGAAGCTGTGGTGAAAAGACTTAAGTAAGTGTTGGATGAGGGTAGGAAGGAGAAGAAAGCACCGAAAGGTGAAAGAAAAATGGAGGTAAAAGCCTGCATGTGCAGTCTTATTTATTTATATTTTTTAAAAAATTATTTATTTATTTATTTATTTATTACTTGTGCCCCACCCATTTAGTGGACAAGCCACTACTCTGGGCGGTTTCCAGGAAGATAACAAAAAGATACTATACAACAATTAAAGAAAGAAAATTTAAAACCTAAAAATCCATTTGGCGAACCGTGGACCAGCATAAACTCAGTACAAATTTAATATTACAAAGGGGTGAGGTTTGTAAAGGCCTGGGTAAAAAGCCAGGTTTTCACTTGCTTACGGAAGCTCAGGAGGGTGGGGCCCAATTACACCTCTACAAGGAGGGAATTCCAGAATGGGGGGGCCACTACAGAGAAGGCCCAGTTTCTGGTTGTCAACTTCCAGGCCTCTCTCAGAGTGGCCACCCACAGCATCAAGAATTGGGAGATATGAGTGGGATGGGAGGATGACCAAGGAAGAGGTGCTGTGACAGGTAGCGAGGTCCTAAACTGTAAAGGGCTTTTTAAGTTAACATCAGTTCCTTGAACTTGGCCTGGAAGCATACTGGCAGCCAGTGCAGGCAGGACAGAACAGGCAAAATATGGTCAAATGTAGATGTATCAGTGACCAACCTGGCTGCCGCATTTTGCACTTGCTGCAGCTTCCAAACTGCCAAGGGCAGCCCCCATAGAAAGCATTGCAATAATCCTTGAGATTACCAACATGTGAACCAGTGTTATTAGAGACTTCCTGTTGAGAAGGGGGTGGAGATGTGCAATCTGCCTCAGATGGAAAAAGGCAGATTTGGCCACAGCCAAGATCTGTTTCTCCATCAAGAGGGCCGGTCCATAAGCACACCCTGATTACAGGCCTGATCCTTCAGGGGGAGTGTGAACCCATCAAGATCAGGCAACAAACCTCATAACCGGTCAGGATGCCCTCCCAACAGCAGGATTTCTGTCTTGTCAGGATTCAACTTCTGTCTATTTGCCCTCATCCAGTCCATAACTGCAGCCAGACAATGCTCTAGGGTCTGTACAGCTTACCCTACTGAAGACGTGTCACCAAAGGTGACTACTAGATTTTTTGTATCCCAAGAAGAACAATACCATATATATATTAAACAGCAAAGGACCTCACAAGACACATTAATAAATGAAAAATGAATACACTTTATTACCTATTGATTTCTATTCTAATAAAAGGGCTTTCATGCATTCAACACATTCACACCACATACATACTCACCAAAGAGAGAAGAATTCTTTATTTGCATCATCCAAGTTCCAAAGAAAGTAGTTGATTCCAAAAGCCTTTTGGTCTCAGCAGACAAATTATAGTTGCTCGGACTCCTCCTTTTATATTCTTTTTAGGCAGGTTGCTAGCTAACCATGCGCATTAGATGCTTCTTTGTTTCCCCCTAGATATATGGTCCTTATCACCTATTGTGAAGTATGGAATGCTTTTATTTACACTTAATGGGTCTTCCATCACTTAGTGGACAGGTGTGGAATCTGCTTGCTCAGGAGGATTCTCATACCAGGGTCTTCTTAATCCCTGAGTTTGCTCTACTCCCTCAATTAGCAGCAGATGGTTTTTGTCAACTTACTGAAAGCATAGTTCAAAATGTTCACAGTTCAAGAGTTGAATTTCTCACAATGAGGGCTTAGATTAGGCATCCTTCAGTCTCGAGAGACTATGGTAACGTGCTCTGTATGGAGGACTTGGAACAGCGTCCAGTGTGGCTGAGAAGGCCAATTCGAGAGTGACAATCCCTTCCACACTGAAGACAAATACAATCTGTCCCCTGTCCAGCTCCCTGATTTTGCTGGTTTCGGGACTGCCTCTTTGCCTTGGCCTGTTGGACAAGTGTCTCTTCAAAATGAGGGCTTATAGCCAGAAATATAAAGTCCCATAGTTCCTCTGGTCCTGCTGGTCTCCATCTTTGTGTCCTAACTCTCTCTCTGGTTCTTCACCTTATTCCAGGCCAAACATGCACACACCTTACAGAGGAAAAGGAAAGATAGAGTTGCATGTCATCAGTGTACTGATGACAATGCACTCCAAATCTCTGAATGACCTCCTACAGCGGCCTAATATACATGTTAGACAGCAAAAGGGAGATGACTGACCCTGGTGGAACACCACATCGTAGTATCCACAGGGATGAAACAGCTTCCCCACGGTGGACTCTCTGGCACCGGCCGTCAAGGAAGGAATGAAGCCAGCATAATGCTAGGCCTCTAATCCCCAATCCCGACAACCAGTCCAGGAGGATAACATGGTCGACATTATCAAAGGCGGCTGAGAGATCCAGGAGAACCAACACGGTCACATTCCCCTGGTCAGCTTCCCGCAAGAGATCATCTAGCAGGGCAACCAGAACTGTCTCAGTCTCATGACATGGCCTGAACCCCAGTTGAAATGGATCTAGACTATCAGTATCATCCAAGAATACCTGCAGACGGTTGGCCACCAAACTCTCAATCAGTTTCCTCATGTTGTTAGCAACCAGACGATAGTTGTTCAGGTCGTCAGTAGACAAGTTGGCTTTTTTCAGAATGGGCCGGATCATCGTCTCCTTCAGGACGGGAGGTAACTATCCCTCCTGAAAGGAGGAATTCACAATCTGAGTAGTCCATTCAACAGTCACTACCCTGTCTGATTTTAGGGGCCAGGAGGGGCATGAGTATTATCACTCATGTGAAAAAGAAAGTACACCCTCTTTGAATTCTAAAGTTTTACATATCAGGACATAATAAAAACCATCTGGTCCTTAGCAGGTCTGAAAATTATGTAAATACAACCTCAAATGAAGAACAACACATGGCATATTTATTTAACAAGAATAAAGCCAAAATAGAGAAGCCAGGTGTAAAAAACTAAATACACCCTTACTGCTTCCATAGGAATTAAGAGGCTAAGTAGCACCCAGGTGCTGCTAACCAAATGCCCTTAAGTAACTGATCATCAGCAAGTGTGACCACCTCTATAAAAGATGAAGTTTTAGCAGTTTGCTGATCTAGAGCATTCAGGTGTGTGTTAACACAATGCCAAGGAGGAAACACATCAGCGATGATCTAGAGAAGTTGTTGTTTCTGCCCATCAATCTGGGAAGGCTTATAAGGCCATTTCCAAACAATTTGAAGTCCATCATTCTACAGTGAGAAACATTATTCAGAAGTGGAAAACATTCAAAACAGTTGACAATCTTCCCAGGAGTGGATGTCCAAGCAAATTCACCCCAAGGTCAGACTGTGCAATGCTGAGAGAAATTGCAAAACAAACAAACAAACAAAAACCCAAGAGTTACATTTCAGACTCTACAGGCCTCAGTTAGCATGTGAAATTTTAAAAGTTCATGACAGTACAATTAGAAAAAGACTGAACAACTGTGGTTTGTTTGGAAGGATTGCCAGGAGAAAGCCTTTTCTCTCTAAAAAGAACATGGCATCACAGCTTAGGTTTGCAAAGTTGCATCTGGACAAACCACAAGACTTTTGGAACAATGTCCTTTGAACAGACGAGACCAAAGTGGAGATGTTTGGCCATAATGTACAGTGCCATGTTTGGTGAAAACCAAACATAGCATCTCAGCACAAACACCTCATAACAACTGTCAAGCACAGTGGTGGAGGGGTAATTATTTGGGCTTGTTTTGTAGCCACAGGACCTGCGCACCTTGCAGTTATTGAATCGACCACAAACTCCTCTGTATACCAAAGTATCCTAGAGTCAAATGTGAGGCCATCTGTCTGACAGCTAAAGCTTGGATGATATTGGGTCATGCAACAGGACAATGATCCCACGTGCACAAGCAAACCTACTACAGAATGGCTGAAAAAGAAAAGAATCAAGGCGTTGCAATGGCCAAGTTAAAGTCCAGACCTCAACTCAATTCAAATGCTGTGACGGGACCTTAAGAGAGCTGTGCATAAACAATTGCCTGCAAACCTCAATAAACTGAAGCAGTGTTGTAAAGAAGAGTGGGCCAAAATTCCTCCACAACGATGTGAGACTGATAAAGCCATACAGAAAATGATTGCTTCAAGTTATTGCTGCTAAAGGCGGTTCTACAAGCTATTGAATCATAAGGTGTAGTTAAGTTTTTCACACATGACTTCTCCATTTTGGCTTTATTTTTGTTAAATAAATCATGACATCGTATAATGTGGCATGTGTTCTTGTTCATCTGCGGTTGTATTTACCTAATTTTCAGACCTGCTAAGGACCAGATACAGTAATTTTTAATATGTCCTGATTCATAAAACTATAGAATTCAAAGAGGATGTACTTTCTTTTTTCCATGACTGTAAGCATCAGGGAAAGAATATGAAGGGAAAGAATTTATGAACTTCTGCCAGGGTTCTACCTAACAACCCACTGAAGAGTATTTAGAATTCCTCTCCTTCCATATTCTTTCTTTTACAGTAATTGTGCACTGCAAGTTTTGCAACTGAGCTGTTAAAATTATTGTGACTTATTTGGCAGACTGGCATCTGCACCCAGAATGCTGAGGAGTTTCCAGAGCCACACATTGTAGTACAGTCCCTTGTTATATCTGTCCTGACACCCATTGACTTACTGTTTTTCTGACTTATCATTTCTGTGATTTAGCATGCTGAGAAGCACTAAGCAGACAAATTTACTTATTCTTCTAATCTCCCACAGTGCGCCCAGCCTAGCATCTTTCCAGTTATTGCGGGAAATTCAAAGGATGGCTAGAAAGAGCCACTGAGTACCGTTTCAGTTGCTGCTACCACAGACAAATAAGCCTATTATTTTTTTTCCCAGATATTTATTTTATTAAGCAGAACTACAGAATACAAAATATAAAATATCAAAAAACGAAAAAGAATAAAAAAATAGTCCAAAATAAGCCCTCCCCTCCCCCCTTCAGAGGACAAGAAATTCCAATCTCCTTTGAGTCCCAGATTCCCCAGGTTTCCAGTGAGCCTTGAAAAAGATAATGAACATAAAACATTTTCCCCTAAATTTTTGTCTTTTCCTGAGCCCAAACATATATTAAATTCCAACTTTGTTTCACATAGTCTCTTGGTTGTTCACGTAGTGCTTCTGAAAGTGCATCTAATTCTGCAATATCCAACAGTTTCTTTAAGAGCTCCTCCATCGTGGGTGTTTCTTCACTTTTCCATTTTTGGGCCCAGAGTAACCTAGCAGCTACAAGTATATACATTACACAATATTTGATTTTCTTATCAGTGATTTCCGACACAATATTTAACAGTGCTATTTCAGGCTTAAAATTTAATTTCTGTTGAATGATTTCTTTTATTATTTCCCACACCTGCATCCAATATCTCTTGACTTTTTCACATGTCCACTACATATGATAATAGGTTCCTGCTTTTTTTTTACACTTCCAACAAACATTGCTATTACCCTCTGACATTTTTGCCAACCTTACAGGGGTATAGTGCCATCTATAGAACATTTTGAGGATATTTTCTCTTAAATTTACCGGCTTAATCATTTTATGGGATTCTTTCCACATCAATGTCCAATCATCAATATCAATATTGTAACCAAAATTGCTTGCCCATTTTATCATCGTCTCCTTTACCCTCTCATCCTCCATCTCATATTCCAATAGGTATGTATACATTTTTTTAATTATTTTCTCATCAGTATAGATCCACAGTTTATCCACTTGAACTTCACCCTCAAAGAAACCCACAATTTTGTCTTTTTTATATCTTGATTCCAATTTGTTCATTGACCACCAATCTGTTGCCACCCCCAGTACCTCTAGTTCTTGCTTATTTTTTATGTTTTGTTCTTTGCTAAGCAATTCTTTATATGTTAGCAGTGCCCCTTTCTGGTTCAATACTTTCAGAGTAAATGCTTCTATAGGCGCTACCCATATTGGAATTTTCTTATAGGTTTGTATTTGAAAATTTTGCCACACTAGGTATAAAGCCTTCCTCACAATGTGTTCCATAAAGTGTGATTGCTCCTTATATTTTCCATACCACACATATGCATGCCAACCCATTCTTAAATCATGCCCCTCCAATTTCAGTAATCTTTGATCTACAAGAGTTATCCATTCCTTTATCCACGTCATAGCACAAGCCTTATAGTATAATAGCCAATTCGGTATGCCTAAACCCCCCCTTTCTTTCAAATCCTGTAACAACCTGAGTTTTATTCTTGGTTTCTTAGTCTTCCAAACAAATTTCACAATCAGACGATCTAAATCCTTGAAATATTTGAAGTTTAGTAATATTGGCAGATTTTGAAAAAGGAATAGAAGTTTTGGTAATATCATCATTTTTATCGTTGAGATTCTTCCCATCAGAGATAATTGCAGCTTACTCCATTCTTCCAAATCTTTCTGGATTTCCTTCTGCATTCTCAAATAATTCTCTTTCATTAGGTTGCTTGGTTTTTTGGTAATAATAACTCCTAGATAATTAATTTTCTGTACTGCTTCAAAATTGGTTTCTGTCACTAATTTTTCCACATCTTCTTTCTTTATGTTTTTAGTCATAAATTTTGTTTTTTGATAGTTTATTTTAAGGCCTGCCACTTGTCCATAATCTTCTATTAGTCTCAAAAGCTCCTCCAGATTTCCATGAGGATTTTCAAGTATTATTACCAAATCATCTGCATACGCTTGTATCTTAAATTCTTCACCTCTAATTTTTAGTCCTTTAACTCTCTCATTGGCCCTTATCTGCCTGTTTAGAATTTCCAAAGTTAATATAAATAAAAGGGGGGATAACGGACATCCCTGTCTTGTGCCTTGTTCAATTAGTATGCTCTCCGTTAAATTACCATTGACTTTGATCCTAGCTTCCTGCTTGGAGTATATTGCCTTAATTGTTTGTAGGAAGTTTCCTTCCACTCCCATCTTCTTTAGCTGTAACAACATAAACTCCCAGTTGACATTATCAAAGGCTTTCTCTGCATCTAAAAAAATTAACATCATCTGCTTTTCTGGGTGCAATTCATAATATTCTAAGATATCTATTATTGTCCTTATGTTTGATGATAGTTTCCTTTTAGGAATGAAGCCTGTTTGATCTTTATTTATTATTTCTCCCAGTATTTCCTTTAATCTTGTTGCCCAGATGGTTGTAAAGATCTTGTAGTCAACATTTAAGAGAGAGATTGGTCTGTAGTTCTTAATTTTATTTTTCTCCATTCCCTCCTTATGTATTAAAGTAATATGTGCCTCTTTCCATGAGTTTGGAATTTCCCCCTTAGACTCAATATCTTCGGTTAACTTTTTAAATTGAGGAGTTAAGACTTCTTCAAACGCCTTATAATATTCAGCTGGTAATCCATCTGGGCCCGGAGATTTCCCACTTTTCTGTTTTTTCCATGCCTCCTCGATCTCGTACATTGTGATTGAGTTATTTAATTTCTCAAGTTGTTGCGAATTAAACCTCCAGGCTGTAATTTTATTCAGATATTCCATTTGCTTCTCCTGTTCTACTTCTCTTTTTTTATAAAGACCAGCATAGAACTTTTGAATTTCTTTTTCAATCTCCTTTTGCTTGTATATTTCCTTCTCTTGTCTGAAATTTTTGAGAGAAGACTCAGAAGAAGAACAAGGAGAAGATGGAAAACAACAAGTAGAAAAGGAAGAAAGATCAAGGATGTCACCACCAGCAAGGAGAACCAGGAGCAAGGAACAAAGAGATAAATTGGGTGGTAAAAACCGCGGAGATGTCTGAACAAATAAAACTCCTTTCAGTGAATGTAAAGGGGCTTAATTCACCCCAGAAGAGGAAAAAAATATTTAACAAACTTTTTAAAGCAAAGGCGGACATCATATTTATCCAAGAAACACACATAAAAGAAAAGGATAAAAAACTTTTAGAAAATTCTAAATTAGGGAAAACCTTTATAGCTTCAAATCAACAAAAAAAGAAAGGAGTAGCTATGTATATCAAGAAAGATTTGAACCCAAATTTGGTATTTGCCTCAGAGGATGGGAGATCATTGATGGTGAAAATTTCTTATGAGGGAGAAGAAATATTACTGGTGAACATATATGCACCAAATGAATCTCAACATAAATTTTATTCTCAATTGAAGAATCAATTAATTTTAAAGGCAGAACAGAAAATATGTATCATGGGAGACTTTAATGCAATAGTAAATAAAGAAAAAGACACATCAACGAGCAATGGAAACGCGAGGAAAAGAACAAGAAACGTGATACCTAAGGTGTTCCTGGAAATGGCAGAAGAATTGAGTTTAATCGATATATGGAGAACTAGATATCCCCAAAGAAGAGATTATACATTCTACTCAAACAGACACAACTCCTGGTCACGAATAGACAACTGCTGGATCTCAGCGGAAATTACGCACCAAGTGGAAGAAATTGAAATATTACCAAATACATATGCAGACCATAACCCATTATGGATGATTTTAGGACAAACATCAAGAAGAGGCACATGGAGGCTGAATAGCTACTTATTGAGAGAAGAAGCCTTCCTGAACAAAATCAAAAAGGAGTTAAAATTTTATTTTCAAATAAATAAACCCCAGGACACAGCAATGACAGTGATTTGGGATGCTGCAAAAGCTTTTTTTCGTGGTTATGCGATAGAATACAATACACAAAGAAAAAAGGAGAGAAACAAACAATACCATACTCTAATAATGTCTCTAAAAAAAGAGGAAATGGAACTAAAAAAGTCACCATCTAACAAGAATTTATTAAACAAGATAAATATCTTACAACATAAAATCAACCTACTAGAACAAGAAGAGATGGAGAAAAAAATCAGATCAGCAAGGCAAAACTTCTTTGAAAATGCAAATAAGCCAGGAAGATGGTTAGCATATAGAATAAAAAAAGAGAGAGAGAAAACAAGAATCACGGAAATACTGATAGACAAATAAGCCTATTATTAGAGGCCATTAACAGAAGCGAACCTCATCTCAAGAACAGCGCTGGACTTTGTTTCATGATACGTCCCATAGTTATGGTCCAACTTGAAACTCCAGAGGTTTTGAATTATAATTCCCATAGCTCAATGGTTTAAGTGTTTAACTGTGGAGTCAGAGCTTTGGAGTTCAATTCCCCACTGTGCCTGCAGGGAGAAGAGCCAGTCTGTGTGGCCTTGGGCATGCTGCACATCCCACGGTGACCCCGAAAGAAGAGAAAGGAAAGCCACTTTTGTGTATTATCTACCTAGAAAACCCCAAAAAGGGTCGGCATAAGTGAGAATTGACTTGACAACATACAGTTATTAATCCTGAACTATTGACCTCTCTGACTGGTGTTCCTGGAGGCTGAAGTCCTAACCTCTGGACATTCAAAGATTCTCCAGCTTTGGGTTAATAACTTTGACAACAGCTCAGTCTGAAAGTGTAGAAATGAGGAGATTGAAGCAGAAGCCCTGCCCTGCCCTACATACATTTGCACAACTGCACACCAGAGAACGGGACCATAGTTTTAGTTAACTGTGAACTCCAATGAGCTTCTTTGAGGGGATTGTTAGACTATTCATATTTTCAGAGAGGCAGCATGGTGAAGGCTTATAAAAATTCTGTGCCTTTCTCTCCCAAACCTGTGTTAATCTGTGTCAGTTAATTATCCTAGAGAGCACTTGCAATCACTACGGCCGATTAGGGTCACCACTCTTGTAGATGAAAGATAGATGAGAGGTAATGGAGTTTATCATATCAAGAGTGAGTTTTAGTGGCTTTGATTCTGTAACCAGGGTTGGATTACTACTAGCAGCAGTATTGCCATAATCAGAAGAAGTGGTGATAGTGCTACTCATAGTAGTATTTCTATAATCAGGTTTTGCTTGAAACTGAGACATGTGACATATGTTTTATAACACAATCCCACATATTGCTGAGTCTTGAGCTGTGCTTTGTTTTTTTCATGTACATACACAAATGCAAGCCATAATGTACCATGTTCCAACCAACGTAAGACCTTCCCTGTTAACAACTGTTTCAACATCCTCTACGCTTAAAGTCTTCTTTGGAACAAACAGTATTCTACTCCTTGATACAGTTATTCTGTATTTTCTTACTAATAGAAACATAGTCCTTGCGCTCTCTTGTGCTACACTGAGATAATTTTTAAAGGGAGCCCAATGAAAATAGTACAAAATATATACAGTAGTCTCACCACCCACCACCCACCCCAGATCTGCAGGCAATCAATTCCTCAATCAACTGCAGATAATTGAAACTGCAGATACGAGGGTATCCGTTAAAGAGAATGAGTGAGAGCAAAAGGATGGGAGAAGGGCGAGAGGAGGAGGTAAGTGCATGTGCACACTGCAGACTGGGTTGCAACAGTGACGACCACTGATAATTGAAACCTCTGATACTGACTCTGCAGATACAGGGAAACTATTGTATTCTCAACCTGATCTACATCATGGAGATGTTGTGGGGATAAAGTGGAGATGAGGAAAACCATGTACACCACTTGAGGAAAGGCAGGATGTAAATTCAAATAATAATAGTAAACTGATATTTTTCCCATACAGCCAGGCTCTCAGGTAATCTGTTTAGCAGGAGACATCTCAGTGTTAATAGAAATATAGGTATCATTGGAAGGATAGCACACCATACATTTTGAGCAAAGAGGGATTGCCTTCACCAATTTTTAAATTTTTATTTTTACTGGTAATGTGCAATTAAAGCCATTTGGCTTAATTGCCATTAAAGGTACATATTTAGCTAACTGCAGTCCTGTTTTAATGTGTATTTAATTGTTCACAATGTTTACACTTATCTGTATCTAAGATAGCCTTCTATTTTTAAAATAAGTAATCTTTGTTTTTAAAGTAACAAGAGAAGGATGGTCTTTTCCTTCAAAGGGTGGTGCCAGATTCACTAATTCTGCTTCTACCCATTCCCCAACATTCAATCCAAAATACTGTCACTAGAATGGAATCCTGCTTGATTATTTCACAGAATTAATAAGTTAGCCTTTCCTGTAGCTGTCACTTGAGCTGTATCTCCAGATGGCCAGAATTCAAAGTAAAGACTTTTGCATTAATTTTAACACTTGAAATGTTTAACCAAATGATAATCTGTTTGAGGATGCATACCCGTCTAAATTTAGTGGACAAGTACTGCCTAGATAACGAGAGGAAGATATGAGCGGTATCATGCTATGCTTTCACCTGGTTGTCTCTCTTCTGAAGCCAAGAAGAAATGTTGGTACTAAAGTCTCCTTTTAGTCATTAAAAGGGAATGGGTAATTGGTAGACCAACAGCTGAATGACTAGATTTTATCTTTGTGCTTCTAGTTGTCCACCTTTAGAAGATATAAGAGGTTTGGTATTACAATTGTAGCTGCTGTTTCACAAACAGTTTCACATTTTTTCAAGGTAGATCATTTTCTGTGTTTTCATCCCTAAATACTTTGAAAAAATGTTTAATATACTTAAGGAGGGAATTGATTTTATTTAATCTGGGAATAGGGAGGGATGTGTGTGACATCCTGACAAATAGTAACATTGTCCAGTCTTCACTGCTGCAGTGTTTTAGTGAGAATGCAGTGTTCCTGTGTCTAAAATTATTTATACTGTGCAAGCTCCTAAATTATGAGCAATGACTAAGCAGTGCAGCCACTCTTTTTTGCATCTCCATTACGAGTGCCTTGTACAGATTATATTATCATCCATTTAATCTGCCCTTTCCAACATTTTTTTTTAAATAAACTTTTTCTTAACAATTATTTGGAATAATATTTCTCTCCATCCGGTCAAGTTGCTTCACTGCATCATTTTGAAACCCTGCATTCACATTAAACAAATCTGTGTCGATTAAACATACCCTAATGCTGTCCCAATTAAGCATCTTTCATTGTCGTTAAACTAAAAAGTTTCCTGGGGAATTATTTTAATATACTGTGTCCAACTAAATTAGCATGTTTTATAGTAATTCACATTTATAACACCTTTCATGTTTTATATCAGACAAAGAAGGCATTGAAATGTATTCCTTGGGGCTGAAGGTGAAGAATTATTGAAAAGAAAATAATGAGTGAAAACTGAATACAGTTTGCAGCTGTTCACAGGGGGAAGACTTTGTGCTGGGAGGGGGCACAGCAATAGCCATCCAGGTCTCAAATCTACTGGGCTTTCCTAATCATAATGAGTCAGCAGGCATGGGCAACTGATTCGACTATACTGCCAGGCTATATCATACAGCTCTAAATGTTTTTTTGAGAGAGGACAGCAGTTATGACATACCAAGGGCTGCTATGTAGCAATTTTTCACCAAGATTGTTTGCAAATTGAAGATCTCAGCTGTCCAATCCAGATCCACTTCCTCAAATACTGATGTCAAGGTCAAAAGTATGACACTCAAACAGTTACCTCAGGGCACTATAAAACGTAGTAACACTCCTTGGTAGTTTGAGCCTGTGATGGTTTGTCACAGCTAACATTTGTCCCTGAAAGGGTTAATTCCAGATAACCTTTTCCAGACGTACCAAAATTCATCTGGGTATCAAGGTGTAAATAGTGTCATTATTGAAATGATTCCAGGCAACATCAGCTTGCCTAATTTTACTAGCTTTATTCATATACATTGCTTCTATGCACAGAAATCCAAACATTACTGAAAACATGTAACGTCTTGAGAAGTTACAGGCACATTTCAATTATACAGAAATTAAGCTTACAGCAATGAAAAAGCAGTAGGTGCAAATACTTAAATCATGTGAAAAGCATCCAAAAGTCCTACAGCTTATGAAAAAACATGTAGGCACAGATGCTTTAACAGAACTCTGGTTTTGCAACTTGCGAAAAGCTGCAAGTATGACTGATCAAAAATTCTTACAATTATGAAAAGCTGCAAACAGAAGTACTTTCAAAAGCAAAACTAAAATTGTAGGCAGAACTTAATTCATATAATAATCATGTTTCAAAATTGCAGAAGCATATAGTTTTTAAATGCAGGAACTTATAGCTTTAAAAGGCACATTTCTTAAAAAAAATTAAAAAAAATCTATAAAAGTAGAGATATATTTCTTAGCCTTTCATCATATTCAGACACACAAGAAAATTATTGAATGATGTTCTCACCCAGCCAAGCCATCCATGTGCTAGTTTGTATCTATGAAGGGAAATGCATGACTTCTTTATATGTGTGTGTTGCTGGCTTCTGGAAATGAAGCCCACTACTGCACTGTTGCCTCCTGCTCTACCATGTCTGGTGCTCAGTACACAGTGGATCCACTGTGTTGTTGGCATCTGGTATGTGTAGTGTGTTTCTGTGCCTCACTTCCCTATATTTATATTTCTCTTGTTTGTTTACATTTCCCTTCAACTGTCAATGATTGAGACTTGTTGGTGGAGCAATCCTCTTCTCCATGTAATACATCTTATAAAGTTCTATGAGAATTTAGATTGGCTTGCCAGCTCAGAAAACCACTGTCCCAGCAAATTAGTATGACAGCAAACCACCATGGAAGCAAGACATTGTTGATATTTTGATTTGTTCTCTTGAACACCTGTGGCACCAGCAAAATGCCAGAAGAGCAAACCTGACTGAATTTGATCAGGTACCAATTTGCTACACTTGCATTTTAGTACATAGGAGTTTCATGGTTTAGGACTTCTTTTCTCTGTCTCATTTTCATTTTGTTATCATGTGTTTACATATCCACAGTCTAGTTTTAGCTTTCTACGAAAGAAATTCTTTTGCAGGGTAATGTTATTTTACATTGACCTTGTTTTCCCTATCATGGCATGGATGGAGAGTTAGCAGATAGTTTTGCATTGATTTTTAGTCAAACCTCATTTTGTTAATCACAACGTACATTTTCAAGGTTGCATTTTTACACCCCCCTCAATTATTTTAGCACTCTGTACATACAAAATTTCACCTCTTAACACTGAAGGCAATTTAGGAACAGAGTAGACAGACTAAGCGGTATCACACCACCTGCATGGATCCACTTTTTAAAAAATAGAAGTTTCAGCAGTGGAGGGGAAAACTACCGTTGTTGTCGGGGAGAGGATTACTTGCTGATTCACATTTCCTTTTGCTTCATGTACCCAGTGGAAAAAAAATGCAAATCAGCCCATCCCAGACTTGTAGCATTTCCTGCATTTTTTGCCAGTATGCTCAGGCTCTTAGTGGGACTTCCTTCTGAGGAAAGCTGTTGAAGATCATGCTGCAAATGTATTATTTAAACATATTTTTGCATACCGCGAGCTTAAACATTTTTTCCAGAAGACGTGCTGTGTTTAATGAACCTACTTCCAGGTAAATCTGCATGGAACCAAAGCTTTACTTAAAATAAAGCAGATTCCTTCCGTTCATATTAATAGACCCACAGCAGAAGCATCCTAGTTTTCAAACTGCCCTATCTTTTCTCCTGAAAATTAAAAATATTTGTTGCCTTGTAAGCATTTCTCAAAGAGGTAGCTGTGTTAGTCTGTTTCAGCAAAGAGCAACTGAAACAGGTTTTAGCACTTTTATGACTAATGAGTTTATTTCAGTGTCATTTTTCATGGGTTACACCAATTTTTCAGATGGAAGAAAAATGTTTGCAGAAGAGGATGGCAATTCATGGAAGCTCATGTTGAAAAAAAGTCTGGTAGTTTGAAGAGGTTGACCACATTAGTAAAAAATAATAATACAGGAAATACTATAGCCATAGAGAAATCCGATTCACTTTTTTTTCCTGTTGATCACATGACAGACACAATGGGAAATGCAAATCAGCACAGTCCCATCCCGTCCCCGTCCCCTGGTAGTTTTTCCTCTCCACCAGGGAGCCTTCTACTTTTTTAAAAAATGGAATCCTTTCAGATCGGTTCAAGCATGTGATCACTTGAACCAAGGAAAGGGAAGATGAGGTGCATGCATGCACCAATACAAACAAAGACAGCACTTTTCCCCTCGCTTCTTGTCTCGTGAGTGGAAGAGCATATGCACAGACAGGGCAACACAAGCACACACACTGCCAAGCAAAGTTTCTCTGCCAAGATTCTTCTTTATTTTGTTTTTTAAAGCTTCTTCTCCTGGGCAATGCTGCTTATCTTTTTTTAAAAAAAATTTAACAGCTTAACAAAGCAAAGCTCTGCATCAGAAGCTAAAAATTGAGACAGAAAAAAAGCCTTTTTTAAATTGCCTGTTAATACAGTCTTTTGAACAGCACCACCTCCAGGGGTGTAAGTAAAACTGCAAGCAGTTCAATTTAACTGTGGCCACTTAAATCGAACAGACTCAAACTCCCTGGTGCAACTTCACAGCAAATGAATGCAAATGAATTCACATTTCCTTTGCTATGTAGTCACACCCTTAAAGATTCCACAGTACTTTTGTTTTTGTTGCTATTTCTTTAAGGAAGACTCCCAAAAGCCTTAAGAAGAAACTGTGGTAAGATTAAGAAATGGTGCCAAATCTGTGGTATTTAGAAATAGAGAATCATAAATAGCAGAACTTGGAAATCTTTGTTTTGAACTACAACTCAGTGGTAATGCTGGCTGAATGAATTTAAGAGGTGTCTGAAAAAGTAACTTTTCCAAACTCTGATGAAGAGTGGAGAAAATTTTATAGTAGACCTTTCTCTCACCCCCACGTTGTTCTGTATACATAAAAAACACAAGGAAGTCTTGCCTGTGTTTTAAAAATCAGATAGGTAGATTGGTAGAGGCAAAAGAGATATGGGAATAGGAATGCTAAATTTCAGGGGCTGGTGTGTGTCTGTTTGTAAAAATCCCAAATCACACAGTATACTCCATCTGGAAACAAGAGTGACTGAGAGGCATGCACCAACACATTGCTGCTTTATGACAAGGCAAAATCCCCATGCCTTGCCTTGTTGGCTATAGATAAGATCGAAGAATGTTCTCTAAATAAGTAATTCAAAATGCTTCACCTTCAAAAATCAAAATGTCTTATTAGGCTGTCTGCCTGTCTTTGTTTCCAAAAAGTAACCTCATGCATTATAAGAACACTGCATACCTTTCAAACCCACCGCTGTAGGTTGTTGAGAGCTTCTTCACAGCCTAGCAGTAGAAATCTCAGCTCTGTATATGTATAGAATGGTGAAAAGTACCCTGTTTGGAGCTGAACTATCAGTGCAGTTTGGTAACAAGGCAAGAGATCAAGACTGGCCTCAGGGTGATGTCATTCCTCTACCGCAGTACTCCTGTATTAACAATTTTCTTCCCAAATAGTGAATTGCATCACATTCCCACTGTAAGTAAATGCCCTATAACTTTATCTAACTGTTTGATTCTAACAGATAGTCTCCAAGAGTTCAGTGTTGGTTGCTTTGTTCTTCAGTCAAGTGAACACTTTCATTACAGGGCAGCTTTAGATGGCTTTCCACATTCAAAGTGGCTATTGCAAAACCTCCTATAATAAAAGATCTCCCCAACATACATGGATTAATGAGCAGATCAGTAGTAGTTCTAAACAACGTCTAATACAAAGTCACACTGTAATTGCAAGTAAACAAGTAATATGAACAAACTTTTAACATTAGAATTAAGACATGCTAAACTAAATTTATTAGTCCCAGACTAGAGTGTTGTTACATGCTTCCAAATCTCTTTCAATGTATGGCAACCCTTATTGGTTGTTCAAGATACATGTGATGTTCCATAAGTGCTTTATCATTGCACCCTCCCAGTGAGTTTTCATGGGCAAGTAAGATACTATATCACACTATACCACACTGCCTCTCACCAACTAGAGTAGACTCACTGAATCAAAGAGATATACCCTGTTTTCCCGAAAATAAGACGTAACCTGAAAATATGCCCTAGTATGATTTTTCAGGATGTTCGTAATATAAGCCCTACCCCCAAAATAAGCCCTAGTTAAGTGAAACCCTGCCCTCCACCCTTGTGCAGCAACCAGAAGATGACATGACTGTATTTGAATAAATGTAGATTGTTGTACATGGAAAAAAAAGACATCCCCTGAAAATAAGCCCTAATGTGTTTTTTGGAGCAAAAATTAATATAAGACCCTGTCTTATTTTCGGGGAAACACGGTACCAGAGTGTTGATTTAAGGAGTCCTATTCATTATGTGCATGTTCTGTAACTAGCTGGGACTACAATTTAGATTTAGTCAATTGTGCTAAGGAGAAGAGTGCACAGAAAATATGCAAGTGCAAGCACTACAATGTCTTGCTGATAAGGGGGAGCCTAGTTTTGCCTATTCAAACGAGTCCATTATTTTGTCTTCTTTAAGAGGGTATAATTAGGTTTATATCATGCAGTAAAGTCAGAAGGAACTGCTAGATAGCTCAGTGGTTCTGTTATCTGGCTTCGGAGCCAGAGGTTGGGAGTTCTAAGAGATATTGTTTAAGCCCCATCAAGTATTTAGGTAAAGGTAAAGGTTCCCCTTGACATTTAGTCCAGTTTCGAACTGCCAACCTAGCAGTTCGAAAGCATGTAAAAATGCGAGTAGATAAATAGGTACCACCTCAGTGGGAAGGTAACGGCGTTCCGTGTCTAGTCACGCTGGCCACGTGACCACGGAAACTGTCTACGGACAAACTCTGGCTCTATGGCTTGGAAACGGGGATGAGCACCGCCCCCTAGATTCGGACACGACTGGACATTTGTCAAGGGGATCCTTTTCTTTTACTTTTTATGTAGCAATTGGGAATACCATAGTATGCTGATCTTTTCCTTGGTCTCCAGTGACACATCTTTATTGTTAAGGATGTTTCCTAGTTCCTTCATAGGTTTCTGACAAAATCTCATTTCTTGTCTTCTGTTTCAATTTGGATTGATAGTTGAACCAAGGTATAGAAAATCTTTTAACAATTGTATTTCTTTTTCACTGACAATGTTAAATTTATGCAGTTCTTCTGTAGTCATTATTTTTGTCTTATTATTCAACTGTAATCCTGTTTTTGTAGTTTCTGTTTTTGCACTTCACTAGTAGTGATTTCAAGCTATTTTCTGCTAGTGATATGGTGATATATACATATATAAGTCATAGAGGTTTCTTCCACTAGTTTTCACTCCCCCTCCTTTTATCCTTCCACCAACAGTTGAAGACTCACGTCTTCAGGAAAGCTTTTAATAACTACGACTGAGTCCCTGGATACTGTTTTTTGTTTGTTTGTTGTTATTTGTTTTTTTAATTTTCTAACTCTGTTTTTAAAGTTTTAAATGCTTTTTTTTTGTTTAGTCGTTAAGTCGTGTCCAACTCTAATTAATATTAATAGATTTTTAATTATTATTTTTGCACATTTAACTGCTTTTTATATTTGAAATTTATTGTGCTTTTAGTATTACTTGGTTTAACCTTTTCAGCTGCCTTGGGTTCCGCTCACCAGGAGAAAGGCAGCCTACAAATGATACTAACTAAATAATCCTGATTTTCGTATGCTATGTTCTGCATATAGACAGAGCAGATAGGTAAATAATATACACCCTTTAAAGCCTTTGCTAGTTTAATTCAGGGGTTAATTACAAAAACATGTAGCTGCTGCTACACCCCAGAATATCTAGGAATGTTTTATTTGGCAATCCTGGGGGAAAAGTTATAGTTGAAAATTACAGACTGTCAAAATTTCAAGAGACAAACACATTATTATCTACACTTAAAAACAATCTGCCTTCTATTAGTGTTGTTCAAAATCAGAAGAAACAGTAAGGGAAAGCAGTAATTGTTGTAACAAATGTGTATATATGGAAAGCTATGATTCTGTCCCAAAATTGCTTCCAGCCCTTTGTGAGGGGGAAAAAATGCCTCCATCCTAACACAAAGCAACGTTAACGACTCTTAGGAAATCTGATTATTGAACTAACTTTTATAAGAACATTGCAGTGTTTGTAAGCAGCAGGCATAACACATATGTTCATGATAAAATCGTTACATGCATCTCATTTTTTAAAAAAGCTCAAATTTTGAAAACAGCAGTAGTATGTTTTACATGTTAGTTTCAAAATCTTCTTCCTGTTCACGCAAAAGTAATGATTTTTATCATGAACAAATTATTTCCAAGTTCTAATACTGACCTCTTTGAAACTGTAACATGATTGTGGCATTTAAGAACAGTAGCTGTAGACAAAATTAGGCACATTATTTAAATAGCAAATTATATTTTTTCACAAGCACTATCCTTTCCAATTTCTTTCTCTACTAAGCAGCAGTGTTTAAAAGACTAATTTTGATTTTTAACCCCTCCCGTCCTGTGCTCTGCAGAGAAGTGGAGGTTAGCATGCATAGAAACAGACTTCTCTACCGATTTCACGCTTTAGCTTGTTTCTGCATTTGGTGTATGTATGTTTCCAAGTGAAAATCAACCTCTTTGACATGCTGTCACGTTAAGCCTTGCCAGATGCCCTGCCATTCCATACCATTCAGATGACTATGAACCAGCTATTCCATTCAGATGACTGGGGACCCGGACAACCCACTTGTCTGGTCTTGAACTCTCCTTCTCCCTCCGTTTTTTTCCCTTTAGACAGCTGCCATCTCTAATCCTTCATCATTCCTTGGCCTGTATTTTGTTTTAAAGGTTTGTATTTTTCTTCTCCAGAGGTGTAAGTTGTTTCCAACCAAATGAACCGTGATACCAGTAATAAAAAGGCAATTTAAAAGAATGGCTTCATAAACCTTTGTCACTGCAGAACTTTAGACAGAGCCTGTCCACACTGGTATATAGTGATGGTATATGGTTCCTTGATAGCATTGTTTGGCATGAAAAAAAAGATGATCTTGTCTGCTTGTGTTTGTACTTAAAAGAATTCATTCTTCCTCTTTAAGAGCTGGACCATATATTTCTGGCACAGAGCTAGGGCATGCAATCTTTTGGGGGCGATTTGTTGAGATGCAAAATGGCTCTTTGTTCTGCCTTCTCTGACAGGTACTAAGAGTTAAAATAGATTGCACTGAAAATAAGGACCTTTTAAGTACTGGCCAGATCACACCAAATTTCACAGTACTGTATGGACAGGCCCATAGTTTGCTCTATTGTAACTGTACTGTGGGATCAAAAACATTCACTTAGTTATCACAGGTATTTCACCAGAGATAGGTTTCACCCCTTCATTGTCTTTTCCTAGCCACTGTGTAGAGAAAGCACATAATGAACAGAAGGGATTTGTGAGCTTGGGTCTGCCACTGATCGTCAGTTGGTGTGTAGAAGATTTACTCAATATAACCCCCTCCCTTAAATCCTAGAGTACATCCATGTGCTTGAGTCAGTATTCTGAGTCAGTAACAGAAAACACTAGCCTTAGATTTAATTCCACAAGACCTACAGACAAGAACTTTGGAACAGACCCACACATTTATAAAGGGAAAGTTGAAGAATTTGCATGCTCAGCAAGATTTTAATGCAATTAAGATTTCATTATTTTCCTCTTATTTGTGCTTTTTGAAATTATCCCATAGATTGATGAATTATTTATGTGAACTGTCAGCCCATCCCTTTAGGAAAGCATTTTTGGCACTGATTTCAAACTCTGCCATCACAATATATAGAAGGGCAGTTTACCCAGACACCGAGATCCCAGTATCTGTGTATACATAGAGCCCACATGGTAGAGGTTGTACCAAATTACTTACTGCATTGCTCCTTATATTCTCAACCTAGGACAAAGTTTATATCGAATTTGCTAGAGGATATACCAGATAAAGGTGACCAGTATAAAATTACCTGTTGTCTGATGATAATAGAGCAATAACAAATAGAGTAGAAAGATTTGCAGTAGTTTCCCAAAATATGAGAAGAAATTATATAAAGACCCGTATGTTTAACTGAAATGACTTAATTTGTTTAAAATTGTGTGCACATTTTAATTTGTTTGTACTTTGTTTTTAATCCAGTATTTTGTGAATGTATTTCCATTTGTACTTTTTAATTTGCTAGCAGTATGTGTGTTAAGCTAACACTCTGCACATGTACATACTTCTGTTTGTGTTTATGTTTTAATTGTAATGCTAGTGGTGGTTGAATGACCAAAACAGTAAAACCAACAATATAGTAATTCAATTCAATTTAATTCAAAAAGTCAGTATTCTGCAGCTTACTCTGGTTGATTTGGCATCTCTGAAGTCTTTCCATCCCCATCTTCCTGCATCAAAACAGCTGCCCCTACCATGCCCATCCAAATAAATCAGTTTTGTGGAAGCCCTGCCATTTTTGAATCAGATAATGCAACCATTCCAAATGACAAGAAGAAATGATTTTTTTCTGGTTTTCTTTTTTCTCTTTAAAATAAGCTGATCAGATATGAAGGTTATTTTGATCTGATTATTACAAAGTTGCAATTTGGCCGGTCACATTCTTTTTTGCTTGTACTAGACAGAGAACCTGTAAACTGAAAGCAGAGTCCCTTACTTAAGGTTTGGGGTGAGTATATTTGGGCCTATGAGAGAGCAACCATTTGAGACATATAGTGTGTCTGTAGGCCAAAAACATAAATGAATTATGGGATACAGTGTTGGGAAATGATTTTTTACAAAAAAACTTCAGTGAATGTTTTCTATTTTCAACTGGTACTTCTGATTATTAGTGCAGCTATTAAAACCTGCTTATTGATTAGATAAAAAGAAACAGACTGTGTTGAGGAAGGGCTGCTGCTGTTCTGCTTACTTGAATGTGAGAAGATCAGATGATAAATAATGATCTTTTTCTCTCCCTTATAGCTGCATTCTGCTGTGACCAGGATCCAAGTACAGAGACCAGGTTTCAATTATACATTTGCCCATATCTGCATCCTAAATAATGACAAGTCTTGCATAGTAGATGACATTGTGCACGTTCTGAAGGAACTGAAGGCTGCTCGTTTGTCTAATCAGACTAATTTTGCTATCACATATCCAATCACACACTTAAAGGATGGCAGGGAGGTGTACAACGGGCACCAGCTTGGTGGGGTCACCGTGCACAGCAAAGACCGGGTGAAGTCTGCCGAAGCCATTCAGCTCACTTACTACTTGCAGGCCATCAACTCCCTCAATGACATGGTGGCAGAAAAATGGGAATCCAACTTTTGTGACACAGTGGAACTTTTCCAGAAATCCAACCAGAATGTCACAATGTATCCTTTCACATCATCATCACTTCAAGAAGATTTCCAAAAGACAAGCAGGGTGTCCGAACGTTACCTGACTACAAGCTTGGCCCTTGTGGTAACCTTGGCCATGCTCTGCTGTTCCATGCAAGACTGTGTCCGCAGCAAACCCTGGCTTGGTCTTCTTGGTTTATTGACTGTGAGTCTCGCCACACTCACTGCAGCTGGAATCATTAATCTGACTGGTGGGAAATACAATTCTACCTTCCTAGGAATTCCTTTCATCGTATTAGGTAACTGCCTCTTATTCCATTATTGCCATTGATCTATTTGAAATGTTTTGTCCATCTCAAGTTGCCCTTAAAATCTAGGGTGTCGATGATGGCAGATTTTGTTTTGAAAAACTTGCCTCGAGGGACCTTTGGGGTACTTTCTGAGTCCATGGGAGTTCCAACTTCAGAAAGTATAGGATTAGCACAAGGGTTGTGGATGGGGTTAGAGTCCGCAGCTCTTGTATTTATTGAACCCAGCAAGAATTCCACTGCCCCCTTCCTGTGAGGCCAACCTCACAAACAGAATTTCTGCTTGTTGGCATCATGGTTAACTGAAAAATGGCATGCTACTTTTGTTGTTGATGTTGTTCCACCACATTGCACGACGGGGACAGAAAAGTATCCCAATAACAAGATGCAGTAGATTGTTGGGGAAAAATCTGCCTTAAAAAAAATTAAAAGCATATACGGCAAATGACTGAAATTTGAGGACAGTGTTTACAATTGTTCAAATGATAATATTGTAAAATATATATTTTGTAGGTCTAATATATGTGAATTCTATAACATAATGTGACTCCTGGGTATGAAATGCCCCATCTGCCCAGATGGGAATGAATGATGATTCAGAATTAAGTGCCTTGATGCGTGCTTGCTTGTAGCCAATAAATCCCCAGAATGGCTATTACTCAGCCATTTCTATTTGCCATCATATTGCATTCTGCATATTAATATGAACCCTCAGTAATATTATAAGATTTAGAATCTTGTACATCATAATGTCAGTAATAATTGTGTGCAGTCAAGTCAATTCTGACTTGTGGCAACTTTTTCCAAGGTTTTCTAGGTAGAAAATACTCAGAAGTGGTTTACCATTCATTCCCTTCTTCTTGAGGTGCTCTGGGACTGTGCAGCTTCCCCAGGGCGACAGAGGCTGTCTCTGCTCCCAGGAGGCACAAGGAGGAATCAAACTCCAGATACTTAACTCACTGGACTATCCAGTCAGTGTAACATGGGACTAAATCTTATCATGTTCCTACCTAAAGCGGACCCCATTGAAATGATTGTAAATTGTTAGTTATAACTAACTTAGGTCCCATGTATTTCAATAGATATACTCTGGACCAACATTAAGGATTCAACCCATGGTAGGGAACCAAAGCTGCTACATAGCACTGCTTTGTCCACAGCTATAGGTAATGAAGGCATTAGCCTGGGGAGTTAAGTGAGAGAAAATGATTAAGAGGGGAAAAATCACACTATTCTCTGTAGAATGTTTGGTTGGCTGGCTTTGGTATTTAGCCTCATAACAAAATCTTGTCTAGCTCCTCATACTGAAACTTGAAGTATCAGTTGCCTTGGTGAATAAGAGCAGAGGCGTGGATACATCTTTTTCCCAGTTCCACAGCACTCAATACGCTATCATTATATTCTTTACTTAGTACACATTCCTTTTTAACCCTGGCTTTAACTTTAATCGGAATATGCCTGGGAGCAATAAGAAGTCATCCTGGCTTGATTTTCAGTTGGGGATCAGAGATTTACTTTATGTCTCGCATAACAGAAGGATGCTCTGCTCAACTGGAGATGTTTGTTTTCAAGCAAAGAAAAGAAGAAAGCACTTACATCTCTGTAGCACAGATTATACAAACTGATTCAATTCTGAGGGACACGTTCTAGGACCAAGTGGTTGTTATGTCTTCTTGCAGAGCTTGGGTTGAGGAATCTGTATTCTCTGGTTAAGACAGTCCAGAGTACTGTACCATGGCCTACTGGACATGAACACCAGTAAAACAGGGAGTCAATTGGACATTGTTTGGAGGTGCACACATCTTCCCTATCTGATCCACTCTGCAAAGGTAGCTGGTATAAAATGTAGGAGGATGATACAAGCAGTAACAAATCCCTGCTTTCAACTGCCATGCCTAGCATAAGCTTTTGCACAAAGGAAATATTTCACAAGTAAAGGGACTGCATTTTGCGATGCTGGAAATGCTCCTGTTAATGAAAAGACTGTCTGGATTAGCTTGTCTATAATGAGCCATTGAAGATGCCATCTGGAAAAATAAAAGTCTCTGCTCTCTAGAGTTAAGTTAAGCTCTGCTGCTAATTCTGTAATATATGCCAATGAATTAACATATGCAAACTCTGTCATCTTCCGTGGGAGTCTGGGAGGAAGGCAGTGGCTATCGCAATTAGAAAACCCGAAAGAAACAGCTAGGAGGTATTTTGAAGAACGGAGTCTAGACAAATCATCTCTCTTAAGTACAGGATTTCCTGGTCCAGGCGGGGAAGGAGGTTTGCATGAAATGACCTTTATATGTTCCCTAAATGATATTTTTGCAAGTCACATAGTTTGATACTATGTTAATTCCTACATTCTAGAGAGAAACAAATAGTACAGGCTGTAGACCATTGACACTTCCTTTTTAACAGCATTACTCTTGCAGAATGCTCAGCACATTGATTTATAAGAAGCTTTGCAAGTGGAAATTTAATTCCCAGTGCTTGCTTATGTCTTAGCATAAATGAATTCATACTGCTTTATCATGTCTTGTAGCTATGTTGCACATTTCTCAGGCGAATTTCCTAATTTAAGAGAATACATTCAGACTAGGCCTACTGAAATGGGCTCACATGATATGTGTGGGCCACTTCTACATTTCTAGCCAGAAAATAGTACAGATTCATATTTCAGAGCAGACTTTGTAGCCAGAGAAGGCTTAAGGAAAGTAAAGCAATCTAAATTGGAGCCAAAGATTGTTTTATTCCATTTCAAAATTGCATCTGAAATATAAAATACCTCCAGGACACTCTAAAGGCTTTGTACCAGACAAGTGTCTTGCTGTAGACAAGTATTTTGTTCTTGCCAATAAATTAGGTTATTTGTGATGCTAAAGAGCCGCCATCAAAATCAGAACTTGCAAACTTACATTTTGGGCTATAGGCACCAGATTCTCCCAGCTAGCATAACCAGTGAGTTACGATCCAAAAAAGTAACTTTTCTGAGCTCTGGCAGAAACAAAGCATATAAAACCACCTTCTCCAGGTCTACAATCAGTTTTTGTAAAAATAAGGAAAATACTCACTGCCGGAATCAAAAGTGCAATTCCATTCATAGAATATGTAGTATGGAATGTTTTTTGAAACTATTATTAAACTAAGGGATCAGAACATCCGTTGCTTGAGGACAATTTTTCACATTTTAATTGACTGCCAATGAATATATTCTGATACTTACTTTTCAGTGGGTTACAATCAACAGTGGCAGTCCTTACAATTTCGAGTGTTCCATTGTTCAACAGCAGATAGAAGCACATTTTTGTTCCATTCAAAACTGGGTTTCAAGCAAGTAATTCAACTCTAAATAACTGTCAGAACAAAATTGCCCAGTTGATTTGAATCCTTCCAATAGTTTGCATGACTTAATAAAAACTGACAAAAAGCTAGTTTGCAGAGTGAAGGGCCAGCATATAACAAGGTCTAAAGAATCTTTAATGAGAAACAGCTCACCTTGGGAAATGAGCTTATCACTCTTATAAAACATAATGTTTAGTACTAGTTTCAAGATGTGATGTAAATTGTGTTGCTCAGTTACACAAAAACTATCAGTTTTAGCAGTAAACTGATATAAGTTGAGAAGAAATCTCCATTGCATTGTTGCATACTGAGTTGTGGGATTTGGTGTGAAACAAATAACGTCTACAGACATTTTTTAAGGGATGGAAATTTGCTACTGAAAGCCTTTTGTGTAACTGTGCAACAGGATTTCAGCCAAAGCTGTTTATTTTAAATCTCTAGGGAGTGTTCAGTGCTCATGCCCCATCAGGTCCCTTTTCAAAAAGCTTCAACTGTTGGTCCTAATCATTTGTTTCCCTTTTCCATTCCTTCAGCTCCTGAGCTTGGAAAAGTTACTTTAGGTGGGTGCTACCGCTCCCAGAATCCCATGGCCACAGTGCGCATAGATTATGCTGGCTACACAGTTCAGGAAACTGTAGTCTGCAAAAGTAAAATTTCCAAGCTCTGTTTAGTTCTTTGAGCCTTAGCTGTGTATATGAAGGCATGCTTACTGCAGATGTACATGTTGAATGCACAGACATCAGATGTGGGCATGCACAACACCAAAGATGAGCTTAGTCTTGAAGGCAGAGGTCACACAAGCTGAATCCATGAGCCCTGTGTTGTCAATGGAGCTGATAAGGGCAAGAAGAATCTGACATTTGCTGGACTTGTAGGAGAGGTGCAATAAATTTGAGTGACACTGTGGTCTAGCATAATTGTTGACCACCTCTTGCTTGAAGTTATTTTCTCACAGTGTCTGAGGGGCTCCCAATTATTTTTTACTGTGCATAAAAACAATATTAAAGAAAAATGAAGAAGAAAAGGAGGGGAAAGGAAAAAAATGAAAAAGAAATAGCCTAACGGTCCATTTTTAAAAGATTGTGCCTTGAGTCTGGTTCTTGAAGTTACATTGCTTGTTTTCACCTTCAGTTCTAAGCCAGCATCAAAAATATAGAAAAAGCAGAACGGGTGGTGCTGAGAGAATAGCAAAAGGGGTGATAAATGATAAGTGGGTAGTTGGTCTAATAATAGGAGAGGAACAAATGGTTCAGTGCTGTTTATTGTGACTTGTGAGAAGAATCCCACATTTATCATTTTCTGCAGTGGTGCTCAAAAGATAAGGGAATTACGTCTTATGCTGCCAAACAAACCCAATTCTGACAGGGAATGTTCCTTCAATATTTTTGCACCTACCTGTGTTGTATGTTTAGATCCCACATATGTAAAAGGTTATGTGTGTTCAGAATGTAGTAAATGAGTGCTTTATCCAGAAAGCAAATCAACTTTTTTTTATATCCATAGTATATCATAGTATTGGCAGTGCCATCAGGTGAGTTAGTAGCCCTAAGGAAATTATTGTCCTAATGGCTCCTGAGGGTGATCTAATGCCTTCAATGACATGGAATATAACAAGAAGTGAGGGAAAGACTTCTGTTGCCTGAAGGGTTATTGCTTCTAAGAATCAATAGGCTTGGGTTGGATGGACAAGTATAACTCAGTGTGAGGCATATTCTTGTACTCACTACTTCTGTCGCATATGATGCAGTAAAAGCTGAGAAGTTGTGGAAATGTCCAATAGATAATATTATTATTTTATGGAAGCAGATATGAGACTAGAATGAGGAGCAAGGGGGAAATCCCAGTTGCGTGATCACTCCAGAAGTTGATGTAGGTTCCTGAGAACTTGTTTGCTTGTTTTTATTCTATTATAACATTAGCACTTTTGCCCATTCTTTTCTAGGAGGCAGTGCCTGAAGTGCCAGTGTGATCAAACAATGTTTGATCTACACATAGGGGTGTATTGTTTGCAGACTCTCACTCTACAGCGGTCAAAGTGCCTCTGTCTTCACCAGATTGTGACAGTTCTGTGCCAAGGAAAGAGATGTAGACTGCGACTGTGCAACAAGCACAGGGTTTAGTTTGGTCTCCAATTCCACAGTTCAGAAAACAGCCCCATTCATCTCAGACCAATACAAAAGACTTCTTCTTTGACGTTCATTCAAATCCAAATCTGAAATAAAAAATCCCGATCTTCATGCCTTCCTTTGGTTAGTATCAGAAAACAACAAACAGCTATAACATTTTTTCACTGTTTGTCAGAAGTTGATGAAATTTGCACGCATAGCTGTCCCTTATGGCAGATTTATAACTGCCAAATTTCAGACAAATAGGTTTGTGAGCTGTGCACTGTTAAATTTAATTTTTTTTGGAAAAAGAAAACTGCCAGTAACTCCTTGGAGATATAATGGGATGAAAAGCTACACAGCCCCAGGACACCCCTAGAAAAAGGGAATGGTAAACCACTTCTGAATATTCTCTACCTGGAAAATCCTGGAAAGGGTTGCTGTGCGTCAGAATTGCCATGACATGACTATTATTATTAGTTGCTGTTTCTCCAAGGGTTAAGTTTTCCAGGTTTCACAAAACTTGGTACAAGGTGCTTTGTGCAAGAAGAGTTTATGAGGGGTTTCATAAAAAGAATGTTATCTCCCTAGCTAATTTATGCACAGTTGCTATGAACATGATATATAGAACAGAATGTCTAAACTGGGGAAGTAGTACTTCCCCTTTCTACCTATGGCTTGTGGTGGTGGCAGCGGCAATTTATATAAAAATGATAAATATCACTGAGGTATCACTAATCATGAAACCTGCAAAATTTCAGAGGAGGAGATTCAAAGGGTAAGGAGTTATGATGAATTGAAAACTGTTTTTGTTTGTTTTCTGCACAGTCGGCACCAGAGTCACAGAAAGTGCAAAAAATAAATGATAGATGTGGGGAATATAGAGACAGAGGAAGAAGAATGAGTATCAGTATGCTGCATTTTCCATGCAACCCCCCCAATGCTACACCATCCTAAAAACTATACTCATCCAATTTTAGTATTCCTTCTTTTAGGAGAGAAAATTGGGGAGTTGGGGGTTGGAACCAAACAAACTCCGCAAACATTGGATCACTTCTGTGGTATCTGTGTGTCTGTATCAACACGTGTAATGAAAATGTCTGAGGAAGTGGATTATTCACACACACCTCTCCCTCCCCCCACACCACATCCTATTTATTCTATGAATTATTTTCTACCATGCTTATTCTTGGCATCCTAGGGTTCTCCTCCCCCTTTTTGGTTCAGTCTCCTTGCATTACTTTTGTTCTATGCTTTATTCTCATTTTGTCTTCTGTTCGATCATATTTTCCCCTCCTTAGTACCAGTATTACATTTATTTTTTGCCTCACAGCTTCCCTTATTTCAACTCTCATGCACTAGGACAGGACATTCTGGTCACATAGAATTATGATTTATTGCAGAATCTATGGAGATTCCTATACTTATAACAACCTTAGAACCGCAGAGCTGGAAGGGCCCCTACGGATCATCAAGTCCAGCCCCTCTCAAGGAGGCACAGTGGGGAATTGAACTCTCAACCTCTGGCTTCTCAGCCAGAGACCTAAACCACTGAGCTAACCAGTAGTTCTTCTCCTGCTGTTAGATTATACTTTTAATAGTAGAAAACAATAATTCCCTGTCCTGCATGCACCATTTTTGCTTTGAAGTGGGTTTTTTTTAGTTTTTAAATTGATATTTACAAACAAAAGGAGACAAAATTGTCTTTAAAATCTGTTGCTTTTTGCCACTGAGGTACTTTTCTTTTTTTGTCCTGGCCATTGTAATCTATTTAGAATAAAGGAAAAGAAAAGAAAAATCTATTTTTCAATGAACCATGATGCCAAAAAGCAGAAGTGACACAATCTGTCTTCAGTAGGTTAGTCCCATGGGTCTGGTGCTGGGATTTAAAAAATGACATATACATATAATCCTCCAGCTAACCATAACTCCAGTGGTAACTGCTAACCATACTGTTAAGCCTCAGTACAATGTAATTCAAATGTGTTCAGAACATACTCACAATTTCCTCAATGTAGGGTGACAGTTGTTTATCCTGGTGCCTGCCAGTCTTTGCTGAGATCCACTTCTACCTTCTCTTTCTTTCTCACCCAGCTAGTTCTCTCCCGTGACCTATTTGCTCACAAAACTCAATCCATCCTCTTTCCCCCTCTTGTTTTCTTTTTTCTGCTTCCTGAGCTTTTCCAGTCATTTTTCTGTTCACAATCAGTACTCCTCTCCTGTCAGCTTTCTTGTTAATGTCACAGACCACTCCTGGGGAGATAAGCACGCTTACCTTTCAACCTGACAAGGTCCAAAGTGAGTGGCACAAAATTATTCATGGGGAGATTTAAAACGCTGCAAGATTCTCTCTTCAACTACAAGGAGCTCTGTCTACAATTTCAGGGCCTAGACTACTGTTTGTAGCGTTGAAAAGAAAACGCGTACAGCCACGTCTCTGGCATACTGGGCACGAAATACAGGTTTATCCAGTCAAAGTTACCACATTTGCCTAGAGATGATGTTGTGAAATATTGCTGCTGGGAAATAGGATTTTTGTGCTGTGGGAATTGACTGGCTGATTGATTGAATGTTTGATTGATTGATTAATTGATTGAATGTTTGATTGACTAATTGATTTTCAGAGGGTATATCTGTGCTTTTGGTGTTTTAATACCATTTGAAGTAGCTGATGACAATTAAAACATGACCAAAAGAAAGGCATTGTAAAATGTTGTGCAATAGAATAAAATTCCAGCACAACAGCAGGGTAATGAAAAGGGGTTTATTATAAACTAATGCTGCATACATCTGTCTAAAACAAGAGTGTTGTGAGAGGGTATGAGTCCACTTGAGGAAAGAAATCCAAAATGTAAGTGCGTGTTTCCCTTGTCCTCATCAATTTACACTTTTGTGTCATTGGGGTGGCAAGAATTAATCTATGACGTGAGCCCATTGAAATAGGAATTAATGTACCCACCCTAACGTCTCTCTCATCTAAGCAGAAAACATGAGCTCATGCACAGTGCTTTGTTGTGTATACAGTGGAGTTTTTCCAAAGCTTGTGCAAGAAGCTTTTCAGAGCTTATCTGCAACAATAAAGCCCTTCATAAACGACATAGATGATCTCCAACTTACGCAAGAGCAAGTCAGATCATGGAAGCTCTGCAGGTAGACTTAATGCTCTACCCACCTGATCATGATACTGGCCAGGTTCTGCTATCTCACATATTGCACTGGCTCACAATATAACCCTCCATGCACTTACTTTTTCCCCAGGTCTTTAACCGATTCCCCAGTCATGTTCCTCTGCATTTGACACACACAAATCAGCAGCCTCCTTCCTCCTACATATAATTCTAACATGCATGCAACGCACCAGTTAGCAACACCTTTCTCTTTCTCACAGATGTACATACATACAGAAGATTTTCTACACATATCCCGACCACACACACAGCATCACAAAAAGATTATGTGGTGTGTATGGATACAGTATATGCATGCCTGTGTATGTATAAACATATGTATGCAAAACTTAAGTATAGTAGCATCTGTTCTCTCACCCCATCCTAAACATACAAACATATAAAAGAAGTTGCCCTCCTCACATTCTGGCTATTATACCTATAGCTTGCTCTATCCAAGAACTGCCATTTTGTCTTGAAGAACAACCTGCTTCAAGAACTTGGCACTTGTTCGTGTCTCATTGATTAAAACTGGAACTTTGAAATGGTAGGGAAACCAATCACTGAAGGAAAGCCCCTGTAATGTACTTTTGTTTTGTTTTATTTTATTTTTTTTTACATTACCTGAACTTCTGAAAGTAGGTAACACAAGTATGGAGGCAGGGGCAGTGAAGAATCACAGATGGGGACTGTAATTCATCAAAAGATAGTATCTAAACTGTTGTAACTTAGCCATTCTCCGCCAGATTTCTCTGATATTTGGTGACACTGTGGTCCTTAACAAGTTGACTTACCACACCCAATTTCATATTATTGAGACTAATTTTTCTGATTTCATGTGGAGCAGCATTTTTAGGTTTTTATATTGGCAGAACATAGACAAATTAAAATTCCTTAAGGATTTGGCTGCTCTTATTTCTCCAATATTCTGTGAGGTTGTACACTCCTCTCCCCACAGCTTCCAGCAGATTTACTGAAGATTTGAGGGAACTGTCATGTCAGTCAGTGTCAGGTCTGAAAATTTTTGCAGACATGGCAATGCAACTGACAGCCTCGTAGACGAGACTATCTCCTGATTTCTGTCCCTTGGGGAATGGATAGAACATGGAAGGGGGCTGCAGGTGAATTGTGCAATAGCAACAAAAAATGTCCGGGACATTCTCCCTTTGGAGAATAGTCTGGATAAGCCCTCAGTCAATTAAAATCTTATTTCTGCTGTAAACTAATTCAGTACAAGCATGACTATTGGGAATCGTATGTGGGATGTGTATGTTTACTGACTAAAATGTATTTACATTCCTAATCTCCCAAGACTCGGGGAACATAGTTGTTATTTTAAAATAACCCAAAAGACAGCACACATACAAAAAGCCAATGAAAACATAGTAGATAGGCAACTGCAATAATTCCATGTTCCTTCTGGACCATTAAAGGCTGCTTCCTAATGCTGTATCGGCATATAGTTTATCGACAAAAACTGAAGAGTCGCAATATTATATGTCCCAAGCTATATAAATGGATTTGCTCCCTTCAGCACACGTGGAACACCTGCTAAGCCAGAGCTGAATGTTACCATTTCAAAGCACTTTAGCTATTGTTTTGCCTGCACTCGTTGATTTTGGAGTGTTGCCCCATTGCCAGTAGATACCTATCTTGAATATTTTTATTTGAAGCTGGTTATAAAATGAAATCTTATACTGCTTCTAGAAATTTCTGATATGGTTCTGCCACAGTGAATAATTCATCACTTCTTTTGTTGTTGTACATGTTTCTGCCCATCACAGGTTCAGACTCCTGAATTGTGTCTGCTTCAGATTGTTTATGGGATTTTTTTTTTTTTACAATCCACTAGGAAAATCTTCACTTTACAGCTCAAGTTAGCAAATGTAGTATCTTTACCTCTGCTTTTACCTTTAAACAAACTGTATTTTTTTAAAAATTTACATCTGGCACTTTGCACATGGATACATTTTTTGTAACCAAAGCAGAGTCAATTCCTGTGTTTCAAGGCAATTTAATGTTATAATTACCTCCCTGCATTTGCCTCAAGGATTCAGGAAGATTATATGAAACGAGTGCATTTTATTTTTGCAAAAGTCATGGCAAGTAAGTTAGGCTGGAACAGGGTGATTTTCCCAAGACCACCTACTAAGTTTCATGATGGTGAAGATTAGAACCCGGATCTCACTGGGGCAAAGCCAATAGCCTAATCCTTATATTGGCTTTGTGATCTGTGAGTTCAGCAAATCTTTCTGGAAAAGCTTCTGAAGGATTAACTCAGTTTTCCCTGACTTAGATGCTGGAGCAGATAATCCATTTCTGTGTGACATTTTCAGAGATGGGAACAGCTAATGAAATCACTTGAAATTCTTTCAATTTAAACTAGGGAAGCCATCCTTGCTGGACCTTGCCTAAAGCACCCATGCAAGCATCTCTCAGCTAACTTCTGCTAAAGTATCTATGCAAGGCTCCTTCGCCTCAGATCAAATACAAGAAAAACCACCTCGAAGAAAGGACAAATGAAGCCTTCTGGCAGGATTCTGCAATGCATCTTCCTTCCCAAGCTCCACTCAAGTTGCCTAGCAACTCACTATTCTTTTCCTCCTTCCATGTTGCTCACCCATTTGTTAGGAAACAACATATGCCTCTCCACCTTAGGCATCTTATGAGCCACCGTCATGGTCTCATCCATCTCTGCTGCAGTGTCCTATCCCAGCTTTCTGTCTACAAATTCATTAACGAGGCAGCTTGCACATATCGCCATGTATAAATATACTGTATACTTCAGCCACAGACCTCAGTTGCATTAAGCCAGGAGTGAAGTTACGACCAGAGATAGAAAACAATTCCAGCAAGCATGACGGGGCATGGCTGGTGTAAAGATAAACTCTTATTCCTTCCTGCTTGGATGTGGATCCATCACAGATTTAGACCTGTAGCATCCTGTATACAAGTGGGGCACTGTGTAACTGAGATCTGTGGAACAAGCAACTAGTGGGTTGTGTGGACTGAGTGACAGGGGAAGCAACTGCATTCTGAACTGCAGAATGCACTGTAGGCTTGTGAAAAGGGGCGGGAGGGGGGAGTCTCTTTCCAGCAGCTGCATAATTGGGAAGAGAGTGCTGCTAATTCACACTTTAGTTTGTACTTTTGTGTTGCAAGTGAGGAAAGAAATTGGTGGGGTGTGGCTGGCCTGAGCAAAAGCAAATCATACAATCCGTGCCCTTTTGACTGAGCTGTAATGTGCAGTTTTGGCACCTGGTTTAAGCAGTGCAAATTTTGTCTCCAATTCCACTTTGTTATTCACGATGTGAAAATAGTGAACACCTTCCCACCATTTCCCCTCCTTCACCAGAGATCAGCAGTACTGATAGAGCTAAAAAAAACAAAATGTGACATACAAAGTTTAACACACCATTTCTATTGAGAAGTTCATTTGCTCTAGTCCAGTCCAGAGGCCTGGTCTACCGTCCCCAGTAGACTTTTCCTCTAACAGAGGAGGTCTGATATGTCCATATGATGCAGGTAAACCAGGCTCCTTTCTCAACACTGCTTCCTTGTCAAAAGTCTGGGCAAGAGGTCTGGTCTGCCAAGCTTTAGGTAGCCCTGCATGCCACTGCAGCAGGGCTCAGTGTACAACCACGTTTCTTTGACATTCCCCCAGCAGCCTAGTAAGTTGGCTGTATAACCTACTGAAAATTGTCCTTTAGAGGCCTGGTCTACTGCTCTGTGTTCCTGTGGCAGAAGACTAGGCCACTGGGTCAGTCTCTGGGGGAAGAGGCATGCCAAAGCCAACAGTGGCCCAAGCTAGTTTGGCCCTGACTTTTGTTAGGCTTATGTTAAGAATTTTCAGTGTTGTCCAAATGAGTTCGAATAAAATTGCCACAGATGCTAGCAGAAGAACTGTAAGTAGATAGTGATGCAAACAAAAATAATTTGAGAAACATCTTGCTGAAAAATCAAAAGAATATTAAATAAGAAAGCTCTCTGAAGGCTTGAACTGTAGAACGACAAACTTTTGAAATAATTATTGAGGGAAGATTGAAACATTGCAGAAAAGTTAAATAGATCTTCACTTCGGAGGAAATGGGACGCACGCCCATTTTAGAACCAGGTCATTAAAGAAGGAATCTGAAAAACTATCATGCAATTCTATACATTTTTACTTAAAATTAAGACTTACTATGTTCAGTCAAGCTTCCATCTCAGTATATGGGCATACAATTGCTTTTTTTTATTTTTTTTATTTAATCATTTAAATAGTTGCATTTATACAAAAAGAAAACAAGTATTAAAAAATACACATTTTGTTTAATTGTATTGTTTATGTTGTTTTGTGCTATTAAGCTTTTTAGGTAGATTTTTAAAAATAAATATATATATAAAATTTCATTCTTAGTTACAGGTAACAAAAAAAATTACATTTTAGGGCTCACTGACAAGTTAAAAATTAGCAAGGCCCCAGGAATATATAATATACTCTGAGCATCTAAGAGCAAAATCTAGAAAGTAATTAATTATCTGAAATAAATATTGCTGAGCAAGAATAAGCCTGGTTTTTGTTTCCCATCAGAAGTTGTTTAATAAAGCCTGTACAGTACGTATATAATTAAATATCACAGAGTAGGTATTACATGATTTTAATGAACCTATACTAAAACCCTTACCAAAGGTTCCAGAGTTAGAAGTTATGCCTTTGCCTTGCTAGAACCTGAAAAAGTGCATAATTTGGGGATTCTTCTGAACACTTTCAAGTGACCCTGTTTAGCCCAATTCAGCCTGGGATAACTTCGTTGTCTAGTAACACCCACACTTCTCGATACGAACAGTGACTATTCCGGCTGAGTCATTCTGGATGATGTAGCCCCAAAAGTAAATTTTCATGCTCTTATATGAATCCTATTCCCTATTATAATATAGTCCATAGCAATAAAACAAAACATTGCTGTGGGGTTTAGGAGATGCTACATAAGAGCTGCTTCACTGGATTAGGACTTGCTTGTTTGTATATGCACATGAAGTTAAATATGGCCGAGAAAGCTAAGCTAGGATATTTTCTAGTCATAAAATATTCAGTCTGTATCTCTGAAGGAATTATGCCTTGTTTTCTGTTGTTTGCTCTCCCTTTCCCTTCATTATTCCATGTAAATAAACTGAAATGTTGTCAATCATGGGGATTCCTTTGGTATTCTCATGGCTCTGCTGCAGGATTTGCCATCGGTAAACCCTGTTGGTAAAAACAACAGCCATCTCGTCACCAGAAGCCCTGTGTATGACAAAATATCTTATGATAGGACAGGATACAGATACTCTACATAAATAGATGATGTGGAGTAGAGAGGTGAGCAAAAGAGGTATTCATGCTTTCAAATTATATCTAGTTATTCAGAAGGGAAAAGGTAAAAAAAAATTAATCAGACTGAACAACTTCAGCAGGCCTTCTCCGTCCTGGTTGACAGGGCAGTAGCAGAGTAAATGAGAATGTAACTGAAGCACACTGAGGCAGATATACACCGATGGGATCTGTACTGTCTGTGATCACCCAGGAAAGAGACAGGATGGTCACAGCGCATAGCTCAGGGGAAATATCAAGTCCAGTTTGCAGCAGCAATGAAAAAGATGTTCCGTGTGGCTGTTAGGTAACAGATTGAAAACGAAAGTGCAAACATTATCATCTCTCTATATGCTCTGTCGAGGCAGGGGTGACTCTGCCATGATTTGAAAAAAACCCAGCATCCTTGGCCCTACCTACATCCTGATTTTTTTTTTTATTTCTAAAAAAGTGTTTTTGTCCACTAGAGGGCTTTTCAGTAAAAGATGAAGCAATTTTTTGTAAGAAAGAAATGGAGGGAGAACTCATGGCACTCCCAAGATACAGAGAGGGGCGCGTGCAGCTCACAGATCTGTGCTGGTTGACCATGCCTAATATAGAATGATGGTACAAGCATACCGGAATATTGTGTAAGATGCAAATAAATCAAGCAATAACCTTTTGAAAACTTTATATATATTTTTCTTATATCGCCTATTACTACCTCATGAGCTGTTTGTCTAAAGGAGAGGTCCTCTCCACCACAATTGCCTCCAGAATCCAGTGGCTAATTTTCTTTATGATGCAGGAGTATGCCACTGTGCCCACCCAAACCACAGGACCTTGCTGTCTATGAGGCTGAATGTCTCCTCCCTTTCTAGGAGGGAAGGCCAAGAAGACTTTGCACTGGGTTTTGATAGCACCGTGATGTTGACAGCAGCACTGATTCTGATGGCAGCGGCGGCAGCAACTGTGGCAGCATAAAAATGGCTTAGAGACTGGAAAGGACCCACCCCTGTCTTAATGGAAAGGTTTAGCCTTCACTCCAATAGTGAGCTGAACTGCTTGAATATCTATCAGCTGAGTGTATATAAAAGTGTTTCCAGAAGGAATGTCTATCAGTTGGGCGTTTCTAGAAAGGACTTGCCTTGCTCGAATTCCTAACAAAGTGTTGTAATTAATTTATGGTAAGCATTGTTATGGGAGTTAAAGAAAGATGTGTAACATGGTTCCAGAAAGTATCTCTTCCATGTAGTGATGTGTCCAGAATAAGGAAACAGGAACACAATTGCTTTTCCTTACCCTTCAGAACTCATCTCACCCCCTATATTGCTATAATTCCTTTCTGGGGCTGGCAGCTGTCCTGAAGCTCATTCTACACTCCAAAGAACACCAGGTAGATGACACTAGGAACTGCCAGTTTTATATTCCTCCAGAGCGTAGAGGAAAAATGAAATGGTCATTCCCAGACCCAGCTGCCTATGCTAATTGTTAAGCCTACCAATGATAGGCTAGAATCTGATGATATCACAGGAAGTGCTCCAGAGGGCATTTTGCAGATAGCCTCCTCTAACCTGGAGCTGGAAAATCTGAAACTATTGAAAATTGAGGTTCTTGCTCATGTGTAGAGCCTACATACAAGCAGGAACCTCTTCTCTTCAGAATCATCACAGCTATGGTGGGGGAGAGGAAATGGGAAGTAGCTGAAGCTCTACTTCTGGCTTTGAAAAATGGGTGTTCTTGGGTACTGCAGCAGGGCCTTTTGATCTGTTTGAAAGATGTATTAGTGCCTTAGATATAAAGTGTGATATTGCCATATTATCCAGATGGACAGGTTTTGACAGGGTTTTAAATATATACCCCATTCCCATTTAGTCCATCAGCTGGCCAGGATTTTAATCTTTTAGGAAAAAGTCAACCCCCAGTCTTTTAAAAACTAGAGATACAAGGCAAAACATGTTTTGGGCAATTGTTGGCAAGCCTTTCCATGTGACTAACCAATGAGTGAAACCACTGACAATTTGGCAGGACTGAGGGAATAAAGTCTAATTTTATGCACCTTACTCCACTTTTCTGTTTTGGCAGGAGAGTTACTTGATGACCTTTGGGGTCCCTTCTAGCTCAGTGCTTCTCTGGTTTTCCAGGAACATCAAGTTCTATTTCATCTTCCACAGGCTTCTAGGAACTTAGCTAGATGCTACTCTCAGGAAAGGAAGTGTTGACATAAACAAGAGAGAAAGAAGGAAAGGAGGGGGAGTATAAATTATTAGAAGTTTCTGTCTGTTGTTGCTGCTGCTGCTGCTGTTGCTGCAGATAATTATGTTATTGTTCCAGTAAATCTTAAATTTCTGAAAAGAGGTTTCAGACAGTGAGAAGGAAATTATTATGTCCTTTTCAAAGAACTAATTCTACATGTATTTGTCTTCGTATGGATCTTTGAACTATTTACATATATTACTACTACTATTAAATTAAATGGGTCTTATGTATCAGTAATATGCAAAGGAAATCCATACACCTGGAATTTACTGGAAAGCACAGTGTTGCTTCCTTGCACTATATTTTCTCTTGAACAACAGTTCTGACATGGTCAGTGACTATTCAGGTTGAGTGATTATGGGTGGTGTAGTTCAAAAGATAAAAGTTCAAACTCAGGTATTAATATAATTCACATCTGTCTGTCTGTCTGTCTGTCTGTCTAAAATATTTTCACACCACCTTTCTCCATAAAAAGAACCGAAGGCAGCTTACATCATTAAAAGACAATATTTAAAGGTAAAAACAATAAGTATACAAATAATAATAAGGATCAAACAAATACCACTCTGAAATGGTAAACAAAAGCAACACCAAAATATATTCAAAGCAGTAAGGTATAACTATCCATTTAGAAACCCCACTCAGGCAGCCAGTCACTGAGGGAAAGCATGCCTGAAGAGAAAGGTCATTGCCTGCTTGTGGAAGGACAGCAAAGATGGGGCCAGTCTCATCTCCTGTGGGAGGGAGTTCCAAAGTCTAGAACCAGCAACAGAGAAGGCTTTCTCCTGTATGTCCACCAGATGTACCTGTGAAGGTGGTGGGACTGAGAGAAAGGCCTTTCCTGAGGATCTTAACACCCAAGCAGGCTCATAATATGGACTACAATATAGCCCAGTGGTGGCGAACTTTTTTGGGCTCGCGTGCCCAAAATGGGGGGGGGGGGGAACAGCGGGTGGCGGACCCGGAAGACCGGAACCGGAAGTGGCGGTTTAAGGGGGAATCATGGCGACGGATCCGGAACAGGAAGTGGCAGTTTAAGGGGGAATCATGCCGGAGGATCTGGAACCGGAAGTGGCGGTTTAAGGGGGAACCATGGCGACGGATCCGGAGGACCCGGAAGTGGCGGCGGAAGGGGGAATCCCGGCTGCAGCCGCCTCATGAGGTTTGGCTGCGCGGGGGGGCGGGGGGAGTAGCGACCTATGGCTCGCGTGCCAGAAGGAAGGGCTCCGCGTGCCAGCTGTGGCACGCGTGCCATAGGTTCGCCATCACTGATATAGCCCATAGCAGTGAAACAGAACAGCAGCTAGTGGGGCTAACTGGGTTTTTTGGAGATGCCACATGCAAGGTGTTACATTGCACTTGAGTGTGTATGTGTTTTTCTTGTAATAAAATACTCAGTCTGTATTTCCTATGGAAATCGCACTTTAATTTATGCAGTTTGCACTCCCTTTGCTCTGCCTTTTCCTTGCAAATACGCTGACACTATGTAAATTAAGGAGGATTCCTCTGGTATTCTTATGGATTGGTTGGCGGGGCAGTGCCATCAATAAGTAGTGATGATGACAACAACAGCCATCTCATCACTAGAAGCCATTGTGTGTAGTATTGAGTAGCTTACATGGTTCTTTTCTCTCCCTTACGTTCCAAAAACAACCCGTACCCCATTATAATTGTGTGATATTGCAATCTGGGATAAATGACTCATGATTTTTGGAAAACTTATACTGGAAGAATCAACTTGTTTTCTTCCAGTGATAGAAGGCTTCTTTCATCAGAACAGAGAAGAGGCCATTTTTGTTAGTTTTCCACTTCTTGTCCCCAGCAGCCTTCTGGAAAAGAATCACTGAAAACCTCTTTCATGAGAGCAAAACACTGGAAATTTCCACCTCTCATTCCTTTCCCCCCCCCCCCCAAAGAACGTTTCTTTCAGTGGAGGGAAATTCCTTGCATTTTATCCTGTGTTCCGTTTAACAGCATTTATGGAGACCTGGATAACTAGTCCCACAGCGTTTCAGCTAAAATCATGTTACTGCAGTTTCGTAGTCACATTGTGCTCCCATTTAGATATGGTTGGTTATTTGGTTGGTTTCCCCTCACACTTTTTTCCCTTGTGGGACCCAAGTCAGCTTACAGTAGATGTTCAAAAAAAAAAACACTACAGTTAAAAGGACAGAATAAATTGCTATATTAAAACAGTATTAAATAAATAAACAGCCTAAAATAAACAATTAAGTAAGTTTAAGACCAGTGTTTAAGACCATTTTAAAACAACAGAGCCAGAACAGCAAAACACTCAACATTAAAAGGTCCCGATCGGTGGCCAAAGCCTGTTTAAAATTAAGGGAGGCTTCACCTTAGTTGTGGAAAGAACTAGAAGAGTTCAGCAAGATGGCATTTTAGCCGCAACCATTTGTCCTTCACAGGCTAGCCAGAGTAATCTATAAATTCAAATCGAACTGGTGCTTTGACATTTTATACAGCAAAGAAATAGTTGATTTGGACCTGACAGTGTATGGATTAGTTTCTGAAGGCCACAGTCATCGGTACGTGTATAAGAGAGTGAGCTTCACGAAACACGTCCAACCAGACTTGAATGCAAATAACAGCATAACATAGATTTCTAGAGAGAGAGAGAGAAAGTTACTTTAAAATATATGCTTCTCTAGATAAGAATGTACTAACCTACCTACATTGGTTTTTTAAAAAAACTTAAATTAAGATAGTTCTAAAATAAGTTAAATAACCTTGTGATTGTGAATGGTACCCAGATTTTCTTTTATTTCCATGAATATACTATAACTGTGTGGAAGATCAGAAGCATGTCAGCTGTTCCACTTTGAAAGTCCATTTTCAGCCGGGGGGAAAGCCCCCCAAGGTTAGCGACACTTTTTTCCCTGGTAAAATAATATTGTGTAAGTAAATTAAGAACAGGCAGTAGTAGCCCGCTTCAAAAACAAAGAGAAAATGTTATTGCATTTAAAGTAATTGAAAAGCTAAACAGAACAGAGAAGATGTAACAGCCCACCATTAAAGCATTGCATGTACACTTCAAAAATATTACACGTTGCTTTTGTTTTGTGTAAAGGTAATGGAACCAGGAAAAGCACTCAGGATACTAAAATGGAGAAAACAATGCATGAAATGTATAACTATGAGGCAAATGAACAGTGTAAAGAAATGCATGATATTCTTTTTTAATGCCATTGTATACCTCTATCAAACTGTGCAGGCTTCCTGACCCATTCCTCAAGAACTGTTGAATTCACTGTAATGCATTAACATAGTGGCTGGTATGTTTTAAATAGGAAACACTTCACAATACTATTTGTTTGTGCAACACTGTTATTACAATACTATTATGAATTAAATTATATAGCAAGTAAGTTAAAAGGTATTTATAATCTTGCGCTGTTTGTAGATTAACTGTTTTTGTAAACTGGCATTGCATCCCCTAACAGAGGAAAGTAGATGTGTGATAAAAACAGCAGATCCCTGCTAACACCTTTGTTTAAGCAAAAATCCCATTCTAAACCACATTATTCCACACTCAACTGTTTAGCTTGTTTCCGGTCATTCATTCCATAAAGACTGCAATTTTATATACAAGTGGACAGTTCCCATTGTAAACTTCCAGGGGATCATGATCAAACTTGATCTTATGACTATTACAATTTTAATAATATTATTAATATTACTAACTGTTACTATTTTAATATTATCTAACTTGAGCCTATGGCAGGTTGCAACTGGAACTGCCCATATGTATTAGTATTACAATGGAATGTGAAACATTAAAAGCATTTTTTTACTGTTAGTTTTATTAAAGTGTTATTTTTAATGGAACGCAAGCACTTCCTTCTACACACCCTGTGCATAGCCATTTGTATTTAATGAGGGCGAAGATCCAGGGTAAGAGAGCTGCTGGTACTGATGCTTGTTTTCCATAAATTAATTATTTCACTTAAGTTTTAAAAGGAAAGGCTGTTTTCTGAGGGATTGTAAAGCACTGCTACATTTATAGGTCAGGTTGTGTCCTTCAGAAAAGACCTCTTAGTATTGTGCAAGAATTGAAGAACCACTCAGCAGCCTAGGGGCTGACCCAAGACATTTAGCTCCTTGAGACAAAGGACAGTATGGCATCCTTCCCATTTCCCATATAGAAGCTGAGCTGACTGGTAATTAAATTCTAATTTTCTCAGTATTGAGACAGGGCAGCATCCTCCATCACTCATGGGGCAGCTGGCTGGCTTCTGGGGACAAGGCGGGCTACTTGGGTCTACAAAATTTATACACTTTATGCCAGGCTGTTCTTCCCCTCCTGTCCGAATCTGCTGCCTTCTGGTAGGTCTGACCATGCTGCAGCCTGGGCAGTGGAGTCTTCCGTTGCTCCCTGGTGCTGTCACTTCACCAGTGGACGGCTAGTGTGGCCAAGGCAGTGGAATGACTCCATTTTCTCAGAATTGTCTGTCTCAGAGTAGCCTATAAGAATTCTTTGTAGATAATGTGCAGGGAGGTTCGGTGTGGATCCGTTGCTCTTTTCCATACTCATGTATCATCCCTAAATCTGTGATTATGACTCTGCTTTTAAAAAAAAAAAAGCCAGCTCTAAGCAGCTGAGAAAATACCCTGTAGACTAAGCATTTTGCAAATAATACAAGCATTGGGGTGGTCTTTGCTATCTGCATCATGTTTCTGCTTTCCTACTGCCCCAGGATAAGATAATGGTCTTAATCGGAAATATTTTATCATTGTTTGACTATAAGAGAATATGTCTGCTTCAGTAGGAGCTGAATGATTTATTCAGGAATGAGAAAATATTGATGCCAAGGCATAACAAGAAAGGCAAACATGTCAGATTTCTAAGACTTTTTAATCTAGCTGCCTTCTCTTCTTCTAATACTTTACTTGAACATACCTCAGAGCACAGACTCCTCAATAAGCCAAGAATATAAATCTTATTTTGTTTAAGTCATCATAATATATTATAGCACCAATGCAATATATTATAGCACCATATCCACTAATGATGCTGTAATATTGTCTATTGTATTCAGTGCATTGAAGATTTTGTTTTGTCTTGTTTTTAATTCCCTCACTATTCTGAAAATCATATGCTTTCCCACAATTGTTCCCTGGGATCCATTTGTATCATGGAAAAAAAAAATCTTAATGATAATGAATGATTCTGATTTGTACAATTGTTTGATCACGGACAGTTGGTAATAGAGGGACCATTTTTGCAAAGTTAACAAAGAAGTAATTATTAGGAATACTTTTCCTGATTAAAAATATTAGACTGGGACCTATTTCTGGGACCAGACCGAGTGGATTCAAAACACCCTGAAATTAGAAGAACCCACCCACTGCTGGGTCAAAACTCAACAAAGTGAGCATTGTTTTATTTCGTCCTATTTCCAGTGTTGCAATGGTGAGGTGTGCAGCTTCACTTCTTAACTGAGCTGGAAATTATTCATAGTATGGGAAGACATAAAAAGTCTATTCTACAGAATTCCCTGAATATTTTTTGCCTCTTATATTAAGTCAGAAACATATCTCCAAGGGTTCTGCTCTATTCAATTTTCTTTTTGAAGTTAATAGCAGGGAAGCATCTGGAAAATTACTGCAATCTACAAATTTATCCTAGTAAAAACGCCAACTTTTGCCTCATACATAGTGCAGCCTTAAATTTTCATATAATTAAGAGATCTTAAAAATTTTAAATGTGTTTCCCTTACTACTCCTAGAATTTTAAAATGATACATTTTTAAACTATGACTCCCAGAATTCAAGCCAGAGCTAGGAGACTCTAGAACTGTGGTTCAAAAAAAGGAAAAGTACAAAGTCTTTTTAAAGTTGTGATTTCTGGGAGGTCTTAGTACAAACTTACAGCAAACTACAACTAAATCTTATGATGCCATCATTCAGTGATTCCATTTTATAATGATTTATAGAACAGAAGCCAGATTCTTGGGGATAATACGTAGAATATTTCAGGCAGACACATCTGCAGCATTTGGGGAACTATAAAAAGATTAACTTCTCTGTTCCCACTTTGGCAAGTAATCTGTTTTTCTTTCTTTTTCTTCCTTTCTTTTTTTTTTAAAGGTCAGTCTGCCTTTACAAAGGCAGTGAGAATAAGCCTAATAGTTTCCCCTACAGAGAATAGAACATAACTATTTAAAACGTAATTAACAATAGGATGTCAGTCACCGGTTGTACTTTTTGCTAGATTTTTATGTCTGGGGAGTTTCAGTGCTCCCAATTAGCTTTAATGGGGGCATTGTGCTAGTTATCAAATTGACAGTCTTGACCTGCCTGACGGAAGCAACTATAAAGCACTTTGGAAAATGAAGATGAATTGCAAATGTCTCCTCGCAAATAGGATGCAAATATTATTTACATGTCTATTTGTGTTTCATATGACAAGACTACAAATGATGATGACCCTGTTGCATCCAAAGCGGACAGGAAAAGAGACCTTGCTCTTGTAAATATCAGGTGATTATAATCGAGCATGCTGGGCCTATCTTCACATCCCAACTATTTCTGTACTCTCCCACATGAACCTTTCAAAAGGTGGTATTACTTTAGCTGCTGCATGATCTCATCAGAGGTTTCAAGAATGCCTATGGATTTTGAAATTGAACTCTAGCATTGTCTGATTGAGAATTCCTGCTCAGAGGCATAGGTGGCCACCATGCAGGACTTCTGATATACATTATCAAGCTCTCGCTTGCACAGGGACTTCCTGACTTCCAGTTTTGGAGTAATTCCCCCTATAAGGAGTGGTCACCGTGCTTGGATTTCTTTAGCTCAGAAATGAAGGCAAGTATGGCAGAACACCAAAGAAAATAATGCAGAACAAAGAACAGGTTTCTCTCTCTCTCTCTCTCTCTCTCTCTCACTCACTCACTCACTCACTCACTCACACAGTTAAACTTTGGAAAAAAAAACTATTTAGTGAGGACTACCACATTAGATTGCTCAGCAAGATTGGGCTATCAATAGCTATATATATATATCTCCTCATGACTATAAATTTTATCTAGTACAAAATCCAGTATCTAGGGAGCGCAAGCAAAAGGGTGCTATTTCCCTTATCTCCGACTTGTGGGCTTCCCTTAGACCACTGGCCTAATCCAACAACCCAGCTGTCATGTGGTGCAAAGGTTCTCGTCAGTATCAGGACCCTGATGCATGGAGAAGGGCCTAACTCTTTCCACCTGTACTACAATATTCCAGTGGAAATGTCTCCCTGTAATCGAGCAGGGTATCCTTCCTACAGCAAATAGTGAGTTCAGATTATTTTTTTTCCCAAAGCCTGACTGCCAGCATCACCAAGCAGCTGTTTGCCCAAGGAAGGAAACAGTTGCTGGCATTATAAGAGCTTCTATCCTGAAGCAAATAGTACCTGAGAGAGGGACTGGGTGAATGTTAGTGACCATCATATTGGTCCCAATCTAATCACATTCATATTACAGGTTCACTATTTGTGGTTGTAAAATAAGGTGGGGACCATGTTTGCTATAATACACAGTTCAGTTCTTAACAACTGTCTGTACATATTTCTGTAGTCTTAGAAATGCAGTGACTATACTTAAACTAGCTCATATCCATTCTCTATATCAGGGTTGACAAAGTGCCACTTGTAGAGGTCATGCAACCCAAGTGCAGAATCTATACCCTCTCCAGCTCCCACCCTACTCCCTACATCCTTTTTTCCCCTCAGAATGCCAGTCACACTTTCATTAGCAATTTTGCCCCATTTTGAGGAACTCCCTGACTGGTTTTAAGAGGGGAAAGACATTTTACAACACCAGAAGTGACACTACGGTGGAGGGGGTCTGGAGGCAAAGCATCCTTCTGAGATCTGACAAAAGTAATCCCAGAGCTCTTGAAGTTGTCCATGCCACCTATGTCCAGGCTGATAGACTTCATTGATTTTTGTACGTTTGCACAGAATTTTGTTCCCAAAACAGACAAAGAGAAGCAGCTTCTAGGATAAGAGACTATTAGAAACGGTCTCTCCAGAGACACATTCTCATTGTTTGCAAAATCAGCATGGACCCCGAGCTCATCATGAGCAGTTGCTAAACAAAAGCAAGTTAATCGCAACTTGGGAAGCTGTGAGATATGTTAGGGGATAATAGTATGTCCTTTACTTTTTAAGTCCACTTATAATGGTGAAACTTCCTATCCTATCTGTTTTGGTCCTGAGGCATAACCTGTAATGTAAGCTATCTTTGTTGCAGTTGCAATCAAGATTCTAACCTTTATGGATGGGAAAATATGGTACACTTTTTTGTGTGTACAAAATTCATAAGGATCTGTGCTGCCTTTCCATGTGTTTCAATCAAATTTCTAACCCATGTTGTTAGGGAACCAACTGGTGGTTCAAAGTAATGAAGGAGCTCCTGATTTGGCCTTATTACTCACCCGGTTTTGTGCAATCATGAGGACAGTTTGCTTTAAAATAACACCTAACTTAAATTCTGAAGATTTTTCCATGTGCTTTCCTTTCACTACAACATTGTGGGAAAAGCTTTACCAGCCTTAGTGAAGCATGTATAGAATTTTTACCAGTAATATTTAGTACTTGCTTAAATTGTATTGATTTCATAATTTAGTCTGACCATAATATTTGAGTTCCCCTATTATAGGCAGAAATGGTGGGCAAGGGGGAATAATTAGCTGTGCCATTGCTTATGAATCTACATTGCATTTTACATTAAATGATCTTCATAGGTAAGTTCATTCTTTAATTTTATTTCAATATCAATAGACTTCCCCTGAACTTTGGTAACTTTTAAATCTACATTAAGTGGGGGGGGGGGGGAGGAATGACATGAAAAAATGAATTATTTGGTTTTAATTTGGAGAACTGGACTTCCTAGCATAATTCTTTTTGGCAGACAGGTTAGCTTTTTCCTGGCAGAGCAGAACTACCCGTGCCAATTACTATAATTCCATCGTTTCAAAGGACCTTGGCAGCGTGTCTTTGTTTTTGTTTTTCCTGCAGGAGGACAATGGCTTCTTCAATTATCACACATAAGTGAATGTAGTTTTGGATGTTTTCATCTTTGCTAGTTGATCTTTCCTTTCTAACAATTGCAACCGCACTGAACCATTGCTTTCTTCTCTCTTCCAGGTCATGGGTTGTATGGAACTTTTGAAATGTTGTCCTCCTGGAGGAAAACAAGAGAAAACCAACATGTGAAAGAGAGAACTGCAGCTGTGTTTGCAGACTCGATGCTCTCGTTTTCTCTCACCACTGCCATGTATCTGGTCACTTTTGGAATAGGTGCCAGCCCCTTCACTAACATTGAGGCAGCCAGGATCTTCTGCTGCAATTCTTGTATTGCAATTTTCTTCAACTACCTCTATGTGCTCTCCTTTTATGGTTCCAGCCTCGTGTTTACTGGCTATTTAGAAAACAACTACCAGCATAGTATCTTCTGCAGAAAGGTACCAAAGCCAGAGGTATTGCAAGAGAAGCCTGCCTGGTATAGGTTTCTTCTGACCGCCAAATTTAGCGAGGACTCAGCAGAGTCAGAGGAGACAAACAGTTATGAAAGTCACCTCTTGATTTGTTTCCTCAAGCGTTATTACTGTGACTGGATAACGAACACTTACGTCAAGCCTTTTGTAGTCCTCTTTTACCTTATTTATATTTCCTTTGCCTTAATGGGCTACCTGCAGGTCAACGAAGAGTCAGACCTTAGTAACATTGTAGCAACTGCAACACGAACCATGGAATATACTGCTGCTCAGCAGAAGTACTTCAGTAATTACAGCCCAGTCATTGGGTTTTATATCTATGAATCCATCGAATACTGGAATATGACCGTTCAAGACGACATGCTAGAGTACACCAAGGGGTTTGTGAGGATATCTTGGTTTGAGAGCTACTTAAATTACCTTAGAAAACTCAACATATCAACTGGACTACCCAAAAAGAATTTTACAGATATGTTGAGGAACTCCTTCCTGAAAGCGCCCCAGTTTGCCCATTTTTCAGAGGATATCATTTTCTCCAAGAAGTACAACAATGAAGTTGACGTTGTGGCCTCTCGAATGTTCTTGGTGGCTAAGACAATGGAAACCAAACGAGAAGAGCTCTATCATCTCTTGGAAACCTTAAGAAAGCTCTCTCTCAAATCAAAGGTTAAATTCATTGTTTTCAACCCATCATTTGTCTACATGGATCGTTATGCCTCTTATGTGGGGGCCCCCTTGCAGAACTCCTGCATTAGTGCTTTATTCCTGCTCTTCTTCTCCGCATTTCTGGTGGCAGACTCTCTCATCAATGTATGGCTCACGCTCACCGTTGCCTCAGTCGAATTTGGAGTTATAGGTTTTATGACCTTGTGGAAAGTAGAGTTGGACTGTATTTCTGTGTTGTGCTTAATTTATGGGATTAATTATACTGTTGACAATTGTGCACCTCTCTTGTCAACATTTGTCCTGGGCAAAGATTTCACAAGAACTAAATGGGTAAAGAATGCCCTGGAAACGCATGGGGTAGCTATTTTGCAGAGCTACCTCTGCTACATTGTTGGTCTGATTCCTCTTGCAGCTGTGCCTTCAAATCTGACCCGTACACTGTTCAGGTGCTTGTTTTTGATAGCATTAGTCACCTTCTTTCATTGCTTTGCCATTTTACCTGTGATACTGACTTTTGTGCCACCATCCAAGAAAAAGAGGAAAGAGAAGAAAACTCCTGAGAACCGGGAGGAAATAGAGTGCGTTGAAATGGTGGATATGGATAGTACCCGAGTGGTTGACCAAATTACAACAGTCTGACTAATTGGGGGTTTTTTTCTTTTCTTTTTTTAACGCCCTACATATTAACAAGAGAAGAAAATCATATTGATTATAATCATGAGGGGAGGGGTTGGATGTCTGTTTTCAGATTAAAACCAGGAACATCCAAAGCAGCTTGTGAAGGGGACGTGGAAACCTGTACATCAATTGGTGTTCACATAAAATGTACAGAGAAATTTGCGCTCACCCAATACAAAGCAAGTGTTAATTTGTGTTGCTGCCTGAGATAACAGAGGTGGATGATGAAATAGCATACTGCCGTCTTTGCCCTGCAGATGCTGCTGCCCTTGTAGCAATGTGCTAGCACACTGAAAGGTCAACTGTCAAGGCTGGAAGAGCAGTAAGTGTACCTTTTGGACATAGAGGCTAAGGAAAATTTTCTGTCTAGCAATAACTCAAGTCAGTGAGTCAGCTATTATGGAACTTAGCCATCACATCTGACTTCCCTTCCTTTTGCTTTGGCTTTGCTTTTTTCCAGACGGAAACATATATGCAAACATTTGAAACAGAAAACAAAACAACAAAGGCCAAGAAATTCGAATTACACAAAGATAAATACAGCAATCATTATCAAGTTTTGGTCATGTTGCACTTGCCTTCTTTTCTGAAATAACAAATATTTTAAAATGCAATTAATCCCCAGCATATTTTTAATATGACATAATTTTATAGCATTTTTTTAAAAAAGAGAGAATTAATCATAGGTATAACATATACAAACACACACACACACACGATTCTAGTTCTCTGATACAGCTTTGAATGTGTTTGTCTCACTTGAGAGACCTAGTTTACTGATGCTAGATTTTGTAGCACTGTTTTGAATATCATAGGGGATCCACTGGCAGATTCGCGAGGGAATATGTTAAGCACTTCACCACCAAAATCCATGAAAAAAGCCTCAGATGCCTAAATTTCATCAAACAAATGTGAATGTTATGGCACTTTTTAAAATATGAGCCTGCACTCCAAGCCATGCACTAGTAATAGATGCTAAGAGGATCAGTCAGCTGCATTACATAACGTGTAACACAGACCACAACCCTCACTTCGGTTTTTTCAGTTTTTGTAATCTCCACTGTAGACTGTGAGTCATGGCAGTGAGTGGAGCAGTTGTGAAAAAACTGGCTTTTGAACTCTAAATACTGCAATCTTTCCTAAGGCAATGTTAGAAGTAGCAGCCCTTTTAAAAAAAACATGGAACACTGCAGACCCCCTCTGTGTCTTGAAAATAAATCCTTTGATATCGATTCCAAAGACAGGTGGAAACCAGTTTTACAGAATTAATATTCTTGCAGTGATCTATGCCAGATAAATCCAGATGTTTGAAGCTTTTAGTCTCTTTAGCTGCATTAGCTAAAGCAGCATCACTAATTGTGACATGCAGTAGCACAAGCTTTAGTTAACGTGCTCACAGCTTACAAGCAAAAGAAATTATGATGGACTTTAATGAAGGAGTTAGCCGCCGGATCTTATGAGGCCTGTGTTACCTTCTGTGGCACAATACATGTGCTACAGCAGGCAATGTGGGATACTGTCTGTAGCATGTGGATCAGGATCAAGCAGTTATATACCGTAGACCTCCCTCCAAACAGTTACCAGAATAATTGCACTGGGAGGCAGCACTAATGTGTCAATCCTTGGGATCTACCACCACAATCATCCCATATTTTTTCTTCTTTTCTCTCTCTCAATCCAACATTTGCCCTGGAAAAGCCCTTCAGTCAGCACAAGGGTAGCGCTAAAACAGGAGTGGACAATCTCCAGAAGTCCAGGGACCACATACGCCCATCCCCAGTCCTTGGGGGGGGGGCTACACCTGTTCTTGCAATCTTGGCCCCGCAAAAAAACTATTTCTTACCAAAACAGAGTTTTTAATGTAGAAAAAAACGTTCTTCCCTCTACTGACATTTTTTTTAAAGACTGGGAGATGGGGAAGTAGAGATGCTGAGGACTCACAAAACATGACAGAATTGCTCTATCAATCCCCCTAAAAGGCCTCAATATTGAAACTGCTGCCATCCCCCAAAATAGAATTTGAGGAGGTATAGAGGGGCTGGAGACAGCATTCCCCCCCCCCCCCGGGGGACCACGTACCATCCACAGGCATGTGTTGCCTATTCCTGTGCCAGACTGTAGTCCAAGGGTTGTGTAATCCTCTTGCACCTGTCCTGATGGCAGCTGCTAATTCAGCACAGGGAAAGGCTTTGGCCCCAAGACCAGACCAAAAACTTGTTTGATACACACGTGCACACTTAAACCTTTAAACCAGTTCCTGCATTCCATTGTTGAAAACAGGACTGGGATAGCAATATTACAAAGGAGAAACTAAGCCAACTGGCTCACTCCTGCAAACATTCTCCCAGTAATATCCTTGCTAGGGGTAAAAACACAAGCTTTTGTTTTTGTATATTATGTAGAAACGCTCTATTCAGGTTTCTCCAAATGACCTGTCAAGGACTTAAAAGAGTACATAAATTATCCTCCATGCTTTTCACTAACGCAAATGGGATTTTGCCTGAGCCATGGGCATTTCCAGTAGCCTGTGGGTTGGGCAAACTATACGCACCAGGCATCATTGTCTATAGCAAATGAGTGGTGTGCTGGAGTCTCTCCTGTTCATTTTCTGAGTTGCCACTCTCCTTTGGTCACTGTTCATCTCTTGGGTATCTGTCTGTGTGTGAGAGTTAAGACATTTTCTTTCTATTGAAAATATTTTGTCATTTTTGCCAGCGTAAGAGGTGTTCAAGCAGAAGACATTTGTATCTCTGCCAAGCATTTCTCCTTCCCCAAATGGAAGCCGCACACGCACAAAACCATAATGTGCAGGTTTGGCAAGCTGCTGTGGGCACAAACGCTATGATGAATATGCAGCAGCCAGCATAAATTGTGCTGCAAGGTCCTTTTTTAGAAACCTCGGTGAAATTAAGCATCTTTGCTCTTCACACAAAAGAGGTGAGCTTTGGAGAGCACAAACAAGTTTAAATGGGTGTGCGTTTGTGTTCAATTTTCATTCACCAATTTATTCTACTCCAAGCTTTGGCTATGTGGGATAATTTACATGGAAATGTAGCATGCCCTCCACCCTTTTTTAGGTGGAAATTTGAAACAATGCATCATCATCATCAATGTGTTCTTTTAATTTGTACTTTAATTGGTCTGTGCTGGATTGTGGCCATTCAGCCTAACTCTTACATGGACTGTCATGACAGTTTCAAATTACTGTCCGCATAGATTAAATGCTTATAGCTTAAAAGGTAGTTATTACTATAAACATTTAATAACTTAATATGTTTTAATTCTTTTCTTTTCTGAGCAGATTCATTTTCCCTTGGAGGAGGGCGAGAGGGGCTCTAATTCATGTTGCCTAGCAAGTTATTTCACAAAAGTCTTTTTGGAAACCTTGCCCTCTATAGTGGCTTTGTTGAAGTTCATATTCATTTTATAAGTAATCTATGTCTAAGGAGAAATGAAAGAGTTAAAAGCCTGGACCAACAAGAACAATTTAACTGTAAATGATATGTATCCACAATTTATACTGAAACAATGCAAATTAAAATGAGTGCTAAAGCTCAAAAACCTGAAGATAATCTATCTGGCAAAGAAATATGGATATGCCAACCATTTTTCTAAATGAGGCTAGACCTATAAAACCTTATAGGCATCCAAAGTAGGTTGATGTTACAATGAAAGGTGCCAAATCCTCCTTGTGTCTCTAGAGGTTTCCTATGACCATTGGAGGCAGAAAGATGATGTTTTTTAAAGGACTCTTCCCCTTTTTTTCTTCTTCATAACTCTTTTTTTCCCCTGCATAGCCAATGTTTATCTTCCTGCCAAACTGGAGTCAATGATTTGATTTCTTTAGGAAATCTTTTGCAGATGCAAAATCAGCTTTTAAAATGCTTTGTTTTACCTGGGGGGGGAGGGGAAGGGTCAACATTTGGATGTGGAAAGCTCAAATACAAATAATGAAAAAGCAACGTAAGTACCATATTAAAGTTTTTATCAAAGTCTGATGCCTGCATTAGTTGAAATACTGGAAGCAGCGTATCTTCTGCCTTCTAAGAGTAATCATTTTCTTTGAGACATGAACATGTGAAAATGTGCTATATATGGAGTGCACTGCATATTTGCTATGGAGATAGATGGCCACACAAATTAAGAAAATAAGAACAGCCATGTTTTATTAAACAGAAGGCCTATTTAATCCAGTATTCTGTTTGCACGGTGGTCAACCAGATGTCTGTGGGAAGCTTACAAACATGACATGGGCACAATATGATCACTTAACTCAGTGGTTCCCAACCTTGGGTAACCAGGGTGTTCTTGGACTGCAACTCCCAGAAACCACAGCACAGTGATGCTGAAGGCTTCTGGGAATTGCAGTCCAGGAAGACCTGGGTTAACCAATGTTGGGAACTACTGGTTTAACTCATGTGCACCAGCAGACTACCTCTGATATTGATCATCATGACTTGTAACCATGGAAAGCCTTATTATCCTTGAGATTATTTCTGTTCCATGTTTAAGTGGCTGCCAAAAATACAAGCTGAAGATTTTAGGGTATGGCTAAATTACTTGGATTTCTTCAGTATAACATCAATACAGTTTACAGAAGTGATAACCCCTTTTTCCTGCATGTGTAACATTCTGAATATTTTTCTACATACAGCCACAGAGTAGATAAATAAAAGCATACAACTTCAGGATAGACACATATCAATAACACTTTTTCTTCTTAAAAAAATGTGTTTAGGGCACCTCTACTTTTCTAAATAGCAGGAGAGTCTATACCATTAATATATGTGAGTCAGCCCTTCCAGCTGCAGATGCTGAAGAATGGAAAGCACCAAGACCTCCAGAAGGACTGAGTCACTTTTGAGATCGCTCTTATTTATGCAAGGTGACCAACGTTGAGAGACAGTGCAAAAGTTAAATTCTTACAGGGGTTGCTTCTTCTTCCACTCATCTAGTTAGCAAAGACAATTCGTCCCAGGCCAGAATGCTGAAGCTCCCTCAAAGCTATCTCCTAACACAGGCTGTGTTATTGAAGGGGCCAGACATTGAGCCCCACTGATTTTCAGCATGGTAAGACCCAAATGCCCCACATGCTTTCCCTAATCCCAGACTGGAGTTAGAAATTACAAGCACTGGGAGCTGCAATCTCCAGTCCCTCCAAATACAGCCTCAGAGAAAATCTCAGAAGGAACTTCCAAGCAGGTCATTGATCTCTGAAGTTGAGCCATAATGGGACTCAGCTCTTTGCAGTTGTAAATAATGAATACTAGCAGGAAGAGTGCAGCTGATCCCTTAAGCAGAAACAAAAAGTTAAACTTGTGAGTCATATGATTGATTGACTGAAATGTGCAACTTGTATAAACAGCATTTCATACAATTAGTGCTGATTCAGAGCAGTGCAGGAAACCAGTTGGAGCTCCAGAAGTAGTACCAGCAGATACGAAACCCCATCAAAATGTTGAAGGGTTTTTAAAAAATTATTATTTGTAGGCAATAGAACATGAAGACACAAAACCATGGTTAGGTAAACAAAAAAAAGGATAATGGATTTTTTAAAAAAGAGGGTCTATAAAAAAAATGCAATATATTTGCCAGTAGGATTTGGAGCAGTGGAAAACATCTGCCATCTCTACCACCTGTCAACATCTGTTCCTTTGGTGTAGATAGTCAACACCAAGTGCTTATCTAGCCAATTAGTTTAGTTAGTTTCTTAAATAATTGCACTGGATACAAATTCATTTCATATCTGGTTAAAAATCAATACTCTTGTTGGAAACATTGGGAACAATCCAGGCAAGATTGCTTATACTCGTCAAATCAGAATCCCAGTCATTCATCCCCATCTAGTTCTGTTGCCTTTCATGCACGTGTAAAGGAACTTCTAAATGAAGAAAACTTCATGTTAATGAACTGTTAATGATATCTTCATCAACAGATGGGGCGTTTTTTTGTTCAGGATGAAATGATGTATTCATTTAGACACTGCTTTATTTATGTTTGTGTGTCTGCTGGGCTTGTTCCTGGTTCAAGGGCCCTTAGGCAAAGATGCCTTCTGGTCCCTCCCCTCCCCTCCTGATCACCTGCTTGCTCCTTCTTTCTGCAGAGCAGCTGAAGTTGGCTGGTGACTGGCTACCACCAGCCATCACCACTTGCACATCATACTAGTCTTCAGCTCTTGCTTGCTGAGTAACTAATTGTGGCAACAAGTAGCACTGCAGAGGGGAAGGATGCTGCTTATCCTGTTTTCTGTGGGAGAAGAGGAATCACAGTCACCACGTAATCAGTAGCATTACCCAGCCATCACTAAACATGATGCATTCACTAAAAGAGCCCAGTCTAAGCAGAAACAAACAGCAGCTCTTGCCCACTCCGTCCCTCTATACCCAGGGTGTGCAAGCCCCAGCTGTCAATCGGGGCCAATTCTGCCTTCTGGGAGCCTACCTATGACTAATCCCTAAAAATATATACACATTTTTTCAAACCAAATGTGCACTTTCTGTTTTGGTGAGAAAAATGATAAAAGCCCACACATCCTAAAGCAAGACCCTCTGCCATGCAGGATTTCTGGTTAGTTACTGTACCAATATTCTGGAATTCTAGGAAAGGCCTGTTATGTATTAAATGCTGTCCAGTTGCATCTGACTTACAGCAACCCTAATAAGGCTTTCAAGCTACAACATATATTTAAGGAGTGATTTTACCAGTGCAACACACACACACCAGTAAATTTCCATGGCTGAGCAGGGATTCAAACCCAGGTCTCTCGAGTCCTAGTACATCACTTTATCCCCTATACCATGCTAGAGCTGCATAGCAATCCAGAGTTGCATGTGGGCTGTGGGCCATGCGATTCCCTTTTCTCTTCTAGGGAGAGGAAGGAAGGAAGGAAATCATTTTGGTTGAATAATCCAAGAGATTGGTTTGGATACAATATAACACCACTGTTCAGAGCTTCTGCATTCAAAGTCAGAATAGCTGTGATGATGTCTAGCACCCCTAATAAGAGCGTACTGTGAAGAGGAAGAGTGAAAACAAAGGCAATGGCACCATGGGGGAAAGTGCAAAGCTCTAGAGAGATACACGCTGCAGAACTGTTGCTGTTCCCACCAGAATCTCCATAACCTTCCTCTTACCATAGAAAGCAACTGTCTGCCTGCCTTCCCTCCTGTCTTCCTTCCTTCCTTCCTTATTGCACTTATACCCAACAAATCTGATTAAGGAGGAAAAGGTGGAATAGCTGCAGAATGTCATTTTATAGCTAAAACTAAAAGTTCTCCTTCTAAAAGCAACCAAAATGCAATGGCCAGTGTGAAGGTTAAAGTAAGCACTTAATCCAACATATCATAACATTTTATTTCAAAGGACAGTGGGAAAAGGTTTGTTTAGCCAACTCTTTTCACATTCATTCTGAATGAATATAAAGGGAAGAATTTCACACTCAACCTACAATTCTCGGTTTACTTCTTCCATATGGAGCAATCTGAAAACAGAACCAAGTAGCATGTGATTCTCCTTCTGCAGAGCTATTTGTTGGTTTGATTGAAAGGAACTGCTTGAGGGGAAGGTGTATCGCCAACCTGAATTCCATTTTCTAAGAAATATTGGGGTTAGAAATTGACAAGCAGGAGCATCTGAATGGGAAGAATCAGACCGTCAAAAATAACAGGGATACAGTGCAAACCTAATAAAGAAGAACTGAATGGAACATTCGTTGAGCCAATAAATCTATTTTATAACTTTTCTCATCCTTCAGAAGGAAACAAGCCTATTTTGACTTTTTCTGTATTTTGTCAAATGTAATATTCCAATCCAATATAGGCAGGAAATTTTTAACAGGGCAGTGTTATTAGTCTGTTGCACCAGAAACAATAAGCATCTTATGGTAGTTTTAAGACCACACTCTACTAATGCTTATATCAAAACATGTAGGGAAGTATTTTCATATTAGTTCTATACAAAGCTCTGTCAGTTTTACTTCCTGGCCATCATCTCTCTAAAACTTTGGGGAAACAGCACCAAGACAGAAGCCTACTGGGCAGCCATGCATATATTCCCTTTCTTCTTTTTCTCATTTGTTCGTTCATGAGAGAAAGGCACTGCAAATATTTTTTACTTTCTTCTGCTGTTAACTTGAAATATTTTAGGATCCCACCTTGGTACTACCAAACTAATTGGAAGGCTGAAGCCTGGTTTACTATAGTGTGTGCCAAGGGGGAAAACAAACTTTCATCATGGAAGCATGGGTAGAAGCATAGTGAAAGCATGGGCGCCGTGAATCTGCTACTCACCATACAAATAAGAGACATGAGTGTAAAGTTGGCACCTGTGCAGTTTGTTAATATGTATTCATTTAAATTTATATACCATCTTTGCATAAAGACTTTGGAAAAAAATGTACAACAGCAACAAAATTATGAAATGTTCAGACCAAGAAAGATAAAACAGTAAAGCAACAAAACAATTAAGACAACGTCAAAGATCAAATTTAAAAGATGTATTTTAAAAACTTTCTGAAAAGCAGCAACAGTGAAGATGTAGCATAATTCTTGACAATGCATTCCAGAGTTTGGTAGTGACACACGGAATTATCAAGGGAGAGGCTCTCCTGTAGATCTCTGATCTCTGTAGGCTGATAATGAGACAGATTATTTTGGATCCCCAAACTTATATGGCCACTTGGAGAATCACATTTTTAATATAAAGTATCTAAACAACTAAGCTCTGTCTTCCCTTCCGGGGACATTTGAAGGTAACTCTGGGCATAAATTCTTTTTTCTTTTCCTTTTTTAGCCAGATAGGCCAGTAATTTCTGAAAAATGATCCTTAGTTTCCAAAGTTTCTACTACAGGAACATGCACCTTAAGCTGTTCAAGTTGTTGTAATGGGCATTTTATTGAAAAAGTGCAGTCATGATTTTTTCTTGAATACTTTACCTTTTACTTTGGGAATTCTTGAAGTTATAGTCCAAAACTTAACTTTTCCAAGTTCTGCTCCTAAGTCTAAAGTCTTTCAGGTAACATCTCATGAGTTGCCTGCAATGCAGGAATACATTGTGCACAGAATTATGAAGGCAGTTATTGACTAAGAAAATGTTTGAGTTATTTAGAGCAGTGGTCCCCAACCTTGGGCCTCCAGATGTTCTTGGACTTCAACTCCCAGAAATCCTGGCCAACAGAGGTGGTGGTAAAGGCTTCTGGGAGTTGTAGTCCAAGAACATCTGGAGGCTCAAGGTTGGGGACCACTGATTTAGAGCACACACAATGCTGATATTGCTAACTTTTTACCCTACCATGCTTCTTTGTTTCTTTCACCCCATGAATTAATTTATTGGTCATTTTACGTATCTAAGAGTAGGGAATATGTGTCAATCTCCAAACACTGTCCCATCAGCCCTAGCCAGCATAACCCATGGTGAGGAACCATGACAATTGCAGTCCGAGACATCTAAAGGGCCACACACATCCTTCCTGTGGTGTAAGATGATATTAACAGCTAGTCACAAAATTCACAGACCAAACAATGATTGCTTGACACCTACTGCCTGTGATTGTGATATCTTGAAACTATTCACAGAACTAATTAGAATAAGTTCCTGTTATCAACTGCAGTCTTCAGCTCCTTACTCTAATAAGCAGTCCTAACCTTCTACAAGGTCAGACAGACAGAACACTTTTCAAGGTTATGGGCTGTTCTAAACTATGAAGTTACATCCAACAAATGAGCTGGTTGGAAACATGAAGAACTAACTGGAAAAGCAGAAATAGGTCTGTTTATAAAATGGCTAGATTTCGTAACAAAAGTACACTTTTAGAACCTTGGCAGTTGACCTTCCATGGGAAGAATGGTGAGGTGTTTGGAGAATCACAGGCTTTGTTTAGTGGCTGATCATATCCCTCCTCCTCATGCTCTTTGAAAAGCATAAGCTGAATGGGTTCTTGTATGCAATGCATGCTCAGATCTTGATCCACCTAACTTGTAGTATAGGACCGTTTTATGGAGAGATGACAAGATACAGTTAAGCTTCTCTGCAAAGTCAAGGCTTAACCTATTGACTACCATGCTCCCTCCATCCTGACTTTGTCAAAGCCCTCTCTGCCCAGTAGCACTTTGGGCAGATCTATGATGAAGTTTAAATCAACGACAAGAGTAAAAGTGTGATTTATGTGCATGGAAAAGATACTCTGTGGCTATTAATATTATCAAGCTTTCTATGAGCATGGAGGGGAGGAAAGGAATCTCAGGTGACTCCGTGATGTAACAAAATGAATGTTCTTGTTATATTATTATTATTATTATTATTATTATTATTATTATTATTATTATTATTATTATTATTATTATTATTATTATTATTATTATTATTATTATTTGTTTAGAACTTATTGCAGATTTTTCAGTCACTGGGGAGGAAACAGTATTCTAAGGGGGAGAAATAATACATTTTGAAAGCCTGCTGTTTCTTTTTATGTCTTGAAAAAGAATCTTTCTTCTCTTTTCTTTGTTTGTTTTTCCTTTACAAAATCCCTCAAATTCAGCCACTATGGTTTAATGGCTCCCCTAACACTCTTTTGCAATTGTAAGCACTCAGGGGTTTCACTGAAAAAGGGTGGCTGGATGCAGCTTCAGGACTAATTGTATCCTACAAAGATATGTAATTATGCACCAACAGCTGGAAGGACACAATTTTAAATCGACCTGTTGTGACAGACACTGTGTAATGTCATACAATCAAATGCAATGTTTAGTAAACATAAACCTCTTTGTCATTTTGTATTTATTTATACAGGTTTAAAAAAAATAAAGCACACATTTAAAAAAAATCTTGCATATTTTTCCAGTGTTACGTATCTTCCCCTTAGATTCATTTTATAGGCCAACACCCCTCCTCAAATACTGTTAGCTTCACCTGCCAGTGTAACTCCTTTGGCATAAACTGCAGCAGGGAATTGCTGCAAGTTTAAAAAAAAACCATCATAGATATTTGCTACCACACACCAGTCACATGTGACAGTGCTCAATTGCAAATGTCTACTCTTCTTAACTTGCAGCAACTTGCTGCTGACATTCACACCAGTGGAGTTACGCTAGTGTAAATATGTGATAGGATTCCAACCAATGTATTGCATAAGATAGTTTTTCTTGGACTTGGTACAGTGACAGGAAATAATCCTAGCCCCATTGGACAACTAATTTAAACATGCATCAATTGATGTAAATAAATGTAGAACCAAGAGAGACATGCTTCAATTGAAAAGCAAGTCTGGTGGAATTCCTTTCTTAATCTTTCCCTCTTCTGCCCCTTCAATTGTCTGTTAATACCTCTGCCCATGGATTTTTGGCAACATCTCTCATCATGGAGACTTTCGGGAGTCAAATGGTTAAACTCTTTTCTAGAAGCATATCTACTCTTGGAAATGTTTATTTAGTGATGTTTTTCTAAAAGCCAATAGTTTTGATTTTTCAATAATACTTTTGAAAACCTGCTGTTTATTTTATGTCTGGAAAAAGAATTAAAATGGTAAGATGGGGGATGCCTTTCTGATTGCCAAAACAACAAGTCAAGACTGCATCGTACTCAGCCAGATAGGAAGAGGTGAGAGAATTCTCATCTATTCAGCTTCTCCTGGGAAAAAACAACAATGTTCACTCAAGATTCAACTGAGTCTTGAAATTTATGTGACTGCTCCTTTTGGGTGACTCTACAGAAGGTTCACCACTCAATATATGTCCAGTGCTCTCAAACTTCAAGTGTTAGAACTGTAGCCTAACTGAACTGTCACCATAACCAACTTCCTGATCACAGCTGAGAGGACTTAAACATCTAAGATATTCTGTGATTTACAAGTACCTATGATGTTGGCATTTCTTGGTCCTGCTTAGTATACTGTATGCTTCATAGTACTCTGTGATTGTGATTATAGGCTCGGGGAATTGGGAGGTCTGTCATGTCTTTGAGTCTGAACAAACTCTGCAATGGAGGCAGAAGTCCAGCGCAAGATGAGAACAGGTGGTCTTCAGATTCAGTTTTATTCAGATACAAGCATGTCTGTCAACTAAGCCACATAGTGGAATAATAATCAATAATCATGTGCCCTAAAGTTCATTCCAACTCATGGTGACCCTTTCAAATGTTTACCATTCCCTTCTTCTGGAGATGCTCTGGGTGTTTGCCCAAGACCACATAGGCTGACTCTTCTTGTAGAAGATACAATGGAGAATTACAGTCTTGATCCTGGCTCCATATGCAGGCACTCCAGCTCAGTGAACTAGATAGCAGGCCACATGGTAGAATACAGAACAAATATATATAGTTTCCAGCATTTGGAACTACACATAAATTCTAAACATGGTGCTCCATCAGGCCGCAAAGGTAAACAAAAAATATGGCACTCAAAATACTTACTCTACATGTATTGGTTATTGTAGAACAAAAGTTGACAGCCCAGCAGCCCCAGGTGTTTTTTGGCTGCAATTCCCTGTGGGAAACTTCTGCTTAAAGGTTGTAGCTGCATTCTGTTCCAGTGATGTGCATACACTCCTGGCAGGAAGCAGCAGCTGCCAGCAGGCGGGGGAACCCCTTATTCTGCCCTTTCGCTTAGAGGTAGAGCATAAGATCAAAGGGTTATTTCAGCCAATCCTGGTTGCGATTAGGTAACTAGTATCCTATCTGAATTCTAACAACATACTATGTAATCATGCTAAGTGTCACGTTTCCGGGTGATACTGCAGGCGAAAATCCAATAAGTCAGTCCAAAGTCAGAAGTCCGGGAGATACAAAACAGATGCCAAATTGCCAAAGCCAAAACACAAACCATAGTCAGAAGTCAGAATCCAAAGCCAAGGGTCAAGACAGCAAGGTCCGAGATAAGCAGGAGCGTGGATGCGAGCCAGAGAATTGACTTGTTGCTTCCACAGGCTTCCAAGCCTCTGGGTACAGATTAATATAGCAGCAACAGTCATCTAATTCCTAGAAAACACTCAATCCTGCTAAAACTCAGGGCTGGTCGACCTGATGTTCCTGTGGGAAGCATTCATGCGAGCCTCTGACCTTCGTGTTATGAGTCCCTGCCGAAGCTTGTCCCTCACTCTGGCTAGTGGGGGAGGAGAATCTGGCGGTGATTCAGCTGTCTGTGATTCTAATTGCCCAGCATATTCCTCAGCTGTAATTAACCCCTCAGATTCCAGATCTTCTTCGGCTGAACTCATGACACTAAGTAAATAAAAGAGCTCTCAGGGCGTTGCCTGTAGGCTCTGCTGGCTCGGACATCCGCTGTCAACTCCTTTGTTCTCTCTCTAAGGCAATTAGCCTTCCTTTGTTCTGTGATCACCCACATTTGGCGCCCGAACAGGGACATCGCCTGAGGCAATCAAAGCAGCTCACCTCACCCGGCAAGGGCTCCAGACGCGTCCTCGCATCCTCTTTGGATCCCGGTGAGTATTATTAGTTCAAGATGGGAAACACTCTTACAGCGCTTCAAATTCAACATAAAAATACTTGATTTGTTTGCTCCATAAAGAAGGTCACCATGGTGTATCTGCTTCAGTAGAGGATTTAATGAAAGAAATAGGTACTTATTGTCCCTGGTATCCGGAAGGGGGCAGTTTTAAGCTTTAAGATTGGGATAAAATTGGGAATAAATTGCACAAAGACCTTGTTGCTCCAGTTAAAGCCCTCCATACATGGCATCTTTGCCAGGATGCGATTTCAAAGATCGCGAACCCTTTGTTAGCCCAGTCTTTAGCTAACCTTCCAACAGCCCCTCAGATTTTGCCACCCTCTAAGCCACCAGATCTCCATGAAAATAGAAACAATCCTCCTTCCTACGCAGCTCCTGCCGCTCTTCCAACGGCCCCTTCTCCCCTTTCTCCTCCTCCCTCCTCCCCCTTCTCCCCCTCCTCATTCAGCAATGCAGCAGATGTTATCTGATGTTATGGCCCAAGGAAGCCCAGAGGATGTTGCTGCTGCCCTCCCCCTTATGTCTGTTTGTCCTGTGGTTCGTAACAATCAGGGACACCGTGTTCATGAAAGTCTTCCCCTTGCCATGTTTAAAGAGTTGAAGAAAAGTGTAGTTGAAAACGGTCTCCATAGCAGTTTTACGCTTGGGTTGGTTGATGGCTTACGAGGAAATGGAAATCTTATTCCAGCTGACTGGAAAGTCTTGGTTAAAGCAATGCTCACTCCTGCACAATATGTACTATTTATGCAGGAATGGAGAGACGCCGCTGCCATTCTGGCCATGGATAATTTACAAAACAATATTGCTGTGTCTGCAGATATGCTAAATGGAGATGGACTCTTTGTCACCATGGCACAGCAGATTACCATCCCTAACGGGATTGGCACAAGTGGGTGACATTGTTAGAGCAGCCTGCTTAAAAATCCCAGACAAAGGTACCCCTTTAGGGTCTTTTGCCAATTTGCATCAGGGTCCTACAGAGGACTATATGTCTTTCATTAACAAATTGCAAAGAGCGATTGAACGGCAGGTGGAGAATACTGAGGCTGCTGATATTTTGATGAAACAGCTGGCGTTTGAAAATGCTAACATGGATTGTAAAACTGCCCTTCAGGCTATTTACAATAAACCAGAAACCGATATTGCTGCCATGCTAAAATTATGTCAGAATATTGGGACAGAAACTCACAAGACACAGCTTTTGGCCACAGCCATGGCTACCTCCTTGAACCCCACCCGAGATTGTAAATGTTTTTCCTGTGGCAAGGAAGGGCACTTCAGACGGGAATGTAGATCAACCCCCCAAAATAATAAACGCCCTTCTAAAAAATGTCCCCGGTGTCAGAAAGGTTATCACTGGGCCAATCAATGCCGGTCTGTTCCAACACCGTGAAACTCCCAAGTCGGGTGGACCTCCAGCCCCGGCACAAGTGGGGGGAACTCAGTGAATACTACTCCAGTTCAAGAAATCTGACCTGCTACTGTTAAAAGTGCCGGTCATGATTTGATCACAGCCGAAGGGGTCGACTATCAATTCCCTCTAGCTGTCTACAAAGTCAAAACAGCACATCATGGACCAATACCCAAAGACACTGTGGGTCTCATTCTCCCCCGCTCTAGCATCTCTGCATGGGGTTTATTTTTTGTAACAGGCGTCATTGATGGGGATTATGAAGAACCTCTAATTATTCAAACCTGGTCTAATATACCACAACTCAATTGTTGTTGTTTCCATTAACACAGATGGGTCCTTCTACCAACCCTCGTAGAGGGGTTTTTGGTTCTACTCGAGTTGCTGCCTTAACTACCATCGAGCACTTGCAGCCCCGACTCCCACTTAAAATGGGATCGCTTGTCCTTAATGGCCTGATTGATATGGGAGCTGACGTTACTGTTATTGCAAAGAAAGACTGGCCAGAAAGCTATCCCACCCAGCCAGTGCATGACATTTGGGGAGTTAGAGGCTATGAGCAAGCCCAGAAAAGCCTTCAGCCCATTGTTCTGGAAAGTCTAGGTGGCTCTCCTAGACAAATTACAATCATTCCTTACATTCTGCCTATTCTCTTTTCCATCTGGGGTCGGGAGCTCTTGAAAAAGGTTGATGCAAAATTGCAGACAAATTTATAATACAGGCCTCTACGCAATCTGACACAGCCTTGCCATTAACGTGGCTCCCTGGACCACCTGTCTGGGTTGATCAGTGGCCATTGTCTAAAGAAAAGCTCCACGCAGTGGAGGCCTTAGTTAAGGAGCAATTAGATCAAGGACATATAGAGTATTCCACCAGTCCGTGGAATACCCCCATTTTCACCATCAAAAAGAAATCTGGGAAGTGGCGTTTGCTACACGACCTTCGGGAAGTTAACAAGCGCATTCAACCTATGGGCCCTTTACAATGCGGTTTACCTAATCCAGATTTGATACCCCAACACTATGAGTTAATGATAGTAGATCTCAAGGACTGTTTCTTCACCATTCCTTTAGCACCACAAGACAGGGAAAAATTTGCCTTTACATTCCCTGTGTACAACAATTCCCATCTTACTCAAAGATATCAGTGCAAAGTCTTGCCTCAGGGAATGTTGAATTCCCCGACTTTATGTCAACATTTTGTGGATCTAGCCCTACAGCAATTTCGCTTGGAGCATCCTGAATTGCTTGTATATCATTACATGGACGACATTTTGGTGGCTGGGCAATCCCTCCCCACTATTGTCTATGATTCTCTAGCTAACTGCTTAGAGAAAAAAGGCCTTCACATAGCTCCAGAAAAGATACAAACCACACCTCCGTTTCTTTATCTAGGGCACAAACTGTTGCAAGCTACATCTTCTCCATTCTTACCAGAACTAAAAGCTCCCACTCAATTTACATTAGTGCAGTTGCAACAGTTCCTCGGGCACTTAAATTGGGCTCGTCCATTTTTGTGCCTTCCTACTCATGAATTGCAACCTTTGTTTAATGCACTCCGGGGACATCAGTCTCCTGCTGACTCCATACCCATCACCAAGGCTATGAAACATGCCACACATCAAATTAATTCAGCCTTGCAACATACCATGGTCGACCGCTTTCCTTCTTTTGGTCCCTTGCAGCTGGTTATCTTGAACACTCCCCAACTGCCTACTGGGTTGTTGTGTAGCCCGAAGTCTGACAAGGCCATTTCTGTAGCAGAATGGCTTTATTTTATCTAACACTCCTCCCCGAAATGTTTACTCCACTCTAAATGCGATTACAGACCTTGTAAACAAAGGACGCCATTGTGCCAAACAACTCACAGGTTGGGATCTTCTGTGTTGTTACTTACCTATTTCCAAAGCTGACCATGATCATTTAATGTCTACATCACTAACTTGTCAAATTGCTTTTGCAGACTATATTGGTGATATACGTTTTAATCCACCTAAAGACCCTCGCTTAACATTCATTCAGCAAGTACCCCTTCGCTTTTCCTCTCCTTTCTCTGCTACTCCTCTCCCTGATGCACTAACTGTTTTTACCGATGGTGCGCCTACCAGAGGCATGATTACCTTTCAGCAACCTTTCGGAACCTGGAAAACCTGTTTTACTTCTATTCAGAGCTCTGCTTAGCGTGCAGAACTGGCTGCTATCATCCTTGCCTTTCAAATGTTTCAAGATTAACTTTTACATCTCATTGTAGACAGTCAATATGTATTTAACCTTCTCACTCATCTGTCACATGCCTATCTTTTTCCTGCTCTTGACTTTTCCTTACTTTCCCTGTTTTTGACTTTAAAAAACCTCCTTGCTGCCGGATCACAACCTTTTTTTGCAGCTCACATCCGATCTCATACTGGATTTCAAGATGCTATCTCAGAGGGAAATCATCGTGCAGACTCTGCTCTTCGTTCCTTGTGTCCCCTCTTTTCCAATCCTATTGACAGCCATTCCTTTTTTCATCAGAGTGCTAAACAACTCCATAAGCGCAATTTTCTATTCCGCTTTCTCAAGCTCGAGACATCATCTCCTCTTGCTCTTCCTGTTCCATGTCTCTTATTTCCTTTCCTTTTGATGCTGTTAACCCACGAGGAACGGATGCCAATCAGCTTTGGCAAATGGATGTGACTCATGTTCCTACCCTTGCTCCTCTTTCTTATGTTCATCTAACTATTGATACTTATTCGGGATACATCTGGGCTACCCCTCTTCGTGGCGAGACCTCTCACCATGTCATACAACATTGTTTACGTATGTTTGCAATTATGGGCCGGCCTCAAGCCTTAAAAACAGACAATGGCCCTGCCTATACCTCTCACGCCTTTACCACTTTTTGCAATGAATGGGACGTTCGACTTTCCCATGGTATTCCTTATAACTGCACAGGACAGGCTATTGTAGAATGAGCACACCGCTCTTTTAAATTTCTCCTTTCCAAACAAACAAAAAACAGAGGGATTAAGCCCCAAGATGTTCCAGATGTAGTATCAATAGCATTATTCACATTAAATCATTTAACTGTATCTGCAGGTCAGCATAAGTTGTCGCCAGTAGAGAAACACTTTCGTAAAGAAATCCCCATGGAACGGCGCTGGTGACTTATAAGCAACCTCCTGAACCTCATTGGGAGGGTCCAGCCCCTTTACTAACATGGGGTCAAGGCTATGCTGCTGTGCTTACTCCCACAGGTCCTTTGTGGATCCCGGCTCGGTGTGGGAGGCCATATCGTGGGAAGAATGAGTTGGCATCACAACCTGCAGAACCCGATTCCGGAATTCAACCCAGCGATGGCTCTGGAGCGGGACCAGATGACTGCACGTCGCCGGAAGGGCTCGGCCCGACCTGAAGGCACTCAGCCCAAAGTTACTTGGGCGATGATAAAGACGCTGAGTGCTGATGCAAAAAGAACTCTAAATCAGCAGCAGATCCCGGAAACTCCTGAAACTTTTCTAGCAGCCGTTATCTCGCAGCTGAATGCCAACTCCGTGACGCTGTTCTGTTGTGTTCTCATTCTTGGAATTATGCTCCTCATACTCCTTATAAGTTGTTGTTGTTTTATTCAATGTATACCAACCTTCTTTTCCATAATAATTACCTGTCTCAAAGCTTCGCCCTCAGGCCTTCGCCGAAAAGATTTATATGTAGTTCGCAAATATATGAAAGAATATGTGCCTTTGCTTAACAAACAAGAAAAAGGGGAAATGTGGGAAACTTCTGCTTAAAGGTTGTAGCTGTATTCTGTTCTAGTGATGTACATACACTCCTGGCAGGAAGCGGCAGCTGCCAGCAGGTGGGGGAACCCCTTATTCTGCCCTTTCGCTTAGAGGTAGAGCATAAGATCAAAGGGTTATTTCAGCCAATCCTAGTTGTGATTAGGTAACTAGTATCCTATCTGAATTCTAACAACATACTATGTAATCATGCTAAGTAAATAAAAGAGCTCTCAGGGCGTTGCCTGTAGGCTCCACTGGCTCGTACATCCGCTGTCGACTCCTTTGTTCTCTCTCTAAGGCAATTAGCCTTCCTTTGTTCCATAATCACCCACAATTCCCATCAGGCCTACCAGCACAACCAGTTGTGATGAAGGCCACAAGATGCACTCCAGTGAGAGCTGGAGAGCAGCACTTAGCTCGCCTGTGGAGAGAGAGAGAGAGAGAAGGAACATTATTGTGGGAGAATGTGTTGGATCTAGGAAAGTTTAGGTCTCCAGCAGCTTTGCTGGCATTGTTTCTTCTTGGCAATAAAGGGAAAGGGTGAGTCATCCTGCTTAGCAAACAATGGTGCATCCCAAAGCCAAATTCATCTGAAAATCTATGCATTTGAGCTCATAGTTTTCCTTAGGAGCAGTGCCAAATAATATTGGTGCATAGGCTGCATTCTTTTATATGGTCAGTCAGGTAATACTTCTGGAGTGGTGAGGCTGCCTCAGAACACATCATATGAGTATACACTCACCAACATTTCTTCCAACCCAGTTGTTCAGCTTTGGTTTGATACCGCCATAGACTTTCAAGGTGGTTATTCACAGTTAAATATAAGAACTGTCTTATTAAAGCAAATGGGAACTGTGCACTTAAAATGGAAAGAGAGAAAATATTTTCAAAAGAAATACTCCAAAGAACAATTTTGCTCCCATTTTTCAGTATTAAATTGTCCTAGCCACACATAGGTGGTAATAAAAGGAAAGAAAACCTGGGGGATTTCTGTCGTGCTTCAAGGTTAATAGAGCATGCTTCTTTCTGACTTGCTTATGGACATAAAAACCTTCTCTGCCAGCAAAAATAGTTACAGAGCAAATTTTAGGATTTGTGTGGATGGACCTAAGAAACAGCTGCTGTAGCAGCATGGTCTCTCCCACTCCTTGCTGATTTGTAGGACGAAATCTGCATGAGGTTAATGCATTTCCTCCTACCCATACCTTCTTCACTGAATGAGGGTGTTTGAGAATTCAACTGTTCTTACTGCTCACCAGAACGAATGCAAATCAGATGGTGTCACAACCCATCTTGGGGGAAGGGAGAAATACTGCTTCTTTACAGTACTTTTGAAGAGAAAAGGTGGTAAAGTCTGTCCTTGCCCAGCTGAAAGTTTTTTCTACGGTCTTTCTAGGCCTTTGGTTTTTCTAGGTCTTTCTCTTGGTCCCACCACCCCCACAGGTATGCTTGGTAAGGACATGGGAGAGGGCCTTCTTTGTCACTACTCTTGGACTCTGGAACTCCCTCCCATGGGAGACCAAACTGGCCCCATCTTTGCTCTCTTTCCACAAGCACACAAAGATCTTTCTCTTCGGGCAGGCTTTTCCTTAGTTACTGACTGTCTAGGAGACAATGAATGGAACAGTTTATATATTATTTATTTTAAATCTGGTTTTAGTCATGTTTTTACCTAATATTTTAATAGAATGTTATTAATTCTTCTTTATAATTGAATAATTTATTGTTTTTAGGTTTTAATGTTGTGTTTTTAATAATGTAAGCCACCTTGGGTTGTTTTTTAGGAGAAAAGCTGGTAAAAAACCTTTTAAATACATAACATCATGCGGTTTTCAGAGGTACAGCAATGACTCTATTTTATAAGGTGTGTCACACATGCTTTTGTGGCATAGATATAAATCTCAAGAATCATCAGTAAATGCCAAAATCACCAAGTTCCTGACATGACCCAACTTCCATCGTATCTATTAGCATGATCTCAATGTTTAAATCTGAGAGGAATTTGTAAGAGGCCACAAAAAACCTCTGAAATTGAAACCCCCAGTGTCGCTGGTGATTCTTTCAACAAGTAAATCCTTGGGCATTACAAGAGGAATTGGGCAGATATATATATATATATATATATATATATATATATATATATATATATATATATATATATATATATATATATATATATATATATATATATATATATATATATATATATATATATATATATATATATATATATATATATATATATATATATATATATATATACACAAACTGAGCATTCTTCCTGACCTATATACACTCGCTAATTGTCCACTTTTTTCTGCTGCTGTCATGCTCTTATTAGCAGAAACAGGTGAAAAGGGAGAGGCCTGGATCTGCAAATCCTAAATTGGAAGGGATCAGAGGTGCCAGGAGTGTTTACAATTAGCAGAACTTGGAAGCATGAGGGGGAGGGGATTGCAACGCCATTCTGGGAGTTTTAGTCCAAAACGCTCTTGTTTCCCAAGCAGTTTTTTTATATACAAGTCCCGCCCAGTTACTCAGAATGAATGTGCATGCAGCCAATTTGGCAACAGTGATAGTTTCATTTTGCTGGCTTCTGTTTTGAAGTTTCTGGGGACGTGGTGGCGCTGCGGGTTAAACCGTTTTGAAGTTTACAGTTATCTAAAACATTGATTCCCGAACTGGGGAAGGGTCCCCCGTTTGGGGAATATGAAGAAATTCAGAGAGGAGGAGGAGACTGTGAGATTTCATAATGAAAATTATATTTTTTTAACATCTTGAATAGATATTTTACTTTCAAAGTCCATACCATAAAATTAAGATAATTTTACTATGTTTTTGTAGCAATTTTTTAAATGAACAACTTCTTCTTCTTCTTCTTCTTCTTCTTCTTCTTCTTCTTCTTCTTCTTCTTCTTCTTCTTCTTCTTCTTGAAAGGAGGTAGATGTTGGTAGTCAAGAGGTTGGGAATGTGAGGATCTCTCAAAACATTGGCATGACGTTTTGGTAATCTCAAAACATGATGCCAAAAAGTTTGGGAACCACTGACATAAAGCTTTATGTTTAGAAGACAGAAGTAGGTCACATTCCAGCACTGAGTTAATGCACAAGCAGCATAGGTCTCCATGGATTGCCTTGGATTGCGGCCAGGGTCCTGTAATATTTGGACACCGTTGAATGCTTACAAAAAGAAAAATGCGGTACAAATGAGAAATGTGTTCCCTGCATGGAGAGGAAATAGCTGTAGTTATTCTTATGTCTTCCCTACAAGCAGATCTCTGTGTATATAATAAATTCCACCAGAGCTGAACAAATAATGCATTTTGAATAATTCATCTGATGAGTTTTTCTTCTTTCTCTTTGTAAAATATCTACAAACAGATCAGTTTTCCCCACTTATATTTATTACTCTAAATTAGTCTTGCTTTTTTGTGACTCTGGAAAACATATTACAGATTAATTGTAATTATTCCCTGCAAGATTTTCATATTCATTTGATATAAAATCTGTCCCAATGCAGGAAATATAATTTAACCCAAACCCTGGCAATCTTATAAATTTGGCTACAAATGTTCAGCTGACTCCTTAAATGAATGGAGGATGGAAGGTCCTAAATACATCTGCTTAGAGAGAGAAAAGAAGCAAAAGACCAATCCATCCTTAGACATTAAAGTCCTTTTTGCGACTTACTACCAAGTCAGTGTCTCTAGGGTCACAACTATGATTCAGACTTATCCTAACATCAACTTCTTTTCTTTTCTGCACTTTCTGCATAATGTCCATGTACAGTGGAAATAAACACATCCTCGTGGTACTGAGATAAAGGACTAGGTAAAAGCTGGAATGGAACAGAACAGGCCGAAATGGGGGCTTCTTAATAAAAATTGATACCAAAAATAGTGGGATGTGTTGGACAAACATCCAAACAATATTTTAGCCCTCAAATCCAATCCTTATGATGCATTTAATGACCAGCCCCTTCACAGCAAGCAAGTGTAGTCATTGGTCATTGTTCTGTTCTTTGGTTTAATTTTGGGTCTCTCTCTCTCTCTGTCTGTCTCTCAATCTCTCTCCGGGAAAAAAAAGTGTCTAATTTACAGGGAAATGTAAATAGGAATTATAATTAATGTTTGAGAAGTGCTTCCAAATCTTTAGAAGAAAAGTGCTAAACCTGAATAAAATATGAAGCCTTTCTATGAGCTTCTTAAAATGCACAGCATATTTTCCCCAAGAGGACAATAAAAACTAGTTTAATTTAGGTCCTTTTGGAAATAGCTATTTACACAGAATAGTTGATCACCCTGTGCTAAAAGTTATGATATGAAAAATTGAAGAGAAAGGAACAGCCAGACCCTTTGAGGCTGCTTTCACTGCAGTAGCACAAAACACAAGTTGCTGTTTTTCTCTGGCACAAGCAGAGTGGCTGACCTAGACAAGGCAAGCCGTCCAGAGGTCACTGTAAACCTACCCAGTTCTGTTTACTGCGATATCTCTAGTACGTTGTCATCCCCTTAGCACCCCAACACCATCACACCATCAACATTTTAAAAAAGAATTGGGGGGAAATGGTTCAAAATGTCCCCTTGCAATGTTTAGGGGACATGAGGACAATTTTGTCATGTTTTGAGGGAGGCCCAACACTCCTGGAGCCCCAACACCGCAAAAATGCTGGCGGGGGGAAGCACAACTGGCCATTATATAGTACAAGGGGGGGTGTCTGTTTAAAAATGCATTTTTGGTAAGAAACGATGGGAAAAGAGTTTGTGGGGGTGGGGGCAAGAGTGACACTCTGAGGGCAAAGGATGGGCACATGTGATCCCCATACTTCTGGAGATCACCCACTCCTGTTAAACAAACAACAACACAAAACACCCACTACCCAAGCATAAGGGAAGAGGGAATGGTCTGCAGAGGCAGCTGATCATGGGTACTGTTAGCAGCACCATGGAAAACAGATAACCGTTACGGGCCCACAAAGCATAATCTACCAGAACATTCTCTTGTGTGTGCACCATTGGAAATAAAGCAAATGCCATGCCACAGGAGTTTCTGCCTACTTCCCATTGATTCCAATACAGAAGAGAATTCCTCAGAGTACTGCAACTCACAGCTCATTCACTGTAGGACAGGAAACCTCGCTTTTTGGCTCAGATGTCAACATGTCTGGACGTACCCAATCCATGTATCCCAGCAGCTTTGAGGAACATTACTGATGAAACACTTCTCAGTGGTGGCATGAAGCCTTTCACAGACATAAGTACCACATCAAATACAGACATATTCAACTCTCACTCCAGGGCCAGCACTTTAGAAGGTCATGCTATATCATGAAAACCTCAGTTCTTTACCTCATTTGACAGCCCAGAACAGTTCTCTGTTTTCCATTGGCAAGCTTTTTTGGTTTTTCTTGACCATCCCGAGAAAAAGCTGATCCTGAAAGTAACCCTCATTCCAGTTTTAAGACCAACCTGGTTTCTCTCACTGCATTTGAGGTATTTCCATCACTGGCACTCACAAATCAGATGTGGGTGTTATTTTGGGGTAAACATCTGCTGACTGTCAAGATGGGACTTCTAAGAAGACAAACTATGCTACGGTCATTAAAAGCAGTGGGACTGAGTGTGCTCAATGGTTTGTTGCATTTAATACTAGCCAACAAGTTGGTCCACCAAATAAAGCTGCTCCTCAACAATGTGTGTCCACCAATGGGGGAGGGGACTTCCAAATTATATTAGCAGTGTACTGTTGCTAACTGAATAGTTGCCATCATACATACACAGTTTGAAGATACTACAATTGAGAACTACCCAGTATACAACCACAATATGTCCACCGTGCTGCCTGCAGTGACCTTGCCTCTTTCACTACCCCCAGGAATGGTTCAGAATGTTCTGTCCCAAGTATACACACACAGAGAGAGAGAGAGAGAGAGAGTAAAACTCCAGTGTTAATTCATGGGTTACACTGAGCACTCAGAGCTCTCTGACCCAGTCACCCATACAATAAAACTATTCTCAAGGAAAAGGATGTATTCTATCAGCAAGTGTTTAAGTGCCTTACTTTATGCAGTAAAAAAAAAAAAAAATCCAGCAGCACACAGATATTTCCCTTAGCAAGACCAATGAGTAATTTAGGACGGTTCTCCACCTAAGGAGACCTTACATGGTTTCGCATTTGCTTAGTCATTTTGCCCTTTATTTCCTGTTCAAGGACTTGTTTTAGCTGCATAGAAAACAAGGAGGTAAAAATCATAATGCCAATCTGCAATGTTCTGCAGTGTGTATTATTCCACCACTAGAAAAGTGACATTCAAACAAGTAGCACTGCTTCCTGATAAGACCTGTCTTGTTTCTGGCGTTTACAAAGGGTCCAAATGCCTTCATCACCCTTTTGTTACCCTCCCACATTTCCCTTCTGCTTCTCTTAAGTGTGCCTGTGCTACACAGTTACAGCAGTTTGATACCATTTGAACTTCCATGGGTCCATCCGATGAAATTCTGGGATTTGTTGTTTAGTGAAGTACTTTGAATTCTCCGCTAGAGACCTCTCATGTAGTCCCTGGAACTGCAGCCCTTTATGCTAATAGCAATAAAATCCCCCTGTTTTGAAATATAATACAACCCCCATATCTGCAGGGGGATCAGTTCCAAGCCCACCCATGGATGCTGAATAATGCAGATTATAGCAAACATTATTTTAATACCAAATGCTATACATAACATGGTCTCTTGCTCCCTCTAGTGGCCAGTTCTGGTAACTTCACTTTTAGAAATATATATTTCTTGGGTTTTTTAAAATTATTATTTTCAGATCGTGGATAATGATCCCAAGGTAACAGGGGCCCCACTATACCTGACAGGCAAGTGCTCGGGAAACATTCCCCTCTCTCCACCAGCAGGCACACCTGCTAAAGCATTCTCCTGTATCTTACAGTATTTCCTCTCACCATGGATATCATTGGCAAGCTTTTGTTTGCCAGCAGGATTTTTAAAATAACAATGCTAGATTTCATAAATGTTTTCATGGCCCCTTTGGAAGATTCCTCTAGTGAGTTGAATTTTGAACCCCCAGGGTGTAAGGATGAAGTGGAAGTAATTGCCGCTGCTTTTGCAGAGCCAGGACCCCCACAGGAAGGAGAGGCCAGGCATCCATCCTAGTCCTTCAGAACAACACCCGCAGTCCAGGCTCAAAGGTGGTAGGAAAAGTGCTGGACTGCAAAAGAGAGCTCCTCGAGAGTAGAGGCTTCCTCAGTGGAAGGGATCTTCTTGACAAAAGGCTGCTCCTCCCAGGGAAACCAACTGCAAGAAGCCTACACCTGAGCACTAGGTGTAGGGCTAGGCTCCAGCAGTTCAGCCCAGTGTCTGCAATATGGGAGTGTAAGCCTGTGAGAAACAATGTCTTTCTGCATTCTTGTGACTGATTGATTTTCTGCTACCTGAGCTTGAAAATGTTTTGACTTCATTACTTGGAATGTCCCTGCTTGTTTGCCAATTAGACCCTGGACTTTAGCTTTGGATCCTCCTCATGGGTTTACCTTAATCTCAGGTAAGCCTCTGCTTCAAGACCTTGCCTCTGTCCTTGGAAATAGAGGGATAAAGTGTCATCTGGCTCCACTGTTACTTACAACTTTGGGTTATGTAGAGTATAGGTAGAGTGCAAAGGCCTAGGAATAACCAATGTGGAAACGGGTATTCGGTGGGGAGGAGTCAGGAAAAGTTATCTGTTCATTGTGTCACAGAAATCCAGTCATTGATAGAAGAGAAGGAAAGGTTGTTAAACTTATTTGCAGAATTCCCCCCAAAGCTGGCAACCATGTTTGCAAAGGATGCTAGCAGCCATTCTGCAGTCTGCCTCTTTCTACCTATCAGGAGGAAGACACAGAAAGTGGCCTCAAAGGAGGAAGGAGATCTAACAGTAGCAGTCTACCTGTAGATCTAGGAAAGCAAAAAGGGGAAATAGCACTTGGGCTCATCTTATTATTTTTGTGCCCATCCCTACACACTAGCACAGAGCACTTGTTACCCATGTTGGTGTTCTCTTTCCAACTCCTATCATTTACAGAGGTGGCCTAGATAATGACTTCCAAAACATCCTTTTAACTTTCCTCTTACCTTCCTACTGACCTATCTTTCTACCGCCCCCTCAGCCTTGTTTCTGATAGAAACCCATCTCCTTTCTCAGAACTTTGGACTAGATCCAAGAAGAAGTAGATCTTCCACTCCATTCACTGACGTCAGAATTTTTGTAAAAGGTGAAGAGGTACAGATGCTGCCCAGAGGACTGCTAGATCGTGCAGACTGGTGTTTTTTCCCAGTCAGATATGACTGTACTGCTCGCATACAAAAATACACTGCCAGAAAAACAGAGGGAAGAAAGCAACAGCCATTGTCGCCTATGCTACCTTAGCTTCAGTTTTGTTTAGACTGTGACTACACTGGCAAGCTGAATAGGTGAGTCCTTGCTGTGGCTTGATTCGCAGCCTATGCTACAATTCTGTTCGGATTAGGTGATCACACGAAGACTGCGGATTGTTTCGATGCCAGTGCCCACACTGACCTTTCGGTCTGATGCAGTTTGATCCACACCACAACTCTCTGTTCTTTGATCTCACCCTCTGCCAATCCCCAGCTTTCCTTTTATAGTTCATTGTAAAGATGGAGAGCTGTTTAAAGTTGCATAGCTATAGGGAAAAGGGTCAGTTTTCCAAAGTTCTCCATAATGTACAAATACATAAACACATGCCACAGAATCATAGTAGTCTGCTGTAGTTCATCAGAGTTGTTTCTAGTTCATATTGAGATATATATATATATCCAATATATATATTGGAGCCACTATGGAGAAAGATCACAGGGATGGGTGTTCCTGCTTCCCAAAACACCACACACATTTTATTATATCCCCAGAATACGACCTGCAGTCATGCCTCCCATCCTTTCAGAGAACGAAATGACTGATCACATAGGGAAAAGTCTGTTCAAATCATTACAACTTGGGGGGGAAAAGCAGAAGCCCCAGCAGCAGAGAAAGAACTCCACATCATGAGCAAAACAGACTGGACTGAATTGAACTGGCATTTATGTCCTGTGGTCAGTTTTAAAAAATGTGAACTCATCCATTTTACACCCGCAGCAAACCCTGCAGTATCTTACCATGTACTCACAGCCTAAATTGTGCTTTTGGGGTGGTTTTGTTGCTCACTTCTTCATTGAACACATAGCTGTACAAACCTAGAAAGTAATCCTGCTGAAGTACTGTACTTCTGAAGTACTGTGTAGCTATGGCTGATGACTGGTTTCCGTGTTATCTCTCACCATGAAAGAAATTGATGGAGAGTGTTTTTTTAAATTTTTGGCAACCTTTTCATTATGTCTATTATTCACTGATGCTGTAGTTATGCTTCTCAGCCCTACCACTTTCTGAAAGCTTGAGGTCTCTGATGGATCTTTTTAGCCATGCAGACAATATGCAGTGGCAATTAGGGGGGGGGGGGGTGTCATTGTTTTCTGTCTCTTCTTGCCAAGTTAAAATAAAATATGAGAAATATGTGAAAATAAGAAATAAAAGATGAGAATAATGCATTGATGCAGCAATGTTTAGAGTGCACTGGAGAACTGACTGGAAGGCCTTTGCTTGACAGGGCATACCTTCATTCATAAGGTTTTGCTTTAAATTGAAGTTGTGTGTGTTTTTCTCTTTGGGAAGTGCATAGCTTTGCAGAGTCAGTCCTTCTTGGATGCACGCCTTAATGTGGTGAAAGGGTTTGAGTGTGTCACTGAAGCTGAGAGCAATGACATCAGGAGGTCGTACTCCAATATGAGCCTGGACTCCTAGCAGGACCATCCAAGGCAGAAGGGCCACAGCTAAGACACCCTCTTAAAGGGGCATGGCCACAGCAGAAGAGAATGAATAGTTCCAGTGGTGATGGGGGGCAGCAGTTGCTGGAGAGTAGTGGTAACTGAAGGTGACACTGGTAGAGGAGGCAACCACTCCTAAACTTAAACTCTATGATGACACAGTACAAAATAAAACAAGAGATAGTGCTAGAAGATGAGACTCCCAGGCCAGAAAGCACTCAATCAGCTACTAGGAAAGAGCAAAAAACCAATATGAATAGTGCTGTCACTAATAACACAATTAGATTAAAGCCAAAAGGACATCTAGTGGCTGGCGTTCACAAAGTGAAAGGAAAGTGCAATCCTGTACAACACATACAACTGGAACATGGAATGTGAGAGGTATGAATCAAGGTAAAATGGAAACAGCAACACAAAAAATTGTATGTATAAACATTGCAGTGCTTGGTGTCAGTAAAGTAAAATGGACTGGAATGGAATATTTTCAGTCAGACAACAACAAACTGTTCTACTCTGGAAATGGCAAACTAGCCTTTTTTCTAGCTTTTCAGAGCAGACGGCTCCAGCCGCCTGACGGCCGTTAAAAACGACCTGGAATGGGCGCGCTGGTTTTTTGCCCGCCAGACCGGATGGCGCAAGGCGGGTGTTTAAAATTTTTTTCTGTTAAATGGGCGGGAAGCGCAGGTATTTAAGGAAGCGCTTCCCCGCAGTGCGCCCGCTTTCCTTTTCGGGCACTGGCTAAGGAAGCTCTGCTGCAGACTCTGTGCTTGCTTGACTGGCTGAGGGATCCGTGAAGTCGTTCGCTGTTGGGAAGGTGGCTCTGCCCCTTCCCTGGGTCTGTTTCTTTTGATTTTGTTCCTCCTCACCTAGCTATTAATTGCATTGATTGTTCGTTTTTAGTAAGGGGTAAGGGGACTGCTGGTTTCGGGCGGGCGTTCGCCCGTCCCGCAGGGGCGCGGGGCGCTGCTTGTTCGTTTACAGTGATCTTGTTCCTTTCATATTTTTGTTTGGATCCCTGTTTTTGTAGAGAAAAACCTCTCTTGGTTACGTTTGGTTTTGTCCTACCTTGAGTTGTCCTCTTTGAGGGAGTTTTGTCCTCGAGTTCCCCTATAGTTCTCTGTTTTAATTTGCACCTTTGGGTGTTTTATTTTACATCCGCCAGTTTGGGTTCCTGCATTTCGCCCTCTGTTTTCTTCTGTCCTCTTTGCTTGTTAGGCACTGAGCCAGCGATCCTCCTCCCCTTTCCTCTTTTTTCTCCTATTGCCTGGTGCTTCTCTCTTGGTTCACACTTTGGTTATTGTCATTACAGTTTATTGTTATATTGGCATTGTATTATTCTTCCTGGTTGGATTAACCCCCCCCCCTTTTATATTTGTGGGTCATCTCTTTGGGCTCAGTTTATTATATAGATATTGGCTGTTAAAGGGGTTTGGGGTATTAGTTAGGATTTGAACAGTTTATTAGGCTTTAAAAAATAGTTCTTGCTAATTACAGTCTTCAGTTCATTTTTAGATTCTAATTGATAAATTAAAATTAGTTATTTCTTATTACTTGTGGATTGCACATTCCATATTTGGGTTTTATTCATATTGGCTTAGTTTATTAGATAGCAGTTTGTCTGTTAGGGGGAGGGGATCATTTATATATATATAAATAAATAATTGATAATTATACTAAAATATATAAATAATAATAATAGTACCCATAATAATTTGGCAGTTAATTTCAGGTATAGATCAGCTATTTTGTAGTGTTAATTCTGTGATTACTTCTACAGCTGTCCAGTTCTGTTACAAGAGTAAAGCATATTGTGAGGCAGTTCAGGTTTTCCAGACTCAGCTGTTTGTTAGAGATCCACCTGCTGTTATTTTCTGGGATTGGTTGGCCTTATTAAATAAATAAATAAATAAATAAATAAAAAAGGGTGTTCTAGGTCTGTTAAGCTTTCTTTAGAGTTCCGTGCCACTACAGGTTAAGCATGGCCGCGCGTAAAGGGCGTGGTAATGACAAAGGCAAGGCCCCAGCGAAAAGGCGGCCAGCGCCACAACTTTCTCCTGAAAGTTCTTCCTCTGATGAGGAATCATGGCCAATATGGCAAGTACTGCAAGATAAGATGTGCGCTTTTGAAGCACAAAGGTCAGCATCTCAGGCACCTCAACAAGAGGATGTGTCCTTGCGCCGTTCCGGTAGGGAGACTAAGGGTCGGAAAAAGACAAAATTGAGGGCTCTGGCACAGGATTTACTGACCCGATTTAATGCTTTGGAGTCTACCCAGGCTGCAGCTCGAGTGGAACAACCCAATACAGAGGCATTAGCTGCGTCCAACACAGTTCCGGTCCAGCATGAGAACACTCGTCCTGATACCTCGGAAACAATGGAGGCAGCGGCGGCAGTTCGGGATGAACGTGAACTTTCAGAGGAAGCTGGGCCAAGCTCGGTTGGTGGTAGCAATGTATCTCAGCCTTCTATTGGGTCTGGTGGTGAGTCTTCTTTGTTACACACATCACACCCTCCCACTATGTCTTGGCCTTGGGCCGGTGGGCCTCCTGTACAATACACAGCGGGCACACCATACCCTGCTATTCCTGCAGGGGGATTTGGCCTACCTTGGTATCCTACCAATGTTTCGCCATGGGGCTGGGGTGGGCCATATCAGGCTATGCCCACAACCGGGGCACCTAGTGCAGGTACTAGCGTAGGATCTTCTCAACATCCATCGGTGCCTAGTACCGGGTACAACACGGTGCCTTACGCAGCTATGCCGTACGCGGATTATTCTACTCCGCTGGGGGATCATCTGACCCCCGCTACTAAAGAGAAGATCTGGAGAGGAGAATATTTAGATTTTTTCGACCTCTTGAACCGGGACACAGATATCAAGGATATTGACAAGGACGATGAAAAAGAGAAAGAAAAACATAGACGCAAAAAACCTGATCGGACTTGGGCCAATTGGGTCCCTGGTTTCGTCATTTATGCTGGGGTACTTGCACAGACCCAGCCCTGGCGTGTACGCTCACTCTTACAGTATTTTGACATTATATACCGAGCGTATACGGATTTTGCGGGGCAGGCGTGGCTTTTGTATGACCAGGCCTTTAGGATGCGGAGCGCTATTCAGCCCAACCTGCGTTGGGATGAACCGCACCCGGGTTTATGGCTGCAACACATGAGTCCGGCTAGGCCTAACACGGGGGACAGATTCGATAGCGGCCATTTGAACAGGAAGCTGGCGGCAACGGCTATTCCCCGCCCTGGCGCGGGGCAGGCGGTTCAACCCCGCCTGCCTTGCTTTGACTTTAATTTCAAGGGTTCCTGTTCAAGGAACCCATGTAAGTTTAGCCACGAATGCCTTAACTGTGGGGGAAAACACCCCAAGGCTACCTGTTTTCAAGGGGGTAACCAACGCCAAAACAAAGGCAATGGACCTGGAAAGAAGCCAGGAGGTGGCAGTAACACAGCTGGTAAGGGGACCCACACCAATTAAAATCGAAGTTTTACAGGCTTGGTTGCAGGATTATCACAGGAGGGATGAGCTACAATATTTACTTCAGGGTTTCCGCGATGGTTTTCGTATCCCTGCTTTAGGTGAACGGACGGCTTTTATCGCGCAGAACCTGAAGTCGGTCAGGAATATGGAAGACATTGTTTTGGATAAAATCAGTAAAGAAGTTAAGGCAGGCAGAGTTCTTGGTCCCTTTCCTCGTCCTCCTGTGGAGAACTTGCGAGTTTCACCGTTGGGTATAGTGCCCAAAAAGGCCCAGGGTGAGTTTCGACTCATCCATCATTTGTCTTTTCCGGAAGGGGCATCGGTTAACGATGCCATACCTTCTGAATTGTGTTCAGTCAGATATACATCCTTTGACCAGGCCGTGAGCATGGTTAGGACCTGCGGAGTGGGGGCAGAACTGGCGAAATGTGATGTGAAATCAGCATTTCGTATTTTGCCTGTGCACCCACTCGACTTCAATCTTTTGGGTTTTCAATTCCAAGGATTGTTTTATATCGATAGGGCCTTGCCCATGGGATGCTCTATTTCCTGCGCAGCATTTGAGAAATTTAGCACATTCATTGAGTGGAAATTCAGACAAAGGGTTCGTTCCAAGGCAACGGCCCATTATTTGGATGATTTTCTGTTATGTGGAGCGCATAATTCAGGGAAATGTGCATGGATGTTAGGAGAATTTCAGTCTTTGGCAAGTGAACTTGGTTTGCCATTGGCTGAAGAAAAGACAGAAGGCCCGGCCACATCTTTAACTTTCTTAGGCATCGAGTTAGATACACTGCAGCAAACGTCCAGGCTACCACAGAGGAAACTGGATGACCTCAAGACTAGAGTTAGGGATTTCTTAGGTAAGAAAAAAGTGACTCTTCATGAACTGCAGGAGTTGGTAGGACATCTGAATTTTGCATGCAGAGTAGTTGCTCCGGGCCGGGCTTTTGTTCGGCGCCTGTGCTCTGCTATGAAGGGACTGAAGTTCCCTAGGCATAGGACCAGGGTCACTAAGGGTATGAGGGAAGACCTGCACGTGTGGCAGCGATTCCTGGATGACTTTAATGGTGTTTCCTTTTGGAGAGCTGAGATGTTCTTAAAATCTGAGTTTCAGGTATATACTGACGCAGCTGGGTCACTAGGATTTGGAATCTACTTCAGAGGTAGATGGTGTGCTGACACCTGGCCTGAGGAATGGCATACGCTAGGGATTTCGAGGGACTTAACCTTCCTAGAGGTTTTCCCAACTGTTGGTGCTGTTTGGCTTTGGGCCAAAGAATGGGCCAATTCAGTGGTTCGCTTTTGGTGCGACAACCAGGCTGTGGTTTGCATCATAAACGAGCTATCTTCTCATTCTGATAGGGTTATGAATTTAGTTAGGGCCTTTGTCCTCCGGGCATTACGATTTAACGTTCTGGTGCATGCCCGTCACGTCCCGGGAGCGGACAATTCGATAGCTGATGCTCTTTCACGCCAACAGATCAAACGGTTCAGGGAGCTAGCTCCAGAGGCCAGCGAGCTGCCAGAAGTTCTTCCGCCCGAGGTCTGGCAGATTGGCGTAAGGAAGCATCACGAGCTATAGGTATGGCTTTGGCTCCTCGAACCAGAAAGGGTTACATGACCATAATTAGCGAGTTCAAGGAGTTCAGGGCTTCTTCAGCCCTGGAGCACTTATGGCCGGCCCCAGTTGAACACTTACAACAATTCATGGTCTTCTTATACAGAAAGGGGTTGGCACCGGGTACTATTGAGGGAAAATTGTCAGCTTTAGCTTTTTATGCTAGGCTTAATGGCCATAGAGACTTTACGACCAACTATAGGATAAAGAAAATGGTGGAAGGATGGTCTAAGGAACGGGGGTAGGGTGTCTGATTCAAGGACGCCTATTTCTCCTCGCCTTCTTGAACAGATTTGCGACCTCTGGGATACGTTGTGCACTGACCACTACGAGGTGGCCTTATTTAAGTCAGCTGCATTGATAGCATTTTTTGGGGCCCTTCGGGTCAGCGAGCTAGTAGCAGACGCTTTGCGATACGCATTACAGATGAGTGATGTTTTTATGCAGGATAACAAATTAAAAATTGTAATCAGAAGATCGAAAATGGATCAGAAAGGCAAGGGGAAGTTACTGGTTTTAAGCCAATGCAGTCTTAAGACAATTTGTCCCGTTGACGCTACACAGACCTACCTGGCATGTAGAGGCCAAGAACCAGGATATTTTTTACAGCATGCAGGTGGGTCACCATTGACTAGGTTCTAATTTTGGAAACTTACAGACATAGCCTTGCACAAGGTAGGCGTATCTGGCCTTCGATTTGGCACTCATTCTTTCAGAATAGGTGCAGCATCGACTGCAGCCGCTCTTGGATATACAACTGAACAAATTAAGCAATTGGGTCGATGGTCCTCTTCTAGCTACAAGCGTTATATCAGGACGTTCCCTAATGTGTAGGTAGTGGTTTTCTGTCGTTTCTGGTGCAGCGGGGGACCGACGGTCGGAGGCACGTGATGATCGCCGGCCATAGCTTTGTATATTGGGCAGAACGTTGCGCTGCCGAGTCCTACTTGGGGACTAACTTGGGGCTTGGTGCCCATGCTCTTGTTTCTTGGTGCAGTAAGCGCGGCTTGCTTTGGGCCCAGCTGGGACTGCTGATAGCCTTTCATCAGTCCCCGCCGGACATCCTTCTTCTTCACTTGGGCGGCAATGATTTACCTTTGGTTCCGGGCAAGGCCTTGATCTTGGACATTTTGCGGGATATTGGATGGCTACATGCCAGGTTTCCAGCTATGCGGATCGTGTGGTCCACGATCATTCCACGACTGGAATGGAGTGGCGCACGACACGTACGTGATGTTAACATGGCTCGGCGCCGTGTTAATCGTGAAGTGTGTCGATATGTCTGCAGTAATGGCTTTGGCTCTGTGGTGAGTCACCACAGAATTCTGCTGAGCAATCCTACTCTTTTTCGCGTCGATGGCGTTCATTTGTCCGATGCTGGCTTGGTCATCTTTTTGGATGATATTAGAAGGGGCCTGCTTGCCGAGCTTGGGAGGCTCTGTGGCGGGCATGGGACTTAGCTATGCTAGTCCCGATGCTGTGGCGGGTAGTGCGGAAAAACAGGTGTTTCGGTGTGTCCCATGTGTAATTCAGGTAAGCCAACAGCGCATCCGACCTCCCGGCTCTGCGGATCGTGCGATTACAGGGCCGGTTCGGGAAGGATGCTCTGGGCCACTTCCGGACCACCAGTCATCAAATAAAGATGGCTTGGGGTCTGGGGGTGTTTATTAGTGGCAGGCCGGGTTCTTGCTGTCTGTGAGACAGCGGGAATCCGGGGCCAGGGACTCGCCCAATTGACAAGCTAGGGGTATTGGTTACCCCTACCTGTTACCATTTCCGCACTACTGCGGGCCCCTTTCTTTGAGACAATTGATGATTAATTTGAAATCTTGAAAATAAAGTGTGGCCCGTATTTTAATACCAATACTATTGTCTCGCGTCTTCATTCCGGGCTTGGGTGGGCAATCTTGGTGTCCCCATTTATAGTGCAAGTGAATAGGGAGGAAGGGAGAAATAGCAAAATTTAGTGGGGTGTATACTGCTAGATTCTGGACTATCTGCTCTTGTGATAATCTTGAAGGAAAATGTGCATGTAGGTGCATACACACATAAAGAGACAGAAGCATAGCAAATGCTCATGATGTTTTCTAGTAGAAAGATTTTGCTACAAATGCCAAGCCTCGGACATTTATTAAAAACTGAGCAAAACACATCAGCTAGATTTTTGGAATTGTTGTTCACTGTCAAATATTGATTCCGGATGCTGATGGAGTAATAAGGTGTAGTCTCCTTTCTCTCATTTATGCTGTATGCTAGACTTTGAGATCAGATTCTGTCCATCAATGAACATTTGAAATGCTAGGTTACACAGGTGAGCTCGATGTTTAACATCACAATAAAATTAGTTTCACCAACTCCCTTCCAATTTCCTTTTCTCAGTGTGATTGTTTACATTAGAAATATTTTGCCGAAATTGAATTTTATGAGAAATCTTACTTGGCTACTAATCTTTCATTGCTATCATATTGGTTTCGTGGGCACCCAGTGAGTCACCCTTTTTACTAGACAGCTGGCCATTTCCATATCATTTCTGGGTTGACTTACATTACGGTTTCATGCAGAACATATTTCAGAAGTCTAATCGGAAGGTAATAAAAAGTATGAATGATGATAGCAAGCCTGCATCCTAAACTATAATCTTCAATCTCTGTGTCTGTGAAGAAATGGCTTCTTGGACACATAAAATATGAGGAACCATGTTTTACATCACTATGAAGGGACAGAAGCCCTACTTCCTGACTATCTAAAAATCTTTTTTAAAAATGTGACTGGATATATTTTCTTAAAGTCTATATATAAATAAACACATAAAAACAAAGCAAGCACTGTATGAAATCACAAATAGTGTTAACTTGCAACCAAAAAAGGTGCCACACCAATAATGCCAGTTGTAAATTTATTACCTGCAATAGTCTTTCTCTCTTCAGGCCCAAGATTATTATTTTTCTCACACCCAAAGGTTTGATCTTTTCCTACTTTATTCTGGGGTTTTCAGGAATCTCCGATACCTCTGCTTTTAATTTCTTGAAGACTTCAGTTGCTACTTATTGCCATTCATTATTTTGTGTCGTTGTTATAAAAGCATCAATTCTTCACCAATATTTGCAGTGTTTTATTTTAACACCAACTGATGGATTCCTAATGGATTTTTTTGTAGATGGGAATTAAAGGGGAAATTGTTTCTTGAGCCTACTGTGAATCTTCTTTTGGAGATAATCCTCATATTGGTAAAAAGAAAAACAAGTATTGTGGGCTCTTTAAAGCTAACAAATACATGATCTTTTGCACACTATAACAACTTGAGACACTATCCATTTCTTCTACCACGCCCTCAGAAGAATTATCTGGGTGAATTCTTTTACGATTTTAATTATGCAGGCTACACATTGCCTGCCACCCCCCCAGCAAGCTGGGTACTCAGTTAACTGAATTCAGAAGGATAGAAGGTTGAGGCAACCTTAAGATGGCTACCTGAGCCTGAGATTGAATCATGAGCAGAGTCTTCACTGCAGTACTGCAGTTTAACCACAGTGCCACGAGGCTCCCACTTGACAGGGTGTTGTGAAAATACCCTGATGACTAATCATTTCTTTAATCAGGTTACAGGTAGCCATAATTTTGCATGTGTGTTTACACTGCTGCTAAAGTATAGCAGAACTCCCTTATCCATGGGATCAGTATCCACTGATTCACTTATCCATGATCTGAAAATATTAAAAATATTAAAAGAAAAATCCAAGAAATATATATCTCTAAAGATGAAGTTGCCAGAAGCGGCCACAAGATGAAGACAGAGACCATGCTATGTATAGCATTTGCTATTAAAACAGAGTTTGCTATAATACACATTTTTCAGCATCCTTGGGGGGCTTGGAACCAATCCTCCAAAGATATGGGCGGTTCTACTGTATGGGCTGTGGATCTTTGAACTTCATGATTTGAGAGTGGTTTCTGAATAGCATCTCTTTTTTTGTCCTTTCTATTCTCCAATAATGCCATTTAACTTTGTATTATAATTAATATCCTCTTTACTTTCTGATTTCTTTCTCCATATAAAAAGGTGTTCCTGAAGTGAAGTTGCTGGAGCAGCAGTCAAGACCTGTCACATCTGCAACATGCTCTCAGCAGCCCATCCTTTTTCTTTTTGATGATACTGTTGTTTCTGCTTTGGTTTTCTAGTGGTTGTTTTAAGGGACATCTCTCTGTGCCCCCAACTACCATGTTATGGGGGGGTTGCATCCCAATTGGCTACATGCCTCATGGCATCAACATATTTATGATGGCAGTCTTGCTCTGGCTGGATGGATAGCTCAGTGAGTGAGGCATCTGGCTACAGAGACTGAGAGTTCGGTTCTCCACTGTGCATCCCAGAAGAACCAGCCTGTGTGGCCCTGGGCAAGCTGCACAATCCCAGGATACCCCCCCCCCAAAAGAAGGGAACAGGAAATGGAAAACCCTGAAAAGGGTCACCATAAGTCAGGATTGACTGGACACCACACTTATTATTCATCTCATTCTAAAGATACTGTTTCCTCCTTGTTTCCTTTTATTTAAATAATAATAATTTTATTCCCCAAGCAGCACTTGAGTAGCAAAGTAGTAACCACCACTTCTTCCCAGAAACTAATACTTTAAATTACAAAAGTGTAATCTTATTCTGAAGACACAGTTGCTTCTTTTCTTTTCTTTTCTTTTCTTGAGCCATGCTTGTAAACCAATAAAATGACGGCCATCACTACCTCCCCAAAACAAATAACTTTAAATTTCCCCTCTTCTGTATGAAAGGTATTCCATTACAGTCCTGGTGTAGCTTTGCTGGTCGCTTTTTCTGCATATAACTTACACATTTTTCTGAACCCAGACTGCAGGGGCAGATAAATATTGGAGTGTGGGATTAGACTGGAGGAGGGAGTGCTTTGGAGATCTGACAAAAGCTAAGTCAGCTCCTGTGTGGAGTGATGCATGTTTGTAAGCAGCCAAAATTGATTTGGAAACACAAGCTGTACTATGTGAAAATGGGTACTTCTAATGTGGAGAAAACAGAGGAGGAAAAAGAAGTATGTGAACCTGCAGTATGGAAACATGTGGAAATTCCCTGAGGTAAATTTGCCACATTAACATATGAGTAAAAACAGCTTTTGAAGCAAGAGATATATGTGTAGAAGGTATTATTGCAGAAGACTGTTGCATAAGAGATTACACAGTTCGTCGCTTGAATGGAGGGGGGCACCTGTGCTCTAACCACAAGCTCCCCCTTGTAGAAGAGAAGAATGAAACCTTCCAGTCAGTACAGTGCATCCATTTCATGTCTCCTAACAGCTTCTTCAGAGGAAATGGCAGCGGTCTCAAGGCTCCTCCTGGCGGAAAAGTAAGGGCCCATCCAGCACCCGGGCCCCTAATTCAAGCAGAGACTCTTTTTTTAGAGAGGAGAAGTACACACACTCCTGTTCTGACCTAGAAGCTTTGAAGTCTGCTACTTTCCCTGCCAGGGCCAAATAAGGATTCCAGGAGTAGGGGGGAAAACCCTAAGTTTTTTCAAGATGATGAAGATCTCAGTTTTTGCTCCTTGTGCCTGCTTGCCTGAAAAACAGGACCATTTTAGCTTTGTTAAGAAAGCTATAAGAGAGGTGAACAAGTTATAGGTGAAGCAAGCCCAGGTGAAGAAGAGTGGGGACAGATTTCAAACCCCCACTTGCCCAGTCACTGTTCAGACATACACAGCAGAACCACAGATCTCGGTCTTTAGAAAAAAAAAGCTCTTGCTACAGCTGATTCAACAGAGCGATTGCCATCTAGGTTCCAACCTTTCCAACACTCCCTCTCTTCTTCAGGGTGTAGAAGATGACTTAATTTCACAAGTCGGCAAGACCCTCTTGAGAAATAGCTGCTGTCTCTCACCTCCACATTACACAACTGCACATCACCTTCAATAATATTGCAAGGTTAGGTTAATACTATTGATGTCTGCTTCCCATACAGTCTGACTTGGTCCCTCCATATAGGCCAGAATCCTATTACTTATGTACATCAATGTAAGTCAAACAGCATACAAATCAGTGGCAATTCACCACTAGTTAAGGAACTCAGTGGTTTAGATGTCTGGCTGCAGAGCCAGAGGTTGGGAGTGCAATTCCCCACTGTGCCTCTTTGACAGGGGCAGGATGCAATAATCCATAGGGTCCCGCCCAACTCTGCAGTTCCCAAGCGCCCCTGCCCCTTTGCGCATGCGCACGAGCGCAGGGGGTGCCCCGCCTTCCCCGTACACAGACCCCGTCCTCCCCCAACCAGTCCGCGGTGTCAAAAAAGTTGGGGACCACTGGCCTAGATCCTCTTGCCTATCTATGCTGGCATAGCATAAGCAGTGTAATTTCTGGAGGCAAATTGCCACATCTTAAGAATTCACCACAGACATTATCAATTACATACTGAGTTGTATCACTCAGCATGCAACTGATAATGTCTACCGTGATTTTTAACTTGGTACAATTTGCCTTCGAGTTACACCATTTGTAATACAAGAGGATTTTAGCCAATGATTAAAGAAGAGCTGGTTGAGGGAGGTATACAGCATAAGGGATGCCAAGGCCAAAGTGACTGGCACTGAGGGAGCTCTTCCTTGGGCAGAGGCATTATGGGAAATGCAATCCATCCAGTATAGGTGAGTTTTGTGCCCAAAGAGAAGGAATCTTTTTGGCTGATATTACAATACCTTCCCAATGCATGACCCTTTTTTTGGACATAGGGAAGGTCTTTGGTAGAGCCCATTGGGTACATTTTCACTCCAGAAACTCAAATCTCTATATACTTGATACATCAAACACTAAATTGTATCATCTCTCTCTTTACCTGTTACAAAACAAAAGCATGATAATTTACTAAATGCAGATTGAGACAAGTTCGTGTTAGAATAAATACAAGTATTTCAAGGGTACACTTTTCTAGATACAGGATCAGCATCTTGTCTTGTGAGTCTCCTACATGTATTGCAGAATGGCAATTTAAACATCTGTGCTTTCCCATTTAACTCTGAGCCAAAAAAAAAGGGAAAAGGGGGAAAAAAAGGCAGCCATTTTATGTTAGAAAATAATCATTGCCCTTCTGGTGCACATGGGTCTGCCAATCAGAGTTGTATCAATTATTGCTGCCCTTTATTTCTTTCCAGCCATGAATTATTAAAGAGGGAACAATATCACGAATAAAAATAATGTGAGAATAGAACTGAATATAAATATGTAAAATCTATTCATCTCTTCATGAACACAAATCTCTCAGAGAGGGCTACAAATTAAAAGAATGTCCTTGAATGTCAAGACTTGTATGCTCATTTCAAAGTTAAATAAAAGAACAGGAACACATATAATTAGTCGGGTTCTCGTCTTCTTATTTCACTTTGATCCCAAATTCTTCTCCTCTCCCTCCCTGCCCCCCAATCTACATAAAGATAAAATGGGGCAGAAGGGAAACCTAGGGTAGAAACTATCCTCTGGGATTGGTTTGGTTTTTAACTATACCTTAGGCAGAAATTTTGTAGAACTGGCATCTGACATTTTGTAGAGATGTGCATATGATTTTTGAAAAAGCTATTCACTTTCAGTGCCATCTTTCTTATGCCTCTGTATCCATTCAGCTCCATCCTTCAGAATCAATAGAAAGTACATTTGTTCCTAATTTCTTTGTACATCTTTTCTCTCTTCTTCTGACTGACAAACAATTGTAGAAACAGATATAATTTCCACCCATAGATTGCTGTATATTTTAAGAAATGGGACTTGAAGTATTGCCAGCCAAATATGCATAGGGCGGCAGACTTAGTAAATCAGTCTGCATTCGCATCAAGAAGTCTTAGCACTAAAACACACAGGTGTCTCCAGAACAGTACCACACTCCTCTACAAAGTACCGCACCTTATCTTTGTGTCTATAACAGCAAACAAGAAAGGAGGAAGGGAGCAGCTTATCTGACCTTCATGAGACATCCACAAAAACAATGTAGGCACAATGAAAACCTCTTCCAAGGCTCTCTCCCAGGCCAGACTTATTGCAAACACAGCAGCTTCGAGCCTTCTATTCACACCTTTCTACTTCTTGAACTGGGAGTTATAATAAAAGGCATTTCTCTCTTTTCTAGGCTAGAAAAGTCACAGCTATCACATTTATTGTGCTTTCACAAGGGGCAAATGAAAGCTTTCTATCACAGCAATTCAATTTCCGAACAAATACATTCTGCTATTTGCAAGTATTTCTTAACCCTTCCTCGGGTTTCAGAATATAAGGGGAGAGATCAATAAAGATAAGAGCCAGTACCCTATTGCTAGTCCCAACTAAAAGTCAGACCCATTGTATCAATTGTTGAATGGCAAGCCAACACTTATATAAACCCCACTGAATAAACAGGTCTACTCTAATGGGAACTGCCAATGGGATACAGGCCAAGAGGGAAACGTTTTGCTTGTCACTGCATTGTTTATTGTCACACAATAAACATCAAGGCAGACCCACGGAGGGTTACCTAAAATATACACAAAACTAAGAACACTTACACCCCATTAGTGTGGGGTGTGGCACAGTCTAACAGGAAATATCAGAAGATTTATATAAACAAAGTAACTCCAAATTAGATTCGTTCGGGATGATGGCAGTATGGGGTGATGAAGTTAACTCCTTATACTACTGTACAAGCATGGAGGTTTTGTTGTTTTTGAGAGGTTCTAATTGTTCCTTCACTGTCGAGGGATCCTCACAGGGTCCCACAGAATCATGCTTCTTCCCTTTCCATTCTGCCCCACCCACCTTGAGAGATATATGTTCAAGGAATGGACCAGGGTAATAGGATGAATGGGGACCATATATGCAGCCCTCCTTCCTGCCAAGGCATGTCTCTTTGTCATTGATGGCTCCTCTTCCAAATGGGGAAGGGAAACCTCCACTGTTTACAGGTGAGTCACCTGGCTGGTTGGACCACAGGCCTACCACTATTCCTTGTGTGGTTCAAGCTACTTATAAATGTGGTGGGGTACACCCCACATTCTCCCATTCCCTAGAACAGTGATGGTGAACCTATGGCACATGTGCCACAGCTGGCATGCAGAGACCTCTCCCTGGGCACACGAGCGGAGCGCTACCCCACCACCACCACCACCCCCGCAGCCGAACCTCAAACTGCATGATTGTAAGCCACCTATCCCTGCTACCTTCCTTGGTTGCGGCACTTGTAAATCGGTTCTTTTAGAGATCGGAGATAAGGCTGCTTTATTGTTTACAGCTGTAGAACAGCCCGGGGCAGTCAATCCGGCTTGTGAATTACTACTTCCGCCGGAGGTGACTGCAAGCAGGAGGGAAAGCTCCAATTAAGGTGGGAAGGAAGGTGCAAGAGAGGGATGGGTAGATTCATCAAGCTTGTTTAAATGTAAGATTGTAGAAAATTTAGGGAGGGAGGGAGGGAGGGTGTATGAGAGAGAGAGAGACTGACTCAAAACTATGAAAAAAGGAACTGATGCAAGCAGGACGGAAGGCTCCAATTAAGGTGGGAAGGAAGGTGCGAGAGAGGGACGGGTTGTTTAAATGTAATGAGAGGAAACGGGGACATACTGAACTGATGCAAATGATTGCTGAAAATTTAGGGAGGGAGGGAGGTTGTGTGTGTGAGAAACTGACTCTTTCGTAAAACCATGAAAAAAGGAACCTTCCAAAAAGTGTGTGTATGTGTATGTGTGTGAGAGTGAAAGAGAGACACAGAGAGACTTGACTCATAAAACCAGAATTAAAAAGGCATCAGAAGCTAATCACAATTGGTGGATTGCACTGCATTCAAAAGTACCCAGTAAAGGATTTCGGTAAGATTGTATTATGGTACACACTTGATTTTTTTCTGGCCAGCCTTACAAATTGCTTTCTGTTTGACAGAGTGGGAGGTGGAAGTAATTTTAAGGCATTTTCCACATAGTTCTATTTTTAATCCAAAATATGGCCCAGCAATGTCTTTTTCTGGTAAGTAGGGAAATTAACAAAAGAAGCCTAAACACGTTTGTCTTAAAACAGCCTTTGATGAAAAGATTTTTCTGCCCTCTGCACCATTTGAAATATTTAAATATCTAATATTTTATTATGTGATTATTTAATTGTTATATTTTATGATGTTTCATATGTTGATTTATTTTATACTTGTAATCATGTTTTTTGTTTGATTGTGTTGTGAACCACCCAAAATAGCCTGGCTAGATGGGTAGCATACGAAAGAAAGAAAGAAAGAAAGAAAGAAAGAAAGAAAGAAAGAAAGAAAGAAAGAAAGAAAGAAAGAAAGAAAGAAAGAAAGAAAGAAATTTATTTATTTATTTATTTATTTATTTATTTATTTATTTATTTATTTATTTATTGCACTTATATGCCGCCCATCTAGACATAGTCTACTCTGGGCGGCTCACAACATACAAGATAAAAACAATTCAAAATATATATTAACAGTTTTTCAACAATATACAGAACAACAATAGTTCAAGATGGGATAAAAAGAGAAGTTAAGTAGTGCCTGGAGGGAAGGCCTGTCTGAATAACCAGGTCTTAAGTTGGTTTCTGAAAATACCCAGTGAGGGGGCCAAGCGAATCTCGGAGGGGAGTTTGTTCCAGAGAGAAGGAGCCACTGCCGAGAAGCCCGGTGTCTTGTTTTTTCTTTCTGGGCCTCCCTCGGCGTTAGGCTCCTCAATCGCCCCTCCTGGCTAGATCAGGTGGTACGGGTAGATCTAGGCGGGAGGAGGCGCTCTGCCAAGTATCAAGGTCCTAAACCATTTAGGGCCTTGTATGTAATCATTAAAACTTTGAAATCAATGCAGAAGCGTACGGGCAACCAATGCAAGGCGGCCAGGGTGGGAGTGATGTGTTGGTATTTCCTCACTCCAGTAAGAAGTCTGGCCGCCGCATTCTGCACCATTTGGAGCTTCCGCATCAATCTCAGAGGTAGCCCCATGTAGAGCGCATTGCAGTGGTCTAATCTCGAGATTACGAGCGCGTGGACCAGAGTGGTGAGCGCCCCAACATCAAGATAGCGAAAGAAAGGAAGAAAGAAAGAAAGAAACTTTTAACTTGGCAGCAATAGGTCAAGGTTTGAAAAATTATAGTACTATAGAAATATATCAGAAATATATCATTAGAACTTCACCATATGTTATGGGATGGAGCTCTGCAATCCTGTGATGTAACACTTCTAAAATGCAATGCTATCCATGTTTATACAAGCGTAAATCCCTTGTAGTCAATGGTGCTTATTCCCAGGGTGTTTATAGGAAGACAGGCTTGATAAAGGATTATTCATTAATCTTTCTGGATTTTTAAAGGACGAAGTAACAGTATGAGTACTTAATCCATTCATTGGTTAAGTATAACATTCAGAATGCCTCCACCTATCTTTAATTGAATTCAGTTATGCCATTTATCAGGTTCCTTAGGTGATCTTCGTTAAGATACTGGTTAGATCCCGATCATCTGAGGCTTCAGCAAAGTCCCCAGACTCTGTTTTTGATTCCCAGGGTCCCCAAACTGGGAACATTGAGAAACGCTGCCATGATAGATGTGACCAGTCACGGGATACTCTGCAAAACAAACTGGTGAAGTGAAAACAAAAGTAGCTTTTCTAAGAAAAGCATACAACAGAGATGGGGGTTGAGCTTTAAAAAACACGACTCTTCAGGGAGGCTTTTCAATCCAACCCTGTCTGAGCGTCTCCCATCTGGTCCTCTTTATTTTGAAAATTTGTTGGTGCCATTGGCTTTTATGGTTTTGATTTGTCATTGCTGTTTCTGTTACATTTTAGTGTCCATAGTTTGTTTGTCCTGGCTTGTAATTGTCTGCAAGCCGCCCAGAATAGTGCCTTCGGACTAATGGGGTGGTATATAAATTAAATATAAATAAATATAAATAAAACCATGAAAAAAGGAACCTTCCAAAATTCATCTCCACTGCATTTAGTTCTGCAATTTTTGCTGAGAACAGCAAGTATAGTATTTCAAGATTCTGTTTCGACTCTAAATTGAACTGGACAGAACTGGAATATTTAGCAGAGTCTCACTAACAGCAAACACCTAGTAAAAGACAACCAACACACCTGGGACTAGATTTCTGAAGTGTGTAGCAATCACGTTTCTCTGTTTCTCATCCCCAAAGCAGGCAAAAGTATCATAGTTTATTCCCCAAATCTGAATCCCAGTCTCTCTGCTCCTGGTCCTGCTTTGACTGCAACACCAAACAAAAGGTTTTACAAACAAAAGACTGTGGTTTTCTTTTTTGAGTCAATCCATCTCATGTGCAGTCTTCCTCTTTTCCTACTGCATTGCACTTTTTCCTGCATTGCTGCCTTTTCCAGTGAGCTTGTCTTCTCATGATGCCACTGTAGTACAATACCCTTTGCTTGGTTATTTTAGCTTCGAGAGTCCACACTTAATTTGCTTTACTTATCTTTCTGACAAGTCATGATATCTGTAAATCTCTTTTCCAACACTACATTTCAAATAAGTGAAATGTATGTATACACTTTATGTAGTGTATAAAATGTAGGTATACACTTTAAAAATTTGCACTCCTATATATAGCTGCTTTTCTGAGGTTAGCTTACTTTGGAGGAAACAAGTTCAGGATTTCAATGTACTTAATAAGCTTTATAAATAGGGTGCATTTAATTCAGTGTAGCATTTTGCACTTGACTTTTTTCTAAAAGAGCTGTCAGTTGGAGGAATCAATAAAGAACCAGACAGACAAAATGTGTAAATGACATGAGTTGTTTTTTCTAAACTAAAACCTCAGTATTCAGGTTTAATTGCAGTGTTGGCACTTCGAAATAAATAATTTGGTTTTGTGTTGCCGTTTGGGCACGCGGGCTCAAAAAGGTTCGCCATCACTGGTCTAGGGAGTTCAGTCAAGAGGGCATTTTCTCAAAATACCCACAGGGCAGACCCAGCACTAATGGGCCATATGGGAGGAATGGGGAGTAGGTGGGTTGTTGGGACCATAACTTATTTCAGCCCTCACCAGTTTCACCAGTGGTGAAGAATAAGGGAAGCTGGAGTCTGACAAAATGCTCCCACTTGCTTGTATAGGAATCTCTTGGTGTGCAGCAACATTGGAAAGGATTGTATTTGAAGTATTTCTCATTAACTGCCTCTAAAAGACTTACCTATGCTCTTAGGACTCCCTCTTTAGCTCAGACTGCTGCACCTGGAATGTGGGCATCTCTGAAATGAATTAAATTGTCCCCACTCGTTGAACAGCATCTGCTAAGGTTGCCAAGACTTCCCCCAAAAAGGCCGCTTGTCCCGTTAATGCATCCATATTACAATAATGACCTATCTGTTAAATTGGGGAGAAATAAAATATTGCATAAGAAGATGTCATATAAAAGTAATTGAACTTCTATAAACGAGAGACAGCAGATATTAACCTTATAAAACTGTTTTATAATTGTAATTTGCTATTTGAATGTATCTTTACAGCCAAAGGCAAAAGACTCACATTTGTAATACAAAAAATACCACCATTTTAATTCAAGATCCTGTTCTGCTTCATGTTTTGGCTCAGCAATAAGGGCACTAGATGCTGCTAAGTAAAAACTGAACTTGGGGCAGGAGCAAGACACCACCAGGAGGGGTTGCAGGTGGGGCTGGATGTCAGGAAGAAGAGAGAAAAGAGGGAGGGGAGGAAGAGGGAGTGGGACATCGGCGTTGGAAGCATGGGAGGAACATCCCCTGGTCTTCTGCACCTTGAGGGAAAACCAGCTGCTGGTCCTCCAAAACCCATGGATGGGGGAACTGGTCAGCTTTGTCCCAGGGAGGGGGCCAGAGTGGTGGGACATCCATCTTTCCTCCCTCAAGGCCATTGTGACAGCACTCAAACTACCCTGAGAAACCTCACCCAGGGAAACTGACACCAACCCGAAAGAGACACTAACGTCAGCATCTCCTCCAACAAAAGAAGTAGCTCTGCCAAAGAGACCCACATCAGCCAGAAACTGTCAACCCTCTCTGAGGGGCATTGGGCAGACAGACTTTGGACAGCAGGGGGCTAGTGATGAGAACTCAGTCCCAGCTACAGGTATTGGACAGTGGGCAGCTAGTGCATGGAACTGAGCTCTCATAGGGATAGATGGACAGTGGGGAGGTGGAGTCAAGGGACCCACGTGGGCCTGAGGACAGCTCCAGCCCCCCCCCCCCAACCTACTGATTTACAAAGTCCCTCTATCGAGTCGGATCCTATCCAAGCCCCTGAATTTCATGGAGTCCATGTCAGAAGAGTCTGGCTGCATACATTACCATCCAGCCAAAGAGGCTGAAACTCTAATGGGGCTGAACTAAAAGAATGACCATTTATTATTATTTTTTAAGTAGACTAGAAAAGAGATATGCAATAAAATCAATACATGTACGATGAAATCAATGCAACAAAATGAATACACATTCAGAATATGGCCTATATTGCTACCTAGTTGTGCATAATTCCATCCATTCCCCCATTAAATGTGATGGAGTGGGAAACAGAAGGTGCATGAAGCCCTGTTGAGCAGAATATAAAACTAGAGGAACATGCTGAAGCAGAGAAATCAAGCCTGAGCCTGAAGTTTTGGTGGGTGGGAGAGATACCGTGAGGGCTTGTAATGAGGCCAAATGAAGCTTGTAACGTAATGGAAGTGAAAATGGTTTAGTGGAGGACTAGGGAAGAGGGAAAAGCTCTAATGCTAGATAGGGAGATCTAAACCCAAAAGGGAATATGTGAGTCTCTGCTAAAAGGAAGAGAAGTAAAAGGTTAGTACAGGGTTTAACAAAGTGCTGAGAAGGGATTTAAGGTGATTGTGTATGAGAGTGAAAAAGAGAGAGAGAGAATTTAGGCATATTTACCAGCCATGAAGTGTGCATGTATTTTTTAGGAGGCCTGGATCATAGTGATGCACCAGTTCATGCTAAATTGGAACCTAATTTACTCTCTGCCGGCTACTTTTATGCTATATTATTTGCATTGGGTTATTGGGTTACATGGATTTTGGGCTGTAGGTTTTTTCCATCTTTTAATTAACCAGTTACAGTGGTGCCTCGACTTACGAACTTAATTGGTTCCGGAACTCCGGTCGTAACTCGAAATGGTCGTAAGTTGAAACACCATTTCCCATAGGAACGCATTGAAATGCAATTAATCCGTTCTGCCCGAAGAAAAAAATCATTTAAAAAAAAAACAACAACACTGCAAGACCCATCGGAAACGCGATTAATCCGTTCTGGCCGAAGGAAAAAGAAAAAAGAAAAGCAAACAAACCGTGCAAGACCCTTCGGAAATGCAAAAAAAGCAAACAAACTGTGCAAGATCCTTCGGAAATGCAAAAAAAAGCAAAGCAAAACGCAAACAAACCATGCAAGACCCTTCGGAAATGCAAAAAAAGCAAAGCAAAACGCAAGCAAACCGTGCAAGACCCTTCGGAAATGCAAAAAAAGCAAATGAAAAAGCAAACAAACCATGCAAGACCCTTCGGAAATGCAAAAAAAGCAAAGCAAAAAGCAAACAACCCCTGCAAGACCCTTTGGAAATCCAAAAAAAGCAAAGCAAAAAGCAAACAAACCATGCAAGACCCTTCGGAAATGCAAAAAAACAACAACCAAAAAGCAAACAAACCCTGCAAGACCCATCGGAAACGAGGAAAAAAACCCCCAAAAAACAAAGACTGCAAGACCCATCACAGCACAGAAACATAACCCCCCCAGCCCAAAACCACGCTGCAAAACCCACCCAGAACAGTTTTTAAAAAGCAGAAAGCAGCACCTTACCTTACCAGGCAGTCCGAAGCCTCCTCCGAATGCACACTCTCTAACCGCTGGGGCGAAAGAGCTACAAAGAAGCAGCCTCTTCGCCACCAATGGTTAGCAATTTGAATTCCCCACCTTTTCCCCCTGCCTTTTTCTGTTCATAACTCGAAGCTCCGGCCGCAAGTCAAAGCAAAATTTTGCGGCCGGAGCTGGTCGTAACTCGAAATGGTCGTATGTCGGGACGTTCGTAAGTCGAGGCACCACTGTACCTATGTTTACCTACAGTTCATGTTTCCTAACTGTATTTGATAACAGAGACATCTGCTAATAACTTCTGAGAGTGTGACTAGACAGGAAAGCTTTCTTGGTTTGGATCAGGCTAAATAGAATTGATTTGAAGTGTACTCTGGCATTTAAATCAATCTTTCTGTTCACGCACACAATGTTAACCTTCCCCAGTTAGTTTCAAGAGAAAAAACTGCATCGCACCTCAAATCACTCCAGTTCTCAGTAGACACCCACCCTCCTCTGTCATTAACACTGCCCTCTTCCACGCCTTTTCCTCTTTCATCCCCTGCTGTCAGCTGTCAGGCTTGGAAATACAGAACTTGTGTGCCTGCTGTTTCCCCCTCCCTCCCTCCCCCCCCCATCTCTCTCACTCAGTCTCTCTCCACTATTTTGGTGTTCTTGGGGCATAACAACTCATCAAGTGAGTTGTAGAAAGTTATCCTACAGCACATGGGTCTCAAGAGCTGGGCATGAGAGATGAAACCATAGGCTGAAATTAGGAGGTCACACAGACTGAAAAGCATAATTCATAATGGTGGTGGCAAAATGCCTTTAGAGGAAATTACAGCCCTGATAATGAAGTTAAGATAGGTGACTTTCCTTGTACATTTTTTTTTAAATGCCAGTTAATGACTCAGGGGTTAGCTACACTGCAATTTCTCTATTATGGATCACTGTTGGCACAGTCAGATTCAATCTATTTTCCAGTGACTACACAACTCGTAGGTCATCATGAACCGACCTAGCCTTTTTCCATGCCCATTCAGACCTTTTTTGGTCCAGCAGCAGGGGGTACCGTTTTCTGGAACTAATTGGGATTGTATTGTTTCATGTCAGTTTCTGGCATGTGTGAGCATCAGTATTTCTCCAAAGTGGCCATGGGGAGTGTGTCCTAAAGGGACTTGACAGTGACATCTTGAGCAGAGTGTGGCATGGCAGTAGGAGTATTCCCTCTTCTCCTGTTCTGTTGAGGGGTAACATAAGGGTTCTGGGAGCTATCATCCTAAAAAGAAACTTCCATGCTCTAAGCAAGACCCCAAATGCATCAGTAGTCTAAAACAGTTAGTAGAAAATACCAGACTCTGAGGAATTCAAAAGATTTGAGGATCCACACCTCCCAGACTAATGTGCAGATTAGACTATAATGAACCTTTGCATCTCCAAACTTTGTGACACAGTTCTCAGCTCAGAAAACAATACAAAGCAAAAACACAAATATGTTTCAAAAGATAAACGAGTTTACAAAGTTCTTACAAATATATTTTTAATTTAGAAGAAGAAAAAGAGATCGAGAATGAAGGATTGAAGCTAGTATGGGAACAAGATTTAGGAAAAAGAATAAATGGTGAAGAATGGATGAAGATATGGAAAATGAGGGTTTTACGATTTATATCGGTGAAAATAAAAGAAAAAAATTAAAAACTAAGTTTAAGATGGTATTTGACACCAATAAAATTGAATAAAATTAACCCTAATTATCTGAATATCTGTTGGAAATGTGAGAAGGAATTGGTACATACTTTCATATGTGGTGGGAATGTGAAAAAGTACAAAGATTTTGGAAATTAATCTTTAAGGAATTAACTGATATATGTGAAAGGAATATAGAATTTAATCCTGAGATAGCTTTGTTATCAATATTTGTAAATGTGGAATATGATATGATGACTAGAGAGTTGATTACCAATTTATTAACAGCAGCCAGATTAATAATAGCCAGGAACTGGAAATCAAAATTTGAATTTCAAATGAAAGAATGGTATAATGAAATATGGAATATTGCTATAAATGATAAATTAACTTGTAATTTAAAGGTTAAGAAAGGAGAGATAAAAAAAATAATTTTTACATGGGGCAGATTTATTGAATATGTGCTAACAAAAGGAAAAGGGAAAGTTCCAGATCAGGAATCAATGCAGTTCTGGAGAAGAGGACAATAAAGGAAAAAGAAGAATAAAGACCATGGAAGAAGAAAACTACTGCAAGAGGTCCCAACTAGGGTGGTGGGGAACACAATTGATTTATATTTTGGTTTATGTATTTTATGTTGTAGTTTGTAATAAAAAAGTATTTTTTTAAAAAAAAAAATTACAAATTGAACTTGAAAAAAACATATATATATATATATATATATATATATATATATATATATATATATATATATATATATATATATATATATATATATATATATATATATATATATATATATATATATATATATATATATATATATATTAAAATGCTTACTTATATACCAGTGTTTCTGGATTTTTAAAACTGAGATCCATATGAAAACAGAATAGAACTGATTTATGAATGAACACTATGAAATCGATATAGGCCTGGAATGGACTGATCCAAAGAGAATGTCATCACTGTCACACACTCTCGCACGCAGGGTAACAAATGGCATAGCACATGATCTGCAAGGCTAAAAGCAGCTCTTTCTAATGGGGAAGAGATGTTGTTCTGTCAAAGCTCAAAGCTAGGGTGTGATCTACGCACACCCTTGTACAAAAGCCCAAGATAGTTGTAAGAAAACATCTGCATTTCTAGACCGCATTGAAATTATGTAAGGCCCTTCAAACTGAAGCTGTCTCTGTAATTTGACAGTGTGGGACCTGACTTGAGAAGGTGAGAGCATATAACCACCTAAGAAGAGGATGCTGTAAGGGAGGTGGGAACCGTGAATTCTGCTACCATTTAAAATAATAAGTGCACACCAGTTTGTAATAATTTAAGCATGCCTACTCCTGAATATTTGTATCACTGTTGCTTATTTCCTTCTTGTCTTCATACTGGCATATTGTTAAAAACAGAGAATGCCCTCTTCCTATTATGTCTTTGTCATGTTACCGCCTGTCCCATGGTTGTTTCACCAAGCAAAGGGCACAAGCCACGTGTTGTGTTGCTGCCACCAGTTGATTACATCAACATTGTTTATTATTAATGATAGAGGTCCAGGCAATGTGTCATTTTAAAAAGATCCAAATAGAAGTTGTTTATTATTACAGGTGATGAAGGTACAGTCGATGTCGTTAACTCTTAACAAAACATCCTACTTCATTCACCCTCAAACGCCAACCCTCTCTCTCCACTCTCAAACTCCAAATTCCCAAATCCTCTTACTTTCTCCCCCTCCTGTAGAGACTCTTATATTTGGTTATTCCACCTCTCCAGCACTCTTATTGGTAGATGCAGATAGCTCATTAATATTCATGACCTGGGCGGACGCCACAGTCTTTATGAACCCCTTTCAAATATCTGAGTTCGGGTGAGACTACCCATACAGGCAAAGGCACTGCACCTGAGGCCCACTTTAGAGAATATAGCTATTCAGTATAATGATAATTTAAACATGGTAATCATTGTCAAGGAACTTAAGATGCTATTAATTTTAAACTAAATCCCATTGCTGCAAGAAACCTTGGCATGAACATAAATCCTAAGCATATATCAAATTGCTAGTCTCAACAAGAGCGGGGCCTATCAGTCAGTTGCTGACTGGCAAATTGACACTTATTTACAGTATATCCAGCTGCTTCCATAGGTTTACTCTAGCCCTAGGCCTCTGTCAGATAGTTAAACCCCAGAAATTGATCTGAAATGAGGATTAGATCAAGAGACAGATCCTTAGCTAACAATGAATAGTAACTTCTTGTAGAAACTTTCTGACAGAGTCCAAGGAAAAACGAAGACAGTATATCAAAACTATCTGCAAGACTAGGTTTATGGTGCCTGTCTGTAATGAAAATCCAAACCTGATAACTAAATTAGGGTTGAGGTGACAGCAATAAGATTTCCAGTTAGCAGCATCCCGTTTCCCGAAATTTCAGGCTGATCATGTGCTGTGCCCTTTGTTACCCTGTGTGCAACAGTGTGTGACAGTGATGACACTCTCTTTGGATCAGTCCATTCGTGGCCTATATCGATTTCATAGTGTTCATTCATAAATCAGTTCTATTCTGCTTCCATAAGGCGATGCTACAATCCCATTCCTTGAGATTTCAGGACCTAAACCTGAGAAAGAGGGTGACATCACAGAGGTGTGGCAGACAGAGTTTGGGAAAGGGTTGGAGCTGCTTTTGGGCCAGTTGATTCTGTAAATGGACTTGGGAGGAATCTGGTAAAAGGCCCCAGAAGGTGGGTAAATCTGGCTAACTAACTGACATGGCAAACAGAACCAGACGAAAAGCCTTGTTTGGCAGCCAGGCAAGCCTGAGAAGCACTTGAGATCAGCACTCATGCTGCAGAAACAGCTCACACAACCAAAGCGAACTTCCCTCACTTCCAGTGCTGCATGCCCAGGAATTTGTCTCACCGCCTGGAGACCTAAAGAATTCTCTGAGACTTCTGATGGCATCCTGAGATCTGGCAAGTGTAAAAGGCAGAGGGTTTTGTTGTTGTTCTGCTTTTGTTTCAGATGGTTGTTGTTGCTTTAATGCCCTCTCCTAGAATATCCCATTGGCCAAGCTAGTCGGTGTATTCTGGACACAGTCATCCACAGAGTAACTTTCCTCTCTATCTGTGTAACAGTCACACAGAACGACACTGGAACTGCACTAAGCTTGCCTTACATTGCACATGCCCTGTCAAGATACTAGAGGGAGAGGTTAGGAAGGCCATCCTCTCAGCACCAACCAACTGCCACCATCCCTTATTAGGTCTTTTGCAAGAAAGGTTTCTCTTTTTTTGCTTTGGGTTGTCTGAACACATTCAGGTCCAGGGGAGGGGGCATTATTTTGCAACTCACATAGAGAACCTCAAGTTTAGAAGACTTCCCCACCCTAATTATGAGTGATGACACAGATTTGATAGTTTATTTATTTATTTCATTTATACCCCGCCTATCTGGTCAATTATACCTTAGAGCCTTGTTCCAGTGCCTTTTGTTTTCAGCCTCTGTACTTTCAGCTCCATCAGGATCTCACCTCTCCCCACTTGCACACCAGCCTTTAGTCTTCTCTGAATCTGCCAGGTTTCACACTAGAACCCTTTGAAATTGGGGCTGTTAGATTTGTCCCATTTCCAGTGTGCGTACACTGGGGCAGCAATGGGGAAAAGTCAGAGTTACAGTTGTTCATGTTCATTCAGGGACTAACTCCTATCCTGGAAGCTGGGTGAAAAACTCTAACCAACCAAATGGCACCCGAAGTAAAGCATTTAAAAACACCCAACCCCCAAACTAACTGAAAGTAGCTCTAGCTCACCTTAAGTAACAAGCAGTGGTGCCTGGCGGATTTCTACCATGACCATTTTGAGACTATCATTCATAATTTTTCTACCCTATGCCTAAGAAAGTGAATTTTATTCACAAAAGCTTGCATTGAATGTTTGATTTTTAGTGGTCTAAATAAAGGTATCATCTCTTCTATGTTTGAATTCTTTTACTACAGCTCCCAGAATACACCACTACCAGTTTTTTTAAAAGTCTGAATTGCTCCACGGTGGAGACAGCTGAACAGTCAAACCAGGAGGACATTACACTAGCATTAAAATTCATATTAATGACACATCCGTGTGATATTAAAATGCTCTGTCAGCTACTGCAAAACATCATGTACAGTTAAATTGGCCTTGGTAAGACTCCACTGTTACTAACTACTTTAAAATTACCACATAATTTAAATTACATCTTAGAAAAGCCAGAGCAAGGTAACATCAAAGCTAGAAAGGTTCATCTCACAGTCTAAGTTCTAAAATTTTCATTTAAATTTACTGTTGTGGTAAGAGTTCTCTTCTTTCCAGCTTTGAAAATGTAAAACTGTTGCCTACCAGTACTTCCTCCCTCTTTTGAGAAGAGCAATCCAATCACTAAAGCAATATTTTCTACTTATGTGAACAGACAGGCAGGACAGTTGAAATAAATGTTTCATATGTTAATGGAAACTCCTCTGTTTTGACAGGATAGGCGGTCTTTGTGTGCACCTGTATATACTTCATAAACTTTTGCAGCGTTACTCACCAGTACATGAAACCCTTTTAAATAAAATGTTGGATTGTACAATTTAATTACAAAATATTAGGCACTGAAATTTGTGTAGGTGACAAGTGGATTCATAATGTATTGCAAAGCAGGGCAATACAAATTTCACAACCACCGGCCATCTGCATAAGTACTTAAAAGCACCGTAGATAATGTTGAACAGACTAGACAACATGCACATGCTTCCCATCTCATGCTATTTCATGCTCACTCTGTTTACATCTCTGAGTGCTGCAGTAGCTCTCCAAATAACGAAGCCATTTCCATGACACTAAACCCTTAATTTGAAGAAGGCATAAAAACAGGCGGGTTGGAGAATAATTGCACATGCCACTGCCTGTTTAATCCGCTCCCCGCTCCCCGAAGTTGTGCTTTAGGCAGAAATGGAGGACCCATACAAAACTAAATATAAACATTATCATCTTGACTTTTGCTTCCTGATTACATTTTTGGCCATTTTCAAGTTAGGACTACAGAAGACAAGATCATTTTAATTAATTCAACCAGCTTCTATGTTTTCTTTTTACCTTTCAGTCAAATTAGTCTCTCTGCTTAATGCAATTTGTTCTTCATTAGACCCTAGCTCTCTTCATTCTGTCCTTCTCTCATTTATTCTGCTCTTTGTAATCTGTTTTCTTTATGCCGTTTTCCATTTATTGCAAGAGGGGGGAGATACAGTTAAGTCCTAAGATATATTGTTTTTCTTTTCTTTTTTTACTTCTTTATCTGAAAAATCAATGTAATGAAAACTGGCTCTTCAGATAGCAGCTGCAGTTGTAAATATAGTTTCATCTGAGAGCTTTTCAGCTAGCAATAAATAAATAAATAAATAAATAAATAAATAAATAAATAATGACACTAACAGCATTACTCAATCTTACGTCGTTTTAAACCCAGAAAAATCCCACCCTGCCATGCTATTCTTAGTCCCATTCTCACTCAAACAGAGGTAATCGCTATTTAATTTTTAAAAAGCAAATGTAGATTCTGTATTGTCCTTTAAAATAGAGCACTAGATGAAACTGAAGATGCGTGGAATAATAAACCTGAGAATAGCTATGGAACCTGGGTGCATGCTGGCAGCTCGCTCTCAACTAAGAGACAAATGAACACCACTCTTGGAAGCATCACACAGCAGCAGTCAAATATTATTCATGTCCTTATCTTCATTAGTAAGCCCAAGACACCTCCAATACACACCCACGCATAGGCCAAGTAAACTGCTAGAGGGAGGAAAAAATATTTCCAGACTGAATTACCCCAAATTGTTTGGAGCAGTTAAAATGCTTGGACTCAGACTATGCAGGCTATAGCCTATTCACCGAGACAAACAGAGAGAGGGGGGAAAGGGGGGGGGAGATCTATTCTGGAGTGTTGCAAATTATGATTCATACATAGATTAAAATTCATTTCATTTTCGAAATGTGTAAGGGACATTTCAAAAACAAAATCCCAAGAGGTATTTTTCCCATCTGCAGTGTGTAGTTGCTTATTAAGCAGATAAACAAAACAGTGTCTTGATTCTAAAGTTGGTTTTGTATCATCTGCTTAAGAGCACATACCCTGTTTCCCTGAAAATAAGACCTAAACTGAAAATAAGCCCTAGTATGATTTTTCAGGATGCTCGTAATATAAGCCCTACTCCGAAAATAAGCCCCAGTTAAGTTAAACCCCGCTCTCCATCATTGTGCAGCAACCAGAAGAAGATGACATGACTGTAAAATAAAACATCCCCTGAAAATAAGCCCTAATGCGTTTTTTGGAGCAAAAATTAATATAAGACCCTGTCTTATTTTTGGGGAAACACGGTAGGTGCATGAGAGTTTTTGAATTTTAGAACCTATAAAGAAGCAGAAGAAATAGGTATGTATCATTAACCCAAGTCCAGAGAGGGCTTTTTGTACTTCTGGGACTCTTGACTCAACAATCCCTGCAAAGCATGCAGAAGTGGGATATATCCCATGAAGCCTACTGCAATGTTTGCACTCAGAAGATACATGGAGCGAGAGCTTTTGACTGGGAAGGACAGTCCACATTGTGTGGTTGACTGTGTTTGTCTGTTTCTTTAGCAATGTGCTGCCAACCAGACCCTGCAACCTCTCCTTTTTCTGGACTAACAGAATCCTCTGGTCAGCACAACCAGTGGTCATGCTGGCTAGAGGGTCCTGGGAGCAGTGGTCCAGAAAGGAACCTTTCCAAATTTGGACTCCACTGAGATGTGCTTAGCTTCAGCAAAGTGGCTGCATCATATGCTTTTCCAGCCTTATTCTAAGGGCATGTTTCCATCTAGCCATAGGCCTGATGGCTTAGCAGTTTACATGGCCGTTAGGCATAGAGCAGTGGTGTTTTGTGGTCCAAATAGGATGCCCAAATGTGAAATCTGAGGGTGAAGTGTCTTCCCTTCTCTTCTTACGAGTCATTTATGGCCATATAGTGTATTAGAGCAACAAATCACTTTTAAAAAATAAAAGAGAAATGGAAAACTTGCTCCTAGAAGTGGGAGGACAAAGGAGGTTTGCTTTTCTCTTAAGGGGGGATTTTTGTTTGCTTTTGAGAGAAAAGAAAAAAAGCAAACACCATTGCTTCCTTCTGTCTCATCCCATTTCTGTCCTAATACACTGAAAACATTTTTTTTTTCACTTCCTTGACCCCTCCACAGAGCTGAGGAAGTGTTTAATTTGACAATATCCTGAAGTGGCTCTCTCTCCTTATGCCACTTGATGATACTGGCAGATTGATAGCTGGCTGATGCAAACCAAAGAGAGTCACTAGAGGTCCATATACCATTTGGATGCAAGGATTGCACCAAGTGGCACGCCAGACCTCCTAGTGACCCTATTTAGCCTAAACTGGCCTGTTCCAGTGAAACCATGTAACCAAGTCCTCCGTCTTTCAATCACAGTAAGGTCACACAGAATCCATTTTTACTAGCCAGTAGTTAACTTCTAGGAAACAGGCAAATAATTTAAGAGCATATAAATAGTGACAAAAGTCAGAAAATGATCCAGTTCAAAATAAATGCATGTAATAACTATCCATGCCAAAACAACCAAAATAAAATTTAAAAAAACACCTATAATTGGACATGACCAATATCCTAAACATGGCTGTTGTTTAAGTTTTATGGACACTGTAGGATGGATGTTTAGGCTGCCTTCCATTGGTCAAGCAAAATAGGGAAACCCTATGCCTTGTTTCATTCATTTCTAAAACCCTGCAGATCATATTTATTAACTAGCAACAAATATTTGTAAATAAATATTGCCAGGTTTCTTCTCATGTATTAACTCGATAAGCATTTTCAGACAAGGGGGAAAATTTTGAGGCACCTCATGCTGCTGAACCATATTTAGCTACCAGCAAATGCTTCAGTAGTGTATATTTCCATTCCACCTTTGGCCTAGGAAGTGACAGACACTCATCGTCAGGTTTGACATAGCAGTTCTTACTCGGGAATAGTTAAGATGATGCGTAAAAATACGACAATATCAAAATAAATCCATAACAAATTGCTGCTCTTTGATCATGACACTTAAAATCTGCCACTCAAGGTGGTTGTCTCTCTTTTTCAACAGCAGGGCCAGCTCTGCCATCTGGCAACAGGCGGGCTGGCAGCATGCACAAGATTTTTCAACGATCTACCACAAGTGTCTGATGACTGCAAGAGTTATCTCTCCGATATGGCTGTATTTATTGCTCTTTGTGGTGCCTGGGTTCTTAAAACTACAGTACACAACCACTGGCTAAAAACTGACAACAGTTATGCATGTGCTTTTCCAGATATTAGATCACATATAGTAATAATTCCACAGCATGGAGAAGTTGTTTTTTTCAACTACCCTGAGGAAAAGATGTACCTTTCCCAAGGTTTGCATTTTCCTCTGTGCAAGCACCCCATGTGTTTGCTACATTCAGAGCAGTTCCCTTACACCAATGAAGTCTGATTCACCCTTAGAATCCTATGAATCCCAGTAATTTTCAATATCCTGCAACTGATGACGTGAAACAACAGATGATAAAATCTAGTTCCATGTGAAGTAATGCGCTGTTTAGAGGCCTCAGGACTAATCTACTTGATATAAGATGTGGTAGAACACCCTGAAGAAACCTACTTTCTTAAGGGAGTTGGAGTTCCTTTCACACAGGATCTTAAGTGTATTGAAGTCAACTTCTGGGATTTATAACACAGGGTGGCTTTGCCAGCAAAGTATTTGCTACTGCTATGGACTACTTCTGTTCCAGCATGTGGATCACTTTAAAGCAGGGGTCTCAAACTCAATTTACCTGGGGGCCGCTGGAGGCAGAGTCTGGGTGAGGCTGGGCCGCATCAGATTTTCTGCCAAGCGGAGCAAGAGCCCGAGGGAGCCGCCCAGGAGTTTCCTTAGCCTGGTTGGGGCTCCCAGGAGGAGGAGGAGGAGGGGCGTGCGAGCCCTCGTCACCAGCCACGACCCCCTCCAGCTCCTTCTTCACTACCACCACCAGCAGCAGGACGAAGAAGCGGAGAAGGGAGGGAGTGCCAGCAACCGCCTAGCCGGGGGGGGAGGGAGGGCATGACATAAAATTTAAAAAAAAACCCTCACAGAATCGCCTTGCCAAAGGAGAAAAGCCCCCATCGGTACCTGCGAAATTAAACAGAACGGGGGCCCCACACAGGTGTGTGCGCGCGGGTACGCACGCAAACACACACACACACATGGAGGTCCGGTAACCTTCCTCTGAGGGCCCCCCCTCAAAAAGGCGCACTCAGCAGCAGCAGCTACCCCCACCACGACAGGGGAGCAAACTTTGCGAGGTGAGCCCAGGCAGCCTCCAGAGCCGAGGCGGCTGAAGCAGGACGAAGAGGAGGAGGAGGAAGCACAACCGGGTGCTGAGGCGGCCGCTGGCCGGGCTGGTGCTGGGGGTGCCGAGAGAGAAAGAGAGCCAGAGAGCCGCTTCCCTGGAAGAGGCGCAGCGGCGGCAGCTGCTGGTGGCGCTGTTGGAGGCACTCTTCGAGGACGGGCTGGGAGCGAGCTCCGCTCTCAGGCATCGCTCGGCGGTGGCTCGGGCGCTCGGGGAAAAGGGCCGGCAGCACGCCTCGCTCGCTGGCTCTCCCCCAAGACAGCGCCTCTTGCACCCTCCATCCGGAACTGCAGCCGGCAGACAGGCGGGCTGGCTGGCAGGCTGCAGTTCCAGATGGAGGGTGCAAGAGGCTTTGTCTTGGGAGAGAGCCAGCGAGCGAGGTGAGGCTTTTTTTGACTCTTGACAACAGAGGACTCGTGGACGCTTCGGGGGGGCAGGCAAGGCGGGGGCCACAAACTATCATCCGGCGGGCCGCAAATGGCCCCCGGGCCGCATGTTTGAGACCCCTGCTTTAAAGGGACTGCATAACAGAAAACCACTATTCGTTTTATGAGGATTGGTTGGTTGGTTGGTTGGTTGGTTGGTTGGTTGGTTGGTTGGTTGGTTGGTTGGTTGGTTGGTTGGTTGGTTGGTTCGTTCGTTCATTCGTTCATTCAAAATATTTTACCCCATCTTTCTCCTTAAAACAACCCAAGAGTTACATCATTACAAGGCAATATTAAAGTTAATAACAGTGATTATACAAATACTAAAAAGAATCAAATAAATACCATGCAAAAAACATAAGCAACACCAAAACGCATTCAAAACAGTAAGGTACAACAATCCATTTAAAACCCCACTCAGGCAGCCAGTCACTCAGGGAAAGCCTGCCTGAAGAGAAAGGTCTTCACCTGTTTGAGAAAGTTGGGACCAGCCTAGCCTCCTGAGGGGGGGGAGTTCCAAAGTCTGGGAGCAGCAACAGAGAAGGCTCTCTCCTGTGTACCCACCAAACACACCCGTGAAGGTGGCAGGACTGAGAGAAAGGCCTGTCCTGATGATCTTAACACTTGAGAAGGCTCATAAAGGTGGATGCTGTCCTTGTGATAGCTTGGGCACAATTTTTATTTATTTATTTATTTATTTATTTCATTTATACCCCGCCTATCTGGTTGATTATGACCACTCTAGGCGGCTTACAACACACACTATAAAACAATTAAACATATAACATACCACATAACATAATTTGCATAAATAAAAAGAAATAAAGTTTTTTCTCAAAGATGGCAAGAAACAAGGTATATTGTAGTAGAAAAAGAAAAAAGAGTAATTAGGAGTTAACTGGAAAGGGGGAAGGCCTGCCTAAACATCCATGTTTTCAGTTGTTTCTTGAAAATACCCAGCGAGGGAGCTGCGCGAATCTCAGGAGGTAAGCTGTTCCAGAGGCGAGGAGCCACCGCCGAGAAGGCCCGGTTTCTTGTTTTTTCCTTCCTTTAAACGTAAGCATCAAAACTTTGAAGTCAACGCGGAACCGAATGGGCAGCCAATGCAACGCGGCCAGGGTAGGGGAGATGTGATGGTGTCTTCTCACTCCACTTAGGAGTCTGGCCGCTGCATTCTGCACCACAAGCCATTTATTCGTTTGTTTGTTTGTTTGTTTGTTTACAAAAAATTTAGCCGCGCCATTACCAATGGTCTCTGAGTGGCGTACAGCAATATTAAAACTTTAGAACCACATTAAAAACTATTAAAATATTACCCAATATTTTAATAATACCCAATATTAAAACAGTAAATTTATCATTAATAAATCCTGCTGCTCATACAGCCAGCTAAAGGATACTATTTAATTAAAATGCTGGCTAAACAGAAAGGCCTTTGCCTGGCACCGAAAAGCCAAAAGTGTCGGAGCCAGGCGGATCTCTATAGGGAGGGTGTTCCAAAGTTGGGGGGCAACAGCTGAGAAGGCCCTATTTCGACATGCCATCCCCCTCACCTCTTTCAGAGATGGCACCTTCAGAAGGGCCTCCTGGCCTGATCTTAGAGTACGGGCAGGCTCGTATGGAAGAAGGCAGTCCTTTAGGTAACCAGGTCCTAAGCCGTTTAGGGCTTTATATGTCAGAGTAAGCACTTTGAATTGGGCCCGAGCAGCAAGTGGCAGCCAGTGTAAATTTTTACAGTGCATGAATCTGCACAGCGGCACCACTTACCAGCCACACAGCCCAGTTCTGTGCCAGTTGCAGTCACCGGACCGTCTTCAAAGGCTGCCCCACGTATATAGTCCAGTCAGGTTGTTACCAATGCATGTATGACTGTTGCCAGGCTCCGCTCATCCAGGTAAGGGCGAAGTTGATATATTCTCCGCAGCTGTAGGAAGGCACCCCTGGACACCGAGTCCACCTGGGCTTCCAAGGTCAGACCCAGGTCAAGGAGCACCCCCAGGCTGTGGACCCTGTCCTTTAGGAGGAGTACGATCCCATCTAGGGCAGGGAAATGACCCTTTAACCTATCTGGTGGAGCACAGATAGGTTAATTTAGGGCTTCATAGGTTAAAACCAACACCTTAAATTCAGCCTGGAAACAGATTGACAGCCAGTGGAGCTGCTATAACAGGGGGAGTTATGTAATTCCTGTGACTAACCCCAGTCAGCAATCTGGCTGCTTCATTTTTGACCCACTCAAGTTTCTATACACTTCCTATAGGCAGCCCCACATAGAGAGGATTACAGTAATCCAGTCAAGATGTAACTAAGGCATATGTCACTGTGGCTAGATCAGACCTCTCCAGGAATGTGTGCAGCTAGTTTTAATTGTACAAACACACTCCCAGCCACTGCCTAAACTGGGGCATTCAAGTTCAGAGATGAATCCAGGAGTACTCCCAAACTGTGTTTTCATAAGGAGTGCAACTCCATCCAGTACAGGCTGCATCTCTATTCCCTGATCTGCCTTTCAACTGACCAGGAGCACCTCTGTCTTATCTGGATTAAGTTTCAGTTTATTCACCATCATCCAATCCGTTACTGGCTGGATGAGCCGAAACAGTTTCCTCAGAAACAGCCTCTTCAGACACTGATCAAGAGCCTAAACAGCCTTCCCAGATTTAGATGGCAAGGAGAGATAGAGTTGGGTATCATTCACGTACTGGTGACACCAAACCCCAAAATTCCAGACAGCCTCTCCCAGTGGTTTCATGTAGATGTTTTGTCCTCCTCTTCAAACAGTAACATTATCTAAACATGTATATGAGCAGGGTTATAAGTGAGTTTGCTGAACTATAGCATTTCAGAGCACTTAAACCAAAATAGATGCTTTTATTGATAATTTTGGCACTGTGCAGCAGCTTCAGCTGAATTCCAGGTTGAATCAGGATTATTTATGTCAATCCTGATGTAGCCTAGATTCAAATGAACACAGAATAGGATCCTGTGCAGAATAGGATTCTCCCAGATCACATCAGAAAATTTAGCATTGATAGCATAAAATGTAAATAAGGAATGCTAACAAGTGGGGAAAGAGAAACAGAAAGTTACAATACCATATGAAGCAGATGTTGAAATGATATGAGATAACCAAGAAAGGGGAATGAGGTAAACTTTGTTTAATCTCCAAATGAAGACAAAGGACCTCTCCTGCATCTCTAATTGTTGAGAATACTCATGGGGAAGGTTCCTTAAGAAAGTTCATTGAAACGTTATATCATCTTGCATGCCACATTTCTGATTTTAGACATTAGCTAGGTATAAAAAAAAGTTAGGATAGGTGTTGCATTTCCTTGTTTAGTGTCATTTAGAGTTAGGACTCAGTGTGTGAGAGCCTGCATTGGATGCTTGCTTTCTTGTCTGGTCCTCAAGTGATTAGGCTTCAGCCACTTGTAGCATTGGTTGAATCAGCCATTCTTCCACTTACCTTTCATTTCTCTATGGGTTTGGTGGAGTTCCTTTTTCTCATTACTACTTGAAATGGGTTGGCAGCTTGTGCCAGGCATTAACCAAGTCAAATTTGCTGCTTCTGTACAAAAAGAGCACCTCCCCAGCTAACCTCCATTACAAAGCGTGCCATTCCTGACCTGACAGGACCAAGCAGCCAAAAATGGTATTTTAACCAAGGAAGGAAGGAAGGGAGGAAGGAAGGAAGTTTGAGGAAAGTTTAGGGATGGCTTGCCCCCAAACTTAAGGAACTCTCTTTGGCCAATCATCTCATCACATTTCAGACTGGCTTTCAACAGCTGAATTGGAAGGCCAAGAGAGCTGTTTTAATGTGGGTTGCTGTACATATTTCTGCTTTAATGTGGGTTACTGTACATTTTTCTCCATATATTTTTTAAGTATTTAAAACTGTTTTTACGGGAAACAGAAAGTTGAAACTAGTATAATGCACAGTCTAAGCTTCAGGAAAGCTAGTTTCAGCAAACTTAAGGAAGTAGTGCGTGAGATGCCAGAAATACTAAAAGGGAAGGGAGTCTGTGGTGGTTGGGAGTTTCTTAAAGGTGAAATAAGAATATACCATTACAAACAATTCCTTTTTTAAAAAATGGAGAAGAAATCTGAAGAAGCCAAGGTGGCTGCAAAGCAATCTTTTAGGTGAGTTACATTTTACAAGGGCTATGTCTAAGAAATGGAAGGAAGGGCAAGTCACCAAGGAAGAGTAGAAGCAAGAAGGAATGGGATTTTCAGAATTCAATGATTCCCAGTCCCACAATTACTCAGGAACTCCCTAGGCTGAGTTATGGGGCTGGAGGCCCCCAAACAGACAGACGGTAGAACTTCTTCCCCCATGCACCTCTGTGACCTGCAGGGAATCCTTGCGATTCTCACAGTGCAGTGGAGGAATTTTCTAACAGTTTGAAGAAGCAGTGCACAAACAGCATCAATGTGAGGGGATTGCTCTGCCTCCTACTATAATTCAGCCGGGACGGGGGATGGGCACTCCCATCACCTCAGGTGTTTTTTTCTGGCACTTTCACCTCCAGTGCCTCCGTAAGGCCAGTTACTGGTTTACACAGCTTTCATGAAGTTAGAGAGGAAACGATGGGCTAAAGATCAGCCTGTCTGTGCTGTGTCCTCATCTCTTTGACACCTGTGCTTGGACCCAGGTGCCTATCTGGAGGTTCTGGAATGTCATCAGATCCTCACCTCACAAGGTGCAGAATGTAGGGTCAAGTTTGTCTTCCACTTCTCCCCATTCCTCTCCTTCAGAGTTTGTAGAGGGAGATGAGATTTCCCCCCTCCCCCCTTGCACCAGCCAGATGGGCCCAGCTCAATCACTTCCTTACCCAGGTGTGGCTTGTCTTCCCCCAGCTCCTCTCTCCCACCCCAGGTCTCTATGTACCTTTCTTTACCCTTCAAATACCTAGCAGCTGGAGTTTCCATTTGGCCTAGCAGAAAGGGGTGCTCCTGGTACCTAAACTTTCCTTGTACCCAGTTCACTTATATTAATAAAATCCAGTTATAGAAATTCCAGGAGTCCTGACTTTATGGAAGCCTTGACTGGGTAGGATCTCCCTCACTGCCCCTGGACAGGGGTGGCAGCACTCACACATGGGCAGAATGCAAGGCTGATTGTCAGTTGAATAGCTGGATGTTGTCTGGTAAGCCTGGTTGGAATGTTGTGGGAGTGGGATTTGTGAGGCAGTTAAGTTGAGAAATGACACTTAGAGATGACAGTAGAAAGATGGAAGAGTTGAGGAAAAAGAGGGTTAGAGGGTCTGCCTCATGTCAGTGAGAAGAAAGGAGTTAAGGAAATAGTGTATTGTCTGGAGTCTGCAAAACAGCTAACTGTAAATTTAAAAGACAGAAGAAAATGATGAGGAAGTGTGTGAGACTCTAATAAAAGATTATATGGATTATTAATGTTTTTCACCTCAGTTTGGACTGCCTGATAAATTATCCTTCCCTTTCCATTCCAATACCTGTATCTCCCTAATAAACTCTTTTTGTTTGATTCTTAGAAAATCTTCCCTTTTTATTCATTCATAAGTAACATTTTACAAATATTAGCAATCAGAGAGAACAGAGAGTGCAACACCCATGTCAGCTCAGGCAATGCAATACCAACTCTTGAAAAAGAACACAATAAAGCTTACATAAAGAAATCTTTTCCCTTGAAAACTGAATAATTTCAGCTGGGGACAGAAGGCATTTTCTGGTTGGCACAGTTAAGCAGGAAAGCTCAGTCACTTTGGATTAGTTTGGGAGTGGGTGTCCTTTGGACCAATGCCCAACAGACTGGCATCAAGAAGAGTTGGCTAGGCTTGAAGGTGAAGGTGCCAGTAAGGTGCCTTGCAGCTGCCTGGGAAGTGTCTACTCACTAGAGAATGAAAATAGTGAGAACACCATCTTGGGGATGCCACATTAACGACTTTAAATGATGTCATGTCTCCAGGAGCAGATGAACTGCATCCAAAGGCACTAAAGACCTTAAGGATATAACCTTGTATCCTCTGTCCATAATCTTTGAGAATTCATAGAGAATAGATGAACATCCCTGCAGACTAAGGGCAAGAAAATGTTATTCCCATTTTTTTAAAAGGGGGAAATAGAGGAGACTAGCCAGGTTGACATCGATACTGGGAAAGGTAGTAGAGTAGATAATTAAACAGGTGGTATGTGAGCATTTAGACATTGTGATTTCTAAGACCTAGCATGGGTTTTTCAAAAATGGGTAATGACAAACTAATCTTACATCTTTCGTTTTTATTTTTAGTGCCACAGGTTGGGTGCATGCAGGTAATGCTGTAGACACAGTGTGTGTTGATTTCAGTAAGGCTTTTGCCAAGGTCGTTGGCATCCAACGGTAATGCTAAAATACAAATTTAAGTCACTCACTTTCATTAAAAAATAAATCAGACTAAGTTGCTTCTTTCCATTGGCAAATGTCCAACTGAATTCATAACTTAAATCAGTATATTACATTAGTTCCCAACACTGCCTTTCCCAGGTCTTTGTTCAAAGTGCAGTTGCTCACCTTTCCAGCAATACATAAGGTGTATTGACTTTTGTTTAGGCTGGCTGTGGTCTTTTGAGCAAGGCCATGGATTACTTCTCCAGAAAGCAATGGTGACAACAAAGGCCAGACATAGCATTAAAGAAAGCTGAAATTGGACTGTGGCGGATGCTAGATTAAGAATAATCACTGTGTCAATTATCCTCTGGATGAGAGAATCAATTTCCTGCTCACAAGGGAGAAAACAGTGGGAAAGAGATCAAAATGGAAAGATTTCCCTTCTGTGTGAAACAATGCTTAGGCAGCAAAATTTGCAGTGACAAAAACAGGGACAATATATAGAACTCATGTATTGTCAATGAGAAAGCGCAGATTTAGATTTTAGTGCTGAAACCATACATCCTGGATCTGTAGTAGAGCACCTGAAATGTAGACTTTCGGCATCCTTCTATATAATTTCAGTCCATTACACTTCAAACTTCATCTACATGTGCTTATCATTATCAATAGATGCCAGTCAAAACCATTACTGAGTGGTGACATTTCTCTTACTGACAGATATCAAACTCATGGTTGTCCAAGGGTGGACACTTATCTCCTCCTGAAATCCAAACTTTATGCATTATTACAATGTACACAGACAGGCATGTTGTATTGTAGTGGTGCATGGTATACTCACAAGTTATGTCAATGTATGCATCTCTGCCCATCCAAAGGAAGAATTTTTGGGGACATCCATTCCAACTATTAGAAAATGCCCCATGCTATTTTTCATCACCATCCAAATCTATTAGTTAACTTTCTGGGAAACCCTGTACTCAAGCAATTGAGAGCCAGCCGGTTGATCTAGGATTCAGAAGATTTGGAATCAAATGCCTATTGATTCATAAAACATACTGAATTATCTTAGTCTGGTCACTATCTCTCAGCTTGATGTACCTGTGAAGTATCGCACAGGTTTGTTATAAGCATAAAGTGGGGTGGAAGAGAGCCATGTGCACCTCCTTGAGCTCAGCAGGATGTAAACCAACAAACTGATAAATAACATTTAGAAAAATACAAAATGAAAAGAGGCGATATTATTTTTAAAAGCAAGATTGGACACAGTTCTACACATATGCACAGATGCATGTGTGGGAGAAAACTGGCTGAGGAATCAATGATGTTTATTGCCATCTAATACATTGGCTGTGCTCCTTCCCTGAAAACTAGGAATTTTTTGCAATAGCTTTCCTATCTTTGTAAATTCCAGCCTTGATTACTTTAATATACACTAAGTAGGGAAGACCCCTTCACGGATTGCTGCCTTGTCGTGGCAAAGGGGCTTGAGTAATTCAGAGAAGCTATGGGCTAGGCCGTGCAGGGACACCCAAGACGGACAGGTCATAGTGGAGAGTTCTGACTAAACGCGATCCACCTGGAGCAGGAATTGGCAAGCCACTCCAGTATCTTTGCCAAGAAAACCCCATGAACAGAAACAAAAGGCTAAAAGATATGACGCTGGAAGATGGGCCCCTCAGGTTGGAAGGCGTCCAACATGCTACTGAGGAAGAGCGGAGGACAAGTACAAGTAGCTCCAGTACTAATGAAGTGGTTGAGCCAAAGCCGAAAGGACACTCAGCTGCGGACACGCCTGGAAGTGAAAGGAAAGTCCGATGCTGCAAAGAAAAATACTGCATAGGAACCTGGAATGTAAGATCTATGAACCTTGGTAAGCTGGATGTGGTCAAACAGGAGATGGCAAGAATAAACATTGACATCCTGGGCGTCAGTGAACTCAAATGGACAGGAAAGGGCGAATTCAAGTCAGACGATTATCATATCTACTATTGTGGACAAGAATCCCGTAGAAGAAATGGAGTAGCCCTCATAGTCAATAAAAGAGTGGGAAAAGCTGTACTGGGATACAATCTCAAAAATGATAGAATGATTTCAATACGATTCCAAGGCAGACCTTTCAATATCACAGTAATCCAAGTTTATGCACCAACCACCGATGCTGAAGAGGCTGAAATTGACCAATTCTATGAAGACTTACAAGACCTTCTAGAACTGACACCAAAGAAAGATGTTCTTCTCATTATAGGGGACTGGAATGCTAAAGTAGGGAGTCAAGAGATAAAAGGAACAACAGGTAAGTTTGGCCTTGGAGTTCAAAACGAAGCAGGGCAAAGGCTAATAGAGTTTTGTCAAGAGAACAAGCTGGTCATCACAAACACTCTTTTCCAACAACACAAGAGGCGACTCTACACATGGACATCACCAGATGGGCAATACCGAAATCAGATTGATTATGTTCTCTGCAGCCAAAGACGGAGAAGCTCTATACAGTCAGCAAAAACAAGACCTGGAGCTGATTGTGGCTCTGATCATCAGCTTCTTATAGCAAAACTCAAGCTTTTTTTTTTATTAATATTTTATTTTTAAACTACTAGGAATAGGGTAGGGAATACAAAAGGTAAAAGGAAGTGGAAGGGATGGAAAAAGGGGTTTTGAGGATAGGAGAACACAGAATATACAATCATCCAATCTATTCATATTAAGTATACAAGCATCCAATCTATTCATTTTTCAATGAAAAGTCAACTTTCTACTTTTTTTTTAACTGTTTGATTACCCTCTAGCTGTCAACTTACAATTATGTTTTAGTTTAAATCTAAGTTACTCCAACACTATCAGGAAACCGAGACCAATTGTAAAATACATCCCCTCTTTCAATTTCCTTCTGTCTTGGACATACATTCAGCACGCCTGAAAAAGTATCCATTTCAATCACTTCCCAAATTTTCTCAGTACGTTTCTTTTGTTTCCGTGACTCTGTTTTCTTCCAGTTTTTGGAAGAGAAGGATGAATCCAGGACAGTACTCCAATTTTTAACATCACATTTTCTGATTGTAGCTAAATAGCTCCCTGGGTAACTCTCAATCCCATCTATGTTACCTGGCATCGCACTCAATAAAAACAGTTCTGGAGTTAGTACAGTTTCCTTTAACTGTTGTTTAACATCTGATGATTTCTCTTTCATCAAATCTTCCATCTGACTAAGACACTCATTTACCTGCTGAAATCCTGTTATTATTATCATTTGCATGGTAACCTGCCATTCTTTATCTGGCAAAGTCCCCGACAGTTGATATTTAAATTTTTCGGGGGTCATTTCCATCTTTCCAATGAGTATGGTCTGTATAAATAACACTCTTTAGTTTCCAGTATTTTATCAACAAACCAAACCCATCATCACAAACCTCCCCTAGATACTTCCTCCCCTCCTTACTCAGATATTATAGTATATAAATCAACTTTTAGCCCAGCAATTTAAATTACAACCATGGCAGTATTATCAGAGTCCCACACAGTCCAGCCAAGAAAAAGTCCAGACTAAATAGCAGACACAGGAAGTCAGTCTCTCCAATAGATATCGTTATAATCCGTCAAACTCCAGTTCTGGTTTTCCTAGCTCATTCCTCCTTCTAAAGCCCAGCAAGGTTCTGTTATTCCTAGCTCCTCAATCCAGCCAATTGCGTTGGTGATTCACAGTCTGTTTTCTTACTTCCAAAAGCTTATTCCTTCTTCTCCAAAAACCCAGCAAAATTTCATTATCAGGATCCCACACAGTCTAGGGAGAAAGATCCAGGCTAAACAGCATTCACAAAATTTCAGTCCGTTAAAGCCTGTCCAGTGGTATTTTCTCTGGGATTTTTTCCAGAAACACAAGATTTTTCCGTCTCACTGTCTCTCTGTTCGACCTTGAGCCAGCCTGCTGTTTGAGAGTCAGGAGCAGGCTGGCAAGCAAGACTCGCCACTCCTTATCTTCTTTCGGTCAGGTATTTTCACTCTAATTTCTTTTTCATCTTAATGAGGTTATTCATAAATCAAAGGCTTCAACTTACTTTGTTATTGTATATTTTCAGTCGTATTTCTTGTTCTCCTCTCCTCGGAGGGTGGGGGTGGAGTTATTCACAGCTATTCTGCCAAGATGGCTCCCGTCTCCGATCTGTGCTCAGGTGAATTTTCAGAGGGAAGAAAAATCAGGTTGCCGCCCAATCTTCTTCCTTCTGGGGCTCACCAACTGCTACAGAGAGACCTCTCCTGGTCTCCCCTTCGATCCCTCATTTCTAGAGGGAGCCCAGACCGGGCGGCTCCAGCTTTTCCCGGGAGCTGTTCCCGGTGGCTGCTGGCTGCACCGCGACAAAACTCCGCCTCCCGCAAAACTCAAGCTTAAACTGAAGGAAGTAGGAAAAACCATTGGGCTAGTCAGGTATAATCTAAACCAAATCCCTTATGAATATACAGTGGAAGTGAAGAACAGATTTAAGGAACTAGATTTGGTGGACAGAGTGCCTGAAGAACTATGGATGGAGGCTTGTAACATTGTATAGGAGGCAGCAACAAAAACCATCCCAAAGAAAAGGAAATGCAAGAAAGCAAAGTGGCTGTTCAACGAGGCCTTACAAATAGCAGAGAAGAGAAGGGAAACAAAATGCAAGGGAGATAGGGAAAGTTACAGAAAATTGAATGCTGACTTCCAAAGAATAGCAAGGAGAGACAAGAGGGCCTTCTTAAATTAACAGTGCAAAGAAATAGAGGAAAATAATAGAAAGGGAAAAACCAGAGATCTGTTCAAGAAAATTGGAGATATTAAAGGAACGTTTTGTGCAAAGATGGACATGATAAAGGACAAAAATGGTAGGGACCTAACAGAAGCAGAAGACATCAAGAAGAGGTGGCTAGAATACACAGAGGAATTATACCAGAAAGATCTGGATGTCCCGGACTACCCAGATAGTGTGGTTGCTGACCTTGAGCCAGACATCCTGGAGAGCGAAGTCAAGTGGGCCTTAGAAAGCATGGCTAACAACAAGGCCAGTGGAGGTGATGGCATTCCAGTTGAACTATTTAAAATCTTAAAAGATGATGCTGTTAAGGTGCTACACTCAATATGCCAGCAAGTTTGGAAAACTCAGCAGTGGCCAGAGGATTGGAAAAGATCAGTCTACATGCCAATCCCAAAGAAGGGCAGTGCCAAAGAATGCTCCAACTACCGTACAATTGCACTCATTTCACACGCTAACAAAGTTATGCTCAAAATCCTCCAAGGCAGGCTTCAGCAGTATGTGGACCGAGAACTCCCAGAAGTACAAGCTGGATTTCGAAGGGGCAGAGGAACTAGAGACCAAATTGCTAACATGTGCTGGATTATGGAGAAAGCCAGAGAGTTCCAGAAAAACATCGACTTCTGCTTCATTGACTATGCAAAAGCCTTTGACTGTGTGGACCACAGCAAACTATGGCAAGTTCTTAAAGAAATGGGAGTGCCTGACCACCTTACCTATCTCCTGAGAAATCTATATGTGGGACAGGAAGCAATAGTTAGAACTGGATATGGAACAACTGATTGGTTCAAAATTGGGAAAGGAGTACGACAAGGCTGTATATTGTCTCCCTGCTTATTTAACTTATATGCAGAATACATCATGCGAAAGGCTGGACTGGATGAATCCCAAACCGGAATTAAGATTGCCGGAAGAAATGTCAACAACCTCAGATATGCAGATGATACCACTTTGATGGCAGAAAGTGAGGAGGAATTAAAGAACCTCTTAATGAGGGTGAAAGAGGAGAGCGCAAAAAATGGTCTGAAGCTCAACATCAAAAAAACTAAGATCATGGCCACGGGCCCCATCACCTCCTGGCAAATAGAAGGGGAAGATATGGAGGCAGTGACAGATTTTACCTTCTTGGGCTCCATGATCACTGCAGATGGTGACAGGAGCCACGAGATTAAAAGACTCCTGCTTCTTGGGAGGAAAGCGATGAGAAACCTAGATAGCATCTTAAAAAGCAGAGACCTCACCTTTCCGACAATGGTCCGCATAGTCAAAGCTATGGTTTTTCCAGTAGCGATGTATGGAAGCGAGAGCTGGACCATAAAGAAGGTTGACCGCCGAAGAATTGATGCTTTTGACTTTTGGTGCTGGAGGAGGCTCTTGAGAGTCCCCTGGACTGCAAAGAGAACAAACCTATCCGTTCTGAAGGAAATCAACCCTGAGTGCTCACTGGAAGGACAGATCCTGAAGCTGAGGCTCCAATACTTTGGCCATCTCATGAGAAGAGAAGACTCCCTGGAAAAGACCCTGGTGTTGGGAAAGTGTGAAGGCAAGAGGAGAAGGGGACGACAGAGGACGAGATGGATGGACAGTGTCATCGAAGCTACCAACGTGAATTTGACCCAACTCCGGGAGGCAGTGGAAGACAGGAGGGCCTGGCGTGCTCTGGTCCATGGGGTCACGAAGAGTCGGACACGACTTAACGACTAAACAACAACAGAATTAATTACTTGTTGGGGCTGGGCTGGAGCAATTCCCCAATAGATGGAAGGGTCACTTTAAACTAGTTATTTCCTTGAGAAGCAACCTTTTCTGGTATGATCAGACTCGTACATTTCCCAGAGTCTGATCATGCCCTGAGCTAATCTAGTGGGGTTTATCTTATCCTCCCTGCTCCAACACCATGCTCAGAGAAGGGTAATTCAAGAATGGTAATAGATAGGAGAAGGGGACGACAGAGGACGAGATGGTTGGACAGTGTCATCGAAGCTACCAACATGAATTTGATCAAACTCCGGGAGGCAGTGGAAGACAGGAGGGCCTGGCGTGCTCTGGTCCATGGGGTCACAAAGAGTCGGACATGACCTAACGACTAAACAACAACAAGTGGGGAAGAATCTGAAGACTGTTTGGAAATTTCTGTTAGTGCAGAATGCTGCATTCTGCCTCTTGCCTGGAACAGAGGAAGAAATTATTGCTGCACAAGAATGCAGCAATAGATATTGTACAACAGAGCAAATCAGCATTCCGTAAGACAACTGTAAAAATGGGAGGACCCCAAAGAAAAAATTACAACTTTGAAACTGGACCTCAGATCAGCACCAAATTTGAGGCAGATGTAGCAGACAGCCTGGCCTTCCTCTGAGCCAAATCTGGAACTGTTTGGACAAAAGTAAAACTATTTTACCCCCCACCATACAGACACCAGCAACCTTTTCTGTCTGCAAATTTAAAACAGGTCAAATACATTGAAAAGGCCAAACTTGCTGATCTTGAAAGAGAATGTAGTGTGTGGTGTATCTGTATTTAAACTCTCATGTTAAAAAGCCAGGAAATTGTTCTAAAAAGCCAGGAAAAAGAATACCAAGCTCATTACCATTCACACTTCTTGAAAAACAGACCTGATAACTGCTTTGTGTTTGGGTGAGAACTGGTTAACTGATGAAAAAAGGAGTCAGCTTCTGGGATTTTCCCTTGAGTGGTGTCACTTTGTGAATGGTAGTGAGCACAAGAGGGTATCCTGTAGAGTCGACCATCTTGACTGCTGCCATTGGTGCTGTCAACATTCAGGATGCCCTTTGCTATGTAAAGTTTGGCATCCTTTTTCCTGCTGGCAATGAGGGCACAATATTGGGCCATTTCCTGGCTTTTTGAACTGTGGGTATAGAAACACAATACCCCACCGGAGGGTTGTGGGTTTTGTTTTGTTTTTAAGAATTTAATATAATTTGGATTGTGGCAGCTGTTCAAGGCCTATTAAAGGTGTAACTACTGAACACTAAGTACTCTCACAGCCTGGGATGTGTCTAGAGAGTCTGAGACAGTCTCAGGATGGCTGTTACATTATTATTTCAGGCATTTTTGAAATAGAAGCAACTTTCTAATGTGCAAAAGTACTTTATGATTCTTCACTCTGCTTGAGACTACATTTTGAAGCAGATCATCAGCAGAGTTGAAGAACTGTGGCTGTGAGACAGAGATTTTGTTCTAAGCCACCCAAGAAGAGACAAGCTGAGTCGGAACTAATACTCAGAAGTCTAGATTCCAAAAGCCAACACTAGCAAACTAGCTTTGCTGGGTTTTACGTAGGACACAAAAAGTTGTATAATAAAAATTGCTTCAGTAATGTTATCATTCAGTGATGCTGTAAATCCTTCCCCTCTGTCTGAGTTTTGAGCATCAACTGCAGTGTTGGAAAGAAAAGAAAAAAATCAGTATCACAAGCCCCTTGGTGATTAAACAAATACATAGATATCAAATGTTATTTTTCACTGCTCACTGTAAAAATAAATACATAAATCTTCTTAGATCTGCAAAGTAAAATCTATTACCATTCTTGAATTACCCTTCTCTGAGCATGGTGTTGGAGCAGGGAGGATAAGATAAACCCCACTAGATTAGCTCAGGGCGTGATCAGACTCTGGGAAATGTACGAGTCTGATCATACCAGAAAAGGTTGCTTCTCAAGGAAATAACTAGTTTAAAGTGACCCTTCCATCTATTGGGGAATTGCTCCAGCCCAGCCCCAACAAGTAATTAACTCTGTTGTTGTTTAGTCGTTAAGTCGTGTCCGACTCTTCGTGACCCCATGGACCAGAGCACGCCAGGCCCTCCTGTCTTCCACTGCCTCCCGGAGTTGGGTCAAATTCACGTTGGTAGCTTCGATGACACTGTCCATCCATCTCGTCCTCTGTCGTCCCCTTCTCCTCTTGCCTTCACACTTTCCCAACACCAGGGTCTTTTCCAGGGAGTCTTCTCTTCTCATGAGATGGCCAAAGTATTGGAGCCTCAGCTTCAGGATCTGTCCTTCCAGTGAGCACTCAGGGTTGATTTCCTTCAGAACGGATAGGTTTGTTCTCTTTGCAGTCCAGGGGACTCTCAAGAGCCTCCTCCAGCACCAAAAGTCAAAAGCATCAATTCTTCGGCGGTCAGCCTTCTTTATGGTCCAGCTCTCGCTTCCATACATCGCTACTGGAAAAACCATAGCTTTGACTATGCGGACCATTGTCGGAAAGGTGAGGTCTCTGCTTTTTAAGATGCTATCTAGGTTTCTCATCGCTTTCCTCCCAAGAAGCAGGAGTCTTTTAATCTCGTGGCTCCTGTCACCATCTGCAGTGATCATGGAGCCCAAGAAGGTAAAATCTGTCACTGCCTCCATATCTTCCCCTTCTATTTGCCAGGAGGTGATGGGGCCCGTGGCCATGATCTTAGTTTTTTTGATGTTGAGCTTCAGACCATTTTTTGCGCTCTCCTCTTTCACCCTCATTAAGAGGTTCTTTAATTCCTCCTCACTTTCTGCCATCAAAGTGGTATCATCTGCATATCTGAGGTTGTTGACATTTCTTCCGGCAATCTTAATTCCGGTTTGGGATTCATCCAGTCCAGCCTTTCGCATGATGTATTCTGCATATAAGTTAAATAAGCAGGGAGACAATATACAGCCTTGTCGTACTCCTTTCCCAATTTTGAACCAATCAGTTGTTCCATATCCAGTTCTAACTATTGCTTCCTGTCCCACATATAGATTTCTCAGGAGATAGGTAAGGTGGTCAGGCACTCCCATTTCTTTAAGAACTTGCCATAGTTTGCTGTGGTCCACACAGTCAAAGGCTTTTGCATAGTCAATGAAGCAGAAGTCGATGTTTTTCTGGAACTCTCTGGCTTTCTCCATAATCCAGCACATGTTAGCAATTTGGTCTCTAGTTCCTCTGCCCCTTCGAAATCCAGCTTGTACTTCTGGGAGTTCTCGGTCCACATACTGCTGAAGCCTGCCTTGGAGGATTTTGAGCATAACTTTGTTAGCGTGTGAAATGAGTGCAATTGTACGGTAGTTGGAGCATTCTTTGGCACTGCCCTTCTTTGGGATTGGCATGTAGACTGATCTTTTCCAATCCTCTGGCCACCGCTGAGTTTTCCAAACTTGCTGGCATATTGAGTGTAGCACCTTAACAGCATCATCTTTTAAGATTTTAAATAGTTCAACTGGAATGCCATCACCTCCACTGGCCTTGTTGTTAGCCATGCTTTCTAAGGCCCACTTGACTTCGCTCTCCAGGATGTCTGGCTCAAGGTCAGCAACCACACTATCTGGGTAGTCCGGGACATCCAGATCTTTCTGGTATAATTCCTCTGTGTATTCTAGCCACCTCTTCTTGATGTCTTCTGCTTCTGTTAGGTCCCTACCATTTTTGTCCTTTATCATGTCCATCTTTGCACAAAACGTTCCTTTAATATCTCCAATTTTCTTGAACAGATCTCTGGTTTTTCCCTTTCTATTATTTTCCTCTATTTCTTTGCACTGTTAATTTAAGAAGGCCCTCTTGTCTCTCCTTGCTATTCTTTGGAAGTCAGCATTCAATTTTCTGTAACTTTCCCTATCTCCCTTGCATTTTGTTTCCCTTCTCTTCTCTGCTATTTGTAAGGCCTCGTTGAACAGCCACTTTGCTTTCTTGCATTTCCTTTTCTTTGGGATGGTTTTTGTTGCTGCCTCCTATACAATGTTACAAGCCTCCATCCATAGTTCTTCAGGCACTCTGTCCACCAAATCTAGTTCCTTAAATCTGTTCTTCACTTCCACTGTATATTCATAAGGGATTTGGTTTAGATTATACCTGACTAGCCCAGTGGTTTTTCCTACTTCCTTCAGTTTAAGCTTGAGTTTTGCCATAAGAAGCTGATGATCAGAGCCACAATCAGCTCCAGGTCTTGTTTTTGCTGACTGTATAGAGCTTCTCCATCTTTGGCTGCAGAGAACATAATCAATCTGATTTCGGTATTGCCCATCTGGTGATGTCCATGTGTAGAGTCGCCTCTTGTGTTGTTGGAAAAGAGTGTTTGTGATGACCAGCTTGTTCTCTTGACAAAACTCTATTAGCCTTTGCCCTGCTTCGTTTTGAACTCCAAGGCCAAACTTACCTGTTGTTCCTTTTATCTCTTGACTCCCTACTTTAGCATTCCAGTCCCCTATAATGAGAAGAACATCTTTCTTTGGTGTCAGTTCTAGAAGGTCTTGTAAGTCTTCATAAAACTGGTCAATTTCAGCTTCTTCAGCATCAGTGGTTGGTGCATAAACTTGGATTACTGTGATGTTGAAAGGTCTGCCTTGGATTCGTATTGAAATCATTCTATCATTTTTGAGATTGTATCCCAGTACAGCTTTTCCCACTCTTTTATTGACTATGAGGGCTACTCCATTTCTTCTACGGGATTCTTGCCCACAATAGTAGATATGATAATCGTCTGACTTGAATTCGCCCTTTCCTGTCCATTTGAGTTCACTGACGCCCAGGATGTCAATGTTTATTCTTGCCATCTCCTGTTTGACCACATCCAGCTTACCAAGGTTCATAGATCTTACATTCCAGGTTCCTATGCAGTATTTTTCTTTGCAGCATCGGACTTTCCTTTCACTTCCAGGCGCGTCCGCAGCTGAGGGTCCTTTCGGCTTTGGCCCAACCACTTCATTAGCTCTGGAGCTACTTGTACTTGTCCTCCGCTCTTCCTCAGTAGCATGTTGGACGCCTTCCAACCTGAGGGGCTCATCTTCCAGCGTCATATCTTTTAGCCTTTTGTTTTTGTCCATGGAGTTTTCTTGGCAAAAATACTGGAGTGGCTTGCCAGTTCCTGCTCCAGGTGGATCGCGTTTAGTCAGAACTCTCCACTATGACCTGTCTGTCTTGGGTGTCCCTGCACGGCCTAGCCCATAGCTTCTCTGAATTACTCAAGCCCCTTCACCACGACAAGGCAGCAATCTGTGAAGGGGAGTTAACTCTATACAGCACAAAAAATAGGTCCAGCTTGGGCATGGTTGGAGTGCAATTCCTCGTACACCATATATTTGCTGGGAAGTAGATTGAACCCTACTGCTCCACAAACAGTCCAAAATGTGATTTATTTCCCCATTGTTATCAGATAAAGTTTAATTTGTACCATTCATTCTGGTGGAGCTTTCTCATTGCTACATGATTTGGGTATTTTTCTTGCCATCCAGATGATGCAATACTTCAATTGGTACTAAGTGTTACAAAAACTCTGGCATTCGACATTAAAAATAAAAAAATTCTCCTGAAGCTGCTGGTGCTTCATGTTGCTGCAGTTCTGCTTTGTACGGGGCAGAGTTCAAGCAGAAAGAGCTTCTTGTGTTGGAACCTTTCAATGTTACATTAATTCACAAATAAACAAAGAAAACATCCAGTACAGGACATAATTCTTTAAATAGTCTAAAGTGTTTCCTCACACTTTTTGAAAGAGTTGTTGTGAAAGACATCTGATTTGCAATGCAGTTTAGTCATGGGATGAATCTCTGCTGAAAAAGACTCAAACTAGAAGCTTTCAATGGTAGCACTAACCTATTTTTTTTAAAAAAAAGTTTCAAAATCCAGCATACAAGATCATTTTTAAGGAGTTTCTTCAATTTTTTTTAAAAAAAATTGAAACATATCTTTCAAATAATATGTTTTCTTTTTTAAAAAGTGAAGTGGAGTTTTATTGGGGAAAATGTAGAAAGAAATCTGAGAAAGATTTGCACATTCAGCATCAGGCAGCACCAACCATAGGGGAAGGAATACTCCATCTGGATGACTCCACAGACTAAGAACTCCATTATTGCTACAGAAGTCCTCAGGGGAAATTTGCTGCACAGCAATAAGAGTTTATTCTTATACTAAACCTACTCGAACAACCACGTACTGAGTTCAGTGGGGATTATTATACAGTTAAATGTGTATAGTGCTTCAACCTATAAGGCAGGTTAAAGAAAGAGGGGCCAATTAAAAATTACATTAAAATTATATTTTCCTCACTAAGTGCTAAATATCTAGATTTGTTTGAAATAAATATTCCCATTTCGCCAATCATTTAGAACAACAACAAAAATCAGTCCGTTACAACCGTTGTCCTGGAGACCTCTCTTGTCCTCACAGTTCCTGAACTCTTTTTAAAAATGACTGGAAATCTGGTATTTCTTGTTTGTTTCCCTTTAAAATGCCCAAACCCAGCCATTCCTGGGTCTGCTACAGCCAACAGCAAGGCTGGGGCCAACATGTGGCCACCAAGCCTGCTGGGACTGCTCACTCCTAACATACACCAATTGAAATCAAAGAGACTTGAGATAGTCATGAATTTCACTATGTCCACTCTGCCACTATTCTTGGCTTGAACCTGTTATGTCAAACAATCCCAATGTTCATGTTTTTGTTCTAAAAAAGAAAGCAAATAAAGAAGCACAGCTGTCGTTCCACCACTGTCATCTTCATCATACCAGAAAGGTTATCTCATAAAGATCTTCCTACTTCTCTACAGATAGCATGGATACTGGATGCCATATCGTTAGCAGTTTGAGAACATGGCAAATCGATAGACACTATCAGGACACATGCAGGTTGTCTGTTTGCAATAGCTGTCCAGTTACACTCAGGGTCAGTTCATTACATTTACTGTATGAATCAAAGGACAAGATGGGGCACCCTCTCATTTCATGTACAAAAGCCAACCAAATTAATGTACTGAAGCTGACAAATTACTTATATGATGGGAGCCAATCTCTTCCCCTGCACCTGAGGGAAATAAACCAGTTTAGGAGATGCAGGGCATATCACATGGTTCACAAAGCAATCTCCTCCAAAATCTTTTTGCAGGTCACCTCCCCATCTCCAGTTTCTGCCACCTGTGGAGGCTGTCTCATCTTGCCTAAGGATGGTTCTGCTTAAACTTTAGGGGAAGCATTCTTAAGAGTAAGAAATATTCAGCTAAGAAATATGCCCTGTAGAAAAGTTTTCAAAAATGTTCCCCTTGGAGATGTTCAGTTCTCTTCCCATTGTTCCTTGTCTGTGTTAACAAAAGGCAGACTCTGAAAACCCTTTGGGTCAAGCACAACCCATACATCATTCCAGCTGTGGCCTGACTCTGCCTGAGCAGGGCCTCAGACCGCAGGAACTCTGCTCTATCAGGTTCTCTTTGTTAAATGGCTTCAAGCTGAACCTAGTGACATGAATTAAGCCAACCCAAAAGGAAGACTTCCAGTGCTGTGGCCAAAGTCGGCTCAACTCAGTTTGGTGCCACTTCAAATTTGACCACATGAGTGGAAGTCCTCGTTTGTTGCTGGCTTCATTCAGTGTAATAAACTCAAGTTTCTCTCCCAGCAGTTAAGACTGCAACTACATGGACAAATACCAAAGAATTTGCTCTGCTTATATAAAACAGGTGAATTCAAAGTATTTTTTACAGACTCTGGCTGCAGAGACAATTCCCCACTGTGTTTCCTGCAAGTATAGCCAGCCTGTGTGGCCTTGGGCAACCTGCACAGTTCCAGGGCACCGCCAGAAGAAGGGAATGCTAAATTTATTTGGGTGGCAGAGAAAATACAAATAGGTTATTTTAGTGAATAAGAACTGGTTTTTTTTTGTAAGTTGTAAAAACAAGAGGCCTAGAATTTTTAAATACAGCCACCATCTTCAATAGTCACAATGCTGAAAACCAGAGGTCCTTCTCCCCATGCTGCCCCGGAAGGCAGATGGACCCCCTACAAACCTGACCACCCCAGATAGTGTTACATACCCTTTATCACAAGAACAAAAATATATGTTTTAAATACCTTTCCTCAGCTTGTACTAATATATAACACTAGTCAAGCGGAGAAACTTCCTAAACAAAGAGAACTGCACGTAGGGCTTTAAAAAACAACTGATTTTTTACTATAGCGCGACAAACAACAGCATGATAGCAACCTCTGTAGAAGTACCTATGCTGATAGAATTTCAATTCAGTCCTGTCTCTCAGGTGTGGTGCCATTCCAGTTGTATTTTATGAGGTGGCTTTGTTTCACAGAGAAAGCAATTGTTATTTGGATGATGAAGGAAGCAGCAGGATATTCAAATAAAACAAGAATGTTGCATGAGTAATGTTTGGGGAAGAGTGCAGAAATTGACGAAGAAGCAGAGGGCAAAACTGCTTGCAGATTCACCTATTAGAAAGATGGTCACATACCAGGTTACTTCATTCCAGTCAGAGGAAAGGTTATTGAGTCAAGTAAAGGGGTAAATGAATTCAATATGGCAAATGTTAACAGATACATATTGTTACAGAGAATTTCTGAAACTATTTTTAAATTGCAAATATAGTACTAGAAATGATAGTGTGAAAAGAAAGAGCCTGCTTTCCCCTTTACTCCAGCACTCCCTCTTTTTCTGAGTTGTCTAACCTTGAAAGTATGTCACCATTTTTTCTGTTTAGATCACTAAGATAGACCACCAGCGTAACAAGGAAAGCATGCAAGAGATTAGATGCATACAGAACATTGACAATCACACTGTGTGACCTTTTCTTTCTCAGCAAAACAGTTTTGTGACCTCATCTGAACCAGAGACTCAAGGAGAGTCAAACGTCAAGAGGGGAATAACAGCACTCACAAGAACCACAACACCACCTAGCAAAGTCTTAGGTTTGACTATTCTAAAGAGAGAACGCCACGTGGACACACCTTCATCAAAAGGATAGCCAGTCTTGAAACAGAGGGCTGGCTCCAGGTTTCAGGAGACTTCTGAGCACATTGCACCCTTGTGACCTCCATTCTCTGTTGCTGGACCCTGGAAGTCTTAGTGACAGAGGCAGGCTATAGCTTGGGAAAGTTACTTTTTTGGACCACAACTTCCAGTATCCCCAGACTCATGGAGGGATTCTGGAGATGCCATTCAAAAAATACAGTTTCCAGACTAGAGGCAGCCATCAGCAGAGCTCCAAAGACTAGTGCTAGAGGCTAGAACAGACCACACTAAGGGCTCTTATCCCACTGACAATAAAATCCGTGTTCTGCTGGGGGGAAAAACACAACACAAACTGAAGCGTATGCACAAGGCACATGTGCGTGTGGACTACTCTGCTGGGGAGCGAGTTTTTCTGCTCCCCTGCCAGAGTTCTGTTTATTTTGAGGCAGATTCCAATGAATCGACTCTGCATATGTGAATCCCCCTGCTTCATGTTTCTTTGGGTTTTTTGACAGCCACCAGTCAGCTAAAACAAGCCTTCCTTCCCTCACCTTTCAGCCCCCACCACTTTCTCCTCCTCTGTCCCTCAACCAACCTCTTCTCCTCACCCCTCCTCCAAATCCTTCCTGTTTTCCATTCCCCTCAGTCACCTGCTACCACCCTCACCCCTTGCCCCTCTTTCCATTTCTGCCCCTTTCATGATATTATACGATTTTTATATGGGATACTCACAAAACCACCATCAAATCATAGATCCCATCTGTGCCCAGAGGCTACCAAGGCTGGGATCCATGTTTTTGTGATTTAGGGTGATACTATATATAAAATTCATGGAGATCCATAGGATTCCATGTCTGGGACCCATGTTTTTGTGGTTTGCTGTGATTCTACATATAAACTCCATGGTGCTGCAAGGGATCCATGCCTGGGACCCATGTTTTTGGGATTTGGGGTAATCCTATATATAAACTTAATGGGAATCCATGGGGACCCATGCTTAGGACTCATGTGTTTGTGATTTGGGGTGATTCTACATATAAAAAACCATAGGGATTCATGGAGATCCATGTCTGGGACCCATGTTTCTCTGGTTTGGGGTACTCTTATGTATAAAAACATGGGGATCTGTGGGGAGAGTTTCTTCAGGAATTGGAGACCAAACAGAATGGTGGTCCCTGCTCCTCCTCCTTCACTGGCTCACTCTCTAGGTTGAAGTTTTGGGTTTCCTGCATCTGAGGGGGAGAAACCACACTTGCACCTCCCTCACTGTAACTCTAAATCTGTCTCTCTCCTCTCTGTGTGTGCATGTGTGTGTGTGTGTGTACATATGTACTGGATTGGCCAGGGAGGGAACCATGGCCCCCTTTCCATTCATCCTCCTCCCCCTCCCTTTCCATTCTCCCCCCCCCCCCAGCCCCCATGAGACCCACCTGACAGGAGATGAAGGTGGCAGCATTAACATTGTGAGGACGCACACACCATCACAAAAGTTTTGGATTCCAGCTAAAGTCCACGTGATTTAAGTACGAATCCAAAAAAATACACTTGCTCTGCTGGTTTATTCTGGCAGTGGGTACAGACCCTAAATTGTCACAATACTGCAGAGGGTCATTGCAGTGGGAAATTAAGACAGTGGCACTTAGACCCAGCTACAAGGTGCTGCTCAGAGCACAGGGATAAAATCCATTCATCAGTCAAGCAATCAATAAAGATCATCCACATTAGGGGTCCGCCAGAATCTTAGAACACCAGCAACTGTCCAAGGATGCCAGGCACTGATACAGGTCCTGTTAAAATGGCAGGCCTTGGCTTATCAGTCATCTTCTTTGTCATTTCCGCCCCACATCCTGATCTCCAGTTCCTTTACTTTCTTCTCCTTGAATTTGCCACACAAATATTCATATTAAACGTGTAAAGTAAATGTGTTTAAGGCCTTGTTCAAGACCTCAACGTAGGGGCTTAGTATGAGCAATCATGCTGCCACCATGGCAAACTGGAAAAAAAAATCAGTGTATTTATAAGAATAATTACAACAAGTAAGACTCATTGAACTCTATGGGTCTTCTAAGTAAACACACTTGGGTTCGTGCCATATGACTCACTTGTAACAACTTGCAGGGAAGAGGGCAGCCCGGTTATTCTGTTGCAGCAACAAAACTCTGGTAGTAAGTCTATTATACAGTGCTGTAGTTCTTAATAGCATCACTGTGATTTACATAATCATACCACTTTTCAAACCCAGCCCCCCACCACCAGCCAGCCATAAGAGCAAGTTAAAATGCAATATAAACAACAAATAAATAGGAATTCAGCTCTTCCAATAAAATAAAAACATAAAAATAATTGAATCAGGAGATTCAAAATCAACCTTCAGATAAGCACATACACACACACACACACATGACTTCTCTTTCCTTTCAGCATCGTTGCCTGAAAATAAATGAAATCTTGGTTTAAGTCAGCTATAATCTATGTCACTCCTTTTAACAGGAATCTCTATATATGTTTGGGCCAAATGAATAACAAGAAAAAGATGACCCATTGTTGCTCTTGTGTTCTGCTAGATAGTTGTGTATGGATGAAATAGATCTGAAAATAGTTCCACTGCAACGGCATGATTAGTTAAAATTTCTTGTTGCCTCGCTACTGTTGTGTAAATCCAGTCAGCAGCCAATTCAATTGTATAATCAAATGTCAGTTCAGGTTAAACAGTTCATTTTAGAAAAAGCTCAGTGCCCTTGTTCCAGCTCACCAAATACCACAGGCTTTCCTTGTTAATTATCATTTTATTGTTTTTTCTTGCATGTCACTTTTACTAAGGCTTGCCAGTAAGTTTTACTTATGGGGAAAAACATCTTATATTTTCCTTTTGAACTGAGCACAGAGCACCATCTTGTGTATTGTGAAGAGATTATTCATGCCTCAAATCCACATCTCCTTTTAAACATTCACATGAATTCCAAGTATGGGCATGTCTCCACAGGCAACATTGGTGCTATTATGTGACTGGGTGCACTAAGAAACCAAAACATCAAGTGAATGTAATCATTTCCAGCTGCTACGAGAAATTACGTAGCTCATGATCCCCCAAACCACAAGTTTCAGTCATGTAATACAGCAGCTGTCCATTAAAGTTTTTGAGGCAGTTTGTGATTCTCTGATGTTGGTGATAAGCAGAAATAAGACAACTGAGGAGGAAGGCATAAGGAATGGGACGCATGTGAGGGCAGCAACAGTACTTTCCAAAATGTAACCAACACCAACACACATCAGAGACCCAAAGAAAGCCATATGCAAACCATAAAGCTACTTATTAGCCCCAAAAGAGTCACTGGCATTGACATGAATTAGGATGTCTTACATTTATCTTTGAAGTTCATCCTGTTCCCTATAGCCCCTTGCATGTATACTGTCCCCCTCACACATACAGCTGACTCTGTGGCTCTCCCAACTCTCAGGAACATCTTTTGAGGAGGCATGGGTTTGCAGGGAAGAGAAAAATTGTGCCTGCCTTTTCTGCTATTAGAAGCTGCTCCACTGGCATGAAAATATAACTACATACCGCTTTGGGTTTGCTGAGCAAGCATTGCATCTTCAATGTATTGCCATCCTGACCTTTTCCCAAATTGCCTTTTACTCCACTCCCCCCACCCGCTTTGTCCCACTCTGAATCTGACAGAAGATGGATATCAGATACAGCTTCTGCCAAAGAAAATGGAGGTGTTTGGCACAAACAGGCAGGCTTTGGTTAGGTCAGAAAATTAGAAATTCTCCACATACAGCCCATGTGACAGCAGACACTCCGAGCCTCAAGTGTCCATAACCTCTCAGTTCTGTGAAGAATGCAAGCCTCAGATCCTGTATGACACTGCCTTTGTTTGTAACAGCAGGCCATTCAGCAGATTCATTCTAGAAATATTTAAGGAGCCTGCTAACATCTGTTCTAACATCATCGAGTGTTTCTTTTTTATTTATTTCATTATATGCTCCTTTGTCTGGCCATCTGTGCTGCTTTGATAATAGTAACTCAAGCTGATGTTATGTAGTTCAATAAATCCTCCACTCTGCTGACTTTCCCCTTCTGGTAGGTACATTAAAGCATTCTTCTTCTTTCTGTCCCCCTCCCCCCCTTCCCTCCCCCCTCAATTGCCCAAGGACTCAGATTGCCTTCTTCATTTTTGAACAGATACTGTATAATGTGACAAATTAATTGTCGTCCTCTTTGCAGTGAAGCATCTTAAAAGCTGAACCGCAAACAAAAAGCTTACATGGTTTAAATGGATCCCCAGTGGTGCATATGGAATGATAGCAGTGTCATCCACAAGGAGAGGCTCCATTCATTTCATATGCTGGGCAGATGTTTGGGGCTTTTCAACTACATCACTCTTTCCCCTCCTTGAGCCCCTTGTTTTTCGGTACCATTTTATCTGTCTGATGGAGCATAACTTTTAAAAATCGAACGCAAACCAAATAGATCCATCTCTGTGACAATGTGTTATTGTCTGCATCCTTGTAACTAGGAGAAAGAAAGAAAAACAAACCATAGTACTACATGTACCTTTCTAAGTGGCACCCATTATCATCTGGCATGGGATCTAAACAGATGGAAAGGATTTCTTCTAAAAGCAATGGAAGCTTAACAAATTTTAGATGATGACTGATTACTTGGAAGCCCAATTCACTCAAAATAGCTTTTGTGTCTCAACTGACAAGAGATACGTGCTTTTATTTTATTTCTATACTTAGAAGTCAGACTGCTTTCTGCACCCTTTCTGGAAGGACATCCAGTCTGTAGCTCCGATTCATACCTGAGAAAAATAGCAGAACAGGCAGTCACATTCAGTTCAGGTGATGACTATAACCTTCCAGTCTGCACCCACTTAGAATACCAAGGATCTAAGCTTCAGGAATAGCTCAGATTGCAAGTAAATATGCTTACCTTTGACAATGAATGCCCAGTGGACCATTGTGAGCCACAAAACACATTTCTACTTAAGGTGCCTCCCTGCTTTCCACAACAGTATATTTCAAACTGAAAATATTTAGGTTTCATACAACGTCTAGGTTTTCTGGAAGTTGAGTCATAGCAACTGGACTTCTTTCTTGTTAGGCTGAAACGTTTCACTGCTCCTCCAAGTAGCTTCTTCAGTCTGAGGAGAGGTGGTAGGAGATCCCTGATATATCCTCCAAGTTAGTTTCACATCCCCCTGTTCTTATTCACCTTATTCAGACCAGGGGGATGTGAAACCAACGTGGAGGATATATCACGGATCACCTACCAACTTTCCTCAGACTGAAGAAGCTACTTGGAGGAGTAGCAAAATGTTTCAACCTAACAAGAAAGAAGTCCAGTTGCCATGACTCATCTTCCAGATAACCTCACCTGGATGACAGAGAATCTTCACAGAAATATCAAGGTTTAGGTTCAGTGCTGGGCGTCCACCTCATGATATTTACACTGTAGGATCTGGGGCATTGGAGATCCATTACTTTCATGCCCTTGGCAACTGCCTTCTTTGTTAGGGAAATTATAGCGCAATGGCTTTCAAGAGCCAGGAAAAATCTGAATGAGTGGATGGGTTCTTATCTCCCTCAATTCTCCAAGAGTTAGTAAGGTGTAATGGACAGAGTAGTGTAGTGTATTGTACTCAGGGGATCTAGGTTCAAATCCCTGCTAAATCACAGAAACCTGCTGGTGAATGGCAATGGCAAACCACTCCTTGAAAATCTCACATACCTCAAAATCCCTATTGGGATGTCATTAGTTGAAAGCCGCTTAATGGCACATCATGCACAACTCCTTGGCTAATAGAAAACAGAGTGACTATGCTAAGTTTCTGAGAGCTGAGGGCAGAAAGAGACATTACATATAATTTGTGATTAGACAAAGGAGTTCCTTAACTGCCGAGTTCACAGTAGGGTTTTTCTCACCTCACATAATTTGCAAATTAGCTTGCCTTGTTTTGAGACAGGATTCACTTGAAGTCTGATTTCTCAAACAGAAAAGTCTGCTAGAATTCATATCTGTGCAAAAACTAGCATGTTTTCAGCTCTAATCATGTGATAGTTATAATATCCATTTCTGCCTGTGAAAACATAAACTGTGTCTCCTTGGCAATCTGATGTGGGAGCACTGAGTTATGAACTATTTCTTGGTTGTCTTTGCAGTGAGCTGGTACGTTCTCTCAACCTAACCCATATAAGTGAGAACATATGCAAATATTATAAAATGTTGCAAGCCTTCTGTGACCTTTTCCCACAGAGAATCAAAACCAATAGGCACTGCACCCTGAAACTTCTCATCATTTGGAAAATCAGGGTGTAGCAATATGGATCACCTTTATTGACCCAATTGGTCTACCCAGCACACTAATGTCTATTCTGTATCGTCTAACATAATGCATACTAAGCTTCCTATATGACAAGTGGGAGGCAAATACAACATAAAGACAAGGTGATAAACAGAATGTCATTGTAAATTAAAAGTATTGTGTCCTAGAATTTACTGTAGAAGTGGCCTTTGCCTCAGTGGACAATACTGTATTTTGTTATGGGATGCATCCATACTTTTAACTGCAATATGTGAAGCTAACAAAATATATTTCCAAATTTATTACCACTGTTTAGTTATACAAGTAAAAGTTAGCAATGCTTGCATAAGCAAAGTTTAATGTGCTCATTCACTTGAACAGCTTTGCCATTAGAAATTCAGCTCTGCCTGCGCCTTCTATAAATAGATTGAATCAGAAAATATTACTATCCAGATTTCACTTTCCCAAACACATCCTTCTAAGTGAATGAATACCATTCAGCATATCAGAGTTGTGCTCAAATGTAACTATTAAAGGCACACATAACTAGACTGAGTGTTAAGCTTTTGCCATGTAATAGTACAAGTCCAGACAAGCTAGTGCTACAAAAAAAATTATCACATTTCAAAGTCAAAATGTAGATTTTAATTTGGTAGTAGTTCGAAAGAAGGTTATTTGACCAAAAACCATTGTTAAAAATTAATTATTTTCAGAAGAAGAACTTGTAAAGTTTTGTCTAGTTTCAACAGAGAACTATCATAACATAAATGTAAAATAATCAGTAATTCTTTGACTCATTTGGATTATGAACATTGGCACTGGCAAGGTACAAATATTTTTTGGAGTTAATATCTGTGTGAAAAAGTAATTTGTCATTTTTCATAACCAATTAAGTTTAACTTGAAAAAAATAACCAATCAGATCAATTCTTACTTTACCTCTTGCCACAATCTTGCTTACCAAAGAGGCAATGACTTTTCCACTAATTTTTCACACCTTGGCATCTTTTAACACCTTAAATATAGTCACCACTCCTTACTGACACTAGTATAGGTGTTAGCCTAAAAGGACAATAACCATCCACCGAAACTTCAGCCAAGTATTTTCCAGTTGCCTCTTCTATTCTAACCCAAGCAGAGCCACCTTGCCACAGACTGGTGTCTTTTGTTATTCAGGTGTTTAGTAAAAGAGAATTTTTTACTTTAGTTAATTTCTTTGTGCCTTCTATGGAAAAGGTTATCTAGCTGGTTATTGTAGTGTGTTGTGCAAACAAGAAACCAGAGGTCTTGTAGCACTTTTGAGGCTAACTAGATTTTATTTTTCATAAGCATTGGGTTAGGCAACCTGAGGAAGAAAAGCTATATCAGATCAAAAGCTCTATGGACACATTGTGTGCATATTTTCCAAAAGATGTCCTCTTGCCTTTTAAAATAAAAAAAAAGGGAGAGCTAGGAGTTAGTAAAGATTGCCACTGGAAACCAAGATCAAAATCATCCCTACTATTTGAAAGAAAGACAGTGAAAAAAGACAAAAATCAACTCACTTGAAATGTGGTGTTGAAGGAGAGCCTTATTGATACCACAGACAGCCAGAAAGGCTGAAGAGTAGTAATCAAGTCAAGCTTGAACTCTCACTAGAGCAAAAATAAGTAAATTGAGCCCATCCTACCATGCACATAGAATAAAATATAGAACTAACTAGAAAAGACAATATTGCTGGGAAAAGAGCAAGGGAGAAGTAGGAAGAGAAAATGACCAAATATGAGGCAGATTGTCTCAAAAAAGGAAGTCATGGCTGTTAGTTTGCAAGACCTGAGCAGATCTTATTGGAAAACACAATATTGCTAGGAATAGGGGTAGTAGAAAGAGAGAACAATCTAACATGAGATGCTGTCAGTTTGCAAGATCTGAGCAGAGCTGTTAATGATAGGACATATTAGAGGCCAATAACTTTTACAGTCCCCACACAGAAATGACTTGATGGCACATAATCTCTTTGGAAACAGTAAGTTCACAGCTTAAATGAGTGAGCTTCCAAATATTTGTTCCCTTTTCCTTTTTTAATATCTTTTTTAATATTTTTACAAACAGACACATAATCCCTTTGTGAGCACAAATCCCTGTTTAGCCAGGAAGGAGTTAAAAAAATCAATCAAGTGCTGGCTGGCATGTTCAAAAGTTCAGATTGCCCCAGATCAGAAGCTGATTTCTCCTTTGAAAACTTGTGTCAGAAGCCTGGTCTCAGAAATTCTGGAAGAATGTTTACTGAAAGCACTCAAGGTTGGGACAAACACAACTGCTCTGTGCTTCTGTAATACAGAAATACTTTGACTATGCCTTTCAAAATTGTAGGCTAATTCCCTGGAGATACATGGCAAAATGTCCCCCTTTTGCATAACTGGCTATTTGTACAGGCAACAAAAAGCTGCAGTGACAGAGGGCCCATAGATACAAAGAGTATAACACGGATGCACTGGCATTATCATTGTTAATATAGAGGTTATTATCAACAACATCCAATATGCAGACAATGCAGGATTACTACAAGACAATTTTGATGGGGTACAAAGCTTACATTATACAATTAAAGAAATAATGAATACTGTCTAAAAATGAATGTTACAAAAACAAGTTCATTCCAATCAGTGAAAAGCAAACAGCTCAAGAAATGCCATTAAAGATCCAGAATGAAAGAATGTAGCATTTTGCCAAATATGAGAATTTGGAATTTGGTTGAGTGAGGAATGGGAGCATAGCCACACAATAGAAAACATAAAAACAATAGCATGAAGGAGCTTTCTTAGGAAAAAGAATGTAATGTGCAACAAATCTTAAAATTGGCTTTGGGAATACTATGTATTCTTGGGTCTACTGTGTGACAAAGAATCAACACAGACAACTACAAAACAGTGGCCAGATTTCTATTGGTTAATTACACTATCAAAGTGCCACTTGTTAACAAGCTGTGTTCTCATCATACACCAATTCACACCACTAACACATGACAAGGGATACAAGCAGCAACTTGTTAACTAGCAGCAATTCACCACTGCAATTTATGCCATTGCATTTATTCCAGGGTAAGTAGCAGGGTTTGAGCCATAGAGGCACTTGAAATGCAGATTTGTCACAGGATGCTAATAATTTTTTTTAATTGAAAAGGTGCCCAAAAAAGAATTAATAAAGACCAAGAAATTGTGAAACATAAAATGTAGTAACCTAGGATATTCTAATCACAAAATGAGAAATAAAAAGTACAGGTTGTTACAGCTGATATTTCATGAAAAAAATAATGGGAAAATAGGGACACAAACAAGAAGAACTAATTGGCTGAAGAACCTGGGAGACTAATTTGGATGCAGCACAACGTTTCTGTAGCACCCAAAAGCAAAATAGCCAGGATGATGACCTGCCTCTAGCAGGACTGAAACAAGACAAAGGTGAAATGTAGGAAGGAGGTGGTCTGCAGCCAAAGTATCAGCAGGAGAAGGTCTAGACAGTGCTTTGTCCAGGAAGCCTGTGACAAAGCATTGTCACAGGGGGTGTTGCTATCATATGACATCAGGTGCCCTACAAAGGCTTGGCGGGGTGATCCTTCTGTGGGAGGGTGCTGAGGACATCAGACCTACCTTTCCTTCACCACCCCATTGGGCTATATTGCTTAATATTTATGGTTATATCCCTGCAAATATTTCCTATTCTTAATTTGTATGTATTATGAAAAAAATGGGGGGAAATGCTCTGCATCTTCTGGGTTTAAAGGTCAACTCCAAAGTTGCCAAGAATTTGGAATATAATCTACCATTAACATTCCACTGAATAATTTTTAACTTTAGATTTAAGAAAACTATTTTGAAATATTTGTATAAGCTACCTAGATATTGATACCAGGAGTTACTCTTCAATTATTATTTTTTTACTATTTCCTTTTCAGTAATTGTGCAGTTTTAGAACTTCCAGTACTTGTACTGTACACTGGCGTCCTCCATTTGTTCCATATAACACTTAAATTCTATTTTCTTTTGCAGACTTTCTTAACACTTATTTTGAAAAAGCAATCCTGCCTATTCAACATTTCCAATTGATCTTGCACTATCATCATTTGCTGTACTTCTAATAAACTGAACGATAATAGGCTTGTTTCTTGCTTGCAGTTTTGGCTTAAATAGCCCTATGGGCCCTTTTAGTTGCTCCTGCTCCTATTTTTAGTGTTACAAAAATATTTGAAAGCCTACTATTAAGGAAGAGAAGAGATTTTGTTCTCCTAATGGTATGAGCCCCCGAAACAAAACTTGGAGTGTTCTGTCTTCAGACAAATATTGGTATTAGACCTCAAAATATTTTTGCATATTCCTCACACTTTATTTCTATTTTTAGTGCTTAATCTACTGTTTTTAAAGGTCTATCCATCTATCCTTCATCTCTGAGATCTGTATTTGTAACGGGTTGATTGTACCACCCCACTCTGCTGTTAGCTTTTAGAAAATACTTTTAGGCATTATTTTCCACCATTATCTCTTTAACTTCCTTTTGTTGCTTTTGAATGTTTTGATGCCATTACTGGACTTTCTCAACATCAGATTGCTCAATGTCACATTGTATTCCAGCCAACAAAACACAGTTCTGGAATCCATTCTTCAGATTTTGGCCTGCCTTCTTGGATTATAGAACTTTGCTTAAGGCAGATTTTATTTCTTTTGGTGCTGTTATTTTACTTCATTTGCTGATCACATTCAGGCGTTTGGATGTAAATCGCCATCTTACAGTAGATGCATGCATGTGTCCATATTTTCTTTTGGCTGGTCCGCCAGACAATTCACTCTGTCTAGTGTTTGATTGGTGTACATGTTACATTATTCAAAATACAGTCCAAACAGTCTAGGCTGCAATGCCATGCACTGTTACTAGAGAATAAGTGCTACTTAAATCAATGGAATTTACAACTAAGTATACATTCACTTACTCAGTAAATGCATTTACATCTGAGTAAGTGTGGTTCTCAGTTTGGTGTAGTGGACAGAGTCATGGGCGACAACTTAGACCTGGTTTTGAATCTCTGCTCAGCCACAGAAACTCACTGCAATGGTGGCACTGATAAAACCACCCACTTACCTTGAAAGTCCTATTGGGGTCACTATAAGTCTGACATGTGTTGACAACACATAACATATAAGCATACATAGAATTAACAAAAAAGAGTCATATGGCACCTTAAAGATCAACACTATTATTGTTCTGTGGTTTTAGAATATGTTTCATATTTGTGAGTGGTTAGAACTGACTTTGGCTATATCTTTAACTTCTTATATATATATTTTCAAACTCATATTCTGATAGCCGTTCAGCCACCACTCTGTCAAGACTTAAGATCTTTGCTGGATCAGACCAAAACCCTGACAGGGCTTTTCCCACAGTAGCCAACTAGATGCCCATAATGAGTCCATAAGAAGGACATGAGTACACTTGCATCTTCCTCCTCTTGTTCCTCAGCAACCGGTATTCAGAGGAATATCATGTCTGATAGTACAGTTAACAAATATAAATACATCATAACTAGTAGCCACTGACAGTCTTATCCTCCATGCATCTGTATAATCTAATTTTCAAGCCTTCCAAGCTGATGGCCATCACTACATCTTGGAGTATCAAATGCCACAGTTTTACTATGCATGTTTGAAGAAGTACTTCTCTTTGGGCCTGATCCCACTGCTGGAATAAACGGGCAGAGGGATCCTTTCTTTTTGAGTCAGACTAAAGCCACATGGACTTAGCCTGAATCCAAAAGTTTTGTGTTGTTGTGTTTGCCGCCAACTCCTGTAAAAACAAAGTCAGTCACAGATCAGGCTGGGGGAGACGATCGAGAGGGCAGGGGCCATCAGGCAGGAGAGCAAGATGGCAGACTGCTGGAGGGGGGACTTTCGGGCTTGCAGGGAGGGCGACTGGAGAGCAAGGTGGCAAGCCTGGCAGGGGAGCTATCTGCCTAGCAAAGGGCATTCAGGCTTGTTGGTGGCGTGCTGATTGGGTAGAAGAGTAAGGTGACAGGCTGGCAGAGGACTTTTGGGCTTACGGGGGCATTCGGGCCTGCAGGGGGTGATCAGGCTGGTGCTGGGAATCAGGCTCACAGGAGGGCAATTGGGTGAGTGGGTAGACAAGGTGGCAGGCTGGTGGGAGTGATCAGGTGAGTGGGTGAGGTAGCAGGCTGACTCAGAGGAAATAGGGCTGATGCAGGAGCATCGGGAAGGTGAACAAGGAAGTGGGGTAAGCAAGAGCAAGTTTTTCTCTTTCTGTCTGGGGCATTCCACTGCTAAAGGTTTAGGCATCTGGCTGCAGAGCCAGAGGTTGGGAGTTCAATTCCCCACTGTGCCTTCTCGACAAGGGCTGGACTCGATAATCCACAAGGTCCCTTCCAGCTCTGCAGTTCTAAGATTATTATTATTATTCACACATGTAGAATTTATTTCAATGAATCAACTCCAAATCTGCCTCAAAATAAATGTACCTCTGGCAGAGGAGAAGAAAAGCTTGATCCCTTGGTATACCATTCTGCGCATGCACATGTCTTGTGTATATGCCTAAATTTGAGTTGGGTTTCTTTTAGCAGAACCCGATACAAGAACAGTTTTTATTGTCAGTGAGATTAGGCTCTTTGTCTGCCCTGCAGTGGAGAAAGGCAGTAGAAAGCCACAACTGGAAGAACTGTGAGACTGAGCCATGTGAAATAGAAAGATGTTTCGTCAGAAAGGGTTTAAAATTAAGAGGCAGCAATTGGGAGAAGTACAAGCCTACCATTACTCCTTTATCCCATGTATGAAAAAATGGATGAGATATGTTTATTTCTCTACTTGATACATAAGAAGATAAGAAGAGCCCTGCTGGATCAGGCCAAGGGCCCATCTAGTCCAGCTTCCTGCATCTCACAGTGGCCCCACCAGATGCCTCTGGGAGCACACGAGACAACTAGATCCCTGTCTCCCGATACCCCTCCCCTGCATCTGGCATTTGGAGGTACCTTCCTCTTAAGCCTGGAGATTATACATCCCCATCATGGCTTGTAACCTGCAATGGACTTTTCCTCCAGAAATCTGTCCAATCCCCTTTTAAAGGCATCTAGGCCAGATGCCATCACCACATCCTGTGGCAAGGAGTTCCACAGATTTACAACACGCTGGGTAAATAAATATTTTCTTTTGTTTGTTCTCACTCTCCCAACACTCAATTTGAGTGGATGTCCCCTGGTTCTAGTATAGTGTGAGAGGGAAAAGAACATCTATCTGTCCACTTTATCCATTCCCGGCATAATTTTATGTCTCAAGTCGTGTCCCCCCTCAGGTGCCTTTTCTCTAGACTAAAGAACCCCAAACGCTGTAGCCTTTCCTCATAAAGGAGGTGCCCCAGCCCAGGAATCATTTCAGTTGCTCTCTTCTGCACCTTTTCCACTTCCACTATGTCTTTTTTGAGGTGTGGTGACCAGAACTGTGCACAATACTCCAGGTGCGGCCTTACCCAGGGCAAGGTGGAACTGCAGATGAGAATTATCATAGGTAGGTCTTGCAGGCAATCATTCTTCCATGTGCCCCGCAGCTTTGTACACACATGTATGGGGTCTTTTTAGGTCAGCAGTAGGACACTTAAGATATCCCATTCCCAGGCCCCACAAACCCTTTTTCTACCTCTGCAAAGCTGATTACGGGGCCATTTCTATTGGCTACCATGAGTTTAGGATTTGTTACTGGTGACAATATTTGGTCTTGAATAAAATACATTGCTTTCACAGCTGTTGTCCACCTATTAGTGAATTTTTAATCTAGGTGTATTAATCTGTATGATTAGTTGTTCTACAATTATTATTCAATCATTTTAAAATATCATATTTTACTATAGAAAATCTTCTAATATTATTAACTGTTCTGAGCATGAATTATCATGAAAAAAATAGCATATATATAATGTCCAAATTCTTAAATTTTCTCTCATATTAGCAGAAAACTGTAAGATAGTTGTGAAGCAGTGCTCCTTGTTGTGTGATTTTATTTTCCTTCTAGCTTAAAAAAAATTCTAAAAGTCCAGGGCAATTTCTGCATCAAGACAAAGTCTGAGCATTACTGACTGTCTGCTGAGGCCAGATAAGGCTATGTAAGAGGGACAGTTCTTGCTGTCTTGAAGTCTTTTGAGTAAAACCTACATTTCATTTCCTCCCACACAACAGTTTGCATTTTTTCATGAAAATTAATTTAGTTAGAAACTGAGGGTGCTTTGCCACGAAATGCAATTTATTAAATTTCTGGGAAAGGTAAAATTAGATAGTCTAATATTTTATGTGAGATATCTACTAAAATACTTACTCATAAACATTTCAGTTTGATGCCAAGGGTTTCTTGGTTCAAGCATTATTACTCCCACTTCGAAATTGCTAATAGGTTGGTTACATGAGTAAAGAAATACTATAAGAACAGATAGCTAGAATACGCATTACGTTTGCTTGTAATTGCTGCACTTTCACTTTGCAGTGTTTTCCCATGTTATATACTTATGCCACACAGTGTGAATGGGATAGTCCATGTTCAATAGTCTTTTATCTGGGTCCTTTAAGGAGAAAGGCGGAATAAAAATATTTTAAATAAATAAATACAATTCCTCAATAAAGTGTGACTACAGTAGGACCCCCATATCCATAGGATCAGTATCCACTTATTTACTTCTCTGCTGTCTGAAAATATGATAAACATTAAACAAAAAATCCTAGAAGTATATATTTCTAAAGGTGAAGTTACCAGAACTGGCCACTAGAGGGAGCCAGAGACCATGCTATGTGTAGCATTCACTATTAAAATACTGTCTGCTATAATCTGCGTTTTTCAGCATCTCTGGCAAGGGGGTGGTTGAAACTGATCCCCAATGGATACAGGGCTTGTACTATATTTATTTTGGTTTGGACCTCATTGTTTTCCTTCTCTCATTTTCTCACCATCTTTACTTCTTTCCACTATACAAGAACTTAAGCAATTATATCTCTTTTCTTCCTAGATCATGTCCCACATACTGCCTTCTTTTCACCTCATACAGTCCACCCTTTTCTTCTCAAATCATTATAGGACAGGTGTTATAGAGCCAAGCGGAAGAATACAGAATGCGAATATTGCAGTATATCTTTGAGGGGGGAAATAAAAGTACATTTGCTTTTGATTAAACTGAAGAGGTCTGGAAGGGGCTTTCCCCACCCCTAGAAACCAGTTTCAGCTCCACTTCGGTCTAACCACATTAGCAGAATTTATTTCAAGGTTTCTGTAAGCAACCCAGTCTCGGCACAACCCTCCAACATGCAATAGGGATATAGCAGACCACTATACTACAGGACTCCTGCATTCAACTCTCTCAGCCTGAAGAAAGTTGGATAAAAGCTACAAAAAACATCTCAAGCTTTTTGTAAGTGACTCAAAGACTTGTGATCTATAGTGCAGGGCAGTCATAAGTCACTCTCTCCCAGTCAGAACCCTTTCCAATTTGGTATATGGACACAATGAGCCTCATTTGCTCTGGGATTGGCATCAGCAGGGTTGCTTTTGTAATGTGATGTTTCACACTAAATAAGAATTATTTCTGCTCTGCTTGCTGCTGAGGGTGTAGATTTGGCATAGTAAACTCAATCCTGCTTACAGTGGATTTTCCATCAATTTCTATGAGCAGCTATAACCTTCATTCCCTGAAACATTAAAAACAGCTTCTCAGTATGAACCAGGAAATGTCTTATTACAATAGTGATTGTATTTAAATTTAACTGTGATTATTGTTTATATTCCACATTTCTCTAATTAGCATGAAGTATACATGTCTCATGTTTCTATTCCATATGGATTTTTAGCTTTTTTTGGTCCATGCAAAGGTGATCTAGCGCTAAACTAGTACAGTATATCAATGTAGTGATGAGGTGATCTAGCACTAAACCCTGTCATTTGGATTTTTAAAAAAATTAAAAATACTTTGGAGTGACTAGGAAGAAAGATTGCAGGGCTGAGTGTTCCCACTGTCCAAAACATCATGCCCATCTTAGCGTGTCACCAGAATACCACACATAGCCACACATCCCCATTATTTGGAGAATGAAAGAACTGATCACATAGGAAAATTTCCATTCAAATCACCCCAGCTTGAAAAAAAGCAGAAGCTCCCAGCAGCAATGGAAAAAACTCCGCCAGTTATCTTTGAATCTGGATTGCACCACTTCTCAATTGTTTACTTAAAGGGAATTCTTACACAGAAGTATATTTAAAGACAGTATGCCCTGCCTCTACTATGGTCCATTTTACCTTCACAACTTTTTACTACCACATTCCGAAGCCTACTATGTTATAATTGAGAAAAGATGTACAAGATAAAATATAAGTACTAAAACCATTTGCAAACATAAACTAGTTTATTTATTTATTTTTCTTACATATTTTAATGCTGCTTTCAGCCCCACATGGCCCCCTCGAAAGCTACTTATAAATCAGTGCAGATAATATCAAAATATATTTTTTTCTTTCTCTCTTTTTAAATCATAAAACAAAATTGATAAGACAGCATAGAAAACATGCTTTAATTAACTTGCTGAAAAGTGGAAGGGAAGGTACTAAACAAACCAATAGGGGGAGAGTAAGAACAGACAAAAGAAAATATTTCTTTATCCAGCGTGTTGTAAGTCTGTGGAACTCCTTGCCACAGGATGTGGTTATGGCATCTGGCCTAGATGCCTTAAAAGGGGATTGGACAGATTCCTGGAGGAAAAGTCCATCGCAGGTTACAAGCCATGATGGGGATGTATAATCTCCAGGCTTAAAAGGAAGGTATACCTCAAAATGCCAGAAGCAGGGGAGGGCTATCAGGAGACAGGTATCTAGTTGTCTCATGTGCTCCCAGAGGCATCTGGTGGGGCCACTGTGAGATACAGGAAGCTGGACTAGATGGGCTCTTGGCCTGATCCAGCAGGACCCTTCTTATGTTCTTATGTTCTCACTCACAAAATCCACTTTACCTCAGATTGAAGCAAGAAATGGAACAGAAGATCTTAACAAGTGGGCAGAGCACATAGGTCCTTCAGTGTCCTAGTCTCAAACCATTTAAGGTTTAACAAAAACTACCAGCACTTCTGAATGGGCTAAGAAATACATCAAGAGCCAAAGCAGATTTAACAGCAGTGGATCCACATGATCCTCAGTAACACGTCCCTATCAACAGCAGCTGTATTCCAAATCAATTATAATTCCCAGATCTTCTGACAAAGCCCCACACAGAGTTCACTGCAGTAGTCCAGTTTGGTGGTTGTGATCTTTTGGGTCTGGACCATTAGCTTAGGACTTTTCTCAGAGATATCTGAAAACTCAGTATAAAAGTAAGAGAACAGTGCCACCTATTGAAATGTAATAATAGTATCTGGGTAACAACATGTCTATATAAATGTTTATATGAAAGTATCGCCTATTCTTGCATTTGTATTTTGTAATGGCCACACGGCTCTCCCCTTTTATTTCAATGGAAGATGTCTATACGTTTCTGCAAACAATTCCAAATGATCAGACTAGATTAACTGCTCAGATCTTAGTATTTAAAATACATCTGTCCTTACATGATACTTTTTTCACCCATACATCTTGAAAATTAGCTTGCTTTGGAGTGTCTTGGTTGTCATGGGCTTAATCTGCAAGTCTGATAGGCCAGCCATGCATCTCTGAGGAAATCCCATCAATGGAAGACAAACATACTGTTAGTTTCTAAACTGGAACTGAGTGGCTCATCTAGATCAACTCTTACCCATAGACATTTACAAAGGCAAATGATTTTTGCTTGTATCGTTTCTCTTATTCAGGCTTCTTATCTGCCTTAACAAAATTTGTCCAATTATTGTATGTTTCATGTAGAACAATAGCTAGGAAAATTAAAAATCTTACTGTTATCACTATGAGTATTCCCAGATGGATGGCTCCTGGCATTGCCAATGAAATGACACAAGAACTGGTCCTGCCATTAAGCGAAGTGAGGCAGCCACCTCAGGCAGAAATGCTTGGGGCTAGGGAGCAGTAGCAACATGTTGGAGGCAGGAAGTATACATGTCCTGCAAACTACCCTGTACCCCTAAACTAGACTCCTTGCATGACATGAAAGATGCAGTTCCATCCCACTGGCAGAGCAGACTCAAGAACATGTCTAATTGGCTTCTGACCATAGAACAGGGAGCTTCTCTCAAGCTACAAAATGAAAAGAAATGTGCAACTATTCTATCTTTCCCTGAACGGGTTTTCTGTAGCAAAAGAAAAAAAAGAAAAAAAAAGGAAGAATTAAGTTTGTGTCTTTGGCCACTATTCTATTGAGCTTTCATTGAATATAAAATCTCACCAGCATAGTGTTGCTGGATCACACCACAGGTGGAAGGCCTTGCCATTCTGCAAATGGTGGGCAGGTTTTCTTCACACTGAAGATCAGTTTGCACAATGGCAATGCTTGTGCAAACAGCGTTATCCTGCATCCCTTCACTGGTGGGACTTTCTGTTCAGCAGAGCCCTAGTACATTGACCTATGTTATGTTATGTTACGTTATATTATTTTTATTAACAGCAGTGGTGGCAGCAAAGAGATGTCATAGGCATATGAAAGTTTCGCAACATAAATGAAACAGAGAAGGCTTTCCCTATCCATGTCAGTTTCACTAGAAAATAAAAAGAGAATAGTTGCAGGGCAAATCTGCCTATAAAACTGACAAGGATTCCTCTCACTTCTTCTCACTGAAGAAGAGATTAAAATATGAAAGGAGCCATTTCTGAATGCATAACGTTTGGTAGAATAGATAGATGATGGCCTCTAAAACTGATGATGGATAGATGACCAAATGTTAGCTTCAGAGGGAAAACTTGTGTTCTTAAGTGACACAAAAATGCAAGATGTTGAAATGCAACAGTAAATTATCTTCCTACATGATCATCACCTGATTTAAAAAATCTAATTAAAAAAACCCTGTCATTTCTGTCTTTCACACATGAATAGTGACACAAAGAGAAAGCACTCTAAGGACCTTTATTGGTTTAATTGCCAAAGATTTGCCATCTTTTTCTGTGTGTCAGCCTTTAAAATTCCATATGCCCCACTCTAGGCTGGATATTGAAAGCTAAGGGCCTTGGAAAAATCCACAGGATTTCTTTGGGAATACAGGCACTTTCTAGACTTTAGCTGGGGCTTTTCTACCACTTGAGACTGTGCTTTCAGGGGCTGGGAAAGCCTCTCGGTTATCTGTAGGGTGCTTGGATCCTCCATCTTCTCTCCTGTTTCTGGGCCCTCAAAAGCCCTCTGCTCCTCCATTGGCCCCAGTATGTGTCCAGGCAAGTAACATGACTCAGGACGAGGCCAACAAACCTCTTTCTATTGATCTGCATGGCTGTGAGTGGACCCATAGCTCCAAGGAGCTAATCCAGGAGCTGTTGTGAGGCCGTAGGGACCCTGGAGATCTAAAACCTCAGTCTATAGGTCCATCGTAATCTCACAAGCTCTAAGCGCACAGCCCATGCCCCCTTCCCCTGGATATTTCACCTTAGGGGGTTGGACTTTTACCCAGTTCAGGCCATAAATAATCTATTGTGGAGGAAGAGGGCCATAAATCATTCATAAGTAGGAAAGCGAGGCTTTCTGTTAATATATGTAAATATCATGCAACCCAGTATGTCTGTATGTCTGTATATGTATGTGTGTATATTTATATGTGTATATGTATGTGTGTATACACACAAACACACACACACACACACACACACACACACATGTACATACATATATAATTGTTAAATGTGTTTTACTAGGGTTTGTGTATATAACAACGAATGAGCTGTATTATTTGCAAAAGAGAACATATGTAGCCAATCAGATTGTGTCTAATGTCAGCCAATAGGTGCCTAGAGGGTTGTGAGGGTTCGTTAATTGTCTTTGACAGTTCCAGAGTTTGCGCGGGAAAAGACAGGAACGGGTTTTCATTAAACAATGTTTTATTAACGTAACACGGGTTTTTCTCCACGACAACTTAAACCGGATCATTAAAGGTTTGATTTACTTGTAAACTATTCCACAGCATTGGTAACGTATTCTCGTAAGTGTCAGTTTCTAACAATAAGTTTGCCCAAAGCGCTCAGTATCGGTCGGTTTCCTCTGGCACCCACTCCTTATGGCACATATGGTCCCGCAACAGGGGTGTCGCGCCCAATCCCCCTCCTTCATTCTATTCAACCACTGTAGTGGAGCATGATCCATCATTAACACGAAAGGGGCCCCCAATAGGTAATACTTCAATGTTTGTACCGCCCATTTAACCGCTAACGCTTCTTTTTCTATAGTGGCATATTTTCGTTCTCTCTCTGTCAGTTTTTTACTAATATACATTATGGGATACTCCGCTAGTCCTTTCTTTTGTGCCAATACTGCCCCTATACCTCTATCAGAAGCATCTGTCTGAACCAAAAACGGTAGATTGAAAACTGGGGCATATTGACAAGGTAAATCACTTAGTATCTCTTTGATCTGGTCAAAAGCTTTCTGTTCTGTTTTTCCCCAGCGGACTATTTTACTACTCCTCTTCTTAGTGAGATCCGTAAGAGGGGCCGCAACCTCGGCAAAGTTGGGTACGAACTGTCTATAATATCCCGCTAATCCTAGGAATTGTTGGACCTCTTTTTTGGTCCTCGGGGTCATCCAACCTGAAACCTTTTCGACTTTGTCTTGTAAAGGCTGGATTTTTCCTTGATCTATTTTGAAGCCCAAGAACCTCACACCTCTCTTGGCAATCTTACACTTAGAAGGGCTTACCCTCAGATTGGCCTTCCGTAGGGCCTTTAGAACTCTCTCCAGATGGTCTACATGTTCTTGCCAAGTCTCGCTATAGATCAATATACAGTGGTGCCTTGACTTACGAACTTAATCCGTCCCAGAAGATGTTCGGAAGTCAAAATGTTCTTAAGTCAAATCAGCATTTCCCATTGAAATGCATTGAAACCCATCCATTCCGGCTGTTTTTTGTTTGTATGTAGAGGCACCGGTTGTAAGTCGAAGCAATAGTTCCCATAGCAACTAATGCAAAACTGGTTAATCCGTCCTCTACCACTTTTTTTTTAACCTAAGATGACTTAGGTTAAAAAAAGGGCAGGAAAGGAGGGAGGGAGGGAACAATGGGGAAAAGAGGAAAGAAAGAAGGTCATCACTGGGGCACACAGACCCCTCAGACAAAGGTTTGTGCTTTTAAGCACAAAAAGAGAGAAGACAGAGAGAGAGAAGACAATGGGGGGGAGAGTTTGGAGTCTAAAACACATTTTAAACCCACACATGCTAAACCCACACATTTTACACCAACACATTTTAAACCAAACCAAGCAACTTTTAAACAAAACACATTTTAAACCAATCCTTTGCTCTGCTCTTTCTTTGGCACCATGAGTACTGTTCAGCACACCACAGTACACAAACCCTAGGAGCCACAGAATCCAGCAACCATTATTCCAGCAAACAGACCCCCTCAGCATAGGGGGGGGGGGAGCATAGAGAGAGAGAGAGAAGACAATGGGGGGGGGGAAGACTTGAGTCTAAATTCCATTTTAGAGCACACCAGCCAGCACAGACCCTTGCAAAAAAAATTCTGATTTTAAAACCAAAAGACTAAACTCCATTTTAAAGCACATCAGCCAGCACAGACCCTTGCAAAAAAAAATTCTGATTTTAAAACCAAAAGACTAAAATCCATTTTAAAGCACACCAGCCAGCACAGACCCTTGCAGAAAGAGCCTGCAAGACCCATCAGAGCACAGAAACAGAACCCCCCCAGCCCAAACCTAAGCTGCAAAACCCCTGTACAGTAAATACAGTGTACTCACCCAGAACAGGCAGTCTCTCTGTTTTAAAAAAGAAAGTCAAAAATCCAAAAATAAAAAAATTAAAAAATCCAAAAAAATACAGTACGTACAGTACAGTACCAGGCAGTACCAGGCAGTCTGAAGTCTCTCTCCATATCCACACTCTCTAACCACTGGGGCGAGTGAGGTAGCAGACAAGCAGCCTCTTCACTGGCCAACGGTTAACTGAAAGTTCAAATTTCCCGCTTTCCCCGCCTTCCCCGCTTTTTTTTCTGTTCGTAAGTCGAAGCTCCGGTCGCAAGTCGAAGCAAAATTTTGCAACCGGAGCTGTTCGTAACTCAAAATGTTCGTAGGTAGGGACGTTCGTAAGTCGAGGCACCACTGTATCATCAATATATGCAGCCGCACAATCAGCTACTGGCTCTAGTACCCTGTCCATCAGCCGCTGGAATGTAGCCGCCGCCCCATGTAGCCCGAATGGCATGCGAGTAAATTAATATAAACCTTTGGGTGTGACAAAAGCTGTTTTCTCTTTATCTGCGGTTCTTAACGGGATTTGTCAGTAGCCTTTCACTAAATCTAAAGATGACAAAAATTTAGCTCCTCCTATCTTTTCTAACAGATCTTCCTTTGGCATGGGGTACGTGTCAAATTTGGACGCGGCATTCAACCTCCTGAAATCTATGCACAACCGAACACTTCCATCCGGTTTCGGGACAGTTACGGGGTAGCTCCTCCAAGGACTAAAAGAGGGTTCTATCACCCCTAAGGCTAACATCTCTGTTACTTCTTCATTAATGGTTTCTTTTAGGTGGTGAGGCCAATTTCTTCCCCCAACCCTAACCACCGTTTGTGGGGGAGTATTTATTCAATGTTCTCCCATAGTGGTAAGTCCTGGTTTATTTGAGAACATGTCTCTAAACTCTTTTTCTAACTCTCTAAACTGCCAGATCTCTTCAGGCTCTAATCCTTCCAGTTGCAAAGCCTCTATCGGTAACCTGCACCCTTTGGCTTCTGGGCCTAAATTCTCGTCTTCTGTTCCTCCATAGAAGCTAGCTCTCTCCTTCCACTCTTTCAGCAAATTTACATGATATATTCCAGATTTCTTTTGTCTATCTGGTGTAGCGATCTCATAATCTACTGGCCCGACCCTCTTCACCACTTCATACGGACCTTGCCACCGTGCAAATAATTTGGCCTGTTCAGTAGGTAATAGTAGCAACACCTTCTGTCATGGTTCAAACTGTCTTTTCTGCACTTTCTTATCATACCTTTGTTTCTGTCCCTGTTGTGTTTTCCATAGTTGATGTTTAGCCTCTTTAGCCACTTTGTTCAGATGTTCTCTCATTTCTATCACTTGCTTCACTAATATCTGTGATTCATCTTTCCCTGTCTCCCACTTCTCCTTTACTAAGTCCAACACACCCCTAGGATTCCACCCGTACATCATTTTGAACGGCGAGAACCCTGTGGAGGCCTAAGGAACTTCCCTGATGGCAAACATTAAGGGTGCTACTAATAAATTCCATTGCTTTGGTTTGTCCATAACTAACTTCCGTAGCATTACCTTCAGTGTCTTATTAAATCTCTCCACTAATCCGTTGGTTTGGGGGTGATATACAGCAGTGTGGATAGGTTTGACTCCCAACAAATTCCACATTTCTCTGAACGTTTGGCTCATGAAATTTGAGCCTTGATCGGTTAATACCCCCTTCGGGAACCCTAGTCTAGAGAAAACTTGCATTAACTCTCGGGCTAATACTTCAGCTGTGGTGGATCTCAGGGGTATGGCTTTGGGATACCTAGTGGCATAGTCTACCAGAACTAATATGTGGGTATGCCCCCCTGCAGATCTAAGCAATGGACCTACTATATCCAAGCCTATCCGATCAAAAGGGTGCTCGCCCGGCTGGCTGGTGTGTATGCAGCGCCTCCTGCTCTGCCGCGGCTTCCCTCCGGGCAGCGGTGCTCGCCCGGCCGACCGGTGTGGAAGCGGCACCTCTTGCTCCACCGCGACTTCCCTCCGGGCAGCGGTGCTCGCCCAGCCGACCGGTGTGGAAGCGGCACCTCTTGCTCCACCGCGACTTCCCTCCGGGCAGCGGTGCTCGCCCGGCCGGCCGGTGTGGAAGCGGCGCCTCCTGCTCCGCCGCGGCTTCCCTCTGGGCAGCGGTGCTCGCCCGGCCGGCCAGGCGAGCACCGCTGCCCGGAGGGAAGCCGTGGCGGAGCAGGAGGTGGCGGGCGGACGGGGGGAGTCTGTCTGGAAGAGGCGCCCGGGCCGTTGCCCTTGGCCGGGAACCCCTCGCCCGGAGGGGGCCGAGCGGGAACCGGGAGTCTGCCGCCCCGAAGGGAGGGCAGCTCAGGAGTAGGCACCCACCCGCCCGGATCCGCCCCGTCCAGGTCTCCGGTTCCAGCCCCGTTCACTTCGGCCAGCCTTTGAGGCTCCCTTTCTCTCCTGCCGCCCAGTTCCTGGCTTCTCTGGCCGGTGCCTCTTCAGTTTCTCCCCCGCGCACAGACAGCCCTGGGTGCCAGAGACCTGTGGGAGCCCCGGGATGCTTTTTAAGGTAAGGTGCTGCTTTTTGCTTTTTGAAAACTGTTCTGGGTGGGATTTGCAGGGTGGGTTTGGGCTGGGGGGGTTATGTTTCTGTGTTTTGTTGTTGTTTGTTTTTTGGTGGTTTTTTTTTTTTTTTTTTTTTGCCGCCCCAGCGCGTTCCTATGGGGCTTGCAGTGTTTTATTTTTTTTAAAAAAAAAAATGGGTATTATTTTTTTTTTGGCTGGAACGGATTAATTGCGTTCCCATGCATTCCTATGGGAATGCATGCTTCAATTTACGACCATTTTGACTTACGACCATCTTCTGGAACGGATTATGGTCGTAAATCGAGGCACCACTGTATTAGCAACAACACTATTCATACTAGTCCTTTCTCTTCCTCTTTAGACCTAAGAATCTAATCTTCCAGCACTATCTCATTTCACTTTGTGACAATAACTTTATGTTTAGGTTTAAAAGGCTTTAAGGAAAAAGATAATAAATTATACCTTGGGAGAAAATATCTTGAACAGGATAGTAGATTGTGAGCCAAGAGGATGATTCTTGGGCAACATGAATATAACAGATTTGATGTGTTAACATTTTAATGTTAAAATGGGGGAATTGAGAGAGGGATTAAGGTGTGTTGATTATTGATTGAGTTGCGCCTTGATAGAAGCACAGCTTGATAAAATTTCTATTCTGATTATTTACTTTGCTTGTAATTAGTTGTCCTCAGTTTATTTAAAAAGCAGATTTAGGTCAGAAGGCAAAAAAACACAATGTTCCAGAACATAGGAAGAGTAGATGTCAGCAATAATTAGTAAAAGGGGAAGTTAAAAATTTATTGTTTTGCAGTTTTAGAGATATATAAGAAAGTGTTTTTTGGAATGATGGAGCTTATGCTCAGAGCCATGATTTATGCCCTAAGGTGAAAAGCCCGAGAAATGTTTTTTTGATAATAAAGATAACTCTGATAGAATGTGTTGAAATGTTTGTTATTTAATATTAAAGATTTCCCTGACTGCTTTGGATTATCTCACCACAGTATTTTGAGGTGTTCAGAAGTGGTTTTTTGTTGCATTCTTCCACACAGTCCTAACAAAAGTTAAGTATATCACTGTCATTGTCTATGACAGTGTTACCTTCTGCAAGGTTCACTGCCCATAGTACTGGACTTTGGTAACTTCATGCCTCCATCACCATTTATACTATTAATTCTGTTCTGCTGATGTGACCATTAATTCTGGAAGATGATGGGCAGATCTTAATCTCCTGTCTCAATTTTTGACTATTCTGTCTTTGTTGACCCTGCTGGCAGTTTAAATTCCAATACTGTAATGCTCTCAGCTTCCCTCAAGACACTCAGACCCCTTCAGCACCTCAAGCTGTGGAGTATCACTCACAAAAAATCAGGGAAAGTATTTTTGTTACATTACTGTATTTCTCTGCTTGTCTACTATTAAAGGTTGTGAGCAGAGGCAAACCGGATTACCATGGCATCTGTGTTTTTGACTTATGCGAAGGCACTGCATTTCTTCACACCCTTCTGCACCAACGCTTCAGGCCCTCTCTGGGGTCTGAAAATCATTTATTTCTTATATTATACGGTCACAGACCCAGCTGTCAGTAAATTGACTTCTAACTTGGAAGTAAGAAAATAATGCTTCTCTCCTCATAGTGAAATTAGTGTGGCAGATAGCGTCGGAAGGGCGAGCAACCACCCGCAAGGAAAGGGAACCACCCACGACCTCGCCTCCACGGAGGTCTGCAGCCAACGCTGCTGCAGCGCTGGGGGTGGGGGGTGGGGGGTGGGGGGGGGACGTGAAAAACAATAGGGCGGCGGGGGGAGCCTCTGTGGTGCGCGCGTGCGTATCTTCGACGAAGCGATGGTCGTGGCGTCCCGCCCCCTGAAGCGCCCCGACTCGGGCGCCTGCCGGCCGGCCTCTTCCTCCTCCTCCTCCTCAAAGCCTGGGCGCTGACGTGCTCTTCGCTGGCTGGGACTAGCGTGAGACGTGCGGCTGCTCAGCTGGCCATGGAGGCAGAGGAGCTGCCGCGCGCCGCGCCGCACGAAGAATGCCAGGCGGCGGGGAGGCGGCGGTTGGCGCCCGTCACCGGACCGTTGACCGTTTGCCTTCTGGTGCTGCTCGTGCTGGCGGCCACCATGACTGAGGAGGCGGGGACCGCCGAGGCGGCCCAGGGCGCGGGCGACGAGAAGTGCCATTACTACGCGGGGGGCGAAGTGTATCCGGGCGAGGCATCGAGGGTGCCCGTCAGAGACCACTCGTTGCACCTCAGCAAGACCAAGAGTAGGTGCCCGAGGAGCCCGCCGAGCCCTGAGGGAGAGCGAAGAGGAGGACAGGGACGGGCAAGGGAGAGGCGGGCGGCGGCGCGAAGGGGGGGGCTGTCCTGGCGACCCGCCTTGCCTCGTGTTGTCCTTCTGGGCCGAAAAGGAGTAGCCGTGGCGGCAAGGAGGAGCCCTCCAGCCCTCTTTCTCTTCTCCGCCCTCTTCCTCGCCGCTTCTCCGCGAGGCTGTCACTGCTTGAGCATCAGATAAGAATAATAATCGTCGTGACAATAGAGCCCCCTCCCTCTCCCACAGCTGTGCTCTTTCCCCGTTAAACGTTTATTCTTGGGGGGGGGGGGAGAGAGACTTCCCAGGAGAATGGGAAGGCTGGAAAGGGAAAGGTCGACGTGCGTGTGTGTAAGTGTAAGTAAGAACTTTGCTGAGGATGCAAGAAAAGCGCTTGGCCAGAACCAGCCCTGTTTCCAATGAGGGAAGCCGTGGTGGCCTAAACACGTTTATCGTGGCGTCAGCTTTCCTGCACGGAAGCTTATTGCCACCAAAAGTGTGTTTGGGACAGGTTAACGCACGCGGCCTTCACGTCGTGCCTTGAGTTGCCCATTCAGCCCACGCCAGTGCGAATGAAACCAAAAATGAAGGGGGGCATCAGGGACTTTTTGAACATTCTCCTTCACTCCTTTAGTAGGTTATAATGAAGGTAGGCGCACCTCCCTTCCTGGTGTTTATTTTCCTGTGACTAAACACAGATAACAGCTTTCGGATAGGACACGTCAGATGAAGCTGGTTGGTTTAAAAAGCAGAGATAAAAACATCCAAATTAGTTTGTGCAGAAAACTAAAAGACTTAAAAAAAACATTTAAAAAATTCTGTTCCAAGTATTTTTGGAAAGGCATTCTTAGTGTATTAGCAAAAAGATTTTAATATGTTGTATTTCTAGATGTTTCTCTAAGTCTTAGAAAGAGACTAGTTCCAAATAGTTCCAAATTTTTAATTTTTACAATGACAACGAACAGAAGCTAATCTTTTATAGGATGATTCAAACATTTTGGCATGATTTTTGATAACCTGGGTTCTGTCTTCCTCATGAAACCCCTTTCTTTAATACACAAAGCATCAGAAAAATTTAATTTGCACTGTAAACTATTATTTGATTAATTTTTTTGTTACTACAAAATCCTGAGAAATCAGTTTAAAAGAACAACATACACTTAAAGGCACTTCACTGAATGAAATTAAAATCTACACACAAGTGTATAGGATTGCACTATTAACTGCTGTTCAAATTGTGCTTTGGCATTTTGTGACAGTGAAAAATGTTGCAGATGTACAACTATAAGCACTGCAGTGTAATTTCCTTATCCCCTCATTTCTTGGACCCAACCTAAGCAAAATCTTCACTTAAGTTCTTCCAGGATTTATCCTTTAAAACAAAAACTAACACCAATATCACACTGAGAGAATGTGGAGCTAAAGAGCAATCACGCAAGTGAATATTTTGGGAGTTTTGCATGTACTAGAATGGAAATATATGTTTGCTTTTTACATCAATACATGTGATTAGATTTTATACTTAAAACTTATGTGTTCTTTCAATTTTTAGTTTCTAAACCAGCTCCTGATTGGGAAGGAACAGCGGTCATCAATGGAGAGTTTAAAGAGCTGAAACTAACAGATTATGATGGGAAATACGTTGTTTTCTTCTTTTATCCTCTTGACTTGTAAGCAAACAGTTGCAGTTGTAATACATACATAAATTCACAATGTTTATTGTTCAGAGGGATTGTAGCAACTGCTATTTACTATTTAGATGAGGGACATCTCTTCATTGAAAAGAAAAGATTTAATTGTTTGCATGTTGAAAATGTTAAAAGGGGAAGGGAAGTTGTGGAACTCTCACAAGTTCTATCTCAAAAGATTTTCTAATTTTGTGAAGAAACATACATTTGCTTTTGAATATGAGAAAGTATCAGCCTGTTTTCTGTGCTGAAAATCCTATGTTCAGTCCCCTACAACTCCTGGTATGAGTAGGAAGGTATTCTGCCTGAAACCTTGAGAGCTGCCTGTCTGTGTTGGCAGTACTGGGACCAGATGGACCAAGGGTTTGACTTCATGTAAGGCAGTAGTTTCCTAAATCTTTTAATCTTTCCTGTGGCCGATATCCAATGTTGTGCTGCTCTAGTGTTAGCACATGGAATTTCTTTCCTTCTACTTGAAGTCAAGTGAAAATTGGCACTGGGAGCACATTTTGTGTTCTATGTTGATTGCTGCCTACTGTTTTAATTCAGCTGGAAATATTTTTGGCTCATTTAAAATTTTTCAGTGTATTTTGGCATTTGTGACATTGTTTTTAGTAGTGCTCATGTTGATGTAACTGCAAAGATAATGGCTGAAATCCTGTTGCTTAGCATATTAAGTTGCACTAGAATGGGCTATTGAATTAGTAGGGATTTGATAAGTCAGTTCCTCTGTAGGTTCATTGATTAAAATGGCCCTACTCTAGTGTGACTTACTACACTGATCTACAGAATCTCAGCCAAGCACTCTTTGTTGCGTGAGGTAATGTACATGCAGAGTTTTAAAAATATGAAAATCTTTATCATCAGCATTCCTTCAAATATCAAACCAACAGAGCATGCTGCCTAGGATACTGAGAGCAAAACAGGATCTCCAACAAATAGTTGTCTCTTCACTCAGAGGACGTGTCGTATAAACTATTAATGTGTAAATTAAAAGGAAAAGAGATGGCCAACCTTCCTGACAAGGATACATGCTAAGTGCTCTCTCTCTCTTTCCAGCCCTTTCTTCACCATACTGTATAACTGTAGAGCTTGTAACCACCTCTAAACTCAGCCCTTTACTAATAAGGAGCATACGTAGTGGAGAAAGGTTTCAGAAGAGTTGGGGGGAAAGTCTACTTTTAAGATGCTGTAAGTCCAGCTATTTCCTTATCTGCAATTGGCATCTCAGATGTTCTGTGCACGTTCAACAGAAATTGAATACATAAATAAGTTCTAAGGGTCTCAACAGAAATCAGGGCTTCTTAGCACACTACATACATTATAACCCCACTCTGTAATATCTTATGGAGTCTAAAACAGGTGCCACTCTTGACAAACTCTGATCCTAGCTTTCCTATGATTGTCAGGTCCACTTGGCCAATAGCTATTGTCCTGACTAGAACCTGCTGACTGAAATTATTTAGTTTCATAATCTCATTCATGTGTTCACAATCCATTTATCACTTTGTCTGTTATCTGCACTTTGTCTATTATCTATATCCTCATTTGGTCATGGGTATCTGTGGAAATATATCAGTCGTGAACATGTATTTCTGTGTCTGAGGAAGTCCACAGAAGCTCACACTGAAGTAAAACTGTTAGTCTTTCATTTGCTGTAATATTTGGGATTTTTTCTCCTTTTTTTGGTTTAAGTATTTTTAAAAAATTCTTGTTTGTTCTAAAAATGTTGTGAGCTGTGTAACTCCCTTCAGTACGAGAAAGGTGGCATAAAAATGCAATGAGTGAATGAATGATTTTTTTGTTTTCTTTCACTAACAGGCTAAGCATGCTTAGCCAAGTCCTCATCATATTTGCTTATTCGCTTCTAAATTTAATTCTTTTAAAAAAATTATTGTGTCTGGAGAGTTCCCTTGAATATACAAACATAAATAACATGCCACAGATTTGTGGAGGCCGCTACATCATATGTGAAGTATTTCAATTTACTCAGTATAACAAGAGTATACAGTAGTTAGATTTCTAAATTGAAAGGATAAGATGGTCTTGCGTTGTACAAAATATAGATCTTGACTATTGTTTATAGATTGTAAGTCTCATTTTGAATCTAGTAGTATGTTCAAAATATTTATGTTACCATGTAAATGTTTATGGTATTTTTACCAGCAGATGTGTCATTGGGGTACCATATGTACTGAATCCAGCATTGCAAGAATAGTACAGAAGGATTGCAGCTGCTAGAAATGTTTAAACATAGGTGTTTGTTTATAATAACAAAAATAGTAGTATAATGTAAAAATATTATCATATATTGACTGAAATCCAGTTGTTTAACATAGTAGATCACAATTTGAGTAGACCCAGTGAATCAGTAGAATTTACAGAGGATTTGACTCACCAGATCCCCACTGATTCAGTGGGCCTACTGTGGTTGCAACTAACTGTGCCATCTTGTTGGAATATACAGTATTGATAATGATTTTAATATTTTATATATGTAATATAGTTTATTAATGTAAGATAAAGTAAAGATTGCAGTGGGAAGAATCTTGTTTTTTCATACATTGCAGGAAATATGTTTTCAGGAAAGGAGTTTATCTGTACATTAGTGGTAATAACAATGATAAATATTCTTTCAGTTCTGTGAAATATAGAATTTAATCTTCTGTTTTGTTTTAATTTAGCACATTTGTGTGTCCAACAGAGATAATTGCCTTTAGTGACAGAGTTGAAGAATTCAAAGCAATTGGTGCTGAAGTAGTAGCTTGTTCTGTAGATTCACAGTTCACTCATTTAGCATGGTACGTTGTTTTCCCATCTCTTTTTTAAATCCAGGTTATTGATAACAGGCTATTTCATCTTATATGTAGAAATGTGGTTAGGACACCCAGGAACCAATCCAGCTAAATCTGTATGTGTGCTGTTAAGAGCCCACAACTATTCCATAAGTACAGTTTTTTACTCACAAGGGGCCTATTGACTGGTGAGGAGCTTAATAGCAGGAAACTCCCATTTGTAGACTACTGTGTATAAAATAGGATGGGGAGTATATAATGGCCTACTTGATCTAGGCAGTGAAACATTGAGCTGCATTTATGTACACCTCTGTAGAACTATGGATGTGCACACAACTGTTGGTGGGGATATTAAGCATTTATAGTATTTACATTTGTGACCCTTTATAATAAATTCATATGCAAGAATCCAGTTGAATATTTAAGCATGTGTAAGGACAATGACATGACTCAGAATGGCAAATAGCGACTTTTTAGCAAATCTCCACTCAAATCCCTAGTCATATGTAGAGTTATACAACTTAGCATATTACTAGGAATCCAGTTGGGGACTTGTTAATGGCATTCTGGGTATAATGTGGTTGAGGGTTTTGTTTATATGATTTATTGGTCAGTAAAGCATTTATTACTTGTACAACATTTTAGGTTGAGTCAGCAACTGGCCCTCCCTATATTTTGAGATTGCAAGTCACAAGTCGTATGTGTTTTGTTTTTAGGGGGGAACCTCAAGGGTAACCCTGATTTAGACCAGTGGTGAGAATTTTATGGGGCTATCTTGATCTTCAGTTGATTTTTTTTTAATATTGATCTGATAGAATTAAATCCACAGTGGTGACAAAATGTGTTTTGAAAAATGTATCGATTATAGATCCAATATGAAGGTGATTGTAAATGTAAAAATGAATATGTAAATATATGAAGCAATTTGTGCTGAGGTATTTGGTGTTCTTTATTGCAATAGGATTAATACACCACGAAAACAAGGAGGACTTGGACCAGTGAAGATACCACTACTTTCAGATTTGACACATCAGATTTCAAAGGATTATGGAGTTTATCTAGAGGACCAAGGACATGCTCTTAGGTATATTAACTATTTTGCTTCCCCTTCTCTTTCTCAATGTTCCATCAGCCATCACTTATCATAGGATCTTGTTTGGGGGGAAAAAATTGTGGGCCCTTCAAGTATGTGTTTTTGATGCATAGGTTAGAGTTAGACTTAAAGGAGTTAGCAGGCATAGGTCTTTATATATGGATGGAGTAAGTTATTGTGAGTGGATGGTTGTGGGTTTTCTGGGCTGTTTGGCCGTATTGTGAGTGGGTTTGGGCTTTCCCTCCCTTGGTTCCAAAGGCCCAATGCTATCGACTCCATACATGACTGGAGTCATAGGATTTTGTAACAATGGTTTATTTGACTTTAACGGATTCGAGTGTACAACAACTTCTGCTGGTCCAGTGGGCCCCCCAACTTGGGACAAATCTATCCAACCATAATGCAATTCCGGTGTCCAAAACAAAGTCCTCAGTGTGGGTAAACTCCAAACCTTTCCCAATCGGTGGGCTTCCTTAGGGGTTTGCTGCGGCTGGGACAGATAGTCCCACAGCAGGGGTGTCAAGCCTACTCTTCTTCTCACGGCAGGAGAGAAATCACCTCCGGGTGTCCCTCCTTCTTCCAGGGAGCTTTCTTTCTTAGGTACATGTATACTGTGCATTCCAACGGTTCAATTCTGTCTATTTGTACTTTTATCCCTTCACTCTCGGGGCTTCTAGATTCCCCCCTACCTCTCTGACTTACATGTGGGTATTGGCTGATAACCCTGCCTACATTCTACCTCTTTCAGAGGGAATTTCATGTGCACCTCCTCATGCAACCACGGGTCTTCTAACTCTAACCATCTCCATCCAATTGAGATATTCCCCTTTATTTCAGCTTCTCCTCTTTCTCTCCCGCTCTTTCCCCTTCATCTCCTCTCCCCAGTACTCTACCCCTCCCTCCTCAGTAGTCAAAAAGCTATGATTGGTGGAACTCCTTCCACTATCACCTTCCTGTTCTGACTCCCTTCAAATCTACTGCCTTCAGTATCCTGCATCTTTAATTGGGACACGTTGGGTAAAAGGGTATATACCAGTGGTGGCGAACCTTTTTGGGCTTGCGTGCCCAAACTGGGGAAAAAGAAAAAAAACGGGGCGGTGTGCCGCCGCCATGGCGGAACCGGAAGTGGCGGCGGAAGGGGGAATCCCGGGCACGGAGGTGCCTCGAGACCCCACTCCGGATCTGCCACAAGCACCAGCTGCTCCGGATCCTGACCTGCTGCCTGTCCAGGCACCAGCACCGGTTGCAGCCGCCTGCTCAGGTTTGGCTGCGGGGGGGAGAGTAGCGATCCGGTGACTTATGGCTCGTGTGCCGGCAGAAAGGGCTCCGCATGCCATAGGTTCACCATCGCTGGTATAGACTGTCTTGAATCCTTCAGCCTTAGACGATGGAGGGGATGGCTCACTTCTGGGTCTAGCACCTCTCTCCTGCTATTCCTCACAGCTATTTTTCTTGTTCATTTTCTTGTTAATTTCTCTTTGTTTTTTCCCATATATTTCCAGAGGCCTCTTCATTATTGATGACAAGAAAATTCTGAGACAGATAACAATGAATGATCTTCCTGTCGGTAGATCTGTAGATGAAACTCTTCGTCTAGTACAAGCATTCCAGTATACTGACAAACATGGAGAAGGTATATTTGCTTTTAAATACTGTCATAAGTGAGCATTATTTAATGAGTAGTTGTTGCAATTGTGGAATCTTGTTCATTGTCATTTTTCCTTTAGAATTTCACAGTTCTAAGATCTGGTAGCCCTGAAGTTGTAGCGTCTTCTCCCCCTGTATTCAATTTAGAAATTGCCATAAAATTGAAAGTAGTACAGTGAATTCTTTTCTTCATCCTTTGTACAGATGTACATTCCTATCTGAAAGCAGAGGTCAGTAACAAATGAGACAAAATAATTTCCTAGCTTTATAGCAGCTAGAATTGAGCCATAAAACTCTGCCATTATAAGTAGGGAAGCATTTCCATTGGTAACAAACACACATTGCCTTATGGTGAACTATAATGAGCTAACCATCTGTATCTCTCTTAAAATTATTTAGAATACCAGCTCAGCAGCTTGCATGTCTAATATTTTATTTATTATAAAGTGTGCATTTCAGCCTTATTGTGGTCTCATAACTTTATATTAGTAAAGGATCTAATTCTATACTGATTATGTTGCTGGGTATGTTACTTTTGATTCTTTTAACTAAAAACAAATAGCTTGCAAAGTCTTATGGATACAGATTTTCAAATGAAATTTAAATCTGTATTTCGATAGTTTGCTGTCTTCAGTTCAGAACATATTCTGATTTTTCTCATCTTTGTAATAGATCTTTGGCTACAGTAGGGGTAATCTGCAGAACAAGAATAGGAAGGCAGCTTTTTAGACTGTCAGATTAACATCTCATTTCATTGCCTTCTCAGTTTGCCCAGCTGGCTGGAAACCAGGCAGTGAAACAGTAAGTTAGTGTTTATATACGTCATCATATGAAAAATAGCAATTATTGTCCTAATTTGAAAAAGAAGTTTGTCTTATGCAATGTAGAGAATATCACTACAAGCCAAAAGCATCATGCAAGCAATTCAGATGCCATTTGCACCCAGTTATGTGCCCTGTAAAAAAACATTAAACTTTGCTATGGGACTTTGTGACATTTCATGATTCACGTTTTGCTAATCACCCGGTCACCCTGTAGTGGCATTTAAGGTTTGGGTTGTCCCTGAACTGATAGTTGTCAACATCTGTTTAGTGATAATTTTTCTGAGATATTCATGAAAAACAAAGCACTTAACTTCCTCTACTTCTTCCAGATACTTTAACCTTAGGAAGTTAGTGTGTGGTTTTAATTAGTTTATTCACTCAGGACAGACATCTATGAATAGCTCCTCCATGTTGTTTTTCACCTAATTTCTATTTCTCCTTGCTTTTCTAGCATGTGTTAAACTCTCGGTTACTAGAAATCTTAAGGGGGGAACTGAAGGGGGGAAAGAGAAACTAATTTTAAAAAGAAGCTTGTGTGTTACATTGCTGTGTGAAGAGTTAGCATAATTGTTTCATACTAGATTTGATATTCTTCCTTAAACTGTACAGCAGTTCAGTAGGGAATATTTTGTTGGGTTAATTTATAAACTCAACTCTAAAATTGCATTTCCTGGATTTTGTTAGTTATATAGGATGTGGGTTGGGATTTATTTATTTTTTAAAGAAAGATGGTGTAAAATCTATGTTATATCTAAACAGTGCATTCAGGTGTGTGCCTATGTCTATATATACAACTATACACATACATGCTGAAGTATATTTATATGTGGAGCCATGCTTTCAAGCATATGTTAGATCAAACCTGAAGATGCTATGCGGTGGTGGTGGTTGAGAATAACAGTTAAATACAGATGTTAATTGAGATAAAACATTTTGGGGCAGATGTGAATCAGTAAAAGCCTCATTGCACTTTGTTTAGCATGATTTTTAAATGGCTATTTCGAATTTGATGATGATTTTTCTCTTACACAGATCATTCCAGATCCTGCAGGAAAATTGAAGTATTTTGGTAAAGTGAACTGACTCCTTTCTTCTAGATACACAACTGACAACTGAGAAGTTACCAATAAAGTTGCATTGCTTTTGATAATTGTATATAAGTTTGTGCTGGAGGTTTGTTGGAATATTGTTTTGGAATATATGTGATGAAGGCTCCCTCTAAGCAGAATGACAGCACTAAAGAGGTGAATCACTACCAAAATATTAGCATCCAAAATTACTTCTGAGTTAGATACCTAACCTTCTCTTAGTCACCCAAATAGCTGAATCCACAAAGCATAACCTGACTATATATTTATTTTAAAATAAGCAAAACTGAGTTTAGTGGAATTTAATAAGCATACAGATTACTGTAGTTGTAGAACAACCATAGATTCTGAATCCATCGTAATATTGAGGGCAAAATATTTCAGGAATAATAACAAATTGTCGTTCCCAAAGAATTCTTTCACTCCAGCTATTCCAGTGAGCACATGCAGGTTGTACATTTGAAAGATTTCAATTCAAGTGTCCTGCATTTTTCACACTCCCATGCTTTCCAAATGTATTTGCCACTAGAGTATGTCATTACTCTCACAAAACTTGACATTTTCCCTTTAGCATATACTTTCAAATTTAATAGAATAAAATAGTCCATTTTAGGATGTACTGAACCTTGTATGATCAAATGCAGCGATTCAGCCTTTTAGTATTTTGTCACCATGTTTTTAAAAAAACATGAGAGGTTTTTTTTAAAACCAAATTGTCAAGGGGAACCTTTACCTTTACCTTTTATAAGCAACATACTAGTCAGTTTGGGTTGACCATTTAGTATCCTAGTTTGAATTCTTGCAAAGAAGGCAATATGAAATCTCAACTCAGTCAGTACACACAGTAGTAGTGTCTGAATCTCGGCCAGTTGAAATCTGTATGCAGAGGAACAATACTATCCAATAGATAGTCACTGAAGTGATGTGAAATTTCTCCCATCTACACTGAAGGCATGACTGAATTTCAAACCACTAGTTGGGGGGAATTACCTTCTCATTATTTAAAGTGCTACAGCTGATAAACTAAAATAATGATGAAACACTCCAGCTAATAAACTGAAATGCAGCCAGCACAGAGAAATAGAAACATTCACAGAAAGAGTAACAGATGCTAAAAAGGCGGTTTCTCGTTATTTTAAGCAATTAGTTAGGGAAGATAGTTCCAAGATGGTTCCTTCTTAAGAAAAAACACTAATTTTGGCCCAGGGAGGAACTTGCATTGTGCATTTAATGTTCCATGCTATCTCAGAGATAAAATAATGGACTAATTAACAGTAGCAGTTGATCAGTCCTGATGAGCTAACCTGCGTTTTCACCACTGTTGTATCAATTGCATTCTAAAGGAAGCTTTCGACAAAGTAGAAGTACTATTTTGAGGCTACCTAATAAAAGTAGTGTTTTTCCTGTAGTGGAGGTTATACTTCCTACTTGCTTCTGATAGGCCAGAACTGAATAACCAATCAGAATTCTCCAGGGCTCCTTCAAGAGGAGGGAATAACCCTGAGGAGACAGTTCTTTGGTTCCTGCCTCACATTTGGTTGATGCACTTCTTGTCATCCATGTCCCAACTAGCCATTTTCGTCTCTGGTAGAAGAATGTTTTTTTAGAAAGTTATTTATGCTAGACTGGTCCATAATATTTGGAGAACTGATTGATCAACCCAGAAGATTGGACTGTGATCTACCTGTTTGCAGTAGAGTCAAAAACCTTTCCCATACTTCTTGCTCAGTCTGTGAATCCTTTATGGCAGTGGCGGCAAAACTTTTTGGGCTCGCATGCCCAAACTGGGGAAAAAAACAAACCCCAGTGGGCAGCATGCCGCGTCGGCGGCGGAACCAGAAGTGGCAGCAAAAGGGAATCCCGGGCACTGATGTGCCTTGAGACCCCACTCGGATCCACTGCCAGCGTCAGCTGCTCCGGATCCACCTGTCGAAGTGCCAGCACCACAGCTGCAGCCGCCTTCTCAGGTTTGGCTGCGCGGGGAGGAGTAGCGATCCAGCGACTTACAGCTCACGTGCCTGCAGAAAGGGCTCTGCATGTCAGTGTGAGACCAGGGGTGGGGGTCGTGGTCCTCTCGCCGGAGTGCCGTCCCTTCCCCACACTGTGGAGAGAGAAATACAGACTCTACCCACTTCACCTCTCAGGAAAACAGAACAGCGGGGGAACAGACCCGGGACTTGGAGAGGGAGATACAAGGGTTAACGGTTGAGGAAACTCAAGGGAGGTTGGCGGGAACAGAAGGAAGAAAGAGGGTGGAGATAGAGGCGGGAACAGCGGAGATAAAAAGAAAGGACAGTCAGTTGCCTCCAGGCTGGGAATGGGTCTGGATGGAGGATCCGTGGACTGGAGTTTGGGAAAGACTAAGAGTACCGAAGGAGGAGGCTGATTATAGGATGAGAAGGGAGATACCCCCGAGACCCTCCTACTGGGGTGAAGCAGAGGCTAGAGAGTGGCGGAGGAGACTAAGGGAAGAAAAGGAAAGAGAGGAAAGAACGGATAGAATGGAGTGTGAACGAGATGAAGAGGAGAGACTACAGGGAGGACCCTGGGCGACCCTTACGACAGCCGGAGATGTCAGGTGGACCGAACCCCGAGATGATGACACCATACCCTTATTGGAGGGAGAGATCGGAGAGGCGGTAAAACCGGATGCATCGATAGATTGGCCGGGTCCTTGGAACACGACTGACGGTAACCCATTCCTGACTGAAGGATGGAAGCCCCTGCCAGACCCGTTGTCGGCTGGATAAAAGTTATGGGACAATTTCGTTGATACCGGTTACTTGTTAAACACCCCAATAAATCTCACTCCTGTTTCAAAGTTACACAAGTCTCATGATTTATTCAAACAAAAAGGAGAACCACAGAGCGAACCCTCACAGCCAGTTGTGGCACGCGTGCCATAGGTTCGCCATCGCTGCTTTATGGTAAGTCCAATAATCTCACAGGTACTAAAAGAACAGCTCATGTGCCTCATATAAATTCTGGAAACAGTCAAGTCCCAAACTGTCTAAACGTCTTAAGGAACAAAACTAGGGTCTTGCATTCTTCCAGCTGTAGAAACATCAGGGGAATTGCAATAGACTTCCTGAAGAAAGAATTTTGTCCCTAAATATGTTGGGCTTACTAAATGTATGTCTGCAGCCCTTTGAGACTTGCCTCCTGAAATAAGTCTAGAACAATTCACTTCGAAGTTCACACTGCTTAGGGACTGATTAGATGAGCTGTTCAGGAAAGCTTGTCCACCACTAATAATTTTCTCAATTAAAAAATAAATAAACTAGAGAAGCTTCCAGGCTTTACAGGAACACCATCTGAAAACCTGCCTTAACCAAATAATAATCCATGTTGACAAAATAGCATGAGATAGGATACCAACTAACCTAGAAGATAATCTAACTGGTGTGACTTAGAAGAACAAATACATTATTTTAATTAAGTATATATAATTTTTACTAAAAGCATACACATTTAGTAAAACATTTCCGCATATGCTAAGAGAGTATGAAAAGCTGGATTCATTATATGTTCTTGATCAATCCAAGTAAGTTACAAGCAACTTGGCACAGTAGTAACTGGCTATTGTGTCTTGTGAAAATTACCTTCTAACTCTGCATAGTTTGTGCTTTGTCCTGAGCAGCAGTCAGCATTATAATTGCAGTTCTATTATATGATTACTGTAGGGGTTACTGCAACCACAGGGAGATTTGCATCAATGGGTGGCATCAGATTTGTCAACACTTCTCTTCCTCCAAGAGTTTTCCTTTCCTCTCAGCATGACCAGTCTATGGATGGTCCATACTGGCAGCCAAGGTCTTAATGTGGCTTCCACACCATGCAACTGATTAACCCTTTCCAGGTAATGTATAAGAATTTACATAGTTTCATCATCTGGCAAGTCAGTGCTCTTAATTTAAATGGTATATGGATCACTTTCTCTGAATCATGAAGAATATAAATCCAAAGGAACAGAATTTCATGTTAAACTTACTTCCTCTGCCCCAGACTTACAAGGTAAGTTTTCTTTACCTTCTCAATGACTTCTGATAGTCATTATATTGTATTAACTACTCTGTGTAAAAAAAGGAAATACACAAAATACAAGAAATCAAAGTCAAGCTAACATGATTTATATAAATAGCAATAATATCTAGATACAAAATTAATTGCTTTGGAGTATTTCTGGATTTGAGATAGTTTTCTGAAATCATAATACTATTTTTGAGCTGATGTCCTGTCACACCTCTCTCTGATAAACAGTGTGCCAGAAGCTTCCATGGCAATCTCTTTCCAAAGGTAGCATTTTGGTATGGTGATATCACATGTTTTCTTTCATAGTAGAATCAAAATGCCGCTTCCCATCCAAATATAACATGGATTCTAAAACAAAACAAAAAAAGGGAGGGAGGGAAAATGCTCAGGACAATCTATAGCAACACTTCTTAAAGTTTCTTTAGATGACATAGTTAAACAAAATGCTCAAGTCACTTCATTTTTCACACTTATTCTTGGCATACTAAAGGCTCCTTGGGTTTTTGTTTTTAGCCTGCCTGTTCCTAGAGTAAAGATGAAAGCAAGAACTTTTCTCCCATCATAACTGAGAGTACCTGAGAAGTTCATATGAAAGACAGTGAAAAATTTAAACATACTGAAAACAGGCATGAACGAAATAGATAAAGTAGAATGTAAACTGCATGAACAATGAAAACAGAATACACAAATTACAATAGTACAGGTCAGATGAATGAACTCGGGTAGAAACTGGGATGTGAAGAGCAGTATAGGGAGTGAAACAGCAAAAGTGAACTCTTCTTGGACCCAGTGACCTTACAAAACAGTGATTCTTAAACCATCATCAGAGTTACTGTGAGATGTGCATCCAAACACCTACTCACCTCCATATGTCTTGGGGACAATATTTGGTATCTCCTTTTCTATCATAAATGTGAAATGGAAGACATTGGTTGTCTGGTGGATTCTGGAATTTGGATCATAAACTCCACTATACACTCGAACTTGGATGTAATTTTTTTCAGTGTAGCATACCTTGAAAATATTAAGATAATAAAGTTACTGGATTTGCAAGTAACAGTTGAACAAGGTAGATGTAACATTGTACACTACTTGAAGAAGGAGGTTTCTGACTTGGGATTGGTGGCTGTCAGAGTAACCTAATTTATTCATATAAATATGGTCTATAAAGATTATCAGATGAAATAAACATTACCTGGGAAGAAAGCAGCAATAAGGATCCAATCTCAACTGGTTTTTGAAACATTATATCATCTACAGCCACAACATACGGCCTGAAATTTCTGGAATAAGAGGAAAATCAGTTTTTAAAAGGCAAACATGGTAAATTTTATGTTCTGAAGTACATGTAACAGAAACTAGCAAACTGGGAATTTGTGATAGATTATATCCTGTGAGGCCAACCAGAAATTAACAAAGAGAGGCTCAGTGAGAACTGTTTCAAGAACTGGTTTGTCCAAAATATTAAAATCATGTCATCTTATACCATTCAGCTGATCCTGGTGAATCCTACTGAAGCTCCTGCTCAATCTCAGATTCCTACATTTTATCATGCAGTACCATACATATAACAGGATTAACATCCCCATGCATATATTTGGGAAGGAAGCCTGGATGAATATTTGAGCAGGACCAGATCTTTAGGGCTGGCACAAGGCCATGTGGACTCCCAGAAATCCATTTCTTGCACTCTGGTTCTTGCAAGTAGCCCTCTTCTCTCTTGCAATTCTCAAAAGCTAGCAGTGTTTGTCAGAGTCTAGACAGAGGTGACTGGAAGATTTTGAGAGCTTTAGTCCATAACGTAAAATTGTAAAACAAGCTCTGGTGTTTGTCTCCCACTTCTCTACTGCACAGTTTTCTCCCAAGAGATATAGCCCATACACATCACCAAAGGGAAACCCTCAACACCTGATGACCAGAGCTTATTTCTCACAATAAAATTGCTTGTGTGATCCCTGGCTGCCACCATCTTGAATGTGGCAATACGAAGTTCACTGTGAACGGCAATATGCTATACAACTCACCAGTTTGGTGCAGTGGGTAAAATGACAGACTAGGATTCAGGAAGCCTGGGTTCAAATCCCCACTCAGCCATGGAAACTCACTGAGGGTGTGCAACTGGTAAAACCACTGCTTAAATGTCTCACCTCAAAAGCCTTGTTTGGGTTGCTTGATGGAACATAAGAACAAATAGAACTCAAAAACCCTATTCAGAACAAGTTTGAAATAAATTTGTTGAGATGGCCAACAGTGCTGGTTTACCTTTCACAGGGCTCCAACAGTTGATAATTTGTGATGATAATTACTGCAGAATGATCTGTCATTAGGCATGCAGTTTGCAAATCATATATTAAGATTCATATCCACAATTTAATACAACATTTAGTTCGTGATACTGCAGCGGGCCAATATGAAGCAGATTTTGCTGCATGAAAGAATCATACTAGAAATCACCTAGTAACTCTAATGTGGTAAAGTCCTAAGACTATGTGTTTTAAGAAAGTAAGAAGAGTAGCAATTACTAACATCTTTATTGTTCAGCATAGTAGATGTTTATTGTGCCACACATTGTAGCTTTTCACTTACCACAAAGGGCATACTCTACCTACCTGTTCCTATAAAATTAACCCAGATACCTTTGCACACATGGAACCTGTAAAATAAATTAGTTTTTGTGCTTCCTTTATATAGTCTTTGCCTTGTTCACACTGAATAGGGCAATCATATGGGGAGAAATGGCCTTTCCATACACTGCTAAGAAAAGAGGGAGCGGGGGGGGGGGGGATGCTAGATGAGCCCTTGTCTCCTGCTTCTGAAATGTATTGGGTGACAGACATATTCTCAACTTACCCATAGCTGTAGGCACAAGCCCATCCAAGTTCATATGCCTTTCTCATGAGGAATCCCCCAAAGATTCTGTTGAAAATGTTACGTTCCTATATTGAGATATCAACATAGACACTGAATGGTGCAGTTACATAAACTGTTACCTTAAACTGCATCTTTATTTCCAATTTTCCATCAAGCTGTTAAGAAAAATTGAAGCATTTTATCCTATTACAATACATCACAACAAAAGACACAGAACTCATAGCTGCAAGGTGAGTTGTAACTCTGAAAAATGAGAGCAAGACCCCTTTATGGGCATAATCCACACTAACACCAGTCTAAGAAACAAAAATAATGACCTAAGTATGTCAAATAGCCCAGCATCTCAGCCATCACCCTTACAGGAGCCAGCAGCCAGGGATGCTTAACTATTATGCTTGGTAGGTCATTGTGACGATTGCCCCATGTCACTCATGCCATTCATAGTCATGAGCTGATCTGCATGAGCCTATGAGAGGACTGGAGAGGCGGAGTCAGCAGCTACATGAGGCTTGGCGGGAGAAGGAGGAGTCAGATAGGGACTGGTTAGTCAGAGAGAGAGGGAACAGATACTGAGTGATAAGGCTGGTTAAGAAAATAGGTAGAGAAGGTGGTAATGATACTGCAAGAGAAAAGTATGTACTGAGAGAACTGTTAATGATTTGCTTGTGTATAATGTTTATCTGAAGAACTTCTGTCATTATTAAATCTGCTTCACTTCAATAAATAAGTTCTGTTTGTATTCACAAGACAAGCGTTCCGACAAACGTCATTTATATTGTGGATTGAGGTAATCCACTGGTGGCAGCGAGAGGAAAACGCGACGGGAGGCTTTGTGAGGGCAAAACACGCAGGTGCCACAAGGGGTGAACGCCACAATTGGTGTCCAGCGGCAGGATACGAAATAATCCAGTAAAGCCAAAGTTTAAGGGTGAATTTTCTAGAGTCGTGGGTACCTTTTAGTCAGAGGTCTGTGGTGAAGAAGTGGGTGACCTGCTAGAGCTTTTGTGGAAAAGCTTAGTGGCGGGGCTTCTGAACCCAGATCTGGGGGAACTAAAGATAGGGAACCAACTCTAAAGGGAAAATTCTTTTGTGTTTACCTCAGAATTTGAACAGACCCAGTGGGCTAGCTTGAAATCCAAGGCTCTGAGAGATAAGGGAGCACTGGTGGATAAAAAGTGGAAGCCAGGGTCAGAGCAGATCTGAGGTGATAGGAAAATAAAAAGCAGAGGCTTGAAAATAGAATTTGTTTTGTGTCTGGAGGCAAGAAGGTTGTCTCAGACCAAGAAACATCGTGGCTGGTGTGAGGCCAGATAAAGTGTAGCCATCTTTAGCTGCCGATTGAGAGCTACATAGTACCCCAGAAAAATACTGGGAAAAGAAAGCAGTAAAAGTGTGTGTTTTTTAAAAGGCCTGACTAACTCAGCAATAGAAACCAGCTCCTTTTATTAATAAAGTACATACTTATGCCACCCAAAAGAACTAAAAAGCCAGTAATGGAGGAAATTCATCCTCAAGAGGCACAAAGTTTACCTCAGGAAGTGCAGGGAAATGGAGACCCTCTAGCTCCAGTGGAAACAGGAGGAGACTCATGAGGGTGCCTCAGAGAGAGAAAGTGTTCTAACCTCCCCAGATTTTGAAAAATGGAAACTACAACAAGAATTTAAATTGAAGGAGCTAGCTATGAAAAACCAATTAGAATTGGAAAAAGCCAGGGCTGAAGAGAAAGCTAAGGAACTAGAAATCAAAGCCAGGGCTGAAGAGAAAGCCCAGGAGCTACAGCTCAAGGAATTAGAGATTATGGAGAGAGAAAAGGCTGAGGCCAGACAAATGGCATTTGAGCAAGAAAATAGACAAAGAGAAATGGAATTAAGACAAAGAGAAATGGAATTTCAAATACAGATGAATCAATTAGAATTAGCTTCTCAACAACAATAATAACAGCGCTACTGAGGGAAATCTCTCAAAGATCAATCTAAAGAAATTTCCCCAATATAGGAAAGGAGATTGCCCTGAATCTTTCCTCATTTCATTTGAGAGAGCGTGCTGGGACTTTGAGATTAAGAATGATGAAAGGGATGATAGTGTTGAGATCACAAATAAGTGGAGATTTAGCTGAGCTTTATTCTCAGATGCCTCTGGAGCAGGCTAGAGATTTTGAGGCATATAGAAAAATGGTATTCTCTAGATTTGGCACAAATGCAGAACACCTTAGAAGAAAATTTCGTTCCCTTACCAAAAAGCCTGAAGAATCTTATGCTCAAGTGGGGGGCTAAATTGATTCAATGTTTGGACAAATGGATGGAACGTGAGAAAGTCACCTCTCTAGATCAAATGAAAAATGTGATCGGGTTAGAACAATTTTATTCTATTTTGCCTGGGGAATTGCGTTATTTGGTCAAGGACAAAATCCTAAAAATGTACTAGAAGCACCTGAAAATGCAGATTGTATCAGTGAGATAAGAGACCCCAAGTTTTCTGAGGTAAAAATTGGTAGAAAAGTGTGGGATGACAAGAGGAGAGGGGCCCCACCCAGTAGAGATTACCTCAGAAGTACCCAAGCTACTGGAAGCCATTTTGGAGACAGACCCCTCATCTCCAGAGCACAGACATCTGAAACCTAATAGTCCCTGAGGGAAAAGTTAATAAGGCCCTTTGTTTTGAACCCAAGGCCAGTAAACGGTGTTATACGTGTGGGGAGAAAGGTCATTTTTGGGCTCAGTGTGAGACTCAAAAGGTTAGGGATTGTAATCAGCATAAAGGTGGAGATTCTAGTCCCCCTAAGAAAGTGTTTTGTATACAACATCATGGAACAGCTAAGAATGCAGCAGTTGAAGCTGTTGCCGTAGCAACGCAAGTAACAGAAGGGTCAGAGAGCCAAGGTCTTCCTGAGGCCAGGGTTGTTCAGTGCTTTCTGATAGAAAGTGATCAGAATCTTCTTCTACGCAGCTCAGGAGATGCTATTTATGTTGATAATAATAAGTATCTAGCACTAAAAGATTCTTGTTCACAAGTTACAGTATGTCACCCTGATACAGTCCCTAAGGAAAATGTGTTAGACCATGAAAATATTTCTATTAAAGGGACCGGTTCTGAAATAGTGGTGTTGCCCATGGCAAAAATACCAATGAGATATAAGGGATGGTCAGGAATTTGGAAGGTGGCCATATCTGATCAGATTCCTGCCCCATGTTTAATAGGCCTGGATTTAGCTGAGCATGTACAGAGTGTTTTTTGTGACAACTTGCTCTCAGAGAAGGCAAATTGAAGCCACTGAGGAAAATAATGGAAATCTTCTTGAAATAAGAGAAGAGAGAGAAACAGCTGATCTGGTTACTATGAGAAACCCTAATAATCCATCTTTCACACAAGAAGAACAAAAGGAAGATCCTACCTTAAGTGAATGCTTTGCGCAAGTTAAGGAAATTCCACTGACCCCTGAAAATCCTGAACGATGTCCCAGTTCAGAGGAAAACCCTGAGATAGCAGAAATGGCTGAGGTGGTCATATTGGAGAATCCTAATAATACTTCCTGTATTGATGAGCAGAAGGAAGAGAGTACTTTAAATGATTGTATTACCAAAGCTAATGAGAGTCCCATTCCACTGACACCTGAACACCCAGAGAGGTTTATAGGTGATAAAAACCTGATATATAGAGAGGTTTTATCAACACCTCATAGGAGTGGAGATGGACATCACAATTAATTGTCCCTGTAAAATATAGGGAGGAGGCCATAGAAGTAACAGAGCCAAGCTTGGGGGGTACTCCTGGAAAGGAGAAAGGCTTGTATGAGGCCCAGGTAAGAGCATTCTGTCCTGAGGACAAAGTAGTGGGACTGATACCCATAGAGGGGAGTAAACTGCTTTTGGCAGGGTCGGAACCTATAGATTTGTTGCAGCAGCACTGGAGGGCTAGACAGTCCTAGTAGCTCTGCAGCTGGAAAAGGCCTTAAAACCTTGCAAGGCAAACCCCTACCTAACATATCAAAGAATAAAGAAATAGAATCAGACGAGAACCTCAGTGCATCTAAAATACACCAAGTGGTTGAGATTGCACTTAAAAGAAACTCGCCTGTGAATTTGGAGGTGACCCATGATAGTGGTTCCCCACATATGGAAAACTTTGCAATAAAAGTACCTGTGGGTGAATTTGTGGGTGAGGAGGAAGGCGTAAGCAATAAGCTCTCAAAGGACACATCCATAGATGTTCTGGAGGAGGAGAAGGAACTGCATACCCTTTCCCCAGCTGAAAAAGTGAAGCCACGAGCCAGAAAGAAAGCAGGCTTCACCCGGAAACGGCAAGTGGAGGACATCCAGTGGACTTCAGAGTGCCCGATGACTGCCAGTCGACAGAAGAGAGCTCAGACTTCAAGATCTGCCTTTGTTGTGCCGGAGTACAACCAGGAGTTCATCGTATACATTGATGTGTCGAGTGTGAGTCTGGGAGCAATGCTGTGCCGAGCGGACCACAGAGGGAATCAACACCCAGTGACTCTGATCAGCAGGAGATGCCAACCTGGTGAGAGACATTTGTCTGCCAACATGAGGGCGTGCCTATCAATTGTTTGGACGCTGCAAAGACTGAAACCCTACATTAGGGGAAGGAGGTTCATCCTTTGCACCGACCCTTTCCCTCTGGTGTGGCTACAAACTGTGAAATCCACTAACAGCAAGCTTGCAAGATGGACACGGAACCTGCAAGACTTTGACTTTGTAATCCACAGCGTAAAAGGGACTCAGAGCATGGAGGGCTGATACCTTGCCTCGAAGGCCAGGTGGATAAACAAAGTTTGTAATGTGGTATTAAATGTTTTGTTTGTGTATAGTTATGAAAAATGATTAAAATGCCAAGTTTGGATGGGGATGAACTGAGAGGTGGAGAATGATGGGAAATAATAATGTTGAGTAGCGCTATTAATGTAAAGGTAATGTGATTTGTATTGATGTGAGTAGTGCAAATGTTTATAATTGCATTGATTGTTTTAAATGTTTAAAGTAATAAGTTTGATCTAGTAAACAGTAATAGAGAGAAAACTAGTACAGTGGTGCCTCGCAAGACGAAATTAATCTGTTCCGCGGTTAATGCCGTCTAGCGAAAATTTCGTCTTGCAAAGCGCGGTTTCCCATAGGAATGCATTGAAATTTAATTAATGCATTCCTATGGGGGGGAAAAGTCAGAAACAAAAAAAAAAGTCAGAAAAAAGTCACTTACCAGGTACAGTAGACCCAGCCCCGCTCCTCACAGTGCCTTGGTAGCCCCGGAAGCTGTGTGAGCAGAGCGCCGAACAGCTGAGAGTCGGCAACCAGCAGAGAGGCGGCAGCCATTTTGAGAGGCAGCAGCCATGTGGTCGCCTCTCAAAATGGCTGCCGCCTCTCTGCTGATTGCCAACTCTCAGCTGTTCGGCGCTCTGCTCACACAGAGTCCGGCTGTTCCGGGGCTACCAAGGCACTGTGAGGAGTGGGCTCGGTCTACTGTACCTGGTAAGTGACTTTTTTCTGACTTTTTTTTGGTTTCTGACTTTTTTTCCCCATAGGAACGCATTAATTAAATTTCAATGCATTCCTATGGGAAACCCGCCTCGCAAGACGAAAAATATCTGGTGGCAGCGAGAGGAAAACGCGACGGGAGCCTTTGTGAGGGCAAAACACGCAGGTGCCACAAGGGTGAACGCCACAGTCATCCTCAGCTGGAAACAGCTTTAGAATAATACAGATTTTAAAAAAAACATGTTAAATGTTAGCATTAAAGTAAAGCAAAACCAAAGCAAAGTGTGCTGTTTATATACCACCTCATAGTGCTTAAAGTATTCTCTGGGTGGTTTGCAATTCAATTATGTAAACCACACATTGCTGTCACATCCCCCCTCCCGCACAAGCTGGGTACTCAGTTATTGACCTCGGAAGGATGGAAGGCTGAGTCACCCTCAAGCTGGCTACCTGGGACCAGGATCAAACTCAGGCCATGAGCAGAGTCTTCATTGCAGTACTGCAGTTTAACCACTGTGCCACAAAGCTCTTAGAAAGTATTAGAGGATAAATTGCCCTCTGTTGATGGCTCAAACTTACTGTGCAACTATGAACATTTACTCAAGACTATTCACTTAACATAAACAGAAGTCAAAACGTTTAATCCCAATGTATCCATTCCTGAAAGTGCCACTAAAAATGTCAATTTGGATCAGGAGCCAAACATCTATAAATCGGAGACAACCAGATTCTAACCCACTCATTTGGCAATGCTAACTTACCTGAGGGTGACAGATCTCCAATCCCTTTAAAGTTGTATCTTGCATCCACACTGAGTTGGGTGGCAATACACGACTTCGAAAACTCATTGTCCTATGAAAAGAAAGAAGGATAAAAATGTCAAAGTTTCCATCTTATCCCAATATTAACAATGAAGTTCTTACCTGAGCTCCAGACCACTGGTTCCCAAGCTGGAGTCCTCAGATGTTCTTGCGCTACAACTCCCAGAAATCCTGGCCAGCACAGCTAGCGGTGAAGGCTTCTGGGGACCCAAGGCTGGGAACCTTGAGAGAGCAGGCCTTGGGACTCACAGACCTCCTCATGAGAACAGAGTTAACACACTAGAATTCGTCCAGAAGATATGGTATGGGCAGCTTTAGGTAACGTTAAAAAGGTTTAGAGGGGAAAAAAGGTCTCTCAGTGGCTTCAAACCATCATGGTGATATGGCACCTCAGGATTCATAGACGGGGGGCCTCTCAATTACCTGATCCACGAGAACAGCAACAGGAAGGTGCTATTGATCTGCATATCCTGCTTGTGGATTTCTGTGGTCAGTCACTGTGGGAAACTGGATAGTGGACTAGAAGATGGGCATTTGGTCTGATACAGCAGGGCTCTTAACGCTTTCATACATGGGGCATGCAACAAAAGGTACAGAATACTCCTGTATAGCAGGGGTCCCCAACCCCCAGTCCGCAGCCCGGTGCCGGTCTGTGGGCTTCCTGGAACTGGGCCGCGGAGACGGATCTCCACCCCCCCACCCGCACGCATGGTGGGCATGTCGCTCTTGCGGAGGGGCATGTCGCGCTCGTGGAGGGGCGTGTCGCACGCAAGCACGACATGCCCACCCGCGAGCGTGACACGCCCACCCGTGAGCGCAGGGGTGCCCCCCCCACGCACGGAGCCCGCACCCCCCCCAACTGATCCCCGGTCCCAAAAAGGTTGGGGACCGCTGCTGTACAGGACAGCAGCCAACCATGTCTTCTAAGGCATTCCATTCTATTCCCCCTCCCATGGTTTGCTCGCCATCCTCAGTTACTCTTTTATAACCACTGAGCATATTCATTCCTCACTCAGCTGGTTTCAGGAGTTCTGACCATTTAATTTTGTAAGTGGCTTCCCTGAAATCTATGTACATATGGCACCATTTTGTATATATGTGTTTGAGCATACCCGAACGCTCAGTGAATTCTTTCCTACTAGTATACAGGGAAGCTGAACTATACTACTTCTCTTGATGTTGCTGTTTCCTATTACGTTGGCATAAATAAACATCTTAAGAGTTTACAACGGGCACATGTAGGTAAAATCAACCTTTGCTAATGATAGCAAATGAGAGAGAAAAATGATCAATTTTTACAGTTCAGAACATTCAAAATCAGCCATCCCAGTTCTAGGCAGTAACTTTAAGGACTAGTCAATTGACCACTTACCTTGTGTCCAATGTATTAAGAAATAAGTTGTGGACAATGTTTCTTTCTTCTGCTGTAGGAGCCATTTTAAGCAAGGAGGCTTTACTAGAATCAATTCTTCTGATCTTGTTCACTAATCAATTAAAGAAAAAAAGCTCATACTGTAAAACAAGTAAAACAAGTGAAAAGTGAAATTATATCCAGCAGCATTATCCACTCACCTTTTTTACTTCAAAAAAATAATGACAAATTAGAATATGTAATTAATCTGTATATGAAACTATAAGCACACTTTGGCCTATGTTAGTGATTTGGGATGCACAGCATACCACCCCAAAAAGAAAATACTCCATTTATTTTTCAAAATAGCTTCTCAGGTGTAGGTGATGATGTGATTCCCCAAGTAGGAGACAGCTGTCACTAAGGGGTCTTGCAGGAAAAGCAGCAAGTTCTTACTTCAATTTCTCTGGAGAATTGTACATATGTGTGTGTGAATTTGTGCAAACGTGTGTGTTATTTTTTACAGATATTTCTTCTGGGCCAGAGGGAAACATGTTAAAGCAAAGAGGTATATTTCTCTTTCTACTCTGTTTTAATAGAGAGCGAAAGATCTACCAGCAGAGCTCTTCATATTTGTCTCATTATAGAAATACTGTGGGTTTTTTTCACTACAGGCTAATTTGCACATGAATTTGCAACATTTGATCCCTAAATCAAAAATGAAAGTGGGAACAACTTTCACTGAGAAAGATCATTAGATTTAATGAGTCCTCCCTTTTCCAGCAGCCAGCTACCAAGGGGCTGGACCTGTAAGACTGTATAAGGAGCTACAACATGTTGTCACTGTGCCAGCATTAATCAACAAGGGAATGATAACTGTTACAGAAAGCTTGATGCCTCCCATCTCTTCCTAGAACCACTTAGAACTAGAATAAAGAGCATATGCAGAATTCCATAGCAAACTGATGGATGGAAGGGCTCAGGTTGCTAATTGGGTATTACATCACTGGACCCATTTGTGCTGCCACTCCAAAGGATCTAAGAGTGAATGATGGGTTTCTACAGGACAATGAGCAGAGCACCAACTAGTTTGGCTCCCTTGAGCAGTGTGTCATCTTGAGAAGCAGGCCCCAGCTAAGCTCAGGAATGAAGATGTCTTCTGAAGCCCCATTTGTACTAGAAGGTCAATACAAAGTCATCCTCCCTCTCTTCTTTGAAGGACGTCTTATGAGGGCAGAGGTTTTATTCAGTGTATGATGACATGGAAACTGCACTTCTCATCATGTTTCATCAATAATGGCCACTTTACACAGTCAAGTCATCAACCGATATAACTACTCTCAAGTCATTAATGTGAATGTATGAATTCTCCCTCATGTAAGGGGGCTAGATACACACCAAATTCAATATATTTCGAAGAATGTTTAGAGTGGACACTTCCGGCTGTGCTGGTCCTCCTGGTTGGCATTAGCATCAAATGAAACTGAAGAACTAACCATGCTTGAAGGCTTAATTCACCCTCTGGTTCAGCATGATCTCTACATAATCCTGTATTCCCATTTGTCTCCCGATGTTTGGATAAAAGATCATGCCACTTAGGAAACAAATCACTGGGAGAAGGTAAAATCTGTTGCTATAATAGATATGAGTTAAAGAAAGTTCAGTGGAACAATATTGGAACCCATGTGCTAATGGAACTTGGTGATCCACAAACTAAGAAAGCAGCACACTCAATTTATTCTTGTCATCTAGTCAACCATTCTAACAAGTTACCTTGAAACTGTATAAAATTCTTCAGCCTAGATTCTAAATATTACAGGAAAAGAGGTAAGAGGAAATTTAAAAAAAAATTGTTATCCAAATTCAAGACAACTTCCCTTATTTAATACAATCCTTTCCTTAAAAAAAAAATCAAAGTTAAACACAAATTACTTCAAATTAGTATCTATTATACTCCCTTGAGCAATCAACACAGTGAGAAAAGGAGAGGTTAAAAAGTATTTTAAAAGTTAGTAACAAGCCAGTAAGGAGAACTAAATCCAATATTTTAACATTAACAATTTTGACCTTCCACATTATCCTAAAAGCCAATTAAATATAGATATGTGTGGAAATCCTAGTGCACCTTTATGACTCCCACTTTATAAAAGAGGAGCTACCAGAAAAAATGTTGGAATGCATAGATGATGTTACTCTGTTACTTCCCTTCTCTCACAAAACAAAACTTTTTCTTATTTTCAAGGAAGATCACAACCAGAAATCCTTCCACCATCAAAATGAGTGCATTACTTACTTTCTCCTTCCTTGAAGATTTTTTCCTCCTCTGGAGTTTCAAGAATCAATGGATTCACAAATGCTGGCCTATGGATACATTAAAAAAATTCAGAAAACTAAGTTTTACAGAGGAAAAAAAAATGAGAGCACAGACCTTCACTTTTGAGTGAGTCCAACATTGTTAATCAATTAGCAAAAGCATTTGTCACCCCCATAATATGAATTACTCACAGGATAGTGAACTGAAGAGGAAAAGTAATACTAAACATTTCATACAAGGCATTCTATTATCCAATCAAAATTACCATTTAACTTGAAATCTAAAGGGTGCTTCCATGAATACCTTTTCAGCAGCATGTTGTGAAAACTCTTGTAAAGAGTATGCTTCAAAACAAGGGGAGACCCACATCGATGTAACAGGAATGTCCAAAAGGGAATCTGAGATGCACAGGCTACAGAGAAGGTCAGGAGCTTGTCAGTCTTTATGTCACTTATCTGATCATTCCTAATTTAAAATGACCTGCAGCTTCTGTAATTGTCTGTACATTTCCCATGAAGTGGCCTCAGACTTTTAAGCAAAGGGAAAGAGCCTTAAAGGGAGAAAGGGTGCTGAAATTTTCTGTTTTGCTTTATAGGATCAAAAAGGCCATGCCATGCCCTCCATTCTTATCTACCTATCCACATATTATAAAAGATTTGCTAGAGAATCTCCATCATGGAAGGGTTGCTAGAGAGAGGAGTTCCAATTCCCTGCAGACATGCACACTTAATAATCCTCAAATTAACGACTCATGAAAACTAGCTTTGGCAATTTACCTGGCATACTTTAAAATCTCCCTTTTAGTCTTTTTATGCTTTGGGGAAAGAAAGAACAGTAGTAGATAACAGAAACATTTTTGAGAGAATGCAAAAACAAATAAATTTAAAAAGTGAACATCCTTCTATGCCCCCACTAAAAACTGTTTAACTACTCAGCAATAATGTTTGCCTTTGAGAAAGCTGACACTTAAGACTTTAAATTTAGTCTCACTCACTGTCTGTTATGGAGACCATTTAAATATAATTACTGCATTAAATTTCCAATCAAGTTACAGTCCATTTTCTGGGTGAAGTATTAACTATGTTTACTGTTCCAAACAAGGACAGAGTAACATTCACATAACATGAATTATGGGATGTTTCAGCAAACTGAAAGAGACTGAGTACCTTGTATAACTGTTCTTCTCATCTAGATTTTACAAAGTAATTTAAAAAAACATTTTTTAGCAGTTCATGTAGTTTACCAAAACTTTCCTCCTGTCTCCCTAACTGTTTAAAAATATAGTTCCCTCCCAGTCTTCCCACACCAGAAACTTGTCATTCTGCATTTACTTCCAATGGCCTGCTGGAATCATTACCTTTTGTTTTCTGGATCACGGGCCACCATGACAAAGGTTGCATCTAACACAGGGGCATAGATATCATCATGTTGCTGAAGAAAACAAAAAGAGGAAAATCAAGTTTCATAAGCCGTTCTGCTGATAAAGCAGAATTACTGACATTTTAAGCAGTATCCTATTCATTGCAAGGCAGAATGTGACACTTCACCTGTGAAGCTCCCATGATCTCCAGCTTGCCATTGCAGAAGCCAGATATCACCCCTATTGTTTCTGATGGGGCTTTTGCTTGCACAAGGAGTTACTGGATACCTTGCATAAGATCTGAGAAAGCCTCATCATTCTTGCAGTGTTTGCATCAAGTGGACTTTCATATCAGATGTTCCTGCTGGATTGACTACACTGGCATCCTGACTTCACAATGTCTGAAGGCCAAACTGGATGGTATAGTTAACAGGTCATTAGAAACAAAACTTTTAAGAAGAAAAGGCTATCACAAGCTTGCCTCGATCTGCATTTGGCAAATTAGTCTGCTTTAGTTTTTTAAATGGTTACCTGGGGGATAATATGGCTTTGCACACTTGTGTTTCAGGCACATAGCACTAAAAGATTTGTATGCCTGAAGACAGGTCACTACATAAGGAAATATGTATCTGCCTTCATGTGTTATGTGACCCTGAATGATTAAGCCATCCTATCCCTGATAATAACAACTGCTTGAGTGGAGTGCATGAAAGACCTATATTGGGGAGGCGGAGCTTGGTCGCAGTGAAGCCAGCAGCTGCCGGAAACAGCTCCCGGGAAAAGCTGGAACCGCCCGGTCTGGGGCCCCTCCAGAAAGGGGGGGACCGTAGGGGAGACCAGGAGAGGTCTCCCTGAAGCAGTTGGTGAGCCCAGATGGTAGAAGATTGGGCAGCAACCTGATCTTTCTTCCCTCTGAAAATTCACCCGAGCACAGATCGGAGACGGGAAGCCATTTTATGGCAGAATAGCTGTGAGTAAACCCACCCCCAGTTCCCCGAGGAGAGGAGAACAAAAATACGGCTGAAAATATACAATAACAAAGTAAGCCTTTGATTTATGAATAACCTCATTAAGATGTAAAAGAAACTAGAGTGAAAATATTGGACCGAAAGAAGAGAGAAGGAGCGGCGAGTCGTGCTGGTCAGCCTGCTTCTTCAAAGCGAAACTGACTCTTAAACAGTAAGCTCTTAAACAGCAGGCTGGCTCAAGGTCACAGATAGGCAGTGAGACAGAAAAATTTTGTGTTTCTGGAAAAAAATCCCAGAGGAAATACTACTGAACAGGCTTCAAGGGACTGAAATCTGGTGAATGCTGTTTAGTCTGGATTTTTCTCATTAGTTTGTGTGGGGCTTTGAAAATAAAATCTTGTCTTCGGAGCAGGAGGAATAAGCTTTTGGGAATAAAAAAAAAACAGACTGTGAATCATCAGTGTGAAGACATAATCGGCTAGATTGATGAGCTGGGGAAGCCAGGACTGGAGTCGAATGGGACTTTGATAATAGAAGCTTGTTTGGTTTTAGAAGGAGGAATAAAATCTTTGGGAGCAACGGACAGTGAATCATCAGTGAGAGGAACGTAACCGAAGAGACTGAGGAGCTAGGAAAATCAGGACTGGAGTTTTGACGGATTACAACGATATCTTTTGGAGAGACTGACCCCCTGTGTTCGCTGTTTAGTCTGGACTTTCTCTTGGTTGGGCTGTGTGGATTTTGATAACATTGCCACGGTTGAAATCCAAAGTGTTGGGCTAAAAGTTGAGCTATATATTATAATATCTGGGCAAGGAAGGGAGGATATACCCAGGGGAGGTATATAATATTATTTATACAAACCATACGTATTGGAAAGATGGAAATGGCCTCCGAAAATTTTGAATATCAACTGTTGGGAATTTTGCCAGATAAAGAATGGCAGGTTACTATGCAAATGACAATAATAACAGGATTTCAGCAGATAAATGAGTGTCTCAACCAGGTGGAAGACCTGATGGAAGGGAAAACATCAGAGGTTAAACAACAGCTAAAGGAAATTGTATTAACTCCAGAACAGTCTTTATTGAGAGTGATGCTAGGTAACATAGACGAGATTAAGAGTTACCCTGTGAGCTATTTAGCTACAATAGTTAGAAAAGGTGATGTTAAAAATCAGATTAATGTCCTGGATTCAATTTTATTTCCCCAAAGCTGGAAGAAAATAGAGTCATGGAAACAAGAGAAGGGTACTGAGAAAATATGGGAAGTGCTAGAAATGGATATTTTTTCAGACATGCTGAATGTATGTCCAAGACAGAAGGAAATTGAAAGAGGGGATGTATTTTATAATTGGTCTCGATTTCCTGATAGAGTTGGAATAACTTAGATATAAACTAAAATATGAATATAAGCTGATATTTAGAGGATAATCAAACAGTAAAAAAATGAGTATAAAGTTGTTGGTTTTTGCACTGAAAAATGAATAGATTAGATGCTTGTATACTTAATATGAATAGATTGGATGATTGTATATTTTGTGTTCTCCTAGCCTTAAAACCCTTTTCCCATCCCTTCCACTTCCTTTTACCTTTTGTATTCCCTACCCTATTCCTAGTAGTTTAAAAAATAAAATATTTTAAAAAAAAAGAAAGACCTATATTGAGTATTTTCCAAGCAATTCATATATTGGTCAGTTACACTGAACAGTAGAGAGAAATGAACAATTTCTAGCTAACATCATCATCACATTCTGCCTTGCTTCTTCCTCTCTAAGAAAGAGAAAATAGCCAGAATAACTAGAGAGGTAGACAATATGAAATACAATCTCACAATAAAACAATACAGACATCAAATAAAAAGACTTGTAAACTGTCAGTTAAATATTTAACAAGAACACCAATCCAGTTAACAAACATTGTACTTCCACATCTAACACTGAAAGGGGTAATAAAATAAGCCGTATTTCAGCCAAAATAAATACATACCCCAGAGCCAATGCACACTAAAACTAACACACACATTCTAGAGACAGTATACTGTCCTTGTATGAGTGCAAGTCACCCTGAAGCCATGAGAAGCACTACTCATATAGCAAAGGATGCATATAATAGCTACTGATATCCTGTCCTAAAAGGTATTCTACTTCTTTTATAGCTTTTCTCCCAATAAAATGTAGTTAAACACTCTTCATAATATGAATACCATTCCACTATAGGTTGCATCATATAGCTAATAAAATCTGAGTTCCTTACGTATTAACAATGAACAGTTTGCACCTGCTGACCTGAAGCATGTGCATCTTCACTTCCATTGAGGTATTTCCTACCCATGAAACATTCCCAGTGAACTTGATATCACGATCTGGATAAATATGCTGCTTCCATAAACCTAGCAAGTATTGAAAGAAAATCAGAGAACAGATATTGAAGGTCAGTAACTACGGTAGAAACAGATGGCAGGCATCTTTATTCCAAGGAGGATTATTTTCACAAGCTATAAAGTAACAGGAAAAGGCTGAACATAAAATTTGCAGAAGCAGTTCTGGTCACCCTTGACTCCACCCTCAGCAAAAGAAAATACCAAGGGTCTTTTTTCACCCTGAGGAATGTTAAAAATGGCAGGCAAGTGCCAGGTTGCATCATCAAAGCCAGTCGTTTTCCAAATGTGGGGCAGTCATTCGTAAACTTTGGGCCAAGCCAAAAGGCCAGTTCAATAAATCCATCATCTATCTTATTTGCAGGGAACAAGCAGAGGCATGTTTGTCAGACCATCCAGAGATCAAAGGAAATTCTGAGGTATCTTGCCTTAAAGTGCAGGAGTCGCCTTTGTAAGTTGTCTCCCACAAACCTAGCTGCCCCAGTACCCAGAATGTATAGCTCTCGTCTGCCCAATTTTGCAGCCTCAGAACCTGGTCACCCTTTAAAAAAAAATTCATAAAGGACAATTGTGTTCCAGGAAACCTCTAGGATACGCCCCCCCCTTTTTTTTTTCCTTCTCCTGAGGTAAGGTCTTTCAGCATGCTAGAAGTGGACTTTCAACCAACCCCAAGTTAGGATTTGGGGCACAGTACATCCTGCAGCAGAGGCAGTGGGAGAACTGGTTCCCATAACTGCCTACCCCGTTTTAATATTAAACTACACAATGTGCATTCCCAGGACATTTATTAGTGAATTTAAAAAACAAGACTGTATACCAATTTTATCCACCAGCGCTGTAACGATTGATAAAGGAGATCTCTGTGTAGCATCATGTTTTGTGTGAGTATAACAAATGAGAACTGCAGAAAAGAAAGAAAAGAAACGTTAATTATTCTCAGTAGATATGCTTTCTTCTAAGCAGTGGAATAAAACATCACACTGTGCTCTTAGTTTCATCCACAGTAAGTTTCCTAAGAGCTCAAACAAACCAAGAAAGCTCATGGACCATCCCACTCACATGTTCAGTCATCCAAACAAAACACCTAAGAAGATGCACTGCAGATCCAAATAGAACCAATTTCTGATTTTCTGACACTTATTTCTAAGCAGGTGGCCACAGCTACACAATCTAAGGAACTGGAGGAAATTTGAGATGGGCCCCAAAACATTGATTTTTCCTTTTGCTGCCCACAGTATGATGAAAGGAGCTTCACACTTCCCTTTTGCCGCGGAACTGGGACTTCCTCTGCAGTTTTGCTGAACTTTGGTGGACTGAGGGCACTTCCCAGCAGAGCATTTGTTCTTCAAAATGTACCAAATCAGTCTGTGATAATATCATTGTATTATTCACCACCCACATGGCACAAGAGACAGAATCCATGACTTTGCAAGCTTTTTTGCCCCCTCTTGAAGGTATTGGGGTTTTTGGGGGATTCGCTTTCTTCCAAGACTGTTGGAGGGGCAGACTTTAGCACTACAACAGGGATCTGCCCTTCCTTCCTTCTCCCCTTTCCTCAGCCACACCCAGATTCCAAACAGCTGACTCATTCATCTCTCTGCATTTCTCTCATGTCACTCAGACTGACTAGAGCACCAGCAAAGGGAACATGCTGGATGATATGAAGGTCAGCTGAAGAACTGGGTATTGGTGATGGTGATGCTGCCACCATCATATGGTTAAACCTGACCCTTGGGCTTGCTTGCCTTCTGAGGCAAAGCAGAAGTAGTAGCGGCACTAGCAGCTTGCTTGGGAGACATATGTGTGTGTGTGTGCGCATGCACACTAATCCAAGACAACATAGGCACAATCCTGGTAAGACCAGCTCCCATGTGACAGAGATGACCGGGAGAAGGGAAGAAGGAACCAGCTAAAAGTAAGTTTCATGCATACGTAGGATTACAACACTCCCGTGACTCTCACCTGTCATCCTGCTCAAAGCAGACTGATACCAGTTTTGTCCAATATAATCAGTTGGGGTTTTTTAGGAAAACCATGCATATTATACCTTCATTTCAGTGGTTAAGAGAGAAAAATGTTAGATGTGGTTCTATAGGACAAAAGCACAAATCCCTTTCCAACCTCTCTCTTGGGCAAAACATTTACCCTAGTCTCACATTCCTTCTTTTCCAAATATTTTGAGATAAAAACAGTAAAGGGCAAGTTGAATCACTATATGAATGAAATCATATGGTGGTTACTTACCTCCTAAACTATCAAGATCTTCAAGAATTCGGCCAAACCTATAAAGGTTGAAGTGGAACACAGTAAACACAACAGCACCAAATGGATCGGTGTTCACACGACTGAAATAAAAATTAAAATATAGCTGTTTTTACCTGACTGTGTTATGCACACTGAGATACTTCTCTCTTATTTCAGGCTGGCTCCCCAAAGGTAGGATAACTTCTATATAGCTGTCACTCATTTTCCGAGGGGTCAGGTCACTTTGGGTTTTGGCAAGAAGTGTATGTAAGGCTTTTCTTTCATTCATTGCTTGCACATGGTCTCTGTGGAGAAAAAAACAACCAAATGGGAAACTATTATTACTGCATTAAATACTGTACAGGAAGTGGAGAGTAACAATGAAAATATCAAGCTTTGAGCTGGAACCTATTGTTTAAACCTTAATCTAATCATAAACAAAGTTATGGCCCTTGGTACCAGTTTTAAGCTTTTTTACAACAGAGTAACAATAATGAAGGCTCAGCTAGACAGCTCATTTGGAGCAGGCTAGTGTGGGCTAAATTGGGTCACTTAAGTTCTGGTAGAGATCAGTATGCCATGTAGTACAATCTTTGCATCCACATGGCATCCACACATCAATGACCCTATTTGGTCCACCTCCTTTTAGAAAAGAAAAGAAAAATTCCTCTCCTTGCCCCCTCCTGCTTCCAAGAGGAAGTTTTCAATTTTTTAAGGTACAGTGCATCAGTGCTGCCCTAATTGGGTGTTTTTTTAATTGCTTCCTTCCTCTGATTCACAAAGGAGCAGAGGAAGGAAATTTTTTAATTTTGCAATATCATTGGCTAAGCTGTCTGTTTCAGCTACTAATGATATTGAGGAATGGAAACCAGCTTGGAAATTAAAACAGGAAGCTCCACTTTGGTTCTATCCCAAAAACTGCATGTGCTGGAAACGAACTAAAACAAAACTATTGTACCTGCACCTAAAAATGAGTAGCCCCTGACAGGGATTCAGAAAGGTGCAGATAAGAATGCTATGGGGACGGGCTGGTTCGCTCAAGCAATCATGTTGTCTGATGACTGTTAAAAAGAACAAACCCGTCCATGTCCGCAACAGAACAAAGAGTGGGCTAAATGCCAGTGTAGTCACCTCCTGACCTTCTTTGCTGTCGTTGGTTTTGAAGGATAAGTAAAATAATGGATGGGCACACTTAAGTAAATGCCACTATCATCTAAGAGTGTGGTAACACACTAAAGAATAACAAAGGTATGCTCATTTTTACACAGCTACAGGACTCTTTGTTATTTTTGCTGAAACTGACTAACAAGGCCATGCTTCTGGAAACTGAAATCCTACACCCCCTCCTCTTCCTAAGGACAAAGGCATTCAGTGTTAGAAAAGAGAGCTAGTTCAGTTTCTGAACATTATTCTCCATAATTTATTTCACCATTCCAGGGCTGTTTTCCTGAAAAAAGGCAACTACCAACACATTAAAAATTATACGCACCGTACCTCCAATTGGTGGATGCTCCCACTATCTCTCTCAATCTGTTTCTCACTGAAACAGAACAAAGACCGGTCAGAAATATTTGACAAGGAGCAGCAGTGAGTAAAGACTATGACTGTACTTCCAAAAAGCAGAAATGTATACAACAAAGTCATGCAAAGAGTGCAGATAAGCAGTGCCCTAGTAGACATGCAATTGTAAGTAGGGGACATGCCATTGTAAATAGGGGACATCACAGCAGGCTTAAAAGTGACAAATATACATTCTGCTTTGGTAATATGACTTTTAAAAAATAATGCAGCTTTCAAGTAACCAAAATATGCTAGAACATCTTAGGAGTACCACTGCTTCTAGCTACACCTATCAATTGAAGGGCCATAACAGTGGCCTTCATATATGCAGTTTACAAATGGACAATTTGGACAGCTTTAAACATTTCATACCCTAAGCCTGCATACAGTTTACATTTAGGGCACATCCACAGAAGAATGGCTCATACTCCTGATTCCGGACTTCAGCATACAGTCTGGAGGAATGTCCCCATAAAATACAGATATTTTTCTCCTGGACCACAACTGGGCACTCAGCAATGCAGGCTGCCGTGCAATTCTCCCTAATGGCCAGGAAGACAAGAGGAGAAACTGTGACAGGAAAAACCCAACTAAGCCCAGAAGAAAACTGTAGGATTCAGTCACCTTTGGGTAAGTAAGTGCAGATGTCACTGAAAACTCTACGGTTTTTAAAAACATCAGTCCTCAGATTTCCAAAGTGAAACTGCACGAACCTCTGCTTCCATACCAGCTAAACTCCACCTTGAAACCTCTCTGTTCTTTATGTAGTTCACTGCCAAATTCAAATATGTTTCTCTGCTCCTTTCTCTAATCAAAAAGTTTCCTTTCAGAAGTGAGGTGTGGTCAAGAGAGATTTCCAACTAACAAGCATTTACCGCTGACAGAAACAGACTCAGGGTGCAACTACAGAGTGGAAAAAAAATACACTTGGATCCGATGTGATTCCATTTCCCCCTCCCCCCAAAAAAACTGGGTTTCTGTGAATGAAATCGTTGTAGCTGTCCAAATAGAAAACAATTTGCAGAAATTATAAATTAGCCTTTGGATCAGATGATCATACTGGGCAGAAGTTGGACAAAAGCAAGATCAAATAACTGAAGCATATGTAAACTACCCCCACCAGCTGGAGAGAACCAATTTCACTCTGGGCTTCTGCATGCTCAGCTTTAATTTGAATTCATATGTGCCTAATCTGTTACCTACAGCGTAAATGTCCAAATGTCCCTTCATAAAAGGCCTTCTGGCAGCTCCTCACAAAATCATATATACTTTTAGGGATATAAATTATCTTTAATCTTGAATGCATATATGAAAACATAACTACATATAAAATGCCTTTTGAGTTCCATTAGTTTATATATTGTTCTGTTATTTGGAATTTTTACTAAGAAAGGCATGCAGAGTGTTCAAGAACACGACTGTTTTTCAGATAGCACTGAAAAAGGTGTGGTCTGTTATGTGAAGGTGCAACAGCATAATCCATAATCCCTAAAATTATTCTGTAACAGCTGCCTCATCTGTAAAACAGTCATGTACCTTTACTCTTCAAGTCATTCCTGTTAATTTTAATTCAAGAAAAGCTCTGTTAACAAAATTTTATTTGGGTAAAATAAACACTTGTATTATACCTGGCAATGAAGACTTCCAGACTAAAGGGCAAACTATACATTACAGATCAAATACTGAAAACATCTGATTATCACAGCTGGAACTTCTTATACCTCCCACAGTTTGCAAATTAACTCGCTTTGTTTACTAGTTGGTCACAAGGAAGTAAACATGGGCTTCATTTCCAAATACGATTACTCAAAGGCAAAGGTCTGCCAAAACCACATCTCTGGACCACTATGTGATTTCAGCTTCTAACTATCTTCAATGCACAGTTTGATTCTAAATGGTTGAGCTACCTTTCTACCAGTTCAAACAACAAAACTGCTTGCAGTCCATCCGCTGTGAAGGAGGGAAGCTGTCAGTTACACTGGGATTAAGAACTTCACAGTCATCCTAAATTTGGGGCAGGGTTGGGATGGCCGTTAGCTGAAGTGAGGAAGCTACCTCAGGTGATGGAGTGCCTGGGATAGCAGCAGAGCTTCTGCCAGCCACTCACCACCAGCTAATCCCCTGGCACCTATGCCCCAATCCACAGTTGCCACAAAGAATTACTTATGGGGGACGAAAGATGAGGAATAAGAGGACAGCAATGGTAGCAGTAGGTTAGTTTGCATTGCTGCTGACTGACTGCTCACCTTCAGAGCACAAAGCAAAAGTGTGTGTTCTGCTTATATACTGCCTCATAGTGCTTAAAGCTCTCTCACAGTCTTTAAAGCACAGCCACTGCATAGCCACTGTTTGCTAAGACTCGGGTTTCCACTGTGGGAGGCCATCCACATGTGATGCCTTGATTTTGAAGACTCAGGCCTTAGGCAAACGGCTGGCTGCTCTCCAAAGGTGACCAGACAGACAGGGGCAATTAATGCTGGTCTTTGGCCCTAAAATGTAATTATCGGCAGCAATCTGAAACAACCTGCTGTCCCTACTGACATCACGTTATCTTTTTTCTTCCCCTCCACTGCCCTGTAAGTGTTCCTGAGCAATGTTGGGGGCCATGCACAGCAGACATCAGAGGCAACACTTGAGTGCCTTCTCCCATTTCAAGCTGTGGGACAGTTTATGCCAGCTCTGCTTTTGGGCGTAGGAAGAGAACAGACAAGAGGTCCCACAATGCAGGGAGCTCAGAGCCAGAACCCTTTAAAGAAGGGTATAAATACAGGCAATGGACTGGGAAACAAGAAAAAGAAGAGTGAGTGGAGCAGATAGGAGTCTTGAGGAAAAGTATAACTGAGATAAGTAGCAGCTACTGGGAATTCAAGCAGTGAGACAAAAAAAAAAAAAAGGAGGCAGGACTGAGGTAAAACCTCTCAAGGAGCCTAGGAACAGGCAGGAGTAGGTGTTTGTGCTAGTATTTGGACCATATTTATTTCAAAGTGCTGCAAAATGTCACCATCACCAGAAGAGGCATGTTTTTCCTTATGCTATTCCTGTAAAAGAGTGTGTATGCACAACGGGCAGGAGGAAAACAGATGCAACAAAAATTTGGACGGCTAGCAACTTTGGACCAAGGAGCCAGAAGGATAAAGAACTACATAAATTGACGACAGGCATCTAGATTCAACCCTAGTCTGTACATAAAGCTCTGAATCTGGTAAGTTATGGTCAATGTAGACATTGTTGTTGTTATGTGCCATCAAGTCGAAACCAATTTATAGAGACCCTAATAGGGTTATCAAGGTGAGATATTTAAGGACAGTTTTACCAGTTCCACACATCCCAGTGTATTTTCATGGCTGAGCAAGGATTTGAGCCCAGGCCTCCTGATGAGTTCTAGTCCATCATTCTGCCCACTACACCGCACTGGATATCCAATGTAGGCATGCATCAATGTTATTTTGATTAATGATAAGCATGATTTGCTTTGCAGTATGAACTTATTTAGTGTTATTAACAACAATGATCCATTATAGCTGACAGAAAATGTGAGTGTGAATTTTTCATTAACCCTCCAACCAAGACAGATAGAAGCAAGAAAGTTGTAGATATATAGTCATTTTAAAATGCATACAGGTTACCACAACACACCATTATTCACATGAATGGGTAACTGCCCTGTGAAGTAGAAAAAGCAATTTATATTAACAACATAACTGTAAAAAGAAAAGGGGGAAAATATTGATATTGTTTCCCTGGTTATTCTGTATTCAGTCACAAAACAAAGACAAAGATGCCCAAATGCAGATTAACATGTTGTGTCATACTGGAAATTTATTTCTACTCCAAAATTAATATAGTCCTTTACTTATTTTCCAGGCATATATATAGCACTGCATATATTTAATATTTCTTTATTTTATTTGGGTTTTTCCCTTCACACTATAGCTCTACTACAGAGAGAGGTCTTAATACCTAGCAGAAAAGTAGCAAATATTGCTTTCCAAACCAGAGCTTTGCCATCAGTATAAGATTTGTTTGTTTGTTTTAAAACTTGCAATTTTTCTCCTTCACCACCCTGCAGACTCTGAGATGTATTTAACCACTTATGTCCAATATAATTTTTACTCTTGTATAACTCCTTTACAAATGATTCCAAAAGAACAGAAATGCCTTTTTAAAAAGCCATATTGTCACATCATCCACAGTTCAGTTATATTACCTTCCTTCATAAGAAGTGAAGCTTGAGAGCCATCAGTGGATGAAGTCAGACTCCTAGTCAAGACAGGACAGGCTTTGCTGAATGAAAACAACCTGCACCGAGAAGAATATTAAGCACTGTCAACTTCAGTATGGTATTTTTAAATACACTAAGGACAGAATCCAATGTTTGAGGTCCACTACTATAGCATATAGAAATATACAAAGGTGTGTTAAACTGTGTCAGACTTTCCATCTATCTAGCTGTGAGGCGACGAGCCACCTCGCCCAAGATCAGGAGAGTGTACCGTCTGACTCTCAACAACAGAGAACGATATATGGCTCGACAAAGGGGGAACAGCAAGGAGCTATGACCTCTCATCCACAAACTTGAAGTGGGCTGAGAACACACCCGAGTGGATGGGTGCCAGACCCAAATGGTCCCAAGACGTTAACAGTTATTCCCCGTTGTCTTACCATGAAGAGATACCCAGTTTTAATAATGTTAAAACTTATGATTTGTTGTTGAAGTTGGATGATGATAAACAAGACTCTAAAAATGATGAAGCCATGTTAAACAATAAACCGGTTTTATTGGGAGAATTGAGTGTGACAAATACTTCTTTCAACAAAGTAAAGAAAAAGGAGGTAGATGACAAGAGGCACGATCACACTAGCCGAGTTTGGGAATGATTCTTTCTTAGCTTTAATTGAATCTGGAATCTTCTGCACACAAGCATATGCTCTATAACTGACCCAGAGTCCTTTCATGATACAGCACCCAACACTGCCTGCTGATCTACCATTCAAGTATTTTCCAGGCCCAGGTCTTAGCAAACTGTCCAATAGTGGACAAGATTAAGCATGTCTAGGTTGGCACGATATCAGAACGCTCTTCCCATCCCACTGCTGGTTCAATACAAGATACGCTACCACAATGACAGATATGCTGGTGGAACACCTCAGATACCATGGAGGATACGCTTTTTTAAGAATCGTGGAAGATCGGAAATAGATGGTGCAGGGGAGAAGCATGTTTGTGTTGCATATCGTATACTCCTCTGATTCACAGCCATACCCTGTCAATGGGACAACCTGTACTAGATCTGCTAGAAAGAATGCCCTCCTGTTTAGTTCAGTGGGAGGAAAATAATTATTTCAAAAGCTGCCATTGGTGACAATGATGTGAAAGGAAACACCATTCCAACAGCTAAGACTGCCACGACAGAGTGCTGCCACACAGTAAATTACAGGAAAGGAACAACCATGTTCCAGCGGATAACTGTTAAGGATGCATCCCATGTCTCTTTCCCACTTCCTATGCCACCTGGGATTAGTGTGTGTATATCTGACCTGAACACTTTTTCAACTCAACCACGGAGAGCAATGTCTTACACATACAGGGCAGGTATTCATCCCTACAAACAGATTAACCCTCAGCTAGCAATGACCAGACACACAACTCAAACCCATGCCACAGCTGAGTGAACAGCCATAAGCACTCTTGCCTTGCTCAATAACAGTCTAGACCAGTGGTTCCCAACCTTGGGTAACCCAGGTGGTTTTGGACTACAATTCTCAGAAACCTTGGCCAGCACAGCTAGTGATAAAGGCTTCTGGGAACTGCAGTCCAAGAACACCTGGGCTACCCAAGGTTGGGAACCACTGGTCTAGACACATGAAGTTGCACAACCTCTGGGTAAGCAGCTATATGGGTGGATAGCATTTCAGCACACATACACACCATTCAATCACTGCAGTTTCTCCCTCCTTGTGTAATGGGAGGGAGGCTGAGGCTTGAGTCCTGGAGGTGCCCTATACTACCACCCTCTCTTTTTCTTTCCTCACCTCCCTCTACTCTCTTATCCTTTCACCAGTACCAGTTGTACATCCACACTTCAGCGACCCATTTGCTGCTTCTTGCAGTGTCTGTGCCTTCTTCTGTTCTTCACAGGTACCATATCATTTTGGTGGGATTTGCATTCCCCGCACATGCTTAAAGACTTAAGCCCCAGATGGTGTGGTGTGTAGTGTAACTGTTCAGAAAAACTGCACTAAAATACACAGGCACTTAACAGGCACAGGGGAAGGCCTTCTGTGTGTCAAGGCAAAGACCCTGCAGGAGCCACCAGTGCCCACCTCCACAATTAGTCTTCGTTAATCATTAGTGCCCACCGTCCCATTCACACGGAAAGGAGAAAGCCCATAGATGCTAAGGGGGCTTTCTTTCTGAGTAAACATCCGGTGCTTTACGGCTGCTTTTTGCTCTTCCTGCTGTAACAAGCCTGGCCTCCTCCATTCCAGAGACGACTAAAGGGTGGCTAGTGCTTGCCTCCCAGAAAGAAAGGCCGGCCCCACGCAAGAGTTGGTTCGTTTACGCGATCCTCGCTGTCCGCGAGCGTTTCCCCGCCGCGCACAGGCAGGAAGGCTCCAGGGCAAAAAGGGGAAGGGACTGCCTTGTCATCTGGGGACGAGCTGCTCTGTCCGCCCGTCGATGCCCGACGTCCTCCCGCGCCACACAGCTCAGTTCTGGCGCTCGGCCCGGCCTGCGTGCGCTTCGCCGCGCTGAGGGCGCTCTCTTCCTGCCCCGCCGGCTTGGTGGCTGCCAAGGGCGGCCCGGGAAAAAGCCAGAGCCGCAGACCGGCCGGGAAGTGTCTTACCTGCGGGACAACATTTTTGGTGCTCCTCGCCGACGCGGCAAAGCGTCCGAAGCAGCTCTCCGCTGCGGTCCCAATCCCCGGGCTCGGGGCTGGTGGGGCGCTGCCTGCCTGCCTGCCTACCAGCGAGGCGCCACGCCTGCAACAGGAACTCGGCCCTGCCGGCCAGGCGGGCTCAGGCCGCCAAATTCTTTCAAAGGGCCGGGTTTTCTCTTTTGCCAATGACGCAAAACCCCCCCCCCTTCCGCAAAGTAGTTGCTCCCAGTGTTTATCTCTGCGCCAAGAGCTTGGGCTCCTCCATTTGTTATCGAGGGAGGGTGGAGTTGACTTCGTCCCCGTATAGTATTAGCCTAAAGATGATTTAGTGCTTTTACGAATTCGAGCGGGAGGGGATAAAAATACTTTCATTTATGAGTATCGGTTGGGCCGTTGTTCTGTGCGATGCTATGCTAGCGTTTCCACTTAGGGGTACATAAGTCGTTCCCCTGTTATAAGTGATTGAGAGGCCTATGCAATGTGGTGTTTTGGACCACATCTTAAAACATGTACCGTGCACGTGTCATGGACAACGACTTCTTAAAACAGGTGTTGTGTATATCTAACCAGAAGCAATCCCCACAGAATTCAGTGAGTCCCATTCTAAGACAAGTGGGTAGGGGATTACATTCTCCCAAGCGACTCGTCCTTCCGTCAGTCATTCTTTTCCATTTGCGTCTTTCATGTGACCACTCACGTCCTTCACAAAAATGACGTGTCAGCTTCCCTTCTGTGAATAAAAGAAGACGTCAAGCAAGGGGGCTTTTTTGTTTTCCTTCAGTGCTTCCTGGGTCCCTTGGAAATTTGCTCCTAGGTACTGAGAGACCTTCAGCAATTGTTCGGGATGTTAGATTTGGAGAGCTTTAGATGGAAAGGCAGCTCTGTGAGCCTTACCTATATGTATGGTAAAACAAGCAAGCAAACAAAATGATTGCATCCAGTCTACCCACATAATATTACTCTTTAAATCTGATTTCATACTTGTAGTCTTCGAAGTGGTAGCTGTGTTAGTCTGCAAGCATATCAACAAGTAGCAAAAGAAATGGAAGGCAAAAAACAAATGTGGCACCATAAAAAATAACTGCTATATTTTAATATGAGCTTTCATGGAACAAGTCCACTTCAGGCATATTTCAGCACCTTTATTCTTTTTCGTTTTGGGGGGGGGGGGTTCTTGTAGATAAGATTTCACACTGTATCTCTACATCCGCTACTAGTTCTTTAAGCAATTGTGAAGTGCTTTTTTAACTGGTCCGGGTGATAGGCCTCCCCCTAGTTTCTCACCTGACCAGTTTGCAGCCTTTTTTAAATCTAAAGTGGAGGCCATCCGCCGGGACCTCTCTCCTTTTTTGAATACAGTGAGTCGAGCAGAGATGTCCAGCGCTCCGTCTTGCCCGGTAACTCTTGACACCTTTCAGCCTGTCACGCCCGATTCTGTGGCCAAGGTCCTTGATCGCTGTCGAGCCACCACCTCCTCCCTTGACCCTTGCCCGGCCTGGCTAATCAAAGCAGCCAGGCCGATAACAACAGAATGGGCCACTGCAATAATAAATGGGTCTTTCCTTGAGGGCAGGTTTCCTTCTGCCCTCAAGGAAACACTCATTAGGCCCATAAGAAAGAAACCTAGTTTGGCGGCAGACGAAATTGGCAATTATAGGCCCGTCACCAATGTTTCTTTCATGAGCAAAGTGGTGGAGAGGGTGGTGGCTGACCAGCTTCAGGCTCTCTTGGAAGAAACGGATGCCCTGGATCCGTTTCAGTCGGGCTTCAGGCCGCGCCACGGAACAGAGACGGTATTGGTCGCCCTGTACGATGACCTATTGAGGGAGGCTGACGGGAAAAACCTCTCTGTTAGTCCTTCTCGACATCTTGGCGGCCTTTGATACCGTCGACCACGGTATCCTCCTGGGGAGGCTCTCCGATCTGGGAATTGGTGGCCTGGCGCTTGCCTGGCTCCGCTCCTTCTTGGAGGACCGTCCCCAGAGAGTACAGCTTGGGGAGAGTGTCTCGGCCCCATGGAGTCTCAATTGTGGGGTTCCACAGGGGTCGATTATCTCCCCAATGCTGTTTAATATCTTCATGAGGCCGCTGGGTGGGGTCATCAGGGGATGTGGGGCATCGTGTCATCAGTATGCGGATGACACCCAGCTCTACATCTCCTTTTCTCCAACTGCAGGTGATGCCGTCCTGTCCCTTCAGCGCTGCCTGTGGACTGTACTGGAATGGATGCAGGAGAATGGGCTGAGGCTGAACCCGGACAAGACGGAGGTCTTGAGGGTGGGTGTCCCCACTGTTGGCGGCTTGGGTGACTCCCTCTCGTTTGGGGGGGTGACCCTGGCCGCAAAGAGTGGGGTGCGTAGTCTGGGGATCCATCTGGACCCAGCGCTCTCCATGGAGACTCAGGTGGCGTCGGTGGTCCGCACCGCCTTTTTTCACCTCTGGCGGATAGCCCGGCTGCGACCCTATCTCGATGTGGGGGCGTTCACCACCTTGGTCCATGCGCTCGTAATCTCAAGATTAGACCACTGTAACGCGCTCTACATGGGGCTACCTTTGAGGCTGACGCGGAAACTCCAAGTGGTGCAGAATGCAGCGGCCAGACTCCTAAGTGGAGTGAGAAGACACCATCATATCTCCCCTACCCTGGCCGCGTTACATTGGGTGGCCATTCGGTTCCGCGTTGACTTCAAAGTTTTGATGCTTACGTTTAAAGCCCTAAACGGTTTAGGGCCTCGATACTTGTCGGAACGCTTACTCCCACCCAATTCTACCCGTGTCACTCGCGCGAGTCAGGAGGTGAGGTTGAGAAGCCTGACGCCGAGGGAGGCCCGGAAGGAAAAAACAAGAAGCCGGGCCTTCTCGGCGGTGGCTCCTCGCCTCTGGAACAGCTTACCTCCTGAGATTCGCGCAGCTCCCTCGCTGGGTATTTTCAAGAAACAACTGAAAACATGGATGTTTAGGCAGGCCTTCCCCCTTTCCAGTTAATTCCTAATTACTCTTTTTTCACTACAATACACTTTGTTTCTTGCCATCTTTGGGAAAAAACTTTATTTCTTTTTATTTATGCAAATTATGTTATGTGTATGTTATCTGTTTAATTGTTTTATACTGTGTGTTGTAAGCCGCCTAGAGTGGTCACAATTGACCAGATAGGCGGGGTATAAATGAAATAAATAAATAAATAATAGCTTCAAGGGTGTAAATTTAAAAAAAAAAGCAACAACTTTACTTGGAACTGTAGCTAATCCCTTGTCCATGCATATGAGCCAGGGAGGGACAGGATGAATAGGAGGTAGGAGTTGTGCTCCAAGTCAAAACCTGCTTAGACCATGAAGCCTGAGATAAAGAAGCCTGCTCCTTTGTTTGCGGTTGAAGATCTACAGGTAAAAGCCTGCCTCACCTGATACTGTAAACAATTGTTACAGAAATATCTTCACAAGCCACCTTTTTTACTACATAAGCCACTTTGAGAGTTGACGGTGGTGAAAATGGTATACTGATATTTAAAAAGAAATAAATCATTTCAGCCAGCTTTGTCCCCATAAGATCAAACTAACATCTTGCCCTTTCTGTGGCATATTTTTCGTCAACAGGCAAGAAGTCTAAGGATGGAAATAAAATCCAGCATTTATGCATATTGTTTACTATCATCAAGAAACTTGGGTTTGGTTGGTTGTTGGGAGTTTTGTTTTGCTTTGTTACAGAAGAATATAATTAGATGAAGTGTCATTTATTGTTATTATTTATTTGATTCGTGTAAGAAATCAAGGTGACTAACTAACATTACTGGATGCCTGAAGACAACCCCTATTGATCTAGCAGGCATAACATCTGGTGGCATACAGAGAGAGATAGCAGCTAATGGTGAAAGACTCAAAGTATCTACATCCAATGTGCATCTAGTCTTTGGCTACCATACCTCCCAAATTAAAATCAAAGAAAGATTTTTCTTCCAGAATATCTGAATCTCCAGGATTATAATGTGAAAAGAGAGAACTAACTACCTGCTAAAATGGATGAAACCCAGTCAGATCGGTTACTTGGAAGTCACTGAATCAACAACGGGCTGAAGTTGGCAAAACCAAGATAAACCTAAGAGGATTCAGCTTTCACATCAACACAAACTTTTGCGAGTGTAGAGAAGAACACCTTCACACCTATGTCCTATGCCCCTCAATATGTACTATGGAAGATTTGATGTTAGCTGCCCCAAATTGTGTTGATGTTGCCCATTACTGGGCTGAAACTATATGATATGTTTGTTAATTGTACTGTGGTGCTTCTGACATGAACAAAGACCTATCTAAGCAGACACAGTTACAATTTCAAATTACAGATATCTAAAATCACAAATTACTTTTCACAAGTGCCTTTTCAAATGTGCAATAGTGTATCTCTTATTCTCAAGTTGGTGGCCAGAAGAGTTTTGTAGAAGAAAAAGGACAATAGCTACAAAGCTAGTATTGGACAGGTAATATGGTAAATTGCTGGTTAAAACAAACAAACTTCCAGCTACACAGCGGAGAAAAATCCAGACAGGGACCTACAAAACAAATGAGTATAATTACAAGTCTCTCTCAATATACCACTCCTTATCATATGGTTAGTTGAGTTAAATTTGCCTCAATTTACTTCAACTGACATAACATAGTCTCAATATATTCAGTTATACTCTGGTGTTAAGAATAAAAATGTTTCTCTTTTACTTACAAAATCTTCCTATCAGAATGCAAACAAAAACATATTCACTGGTTACATAGTACAATAGCTTAACTGGCTAGCTTAATTGTTGGCTTCACTAACTGATTGGTTGCATAAACACTCAGAGCACTGACCACTGTCATTACAAACCTGACTCAACCTTGACATTGCTAAACTGACACAGCATCCTGATTGAGATTTTAAAAAGGCAGGAAAAGGAATTGGAGGTAGAGAGGGAAACAATTGGCTACTCTAAGTGATTGGTATTCAACCAAAGTCCCTCTCATCCAAACTTCTTAAAGGTGTAATATATAGGTTGCTATTCCAAAAGCTACCTGGCCCAGCTCTTTTCATTGAGCACTAAATGCTTGAAAAGAAAGCCACCACCAGTTCTCTGTGTTGTAAAAAGGCAGCAAACAGTAATTTAATTTAGTATGAGTGTAATGATACCACCAAAGAATGATGTTTGTGAGATCTTTATTCTTAATGCCAAAAGTAACTTGACTACCGTTGAATATTATGCTGTACAGTGATGCCTCGCAAGACGAAAAACTCACAAGACGAAAGCGTTTCGCGATTTTTTTGGTGACTCGCAAGACAAATTTTTCTATGGCCGTGCTTTGCAAGATGAATTTTTTTTTTGCATTTTTTAAAAATTAAATTTCAATGCATTCCTATGGGAATGCTGCGCTTCACAAGACGAAATTTTCGCAATATGACACGACTCACGGAACGAATTATTTTCGTCTTGCGAGGCATCACTGTATAACTAACTGACTAGGTTTGAAGGCAGGGCAGCATTTTCTGCTCTACCTCAGCAAAACACATCTTGGGCCAGCCCTGCATGGCCATATCAGCCCTCTTCCTAATAGCTAAGGCAGACAAATATGTTTAATATATCCTCACCCTGCCTTGCCACTTTCTTTTCTCTGGAGATCAGATATATGATAAACAGAAGCTTATCTGACAGTGAATTTTTCCCTTCTCTGTTTTTAGGGATATATATTATGAAACAAGAAACGGTTTCTGCTGCTTGCATAAGTTTTCAAGTATGATTCACCACTTTGCTATGGATTATATTTTTGAAGATGTGGGTGGGCCTGCATGTGAAATCATCCATGACTGTAGCCTGCCTGTGGAAAGAGGATTAAACATTTTTGTAAATTAATCCTTAAGAGTGGCCTAATTTAACCCTAAAAAATCAACATTCTCTATGAAACTGCATTTGGTTTGTAAGAAACAACTAAGAGTCCTGTGGCATCTATGCCTGTGTTAACTGCTTAGCAATTGGCAGGATGTTTGTGTTATCAGCAAAAGTTTTGTGAATGGCCAGTGTCAACCATATAATCATCCTTTCTGTATTTAATTTCCTTCCTGACTTCACCGTTTAGCCCCACCCCCAACCATCTATACCAGCGATGGCGAACCTATGGCACACGTGCCACAACTAGCACGCAGAGCCCTCTCTGTGGGCACACGAGCCATGCCGATGCCCATGCTGGCCCAGTGCAGGGAGTGGCACCGCTTGCTGCCATGGCTCAGCTCAAGCTCACGCCGCTGCCTTGTCCCCTGCCCGAAGGGAGCCTGTGTGTGGCCCTGGAGGAGGCGATCAGGCAGGGGCAGCAGGAGCATGAGGAAGCAGAGGCGAAGGAGGAGCCGTGCTCAGCCACCCCTCACAGTTGCTCATTAACTGCGGCTCCGGCACCTCAGGAGAGCAAGCATACGGGGGCGGCGTGCAGGGCAGGAAGCCCAGGCGACGGTCCTAGAGGAGGGAAAAGGAGCCCCCTGGCCGCCCTCTGGATGACATGCTGGCCCCAGGGGTGCCTGCTGATTTCGGCACTCAGGCTCAAAAAGGTTCGCCATCACTGATCTATACTGTAAATATGTTACGTGCTTTCACGTCAGAACCAACTAATAACAAACCTAATGGGTTTTTCAAGGAAAGTGAGATATTTAAGAAGAAGTTTTATCAGTTTCCCTGCCAACCTAGCAGTTCGAAAGCATGTAAAAATGCAAGTAGATAAATAGGTACCACCTCGGTGGGAAGGTAACGGCGTTCCGTGTCTAGTCACGCTGGCCACGTGACCACGAAAACTGTCTTCGGACAAACGCTGGCTCTATGGCTTGGAAACGGGGATGAGCACCGCGCCCTAGAGTTGGACACGACTGGACTAAATGTCAAGGGGAACCTTTACCTTACCTTTATCAGTTTCACACCCCCAGTGAGCTTCCATGGCAGAGCGGGAATTCAAACTAAGGCTTCCTGAGTCCTAGTCTGTCACTCTATACATTATGCCACACCCGGTATCCCACACTGAAAATATACCTTTCTCATTGCCAAGGCAGAAAACTATGTTTAATATCACCCCACCCCCCGCCAGCCACTTTCTTTTCTCAAGCGTTGAGTTCAGATGCAAGATGTGACAAACGGAAGCTGACATTCCAGGTAATACTTCACACATCTGGTTAAGTGGACTGTAATCTATTAAAGCTTTTGTCAAATAAAACATTTTATTTTTAAGGTGCCATGAGATTTTCTTGCCTAACTTCCTGTTAAAAAGTGATACCTGGGATTCTTGGGACTTCCTGGGAAGCATAGTCATGTAGCCCAGTAGGCTTTTGGGCAGCAAGACTACACCTCCCAGGAAGCCCTACTCCCAGATAACACAGGGCAGCTTTCTTTTTTAAACAGGAAGCTGGTCCAGAGCTAGGTGATAGGGTGTTCAAGCTGGGCCCTTTTTCAGGTGAATGTAGGTGTATCTGTACATGTGCATATGGGATAGAACTGTCAGAATTCTGCCAGGGGAATTCTTAGAGAACTGGAGTAAAAAAAGAAAAATCCCAATGAGACATCCTTGCTCCTAGTCAACCCCAGTAGATACATGCTTGGACAAAAGGACATTGCGTTTACACTGTGTGACTGTCTCCCCTTTGGCAGTGCTGATGCAGAAAGATTCCATTATGCCTCAGCCTGACTTTTCAGCCCACCAGGCTCCATCACAGAACTTAAGTTTAACTTCAGATCCTGCAGCTCAGTCTTCTAGCCAGGACAATTTTTGGACTTTTTACCCCACACGTCAGCTTCAGCCAGCCAGGTTAATAGTCCTGAGGACTAAAGAGTTATAGAGGTTTTTTCCCCCCTTTGTTGCCACCATAACACTTCCTTGTTTTTTATTTTGACTTCCTGTCACAATGCTGCTGTTACTAAAAAAGGCAAACAGAGGAGAAACAGATGAAATGGTAGTTTACAAATAGAAGATGGTAAAATATTAAGGGCATTCTTTAGAACTGCCATGTTTGCACAATAAATATGCAAACAAAGCCTCCTCGTTTTTACCTCCTAATGACTAAATTATTAAAAACTGCCATGTTTACACAATCAACAGGCAAATAAATGTATGTATGTGTTTACCTTCCAATGATGAATTACCAAACCAAAGCAACCTTATCTGCAACTTGGAAACAGTGTTGAAAGATAGACATCTGTTAGTTCACAAGATAGTTCTGTTTCTGTGAAGCTCCTAGCTCATATGTTTTTGACCTTAAATGAAATTTCTTTAATCTTTGTCCACTAGGATAATTGAAAACTCTGGCATATTTTGTGAACACAGGAGATGTCCAGGGCTAGCAACAGCATTAGGGTTAGACTTTGTGTCTGGGTTACTTTATACATCTTGCTTTTCCTGAACTGACTGTAGATTGCAGTGTCCTCAGAACATCATAGCTACCAAAAGCCCAGCATAGGATATTGTACATAAGATTGGTTTTAATGAGGTGGGAACGTTTGAGTGTGTCGGAGCAGTACCATCAGAGGCTAGACTCTGTTGAAAGTCTAGACTCCTGCCAGGGTCACCCTAGGTGGAATGGTCAAAGCTGAGATGCCAGACCTTTCAGTAACACTCAAACTCACTCTTGTTAGTACAGCTCAGAAGGCTGCAATGGTAGATAGGACTTAAAAGTTGGATGGCACTCAGCCAACTAATAGGGAACAGCAAAGATTGGGTACAAATACCACTGTCACTAATGAAGCAACTGGAATTAAGGCAAAAGGATATTTAGTTTCCAATGTACACAAAGACCAAATCAAAGATAGCTTAAAAAAAATTGTTAGAGGAGGATTAAGTGGCTCGAGCACTGAAAGGTATTGTTTATTCTTGTTATGTGCCGTCCAGACACCTCCAATTTATGGCAACTCTATGAATGAGTAACCTCTAAAATGACTTATAACTGAAGAAATCTGCATCTTCCGTTATCGGGTCAATTCACGTTCAGCCCTCCTTTTTTCCCCTACCTTCAACTTGTTTTCCGCCATCAGGTGGCGATCTCTGCACAGGCCAGGCTTGCCTTTCGGTTTACGCCTTAATAGTGAGTCAGACGTTCCGTAGGCCGTCATTTCCTAGAAATATGAGATAACGAGAGGAGGGGGTTGAATGGGCGGGGAAAGGGGGCGATCGGGATCTTATAATTGGCTGGAAGGTTGGAGGAGGCGGGGCCGCGACGGCCTACATATAGGGCTGCTGTCCAACCCAACCCGACAGAACGCGCTGAGAAGTCTTCGGTGTCGTTTCGTTTCAGCTCGTGGTGCCGTTGCGGGATGCTGGGTGCCTGACTACGCCTGTGCCGCCAGCGCTGCGCCCGGGACGCGAATGAAGAAACTGCTTCTCCTGCTCTTCAACTATCGGGGACTCACGCGAGGCGGGGGACGCAAAGGGAAGCGCCGTCGAAAATGGCCTCTTTCCAGATCCGCGCCGCGCGGTCCGAGGACTGCGCCGACCTGCTGCGCCTCATAAAGGTATTCGTGCTTTGTGCCCGCCCGGCGGCGCCTTTGCCCGGGGCGCCGCGCTCAATGGGCCAAAGAACAGTCAACCCACCCGCCCCCCACCCGCCAAGCCGTCTGTCCATTGGTTGAATAAAGAGAAAATCCCTGTCACTCCAGCCTCTTCTTCTTTTTGCCTTGAGCCACTCGGGGTGGGGAGAATACCATGCACTGCTTTTAGGTAGGTGGGTGGGCGGGCGGGCGGGCGGGCGGGGGGTCACCTTTTTGGACTACAGTGTGGCCATGCTGAGTGGGGGTTCTTGTGGGCGTCGTGGTCCAAAAAAGTAACTTCTCCAAGCTCCGATGGACGAGGTAAGCAGAAGCTGAAGGGTTGGGAAAGTTTTTGAAGGTTATCTCCACGCAACCAGAAGGGACTGACTTGGTGGTTGGCCTCCTATCAGATGCCTTCGTGTGCCGTTTCTTTTTTTTTTTTAAAAAAGACACCTTCACCAAAAATGCAAAGGTAAACAAGGTGCGAGAGAGCGGACAACACTGTTCTCTAGTTTTCCTTTACACACGCCAGCACTTGAAAAGGTTGGTGTAGTAGAGCAGGAGCAAGTGGCTGCCAGTGGGTAGCTGGAGTGGTCAGACCTCCTTTCCTACCCAGAAGGTACAATTCAGTATTGTACATCATTACTTGGGAGTAAGGACTTCTGAATAGGGTGGGGTTTACTTCTAAGTATACACACCTAAGCTTCAACTACAGTAGTTTGTTTTGGAAGCTGAGGAGGTACGTGTTGTTTCGGTTTAGTTTTTTTATCTCTGTACTAAAAATACTTGTCTCACCACACGACACTAGAGGGCAAAGGTAGAAACAGTGGGAACGGTTTGTTCCACACGGAGACACCGTTTCTTCCTTCTGGGAACAGACACCTTTGCCCTCCTGCACTGGCAAAACATCCCCTCCCAGTTCTTGTGCAAGAGGCTGTACAGTCACTACCCTCTGCACCAAAGGACAGCTGGAAAAACAGGGTGGGGGTGGAAAATGGTTCAGCAGCTCCTCTGACCTCATTCTGTGTCGTAAGACAGATGCCCTGTTTGTGAAGGGTTCAGTCCCATTTGAGTCATAAGTGTGCCCAAGTCTGGCTCCAACAGACAGACATTGAGGAGCACAGCTATTTAACTGAGAAAGTTTCTAACCTTGACCTAATTCTACATTCGTTTTATGAAACCAATTATTGTTCTTCCCATTCTTTTCATTTTTCTAATATTTTTGAATACTTAAAGCATGTTAGACTGCAGCTCAGTTCCATGACTTCATTTGTAAGCCAACCCCAGTGTATTCAGGAACATTCCGGAGAGATTCTATCTTGTGAGGTAGTCGTATTCATATTTTCTCAGAGGTTCCATTGTGTTCAATAGTGCTTCATTTGGGTGAGTGTGTAGGATTGTAGCCCTAAGTTTTCCTTAGGGAATTTTGTTCAGTAACAATCATTTCTCAGTTAACGAATAGTCTACATGTTGAAGGAATTGTTTGTACACTTCCTACCCGAATTTTCACATTTCTAATTAAAGCAGCAGATACAGTATTATCTGTGGGAGCAACAAATTGATCTTTTTTTTTTCTTTATACGTATGGCACAAGAAGTAGATAAACAGTCAAGTAGGTCAGTAAGAGATATCCAACATATATACTTTGTTTTGGACAGGAGCTTGCCAAATATGAAGATATGGAGGATCAAGTAGTACTGACTGAAAAAGGTAACGGTATAAATTAGCTTGTCTATCTGTTCAAATTGCAAATAGAAAAATGGCATCTAGGTAATCCATTTGCTGTTGTCCTGTAGATCTGCTTGAGGATGGCTTTGGCGAACACCCCTTCTACCACTGTCTCATTGCAGAAGTACCAAAAGAACATTGGACACCTGAAGGTGAAACTTGAACTGTTTTAAGTGTTTTTAATTGGAAAAGGACAGGATGTAATTAATAGTGTTTGAGATTGTCCATATAACGTTCTGCGTGCCTCATGGCAAGGTAAAAGGTTTAGGCTTATTGAAATATGAAAATGATGGCTTGGATCCAGACATTGTCTACCGCAAACGGAAGGGCTCCTTCTGTCTGCAGAAGGTGTTTTATCCAGTGGAGTATGGCAGATGGGGGAAGGAGGCAATTTTTGCCGATTTCCCCCTGCAGCCTCCTGTGCCCCCTGAAAATCTGCACCAGAAGGTTGGAGGCCTTTTGGAACTGAGAGGTGGTACTGGAGGCTGCAGGGGGAGGGGGGGATCAGCAAAAAATCACTTCCCCTGCCTTTTCTGCCTGCTAGAGTATACTGCACACTGCACTTAGGGAGTGCTCCTGCTGGTGGGAGCAAATTCTGGCTCCAATCCGGTGTCTGTTCTTCTGAACTGTTCAGTTATCATGAAGACATAGAGAAGCAAATGTAATAGGAAAGCAATAATGATAATACTATAATTCCATTTAGTTACGTGGCTATTCTTGTTTGACCCTAATTTTTCATTATGTAATCCTGTTGAATCACATGTTTTCTTTAATTTGTCCCCAATCTTCAGGTTACAGTCTCTAGCTTCGCCATGTACATGGCCCTTCCGTGTACATGGATGGGCGGGGAGGTAACTAAAAGATCCGTTACACAATAAAGTAGATGATCATGATGTATGAGGTAAGGTCTCCAGGGATAAATATTATTTCCAAACATATACCCTGAAAAGAAAGAGAAAAAGTGTATACAAAACACTCGGTAGATCAGAAGTCCTATATGTAACTCTGTTCCTAGGAACACATGCAAAATATTGTATGAGTATAAAATCCGATTTGAGTTTTAAGTGGAGTTGTAATATTGTCTGTGATGTCATTGAGAAAGGATTGGACTACCAAGTTGCAGTGAGCAATTGATCTCTTTACAAGTGGAAGTGTAGAAAAGTGCTGACAATGAAACAAAGCACTTGAATACAGTTACCGATACCTTGTACAGCTGCTGGCTTACCCTGAACTGTCCCAGCTGGAAACGCTGCAGGCTCTCTTATAAGAGTGACTGCGTGTGAGCAAATGGACATAAATTTATTTGAAAGACAAACTGCAAGGACTTTTGCTTTTTGCTTCTTATGTTCCTATATGTAATAGGAAGCAGAGTTAAACGAATTGTTCCAAAATTCTGATCTGCCGTGTAAAATTGTAGAAATCTGAATTGTATTCCAAAGTGATATTGTTTGGTTACATACTCAGTGGTTATCAGAAGACTGTAATGGTTGTGTAATGACACTTAATACAACTCACTATATATTCCAACTGTGCAACTTCTGAGCATATGCAGGAGCAGCATTCCATTAATTCTGCCACTTGCTATGGAGCGATCTGAGAATATCTTTGCTTTGTACGAATCTCTACCCTACATGGTCTGCTGTTCCTTATGACATTTCATTTAAAAAATCTCCCTACTGCAACATAACAGATTAATCTTGCATGTTCAGAAAGTTCTGACATATGCATGTAAGAGGTGGAATTTACTATTTTGTTCCCGTTTAAAGATGTGTGTGTAATGTAAATATAACTTTTTGTTATAGGTTATGGTATTGTAGGGTTCGCTATGTATTATTTCACGTATGATCCATGGATTGGGAAACTGCTGTATCTTGAAGACTTCTTTGTGATGAATGAATTCAGAGGTACCATTTAAGACATTGCTTAGGATTATTTCATATACTAGCTTTTAAAAATGTGACTCATACAATTGCATTTCTTTTTGTTTTAGGCTTGGGCATTGGTTCAGAAATTCTAAAGCATCTGAGTAAGGTAAATAGCTGAGTAGTGCTTTTATGTTATGCTGTAGGATTCTGTGTTCTAAAAGGACCAGTTAACGAAAAACAAACTAAACACAACTAGGAGTTGTACCTAGTAAATTACTTGTTCTAGTATTATGTAGTGTCCATGGACTGAAGCTAATTGATGAATATCTTATGGAAACAAGGTATTACCATAGCTGCAAAGAACATATTCACAATTTTACCACAACCAGCATAGTTGTGGCAACACATTCACATTGTGTTATCGTAACCAGCATAATTGTGGTAACACATTGAATCATAATTCTGATGAAGCAGGATTTAGATTAAACATTTTTAGGGGAAAGACCTCACAAATGAAGTATGAGCTGTAACTTACATGTCTCAAAACATTGTGAAGTACTGAGTCCCACATAACCTATTCTAGTGAAAGTTTCCTCATAACATAGCACTTTTTCTGAGTTTGTAATTATCTTTTTCAGTGCCCACTAGACCATTCAGATACTTTGTGTTCTCATGTGATAACTTTTAAAATGTAAATAGCCTTCATGTTTGGGATTACTTAGGGCTCAAGAAGCAGGGAATGTACTTTGAAGCGATCATTAAAGCTTTGATTCTTGAAACAACTGAGAAATAGGAAGAACAGTTAAAGTGATGAGTCAGTGAAGCAAAATTATTGTAGCTGAATCTGAGAGTGTCTACCTTGCAAAATAATTCAGTATTGTATCCATGAATAAAAAGAACTACAGCTTCTGTTTTTTTATATCCTGCATGCTTTCCCCAGATGGCTGTCAAATGTCGTTGTAGCAGCATGCATTTCTTAGTGGCAGAGTGGAATGAACCTTCCATCAGGTTCTACAAGAGACGAGGAGCTTCTGACTTGTCATCTGAGGAAGGATGGAGACTCTTCAAAATAGACAAGGAGTATCTGATGAAGATGGCCGCTGAAGAGTGAGCCGTTCGGTCAGGCTGATAGCCAGCTACACCCAGTGATTTCTTTTTTATTGTTTTTCCCCGTCTTGCTTTTCATCTACTTTATAGTGAAATAGAATCATAGAATAATGGAGTTGGAAGCAGCCTATAAGACCATTAAGTTTATATCAACCCTAATTCAAAAGCTTTATAAATGACATAAGTAAGTGACATAAATAAGATTGCATTCTGGAGTTCTAGGACTCCAGTCCAAAGTTTGCAACAGTGGCAATTTATTTGCCTGTCTCCATCCGCCTGGAAGTGCAGTTGTGATCCTTAAATGTATATTTTATATAACTTCATTCTTGTGAGTGTCATTCAAATGTGTACAGTGTACACACTGGTAGGGTTTTTGTAAGTATTTGTGCTCTTGAGAAAATAAATGTTTTTCATGTTAGTGACAATAATTTGGTATGGTTGTCTTTCATTTAGTGACTTTCTGGTATACTTTTTATAAATGATGTATGCATAGAATTCCTTTTGCTTTTATTATAGCTTACCTCCTCTTTACTAACTACTGTGTACTGTCATTACCATTTTCTATTTTCTGCCTATTATTGATTTGGAAGATGCTTCTGGACTCCTAGACTAAAATGTGCCTTTGCACTAAAAATCACCAAAAAAAGCCAAATAAACCTTACCATCTTTTAAGGTTCCTCAAGACTCTTGTTTTTACTGCAACAGATTAATATGGTTTATCCCTTGGAAAGAACTGGAGTGAGGAGGTTCATTGTTACAGTTCCATAGAGATCAAGATGATGCAGCCTTAGAGGGGCTAAATTGTCCCCATGTTAACAGGTTCTTGAAGTCTAGCTGCAGAGTGAAGAGATAATAGTAGGGGACAATGGGTGAGGTAAGGTGGGAAGGGAAACGGACATCTCATTGCTGCTTCTTGGTTATGTTGGATTGAATTGCTCTGACCTCACTGTAGCTAGGCTGTAGGAACTAGTAGAATGAACTGGTAGCGTTCACCAAAGCCTTCTGTTTTCTGCATTTTGCCCTCAATCCCCAGGCACATGATTCAGTATTCTGACCAATATACAGTATATCACAGAAGTGAGTACACCCCCTCACATTTCATAAATATTTTAGTATATCTTTTCATGTGACAACACTGAAGAAATGACACTTGGCTACAATGTAAAGCAGTGAGTATACAGCTTGTATAACAGTGTAAATGTGCTGTCCCCTCAAAATAACGCAACACACAGCCATTAATGTCTAAACCGCTGGCAACAGCTCGACGGAGCCTTCCTATCGCGCCATTGTCCGCAATGGATTAGCCACCCTGCGACCTGGCAGAGAGGCTTGGCTAATTTATTGCGGACAACGGCGCAATAGGAAGGCTCCATCGAGCTGGCGTCAGCAGTGGAATGGTGAGTGGACAGTCCAGCCTCATGGGGCCAGACCCTCGTTATTTCCACCTGTGGGGGGGGATATTCGTATATGAATACGAATACCCCCATCTCTAGTAATTACATATACTGTAAAGTCAATTGCACAAAAGCCAGATCACAAAGGAACCCCCAGTACTGAAGGAGGCAGAAAACTGGGACTTAAATGGCCGTGAACTATATCTAGCATAGAAATGAAATCCCACATTACCCCTTTCCCTGTACGAAACTTCTATATGTTAAAAGTATCAATCTAATACTTGCTTCATTTAATTATTAAGACATTAAGTTAGCTGTCATAAGGCAGAATTCTTATCCTGCTAGTGTTTGACCCGGTTAGAATGGGGACATTGAGCCATGTCCACAAATGTCTGTTCTGCAGAGGAATGCAAAGGACAGTATTATCATTGTGTGCACAGGGTCAAAGGCAGGAATGCATATACATTCTCTGGAGACAAGTGTCTGAGAAACAATAGCTTACCGGGAAGCATAGAGCAGATAAGAAAGTAAATGTCATGTTACACTTAGCTCAAATGCAAGGTTACTTGAAGGGATAATGAACTTGTTTCTATATAGTAGGTACTTAGTTTATGATTGGTGCTTATGATTATGACTGGTGACCTCATGCTAAGTGTTTATGTTTGATGCCTATATAATGGAAGGGTTGTGCACCTGGTAGGTGACTGTTCTGTTAATAATGAGCTAGACTCAATGCATTGATTTTATTAATGAAGAACTGTTGCAAAGCATGAAAGTTTCCATTAGTTGCACTAAGACCATAATCAAAGAATTTTCCCAACAGAACCAAATTAATAGCAAACCTAACAGGGCTTTTAAGGTATGTGAAATATTTAAGGAGCACTTTTAATTCACAACTTCTGCCTCTGCAGCCAGATACCTAATTTACATACCCAGAAACAGACTAATTTGGCTATCTCCTTGAAAACTGATTCAATAGGATTAGTCTGTTTGCAACAACAATTGCATTTAAACCAAATTTTCTGATCAAACTGCACAATTTAGATTGAAAGCATCCAACTTATCATGGACGTGCAGGGATGATGTAGCCTTAGTCCACAGCCACTCATGCCTTACACAACAAACAGCCATGTAATCTATTCATGGAAGCAAAGGTCTGATTTGGGCAATACTACTTCGGATCACTAAAATGTTACAGATAAAGCAAGCTTTTGAGTTCTCCAGAACACTCATCAGACAATGATGGTCTAGAACTTGGTGTTCATGCAGAAAATCCCAAAATGTGATGCCCACAAACCATGAAATCAGATTGCTAGAAATAAAATATGGGAGTTTTAGATCCCAAATAAGGCAAGGATAACAATGGCATAAATTTGTAGGCTCTTTATCTCTCTGCAATCTCACGTGGAATCTAAAACTCAATTTTGCATTCCTGGCAGTTTGATCTCATGACAAATAGGTATCATATTTGGCGCAGGTTCGTTTAAACTTTGTATCCACTCTCATGTTTTAGATAATTTTTGCCTGGTGATGAGTTCTCAAGACTTGCCTTGAATGCTTGCCTAATTTGTAACTTGATCCAATGAAGGTATTGCCGAAGTCAGACCTACAGCATTCACAGTCTATTCACAGTGAATACCAAAGCAGTGAAATGTCTGCCTTGGTATTCATCTTTTTCATGGTAGTGCTATCTGAGCAGTCTGGCAGTCTGGTCTTTCTCAGGGATGATGAGAGGATTCAGTTCACATTCTATTTGATCTACATAGGAAAGTATGGCCTTGGTCTCGCTTCCTTTATTGCTCCTAGCAAAGGCTGGGTTTCTGGCATGGGTTGGTAGGCTGGCAAGCGTTGGGACTACAGTACTGGTGGTTTTTACTGGAATCCACGTGACGGAGTGAGCGCCCGTCGCTTGTCCCAGCTCCCGCCAACCTAGCGGTTCGAAAGCATGCAAATGCGAGTAGATAAATAGGGACCACCTCGGTGGGAAGGTAACAGCGTTCCGTGTCTAAGTCGCACTGGCCATGTGACCACAGAAGATTGTCTTCGGACAAACGCTGGCTCTATGGCTTGGAAACGGGGATGAGCACCGCCCCCTAGAGTTGAACACGACTGGACAAAAATTGTCAAGGGGAACCTTTACCTTTACCTTACAGCTACATACCAATGCAAGGGCTGAGACAGTCTTGCTGGTTGGCCAAGCTCTAGATACCAAGGTGAGGAAGTCCTCTTCTGGAAAGTACAGTAGTCATTTCCATGTGCCAAAGATAGGAGCCAAGATGCTAGAGGAGCAAAGGAGGAGATACTTGGAAGGTCCTCTTCATCAAATTTTACTGACTGCTTGGGATGAGCTCAGCAGAGTGCATTGCTTGTGAGCTAATGGCAAGAAAGTCACCCTGGCCAGCCTTTAGAAAACATTCTTGGGAAGTAGTGTTTTGCTTCAAGGTTTTGGTCTCATCCAAGTCTGGATAGTTCCCATCCCCCTTTTTGCCCTGGATGCTTTTCTCTTTGTTCCCCACATCTTTTCCCCTCTTGCCTTTTATCAGTCACTAATGCATCCCATATTGCTTGCAAATCATCTGCACAAATCAGCTGCTTGCATGTGCTGCCTTGAGTCTCTCAGACTGGACTGAAGACTCACTGCCCAACAATTTAGCTAGCAGATCAGGCTCCTCATCTGCTGTTGCCTCCCTTTCCAATCACAGGACTTCTAGGTTGGCTTCCAACTCAGCCTTTTTGTGTGCATCAGTAGTGGCTGTGGCAGCAACAGCAGCAGCTTCTGCTTGCATAGTTGCTTCTTTTTTCCATAAGAGGAACATGCCCATGCAGCTTCTGCTTCAGCCTGTGTTGTGGCAGCTGTTTGACATCAGTGTGGTGCAGAACCTTGCTAAATGTTATCTTTAGCATTATTCATCACATATGATAAGAGCTGGGGTTTGTTTTTGTTTTTTAAGACCAAAACATTTTTCCAACAGCTACTTGTCATTTACTATCTCAAGAATCAGATGCAGCATGTCTCTAAATATCAGCTGCTAGGATATATGAGCATGGTTGGGACACTGTTGGTTTTCCTAAGATGTCTGTTTGGCCCCTTGGAACAGAATACTGGGTTACACAGGCCTTTGAGCTGCTGAAGTAGGGCACTTAAATTTCTGCCAGTCAAAAGCTTTATTTAATGTTTTCTAGTTTTCTTGCACATCATCTTGGGAAAAAGTCACATAAATACGTAACCACAAATTAAAACAGTAGAACTCATGGAGATGACTGTTTTTTCTTCTGAAACCAAAAACATTTGAGACAAACTAAAAGGAAGAAAATTACAGAGGATTCTTCTATAGTATTTTTGCCTTTGTCCATGGTACTCTTCAGACTACTTCAGCAGAACAGGCACGGCAAGCAGCTCATAATCATAGTGTTCACATTTGCTTCACAAAGATCACATTCATCTCAGCAATCCAGTTATTAGGAAATTACCAGGGTGGGGAGTTTTGAGCTAAATGAAGATATACAAACCAAACAGTAGGGTATCTGCGAAGTATTTATTTGTTCTTGCTCTAATCTGGAATATACCGGTTATATACCACAGTATTTCACCAAAACAGGAAGTTCAGTTTCTGTGGTTTTACTCAAAGAGGAAACAAGATGATTTTTCATGCCCGTTATTTAGATGGTAAAAAAACACACATTCATTTTGGAATGTATTGTATTTTGCGGCACCTTAAAGGCTAACTGCTAGATTTTAATATGCACTTGCTTTGACAAGTCCACTTCCTCCATGAAAGCTCATTTTAAAATATAGCAGGTAGTCTTTAAGGTGCTACAATGTTTTTGTCTTCTTCATTTTTTAAATTTTTCTTGTTTTTACCTGATATGCCAGCACAGACTGACACTGGCTACCTTGTCTAAAATTACTTATATTATTTTGTGTTACATGTATTGTTTTGTGCTTTGCCATCATTCTGGGTCCTTCTGGAGAGACAAACAATGTATATATGAAATAAAATGAAATAACTATAGATGGTTTTGAAAAATAGCTAACTGATACAGTGAGCAAAACTGAGTGGCAAAGCTTTTTTTTTAAACTGCCCTGATTAAAGTGGAATGGTGTCTCTGTGAACCCATTCTTGTATGTATGAAATAGCTTATCTGACAAAAGAATGGGTCAATTCTAAACAAACTGAGTTTCAAGTGGCAGTGTATATATATAGCTCCGCCCCCAAAGAAAGGTTTTAAAACATGTAGCTTGAACTGGCCTTATTCAAGATAAGCATTCAAGGTATGTGCCATTGAATCACAGAACTATAGAGCTTGAACCACAAGGGTCATCTGGTTCAACCCGTTGAAGCAGGAATTCCACAGTTTAAGCATCCCTGACAGATGGCCATCCAAATTGTTTTAAAAATATTCAGTGAAAAGGAGTCTGCTGGCCAAGGCAATCCATTCCATTAGTTAAGAAGTTCTCTGTAATGTTTCGTTGAAATTTCCTTCTTGAAATATAAACCTACTGTTTCAAGTCGTAGCCTCTGGAGCCACAGAAAACAAACCTATTTCATTTTTCCTGTGATATCTCTTGAAATATTTGGAGATGGTTGTCATGCTACTTTGTAAGTATTACCTCTCAGTCTCCTCCAGACAAAACACAGCCAACTCCTTCTTTCATCTCTATCTTTTGTCCAGTAAATGACCATCCTGATCGTATTTGTATTTATGTATATACTGTATGTTGCTGATGCAGCAGTGGTTGAAGAAAGAAGCTAGTCTATCAATGAGAAACTGTTACGTCATTTCCAAGTGTCGGCTCCATGCATTGTTTCTTGAGTACAGAACACATCCTTAAATATTCACAATATCTACTGGTCATTTTAATTTGTGAGTTTTACTAAACATGTTACCTATTGATAAACAAAGATCCACAGAATGCTAAAGTTATCTTAAGGGCAATTTTTGCAATGCTATTTAATGTACTCCATGCACCAATTGCCACCATGCAAAAGAAAGAACAACCTATCAGCTATGGCAGCTAAATGCAGCCTCCATGTCTAAATGCAATAGTGCCTTCACAACCTGCTTATTATCCTGGACACATGTGTTTGCTAATTAGGAAAGTAGAATGTTGAACTACTGCTGGATGGTGCAGCAGGACTGTTTAAGGAAGCATCTTCAGGAAAGCAGAACAAGTTCTGCGGAGTTGTAGTTTGTTACTGTTGTTATATATAGACCTTAGAACTGGTTAAGGTCTAAACCCACAGTGCTGCTCTAAAGCAAAGCTACTAAACCTACACTTAACTGTACATCTTTATAATAGAAACAAGCTGAACTAATGAAGTGATTTCTTAGTAGTAAAATAATATGCATGAAAACAGAAGAGCCAGTGTTCTAGCATTTGGGAGCAGAAAAGAAAAAAACTCTGGGAAAATCATTACAACACTCAATTTGACAGGACTGAGATTTACAGTTCTGTCTCACTATGAACACTGTGTGAAACCAGCATGCAGCTGCTGTTCTTACTAAGCATAGAGAATTTCACTAATAAAGGATTTCCTGGCCACATAACCTCTTCCTGAGTTGCAAAGGAAGCGTTATAAAAATAATTAACAAGATTGCACAATATTGGAAAATGGCCTCCCCATTTTGACCAGCTAAAGTCCTTAGAATTCACAGCAAGACTCATATGTATCATTCTCTGTTGGACTGTTTTCACTTTGGAGACAATAAATGTAAAATAGATGAAAATTATAAAAAGTCTATCTGCTGCCCAGCCTTACATGAGGTATTTGCATTCCATCACTCTATAGTTTTTCCTTCTGGCTGCGCAAGAACAAATCATTAGCTATGCTATAGTCAGTTCCCATTCTAATCCTAAGTGAGCTGTGCATTCAGGCAAGGAAAAACCTCTTAAGAAAAAAACAAGTGTTTTGTTCCCATCTATGTATATAGAGAAAAATTCAACAGATGCTCCATTATACATTATTCCACTGACCTTCATCATTCAGAAAAGTCTGATTTCCAGAAAGGGGGCAGAAGGCTCAGACAAGAGACAAGGCCATTGTATTTATGGTCCTGGTGTCACATTTGGTAGCCTACTGCTCAACACAATTTTAATGCTGATACTAATGCTCCCCTCCTCCTGCCCTAACACAAATAAGCTTTGTTCTTCCGAAGAATGTTAATTTGTTCTCTGCTGACCACATAATGTAAGCATGATGGTCAAATAACCAAACATGAGAAAAAGATGTGGGAGAAAGAGGCAATGTTTTAAATCTTCATTTTAATCAAGCGTATAAATAATAAGAGATTGGAAAGTTCTGGGACTCAGTTTGCAGCTCATTCTCACACGCTTATTTAGAATTAAGTCCTATAATGTTCAATGGACCATATTTCCTTGTAAGTAGGGCTCACAAATGCAGCTGTTGGCCCAGATCCTGAAGCAGCCTCTGAATCATCTTACAGAACTCCAAAATCAGAATTAAAACTGGCAGAAGACATGGAAGTGTTCCTTCATCCAGGTATGGTTTCAACAGAATGTAAGACCAATATTTTCTGAACCAAGACACAAGTAAACTGTACTCAGTCACCAGAGATGCTGTGATTTTCTACGAAAGCGCTGATCTTCTGTAAAGCTTTCCAGCCATCTACATTCAAAAGAAAGATCTAGTTAGGTGTTTATTATTAATTTTCAATCAATTACATTCAAGAACACCACTAAATCTGAACAGAGTGGTTATCTGGTCAGGCTTTAAACCAGCTTGGCGAAGTTAAAGCTCTGGTGTAGTACACGTTTTAAAGATGTTAAATGAACAGACCCAAGTGGACTATAGGTATCCTGTACGTATTTCCTCCTACCCACCTCTCTTGGTGAAGCCTAGGGCTAAAGGTTGCTTGCTTGCTATTATAGCTTCCATGTGAAACTATTAGCAAGAATACCTTGAAGATGGAGAACAGGACAATATTGACAAGTCAGCAACGTGAGATGTCCAAATCACAGCAAAATTTAAGTTCCATATGATTCAACACCACTAACTAGGCAACTAGATACTACTGGAAATATATTTTAAAAATCAGTGAATACCTTCCTTAATTGCAACTATTAAGACTGTTCATCTGCCTACTACAAGACATTCTTTGTCCACTATGGCTATTAAAGACATTAAAATCCCCTGACTTTCCTTTCTCCTTCTGGACCCGAAGACTGACTCCCAAGCCACCATATTTTCAGACCAGTTTTCTTTATCAGATATTTTCCACATCATAAGGCCATCCATGGATAAAAACTAGGATCACCATTGCATCTGTCTCCTACACATATGCAAAGGGAGGGAAAGAGCAGAAGGGGAACGCCTACTGCACAGAAGGGTGAGGGATCAGATCCCTTCCTTAAGGTAGTGTTAGAGAACCTTTGGCCCTTCCAATTTGTTAGCACTTATAACAATAACATAAACTAGTCTCTGCCATTAAAGTAAAAACAATGTTCTTTATACTTGTGGCTTTAGGTGCTGACTCAAACACCAGAAGACAGGTGGACAATATGCAACACATCCGTCCCAAATGGGGGTGGATGGGTGGGTGGCATGGAACAGAGAAATTTCTTCTCATGGCTGCTAGAGAGTTCTATGTTTCTGCCACACAAAAAAGATACAGTTGAGAGGGAGGTATGGCAGATGAACACCATTCGTCCTCCAGGAAATCAAAAATTTCCACATTGCTTCTTTTGGTGGTGTAGAAGTGATGACACTTCTCCATAAAAGGAAACATTTTGAATCTTTTGAAAACAAAGCACTCCAGGAGCTATCCTTCTTCTGGCAAAGAGGGAGGAAAAAAAACCACAGCAACAGAGCAGGGGTTCACAACGTGGCAACCATGACTTGCTACCAACGTACCCTCTAATTTTGCTCCGCCTCTCTCGCACGTGACTTCGCCCCTGCGTGTGACTCCCCCTCCCCCATTGCGTGGGGTTCCGTCGTGACCGGAACCAAAGTGTCTGAAAACTATCGCTGGGCGGAGGAGGAGGAGAAAAGCTGCACAGAGGGAACCTTGACTGCTACTGTGCCCACAGAACCTCTTGCCATCTATGCATCTTTTTTAATTTTTCTTTCCAGATAGCCAGAAGAATGCCAACACAAAGTGCAGCTGCCTGCCAGCTTTTATAACCAGAATGCCTCCGAGTCCCAGGTGAACCCACAAGCACGCTGAAAAAGTAAGGACAGTGACAGCTGAAGGGCAGCATTTCATTCTGAAACACTCTTAGCTGCCTTGAAAAAAAAGGTGGGGGGGGGGGAAGGAAAGAATCTGATTACTACTGCCGTTTACAGGAGAAGCATTGGACTGGCAGCAGGACAACTGAGGGAGGATGGGGTAGATAACCTGACAAGATGGAAGCAGGGAGGCTTGGTGGTTTGCAGAGTACAATGGAAGGCACAGAATCATTGGGTGGAGTGTGTGTGCCTAACTTCACCAGTTAGCCTTTTGGGGAAGTAGCTTTCACAGCCACTTTTTGCTGGTGAAGCAAAAAAGACAATAATTCAGAGGAATGAATTGATTCTCGGGCAAATTACCTATTTTTTTAGCTTTATCAGCTGGTCCTTCTGCAGCACTGATGTTCTGCCCTTGGCCACATCTAACATGGCAGCCCTTTTGTGCATGAGGGCACTGCATGGCAGCCATTTGTGATGGCACCCTTTAAACTTTGTCAAGATTTTCAGTGTACTCATAGGCTTAAAAAAGGTTGGGTATCCCTTCTGTAGATAAAATGGTTCAAGCAATAACTTTGCTTGAGTTCCACTCCCCATTTTATCTGAAATTAATTCAAAGAGTAAGGTATTTGAATGTTCCAAAGAAACTCATTACTTGAGACCCCAGTAGGTAACTATATCTTTCATAGCAATATTTTAAAAAGAAGAAAAAAAAAACCTACAATGCTTATTTACAATATATTGAATCAGACCTCGGTACATTTTGCCCAGCTCAGCCTTTTCCAATTAGCATCAACCATTCAAGATCCCTGTTATTTTTTTTAAATAATTGTGTGGTTTTTTTTGTTTTTTCCTGGAGACACTAGATAACTCCCAAGTATAATTTCTGTAATTGAGCTATGGTACATAAGCCATGTACCCTCTAATTTTCAGCCCTGTTGGATGGGACTTCGCCTCTCTCTCTCTCGCACAAATTCACTTCTGTGTGCATGCGCAACTCCGCACCCCGTGTGCAGGGTTCTGTCGCAACCGGAACTAAAGGGGTTGAATGCAATCGCTGCGCAGAGGAGGAAGAGAGCTGTGCAGAGGGACGTGGAGTCGCGTGCACACAGCTTAGAGGGAACCTTGTACATAAAGAGTTTGTAAATTTGTTTTCTGCAGATAAGACAAATGCACAATTTGTATTTTATATTTCTACTTAAGAAGGTAAGTGTTACAGAGTTCTAAGCCTTTTAGGCTCTGGTTAAAATATTAAGCATATCACCATAACTCTGGAATGGTCAGAGGAGATAATAATAATAAAACACGGCTAATGTTTTTTAAAGTGGTCCTATATCTGTGTCTCTTCTGAGTCACTGCACACTCCCAGTCACAGGAATTAAAAAGCAAAGCAAAGAACAAATCTAACTTTTTAAAAAAATGCTAATCAATACCTACTCACTGGCTACATTCAGATGTTGGCTACAGAATAATAAGAAAACCCCTAACAAAATAAAAGTGCAGGCAATTGACTTATAACCAGTTACATAGATAATTGGCTCGTTTCAGGGCCAGACCAAACCAGTTTGTTGCTGTCTAATCCTACCGCCCAGTGCAATCGCATAAGGACAATCTCGCAAGCAATTCTACCTGGTTAGCAGGCCATGCTCCTTCACATCCACCTGTGCAGCAAATGATAGTGCACCTGGCCACACAGACAGTACAGAAAAGGAGGAGACTGCTTCTTCAACTGCCCTTAGGCACAGAGTTTTCCCCACAAACTCCCAGAATTTTGACCCAAATGGTTAGTACCCAATGCCAGGCAATATATTTAAATACATGGCATAACATTTTATTATCATTTCTCCCTATGTTAAACTGTGTACAGTTGTGATCTTTGTGGCCATGCTGCAGGAGACAGCCTAGTGAAAGGCAGGGGGTTGTGGTCATAATTCTAACCTGTAACTCAACACTACATCTGAACAGAACCTGTTTGCCTAACTATCCCTGGCTAGCAGTGGCTGTTCAGAGTTCCAAGCAAAGATTTTTCACATTACTTCTGCCCATCTTGTCAACTTTTTAATATGCAAAAGCCAAAACTACTTTACCTTTTTCAATGACAAGCAGTGGAGAATTCTATTTTATTGTTTTTTCTTCTTGAACTTTCACTTTGTTACTCTCTGCATCAGCCTTATAGACACAGATTGAAGTTAGACACAGAAGCCAGACATCTCAACAGGCAAAGCAATATTTATAAAACTATGTGTAAATTCAAAAAAGAAATTGATGCACCAGCTTCTGGGATCCTCATGTTTAGACATCTGTTAAAGCATTAGATAGTTTTAGTTTCTTCTCAGAGTATATTTTGGAGTCTCAGCATATATGTAATTAATTCACTATCATGTATTACAAAGGGAATAGCTGGGATTCTTAGCACACCCTCTAGACAGATTACTCACTCCTGAATAATCCAGTGAGTTACTTTGAGTGAATCAGAAACATGAAGAAGTAAATGAGAGAAGCTGGGTTAATATGTTTGTATTTAGGATACTATGAAAGAAAAAAATATATATATTTGGGATACGAATATGAAGAGCAGCAGCATAGGTGCCACGGAGGCCCATTTCCTCTCCCCAGAAGTGGCCGGTCCACTCACCAGTCACTGCATGGCACTTGGTTCCATTGTTGTGGTGGTCACGCCAATCGCAGAAGGAGCCTGGCTGACTCTTCCCTGCCTCCCTGTGCAGCCAACCACTCATTGCTAAGTGGGGATACTCCCTGTCCTGCCTCTGTGCTGGAGTGGTTGATTGTGTGGGGAGGTGAGGAAGAGCCAGCCGGGTTCCTTCTGCGATTGGTGTGGCCACCATGATGAAGGAGCTGAGCGCTGCACAGTGAATGGTGAGTAGACTGGCCAGTTCTGGGGGGAGGGAATGGGTCCCAGGGATATGAATACATATAGCCAATTTCTATTCCCAACCTCTGGCTCCACAGCCAGATACCTAAATCACTGAGTTATCCAGCCAGCTATTTCTTAGGTAATCCCAATTTCCTTTTCTTAAGTATCCCTTATTTACAGTTCATACACAATACTTAACAGTTCATGTGCTCACAATTTCAAGCAACTACCTAACTAACCTGCTTTGTTAACATGATACTCTGTAGACAGAGTGGGCATACCCTTAAACCATGGCTTAGGGATAGAAAATGAGCCACAGAGAGCTCAAGCTTCCACACTTGTTCCCTCCTTTTTAGCTTCTTTGCATACAAGAGAATGATTTCCATACCAGAGCAAACCACAATTCCATATAACACTGGAACCCAGGGAACTGTGATTTGCACAAACTAAGATATGAAACCATGGTTGAACCTGGTTTGTTTAAATTAAGTCAGGTTGGAATTATTCAGTTATCTGTATTCTGATGTTTGTTCTAATGAGAAAATTAAACCTTTTCTGTCTCTCCTGAACACTAAGGACAAGGAGGAAAGATAAATATGAAGACCCATCACTATGGCTTATTCCTGATCATTAAACCTCTCCAACCAGGCACTTTTAGTTGTAGTTTGCCGTTAAGTTCCCCCTCTCCCCAGCCAGCACAATCAAAGACCATACTGACTAAGAATCACATTGGGGAGCACCAGATTGGAGAATGCTGGTCTAGGCAAGCCATTCTTAATGGTGGCCAGATGGCCCTCTGGGGGACTCTGGCATATCTGAAGGGGGCCAAAGACTGGAAACAGTTCTTCACACACCACCTGTTATGTGATTTATACAATATAATTTCTTTCATTTTGGGTTTATAGCCATGGCCAAAAAAGGCTGAAAATTACTGATCTAAAACAATACTGGTGGCCATGAGTAGCACTGCCTTTTTCTTCACTGGAACCTGGAGGTGACTGTATGAAGTTATTGCCCCTGGATTATGTTTAGCCAGCCAGCAGTGACCCCCAAGAAACCTAAAAAAGCCTCATGGCCTATAATGGAACTAAAAGACTTGTTTCTTTCTAGAACATTGTGGTGGCAGCAAGGACAAGTTACTTAACCATACTCCTGGGGACAAGCTACACTGCTATCTAGGACAAATTACACTATTAACAGAAAAGAGTTAACATATCTAAGGAAGTTTATGTAACTTCTAACAGGAGCATTTTTGCTAAATAAGCATTTTCTGATATTAACTGGTTTTAGTGCAGGCAATCAACACTTGCTGTGGAGACTTTACCCTTCCGTAAAATAATCAAGTAGTTCTCCTTATGTTACCTCTATTGGAGCTTCTAAGAATGTATCTACATCAGCTATTGCACTGATGTCTGATTTTAATTAGCCTTCTGTCTGAATGCCACTTTTTTTTTCTCTTGAGACACTGCAGTGTCTACGCATATTATAATCATCATTCCCCCACTGCACAAAATAATGTAAGTCTTCAAAAGGAATTAAACTGCATGTGGTCAACCATCAAATTAGTGAGCAAAGAGAAGATCACATGCACTTGTTGCAGCGTCTCTCCTTAAGAGAGTCTCGTCTACTCAGGCCACCGGTTCTTCTCAGGCTTCTTGGCTGTGCGGGGCCGCCCCAACAGAGGACCGGAAAACAATTGCTAGCAATGAGACTAGCTAGTGGTGGCTGTGATGCCCTATGGATGAACGCCAGGCTCTTGACCTCCAGGAAACATGTGAAAGCTGAGCTTTTTAAGGAGGCCTTTAAGTATATCCTCCCTGTATGGCAGACTTGCTGGCCATTTACATCTGAATTTTAATTTTGTTTGCCATCGCTTCCAGGAGTTGTTTTGCTTAATCTATATTTTTGGAGCGTTTGGGGTATGGTGGGAGGGTGTGTGTTTTAATCTGTTGTAAACTGCCCAGAGTAGTATGTATATATTTAAATAAATGAATAAATAAATAAAATAAATAAACAAATAAATGTCAGATGTTATTCAAGAGGCTTCACATGTATGTATAGGACAACCATCTTAGATGTTCTGTTCTACCTTTTCACTTGCTTTTGCAGATTTCTTCTTTTTGGGGCTGTCCTTCCAGAGAGATTCTATATTTATGTATGCTTGCAAACTCCATTCATATAGTTGAGAGCCAGTTACCTTTTAAAAAAGATCAGTCAACAATCAGCTTAACAGTCATGGTTTTGGATTTCAAACATTATTATAGGCTTTACTAGCAATTAATTGGCACATTTTATCAGAACTGCTCACTGAATCACTTTTACTCTATTTGGAAAAAGGCCATTACAAAGAGAAAAAAGAGATCATACCAAGTGACAGGGAAAATTATATACTAGGCAGTGAAACATTACTCCAAAAATTATCCTATACAGATATAGTTGCTGCCATATTTGGACACAGATCAGAGGATACAGATCAAAGGATCACCCTAGATATACATATTAATATTCATCTGCAAAGACACTGCAAACAGTATAAATTTTAATTTAACAGTATATGCAAGGGTAGAAGATTGGACAAATGTTTCTCCCCAGGCTTATCACATAATATGCACTACAACACAAATAACATAACATCTTCAACTTGCCCAGTACCGCTATCGGGCTACTTGAGCAAATATTTACAAGTGTCAATAGTAATGTAAGTCACAGAACATGAAGAAATAAAAGCAGACAGAACAAAAACAAAGACCAGACTAAAGCAAACAATGGAGACTGTTTTTCTTACTGGCCTTTGGAACATGCCATAAAATGACATGCTGTAAAATGACTATGTATGTACTCTTTTAATTATTAAAATATGTATCTAATTATCACAAAAATAACATTCATTCAAACATTGTAGACAAAACCAAGAGCCTCTCTTCCTATTTAAAGGAGTCTTTTTAAAGTGCATTTTTAGTCTAATAGCATTTTAATACTATATTTGTTTGACTGTGTTTTAATATAAAAACATTCTGGATGTTTCTTTTGTACCTTTTTAAAGACAGCTAAAGTTGCTATGAGTCCCGGCCATGACAGAAAGGCAGGATACAAGTCAGCCAACCAAATAAATAAATAAAGACAGTTCTGTGCACATTTTTTTTAAAAAAAGGAGTCTTCAAAATAAAATGTCAGTGCTGAAGACACTGACCTGCATCCTAAAATAAGTTGTCTGAATAAAGGCTTGTAAAATGAGATCCCCATCTCCCCCAGCACCTCCATTCCACTTTACTTTACTTCTATAACTGTTACTCCTATAAACTTTGATGAACAAATCTGATTATTTTCTGCAGCTGTTTACCTGGTTTAGAAAGCATATGTCTTGCATCTGCTCTGCCAGCATACTCCAAGCATTCACACACACCATTTCTGCCCTGCCCCAGCTTGGTATTCTAATATTTATACTATTTTGCAGATGGTGCAATCAAACCCTGAGCTATTCTGAGATATTTTGTGGTATCTGAAAAGGCATATATTGGACAGAGTAAGCCACCGAAACATTGGCTTCAGCACTGCCTATGGGGAAGAGGTCAAAGTTGTCCACTGGAAAAAAAAGAATGAGAAGAAAACATGTATTTCCCATAGTTACTAACCTTGGCGATGGTAATAGCTTGCTGAGGATAGTAAAGTGAGGCACCAATCCCAATGAAGCTTACTGGATAAACAAACTTCTTTATTTTGGAACCTGTTTCACAGAAGATATATTACTTCTCATTGTACCGGCATCTGTTGTTTTTTTAAAAAACTGATTTACTGAATGAGGTGCTCCACACATCAAATCATAAACTCTTGAGACACACTGAGTTCTGCACATGTACATAACGTATTTTGTGAAATAAAATATTTCACCATGGCATAGACTGGGATAGAAGTGCTTAACAATGGAATTTGATTAAACTGAATGGTACAGTGAGAGGGGAGTTGAAGATCAGGATATTAATGACTTAAGAGCCTTTGGCAGACCATGCCCATATGATTCTAAACTGTCCTCTGTAGTCATGAATATCAGATACATATTTAAAACACAAATTAAACACATGCAAACTGTCCCAGAAGCAAAGGAAAGTGGCCAACTACTCCGCAAGAAAGAATTTCTAACGTGAGGATCCCAGTGACAGCTACTAGTAATAGTTTTCTAAATGTGGGGTCAGGGCATGGATTCAAGAGGCCCCAGCATTATTTCACAGCTTCCAAGGAGCTGCCGTGTTTACTAGTGTGCTGAAAGAGAGTCAACTTAATAAGAATGAAGTGCATTTTCCTTTATGTCATGTGATAAGCACGGGGCAAAAAGGAAGGGTTCTTCAAGACCAGGTTTTCTCAAGAATCTGTTATCTGCTCCTGCATCTACCCCAGAAATAACATCACTGCAAAAATAAATCCACATCAATAGTTGACAAGACACATTGCCAACTGCCACATACCTCTTGCCAGGAACAAACCAACAACACCAGCAAAACCTATGACACCAAGTCTTGGATAAAATCCTGGAGGTGGGTTTTTAAGAAGATCATAACCTTCTAAAATAAAAAGCAAACCACAACATATTATACATACACATCAGACATTTTTCTATAGTAATACTTCCTTACAAATACCATATATATATTTCTCCTCCTCCTATAAACACTGGCTAAAACTGCAATTATCTTCTTAATTACCTTCCATTTTTCCTCCAAGGAGCAAAAGGGGGCATATGTGGTTCCCACCCTAAGCTTATCCTCACAACTACTCAATGAAGTACATTAGGCTACTAAACTTCTGATGACAGAGTTACAAGTTTACCAACAAATATGTAATAGAATTACTCATTGACTGTATACCCTTTGAAGCTGCAGCTGATGGGACTTAAAATTTTCTCTTGTAAAGAAAACTGGCATATATTAAAATGCCAGAGACATGGCTATGTTAAAATATATACCTCTGATGTATTAGCTTCTTAACTTAAAGAGTTTCTACTCCCTATAGATGAGCACATAATAAAAGGCAATCCCTTACATGCGCTCTGAAATAATATTGCCCCACATTACAAGATTTCACAATTTTTTGAAGTTTATAGATCTTTGGTTTTGATAACATTAATTCACAAAGTAAGATCTCCCTTTCAAAAACTGTGTGAATATACAAAACATTCTTAATGTGCTGTCTGATTATGCATAAGCACTGCTTACAAAATTCTTAAACAGAGACATACGCATTACAGAATTATTATTGCTTATTGGCAATTATTTCACTCCATGTACCTGAAAAAGTAGGCTGTTAACTATGGAAGGTCACACTGAAATGAATCTTAGTCTTTAAGATGCCACAATATTTCTCTTTTTATTTTTATTATACATACCATTTTAAACAGACCTACCTCAAACTCCATGAACTTGTTGTTCAAGTACAAACACTAAATCTGCTAGCACCTTACATACTAGCAAGCAAAATACAACCTAAACTTTCATAGGCCATGGCCTACTTTAGATTAATGAAGTCTTATTTTCAGCTGATGGGCAAGGGGGGAAAAGCACAGAAAAGGATTGCTATTGGAACCATAAGGCCCAGCAGTGTAAGAAACAGATGTGAACCATTACTGTGAAGATGAAAACACAAACTAGTTCTTTTTGAAAAGATTTTAAAAGTCCAGAGTGGTCATTACTCAATCCCATTTGATGAGGGGCTAGCAAAGCAAGATGAATATAAAACAATTAAAGAGAAACAGCAACACATGTAACACAGTGGCCACTGGCACACTATATAATTCTCATTATTTAAATTGCTAGAAGACTCTTGGCTATGTTTTTTTTTCTGTTCTGCTGGAACAGAATAACTCTGCAAGGAGTTCATATTACTGCTCTCTTTAAAAATTATCTGTAGTTATGAATTAAGTTGGAAACTTGGTAGAACACTTGCTTGAAAAAGTGGCAGATTGTGATTTATTTATTTTTTCTTATTTGGGCCAGCGTCAAGCAATACAGTAATATGGCATAGTGGCAAGATTGGCTGCCACATTGAGGGTTGTTCTATTTCTAGCCATCATCTTTAAAAATAAATCTTCTGGAAACTTTCCAAGTTCTTGATTCCCTCTGGCCCATTTATCTTCCTGTAACCTGACCCTCAACCTTAGTCCTTCTGAAGATGGGGGTTGTCTGGAACAAAATGGGATATGGCACACAGAGGGCTGCAGTGATTTTCTTGTCCCCACTATGTAATGTTGCTATATTATTTCTTTTCCTATCAAAAATAACTGGACTTTTGTTTAGTTTCCAGCAGAATGCTTAGATTTCTTGAAGCACATTGTCTGGAGCCTAACATGCTCCAGTAAAAACAAATGCATTGTATACAATGCATTTGGAGCAACTAATTGGTGCCTCTCTCTATACACTATAGTTTGTACTCAGTGGGGGTAGGAAACATTTTTTTCTGCTGTTGGCCACATTCCTTCTGAGATATTTTGTTGGGGTGGCTGCAGGCAGGGGCTAAACCTAGTAGAGAATGAGGTTGAAGCCAAAAGTAGGTGAGCCAATTCCTTTCTCTCCCCCATCAAGCAAGGTGCAGTAGAAGAAACATAATGCTGTTGAAGAGGCATGAAATGATCACTTGCAGAAGGCATTCAAAAGACTCTGAGATAAATCCAAGGGCCACAGATTGATCACCATGATATACATCAAAGGTGCTAAAATATAGGACTGGGATATATGCCCACTGTGGTTCAATATGTGTTTACTGGTATACACATCCACTGTTTGACACTATCTTGGCTCAGCATTCATTCGCATTAGAGCCACTCCTCATGGCACCCCTTCTGGAACAGAGGTTTGAAGAACTCTGCTGAATGTGATTTGTAATTATGTGGGAATGGGCTCCTGGAAAATCAGACAAAGACAGGTCTGTAAGTGCAGGCCTTCTGTCTGTGGAATGTAGACCCTGGAACCAACTTAAGGTTTTCGAGGAAGCTTTAGAACAGTGTAATCAGTATCTCCAGAGCACCTCCCAATATTGTACTCATCAGAATGGGCCAACACCAGTGTCCTCCCTTTCACTGTATTATGCCAGACCCATAAGCAAGGGGAGCTAAGAAAATGCAATCTAGCATAATTTAGTCAAAGCAAAGCTTGTGTAGCCTTGGGCAAGCTGCACAGTCCCAAAGTACCTCTAGAAGAAGAGAATGGGAAACCATATCTGAGTACTCTGTACTCAGAAAACCCTGGAAAGGGCTGCCATAAGTCAGAAGGAACTTGAAGGCACATATTATTATTCTTTATCAACATGCTGGCAACAAGTCTACTACTCTTGCAAAATCCAAATATTCACAATCTTTGATGTTGAATCACAATCATCACAAACACAAGGAAAATGACGTTCAGTGTAAGTACAATCTGAACAAACCATGTAACGCCATACTTTGTGTTGGTTTTTTGTTTTTGCTTTGGGGTTTTGTTTTGTTTTGTTTGCCACTTAACTATGTCTGCTTCAGCTACAGGAACTATAAACATCTTACCTCTACTATACTCAGCAGCCTTTTCTATTTTGGGCGTAGCTTTGCCAGAAAAGTCCTAAAGAGATGAAAATAGTGAAACAACCACTGGTATATTGCAAGCATCAAGTGGCACTGCATTAATAGTCTAGTTATTTATACACAGAGTATCTGTAAAAACTATATCACTGTACAATGAATGTACTGTAAATCATCACCTGACTCTCCCTTTTGACAGGATGCCTACAGCACATGGAAAGAAAACCTAGCAATGTGCACCACTTAGATCTCTCTAGTCTAAACCCCCTTGTGTTTTTGCCCAAACACTATCTTAGGTGTGGCAGTGGCTTAGGCATCTGGCTGCAGAGCCAGAGGCTGGGAGTTCAATCCCCCACTGTGCCTCCTTGACAGGGGCTGGACTCGTTGATCCACAGGGCCCCTTCCAGCTCTGCACTTCTAAGATTAAGAATCTACAGCTCATCTCCTGTTGAGCCAACCTGAAAACATATTTCAACACCTTCAAAATACAATCAAGACAACTTAGATATAGTGAGTGCATGTAACTCTAAACAGGCTGATGTTATCTAACTTTTAACCAGTGCTGGGGGCCTGCAAAAATGCCCTGGGGTCACATGAGGACTTTGGGCTTCATGTTGCCCACCCTGTTGCATATCTCTCTGGAGTTTTTTGAAGGGTGGATGATAACAAAAAGATGACTGCCTTGACATGTTCTTTCTTTAAATCATTAACTTCATTTCAGAGCCAGCTGACTATACTAGGTGACTATAAAACAGACAGGTTATCAACACAGCTTGAACGCTGACATATATTTGCCTAGTACAAAAGAACAAGGTCTAAAAACATGAAACTTCATATGTAGTTATTTTTACAAGCTTGAAGAGTAGCCCAATCATTCCCTAAATTTGTGGCTTCTAGTTGGGGCTGCTGCTTCTGTAGACAAATCGGCACTAGTAACACAACAGGGGCAGGCTACATGACAAACAGGAGTGGGTTGTCTTTGTGTTACTGCTCTAGTTGTGGGAAGAAGACATGACTTGCTGTGCAATGGAGAAGTGCCATGTGGTCTCCCTTTCCACAACAGGATCTATAACTGCAAAGCATGGATAGATTTCTCCCTGCCAGTCTCTTCTGTCTTAGAAAAACTAAGAAATAGGGAATTGTTTTCACCCAGCAGATGGAGACTCCTAGGGCTGGTTATGCCAGGGACCCTCCCCTCCCAAAGCTACCCCATCAAAGTCCCTTTTTCCATACACAGAGAGGCAGAAAGCAATCATTTAACAACCCTCAGTCTTACCACCAGCACACTCAATTAATAAAACTATCTGTTGCAAAGAATCAATCACAATTTAATTTGTGAGCATCTGAAAAAAATCAAGCAATATCAGCAAAACCAAGAACTGTGTTTGGACATGTGCAAAGCCAGCTAGATTTGTTTTTACAGAGTAAGGGAATGTAGTGAAACAACGAGGTGAGCACATCTGCAGTTTAGTATATGTGGAGTAGATCTACTTATAGGAACTTCTAGAGTGACAGCTGAAGGCCGACATGAATTTTTAAGTTGTTGGGACTCATCTCAAGACTCAAAATTGCTGTACCTGAAACCAGCCTGTATATGGCTCCAAGGAGTGCCGAAGATGAGAAATGCCTTCCTCCAATTGTGTTTGTGGGTCTTCCACATACTTTAATTTTGTTGCCGGACTGGTATAGAGCGAAAGCTGTAAACAGCAGCAAACACACAGTTACTTGTCAGTTGTTTTGCAAGAGAATGGAGAACTTGGGCAACTCTCCTCCCATGTGAAGTTCTTCTACAATATGTGGGTGGTTAGACATCATTGCGAAACACCTCAGAGTGAACAACCCTTTTACCAGGAAGGAGAAATTTTCTTCACTATGAATCTGCATGCTGAAACTGTACAGATAATGTTCTAAATAGTGGGTATTCGAAGAAAATAATTTATTAGAAAGGACAGAATCTTACCTCATCAACTTTCAGAACATTCTTTCTGGAAGATTCATGGTCCGGAGCAGCAGCATACACTTGGACAGCAAGCAAGCTCAAGCTAGCAGGAGCAGCCAACAACTGCTTTACCTAAATATAATGACAGCATGCATGTTTGTATGTGCTCAAATATATTTTATTACACAAGTATGTGATTATGTTGCATAGACCCAATATATTCACTACCACTGCTCTCCAACAACTGCTCTTTAGAAGTTTCTACAGCACTATCACCAATGAGCGATGTTTATGATGGCATGTCAATGGTGATGGTGTTGGAAAAACTATCAATTCTCTTTTGCTGAAACAACTGTTGAACGGGTGCATCTTTGACGACTGTCTGAGCTTTTCACACTCCACCTTGCATGACCGTGCTAGGAGTCCAGACTTGTAAGAGAGCCTAGCGCTCAGCCTCTCTGACACACTCAAATGCCCTCACTATGTCAAGGTGTGCATCCAAGAAGAATCCAGTGCTTCAAAGGATTCAGCTCCTTTTGAAGAAGAACAGTTTAACGAAGGCACTGTACTTTTAGAAAGTCAAGTGTGAACCACTCTTAAAGCACTTGGAAGAAATAAATCACTAGGAATAGGTGGAACACCGACAGAACTACTTCAGACTACAGAGACTAGATCTATCAAAATCCTGAGAACAAATCCTAATATGCTTTGAAAATTGTCTTAAACCATTTTTAAGTATTAAGTGTTAACTGGGACATTGGTTTAATTGCTTTTTAATATTATAATAATGTATTGTAATTTTTAAAGCTTTTAATGTTGTCTTATTTAATACTGTAAGCCTCCTTGGCTTCTCCTCTTGGGGGAAATGGTGGAGTACAAATAATAAAAATTAATTAATGAATGAAAATGAACAAACAGCAAGCTGGGTTACTTGAAGATTTTCTTCCAACCTACAGACAGAAATAACAAAACAGATTCTTCTGCATTAGCACAGATAAAGACTGAATCTTTAGCTCATACATGAATTATTATCATCATTATGACATTATTATAAAACTGCTTTGCATTTATCCCACAGTGAACCAACAAGTGAATTATGCGGTTCTCAATTTCTGGTTTTACCTTTTTTATCTGAACACCTAAAGTGAAAATCAAAATTGCCCCAGTGAAGCTTTTCCACATGAGAGCACCACAAAGTCATTTCTAGGATAAGATGAAAAGCCACATAAATCCATTTTAGGTGAACAGAAAGTATTATTTTAATAATATATACTATGTATAAATGTATACAGTCATGGCCAAAAATATTGGCACCCTTGCAATTCTGTCAGAAAATGCAACCCTTCTCTCAGAAAATTGTTGCAGTTGCAAATGTTTTGGTACTCACATGTTCATTTCTTTGGTTTGCATTGGAACCACTCTTCTTTTGTTTAGTTTCCAGCAGTTTGCCAATAATTTTGGCCAGTGCATTTTTGGCTTTCTGTGTGGGATTGTATCAGATTTGACTTTTCTTCTCAGTTTTTTTGTGTTGTTCCAATGCAAACCAAAGAAATATTTTTGGCCATGACTTCACCACTTCACAGAATGCATATTAATTAATGAAATGATGTGTCATCAGTTCATAGTACTAAACTCTGCAAGAAGTAATGAAGTGTGCAAGAACTCAAGAGTCCTGAGAACCTAAATGTTTAATCTGCATTTTTACTCAGCAACAGTTCTGGGAAATGCAAGCATATTTACACCACACTTTGAGGAAGATGCTGTGGCCTATCTTCCTCAACATGCAAACACACCTACGCAAGAAGCAAGAAAACTAAAACAACAGATGTTGTAAGATTACTATAAAAAACAGTTACATTTTCTCAACATCACAAACAGATGTGATTCCCAGCACCCAGTCTCAATTTCCTAATGTTAAAAAAATGTTTTAAATTATTGGACCTGGCAAAAGGAAAAACACTTTAGTTTTAGTAGACATAGGACGGGTTTTCATTCAGTGCTAGCAAAATCACTCTGTTTAAATCTGAAAGACGTGTCCACTATTGCAAAATATTTTAAATGCCTTAGTACTATTAGTGAGAGCCAGTGTGCTGTAGTGACCGAAGTACTAGAGTGAGACTTTGGAGACCTGAATTCAAATCCCCACTCAGCCATGGAAACTCAATGACAGGGGGAAATGGTAAATCACCCCTTAAATATCTCACATATCTTGAAACCTTTCTAGTGTCACTATAAGTCAGAATCAACTTGATGGCATATAAGTGCTGGTATGCACCTATAATAGGGACGTGGTGGCGCTGCGGGTTAAACCGCAGAAGCCTCTGTGCTGCAAGGTCAGAAGACCAGCAGTCGTAAGATCAAATCCACGCAACGGAGTGAGCTCCCATCGCTTGTCCCAGCTCCTGCCAACCTAGCAGTTCAAAAGCATGTAAAAATGCGAGTAGATAAATAGGTACCACCACGGTGGGAAGGTAACGCCGTTCCGTGTCTAGTCGCACTGGCCACGTGACCACGGAAACTGTGTTTGGACAAACGCTGGCTCTATGGCTTGGAGACGGGGATGAGCACCGCGCCCTAGAGTCGGACACGACTGGACTAAATGTCAAGGGGAACCTTTACCTTTACCTATGCACCTATAAAGCACTTTATGGTTTGGGAGCTCATTACATGATGGAGTGTTTCTCCCTAAGATTGTTTGCATGGGCCACCCAGTCCAGCCAAGTTTTGTGTTTGCATGTGGCTACCCCTAGAGAGCCCCAAAAAAATACCACCAGGAACTGGGCCTTCTTGGTGGAGGCAACAACACTATGGAATGCATTACCTGCAGATATATGCCAGGCTCCCTCCCTCCTGGCCTTCAGGAAATGGGTAAAAACTATACTGTTTGAAGAGGCCTTCAGATATATCTCACCCCGCAGACATCCTCATGGAACCATGAATTGGATATTAATTTTGATTGGCCGTCCAGGCTTCTTTTTCTTTTTTTGATATTCCGGGTATTTGATATTAATGTTTTTCTGGATCTCATTATTCCTGTCCTTGTGGGTGGGGAAGGGTAGTTGTGTTTTTAATTGCTGTTAGCTGCCCAGAGTAGTGCTTAGGCACTAGATGGGTGAGATATAAATGTTATGAATAAAATAAATAACAGACACACAGGTGCTTTTAAATAAAATGTGGATGTCCTCCTCTTTCCAGACAACACAACTTGCTCTTATTCTAGAGCCAAGAAGTTGCACATCAGCCTGACAGAGACGTATAGCACATGCAGCAAGTGATTTTCAACATATGACTGTGTCCGATCACTTCATAAACCACAATCATAGAAAAAAATCAATAATGGCTGTCAAGCCATTTGGCATAAGAGATTTTAATCTAAATATCCATGCCATTTACTGTTGCAGGAGATCTTTGGATAGTACTTTTTCACCTGTCTTTTTACTGATGTATAGAATGAAAAATTTGAAGCTATCTTCTTTGTGACCCATTTCTACAAAATGATTTACTAATGATGCATCCATCACTTTGTTTTTGGTTCATGATTGATCTTGCATCTTGATTTTGTGTGACCTTGTTGTGCTCCCCAAATATATTTTTGAACAATCACAGATTATCAGACAAACTAAATTGGGTGTTGAACATGTTGAGAATGACCTAGATCTAAAGACAAAATCAGCCCCTGGGATAGTCAACTCTGATTCCTCAATAGATTGATAACACACCTTATACTTCCTACATTTGAAATGTCCTGTTGGTAATGTACTTCCCTGGGTCCTAATGCTAGTTTAGATGTTAGTATGAATCAAAGTGTCCTTTAAATTCCTCATTCTTGTAAAACCAAATTTAGGTGCTTCCTTGCAATTTGGAGTATCCCTCAAGAGGTGCCAATTTCTAGGAACAATCCTCTTTAGCTGACTAGTTTTGGGGGTGGGGGTGTAGTCAAACGTACAGACCAATCTATCCTGGGTGATTTCTATTTTATCTTCCAGCAACATTTTCCTATGCACCACCCCTGCTCTATTTTTGGCACTTTTCACTATTTTTTTCTGGATAGCCTCTATTCTTGTGTGTGCGTATATATAAACTGAATTTGAAAAGTATTAATAATCATTATTTCGGGGATAGATTATTGTCAGAGTCACATAAATTGTAAGAATTCCAAGAAACCATAACAATTAGATATGAGAGGGAAAACATTTTATCACTTCAGCAGGTCCAAAATGCAGCAGCCGGATTGCAGACTGGGGCTGGCTACACAGATCACATAACTCCCCTATGACAGCAGCTCCACTGGCTACCGAACAGTTTCTGGGCACAATTCAAAGTGTTGGTTTTAAGCTATAAAGCCCTAAAAGGCCTGGGTCCAAGCTATCTCAAAGACTGTGTCTCCCATTATGAGCCAGCTCGGGTCTTAAGATCATCAAGAGAGGCTTTTCTCTCAATCCCACCACCTTCACAGATGCACCTGATGGAGACACAGGAGAGAGCCTTCTCTTGTTGCTGCACCCAGACTTTGGAACTCCCTCCCACAGGAGGCTAGACTGGCCCCTTCTTTGCTGTCCTTCTGCAAGCAGGCAAAGACCTTTCTCTTCAGGCAAACTTCCCCTCAGTGACTGACTACATGAGTGTGACTTTTAGACTGATGGTTATGCATTACTGTTCTGACTGGATCTTTAGTACTACTTGTGTTTACCATCTCTCAGAGTGGTATTTGTTTGTTCCTTTTTGATATTTGTATACTTATTGTTTTAGTTTTAATATTGTCTTTTAACAATATAAGCTGCTTCTTTAAACTCACTGTTCTTAACTTTAAATATTGTTTTTTAATGACATAAGCCACTGTTGTATACTGATTGTTTTCAGCTCTAAATACTGTCTTTCAATGATGTAAGCTGCCTTGGGTCTTTTTTAAGGAGAAAGGTAGGATAAAAATACTTTAAATAAATAAACTATCTGCTATGTGATGGAAGTATTTTTTTTCAAAAAAGGGCCAAAATATTTTATTAATCCTGCAGAAAGGTTTTAGAAATATTTTATGCCAATTATTAAAACCTTTATAAGTTGCAGAAAATGTATGTCATGATTTATGCTGGACTTGTGCTCAAGTCTGCATATTTTAGGAAAATATGATAGACATGTAAAGTCATTAAGAAGTCTTGGACTTCTGTAATCAACAGCCTACATGAGTTAATCTGTTATTACTCTCATCAGGCAGAACTGATGAGATAGTAGAAAGTCAATTCCAACTGTACTAGTCTAATACACTTCTCCCATCAACAACGCTGGGGCTATGGGTGCTGAACCCATAGTTCAAAAAACCTTGTGTAATTCTTATGACCACCAAAATGTAATTAAAGCCTCTATCAAAAAGGAAAAACAGAGGCACAATCTCTCCTCTTTGTCCTCCAATGGAGCAGAGCACTGCTATGACCTCCCCTGACCTGCATCAGCTTCCTGGCATGCCCCAGCACCCTCCCTGGTTGCCAAATGGAACTGGCCATGCCAGGAGAAAGGGTCCGCTGGGCCACCACCATCAGACTGGCGACCACCACACTGCTAACAACAGGGGCCTTGCTAAGTCTGAGGCCCACCTTTCTCAAGCCACTTCCTGAAAATGAAATGGCAGCACAGCATTTACTGAATATTTATTTATTGTTATTTTTTTTATGTATGTATTTGTGTATGTATTTATTTATTGAAAAAAAAATCTGTGCTGCTTGGACTCATGCAACTCAAGGGACAAAAAGCAGTATTAGTTTCAGTTCAGCTACCAATAGCCAAAAGAGGGTCAGCATCTACCAAATGCCTTCTTTACAAAATTGGGAAGTAATATTTGGCACAGAATATTAGTGTACAAACCATGAGTTATACAACAACTTAGGAGACTTCTATTATTTTAAAAAAATATATTTTAGAACAGTGGAACAATTTTGCCCAAAACTGGAAACTGAAGAGTAACTACCAACATTTCCAAAAAAGCTATACAGCTATAGAGCTATACAGCAGTACATATAAGGATAATATAAGAGAATATAATAACATATGCTTTCTTTTTCAATAACTGGTTAGAAATCTGAATAACATCAAATACTGATAGGGGATAAAAACAGACTGAAAAATCATTTTAGGATCATTAATCATCATACAAAAAACTTCTATTTTACAAAGCTCGATCCTACAGCTCCCCCTGCAGAAAGGCATTAGACACAACAGAGAACTAAACAATACTTTCAATTTGCATCTGAGGACACACCAAGGGATGTAAGTTTTACTTGAATCATCTTGTCCTTTCATACAATGGCAAAAAAGCGCAATGTTTTTCCCTTTACTGTCAAGACTGAGGACCACCTATTCATACCTCAGCTCACTAGGAAAAAGAAAGTGTTTCTGGACAGAGCTGAGCAGACTCTCTTAGAAGATCAACAGAGCGGGGGTACCCCTGAAGAAGTAAGCACTTTGAGGAATATGCCATGGAGTAGCAAGAGTTGTTCTTGGAGCAACAGAACTGATAAGAGCCCCTGCCTCTGGGAGCACACGAGACAACTAGATACCTGTCTCCTGATACCCTTCCCCTGCATCTGGCATTTGGAGGTACCTTCCTTTTAAGCCTGGAGATTATGTATCCCCGTCATGGCTTGTAAACTGCAATGGACTTTTCCTCCAGGAATCTGTCCAATTCCCTTTTAAAGGCAGCTAGGCCAGATGCCATAACCACATCCTGTGGCAAGGAGCTCCACAGACTTACAACACACTGGGTAAAGAAAGATTTTATTTTGTCTGTTCTCACTCTCCCAACACTCAATTTGAGTGGCTGTCCCCTGGTTCTGGTACTGTGTGAGAGGGAAAAGAGCTTCCCTCTATCCACTTTATCCATCCCCTGCATAATTTTATACGTCTCAATCATGTCCCCCCTCAGCCACCTTTTCTCTAGACTAAAGAGCCCGAAACACTGTAGCCTTTCCTCATAAGGCAGACAAACGCCACCCACATGTTCAAAGATGAGAAAAAAGAGAATCCAGACAACTATCAGCTGTTCAGCTTCACATGGATAATAGGTAAGAAACCTTCTAGAGATCATATAATTAAACAGTCAATCTATGAGCACTTAGAAAATACAATGATCCCCAAGACCCAGCAATTTTCTCAAAAATAAGTCAAATGAAACTAATCTCTCTCTCTCTCTCTGGACTAAGTCATAATCTTGGTAGATAAGGGGAATGCTGCAATGTACTTTGATTTCAGCAAGGCTTTTCACAAAGTGACCAAGCTGGTTAAGTGTGAGATAAGTGATGCTACTGTTAAGTAAATTTGTACCTCCTTAACAGGTTATAACCAACAGTTCCTCATCATCCTGGAAAGAAGTTACAAGTGGGGTACCACAGGGCTCTGCCACAGGGCCAGTGTTTAATATCTTTATAAACAATTTAAATAACAGTAGATACTCACCAAATCTGCATGTGAAACCCAGCTAAGAAAGAAAGTTAATACTTCTAAAATATTCAAAATGATCTTAACAGATTGGACAACTGGGCCAAAACATGCTTCAACAACGTAATGTTCTGTGTTTAAGTAGGCTCAATCTGATATGCAAATATAGAATGGATGAGAGCTAGCTTAGCAGCAGTACATGTGAACATGATCTGGAGGTGTTAGGAGACCACAAATTAAACAAGAGTCATTAGTACGATGCAGCAGGAAACTTTCCCCTAAAACACTACACACACACATACACAAATGGAATACTAGGCTGCATCAACAGGGCAAAAATCCTGTTGGCGTAACTTTGTGCAGGAGCAACCCAGATCAGGTCCTGGAAACATTTCATTTAAAGTCAGGTTCCAAGGCTCCCTAGGACTCCTTTTTGCCTTGGGGAACCCTTTTTGGAATCTCGGGGTATGGAGGGAGCCTTTAATAATTAAAAATTGCTGCTGATTTCTGCTGGCAATCTAGATCCCAGCAGTGGTGATCTGGTGGCCTTTTAAAAATTATTAATAAAGGTTCCCTAGGGAGCCTCAGAACATGAAAGGGGGAATAGGAATCTTTCCATGTCTTTGAATTGCATATTTTTGCCTATCCAAGTCAAGGGAAGCAATATTGCCACTATATTCTGCCTTGGTTAGATTTCACATGAAATACTGTGTTGTGTTGGTCACACTTAAGAAGGATATCAAGAAGCTGGAAGATTTCCAGAGGAGAGTGACCAAGATGGTAAAAGGTCTGGAAACCTCCTACCATGTGGAATGGTTGAGGGAGTAGAGCACATTTAAAAAGAGGATATGATGGCCATTTTTAAACAGGGCTGTGTCATGGAAGATGGAGCAAATTCATGTTCTGTGGCTCCAGATGGTAGGGCCTGAAACAATGGATTTAAATTACAAGAAAGGAGATATCAGGTAAACATTAGGAAGAACCTGACAGAAGAGTTATTCAACAAGAGAATGGACTATACTGGAAGGTAAGAGAGTCTTTTTCCTTTGAGACTTTTAAACAATCTTTCAAGTCTTTTTAGGTATAGATTTTCTGCTTCCTCATGTGGGCTGAAGTTAATGGCCTTTGGGGTCTCTTCCGGTTCTACAACTTTATGATGCAAGCAATTAAGTGTTATGTTTTCAAAAACAGAAATCAATTACTGCTTCTCCACTATAGAATCTTATCTTATATATAATCAACACTTGCAATATCTACTAGCAACTACTACATCTGTTCTAATATCTATCTTGAGATGAGATCTAAAACACAAATATCTCATCTAATGTTGAGAGATGGTTATATTTTCCCAACAAAGCCCATCTTCTGCTTTTTGTATTATCTAATTCAACTTCTCCAAGCTGATGCCCTCATGTCAACTCGTGCAAATCTCACAAATGGTAGGGGACAGCAAGAACTGTAATCAAAAACACCTGTACAGTACCACCTTGAGGAAGGTTAATCCACTCAGATCAAAAGTTCTGGAGAATTCAAATACTTCCAAAATGCTTTGATATTTTGGTGTCCCTAAAAAAGAGGGCTAACTAATTTAATTTAGAGGGAGTCCTTTTCATCGGCGATTTCTACTATTTTAGCTTTTGGGTGGGGAGGGGCTGGAGAAAGCTCTCTCCTTTTTCCTTAAGCCCCACGCGGTGAGTATTCCTTACTACTGGCCGAAAACTCAAACGCCAGCATCCCCGAACAAGCCTGCTCTCCTCCACCAGCACGTCTCCATAACTACAGTGAGAAGCACGAGAGTGCCCCGTGCCCACCAACAGCTCGAGATCCACGCACTGCGTGACGGAAGCACCAAAAAAAAAAGCCCCCGTGGGATTCAAACAACACACGGCATCACGAACTCCTTTCCCAGGGCTACCAATGAGACTTTCTCACCTTGAACATAGCGAGAGAGAGCGCCGCACGGACAATAAGGCGCAGCAACAATGACGTAAACAGCACGCGCCGCGTACGGATACCGGCACGGCCCACGTGCCTTCATACCCCTCTTTTTTTTTCCTCCTCCAAGAGCGCGCAGAGGAGGGGCGGTGCTCAACGTGGTTTCCGGTTGAGCTTCGCGTGTTGGTATCTAGGCAACCGGGACGACAACAACAAAAGGAACTCGCGTGGCGCCTGCGAGGAAGGGAGTGTTGGGCTCTAGAGGTTTGTCGCGATGTTCAGCGCTATTCCGATCGTGGTGTCCGGGGAAAGCTATGGCAGCGAAAGAGTAAGGCAGAGGTATGTGCAAGGGGTAAAAGAGGTCACACCGGGAGCTCGATTCGGGGGGGGGGGGGGGACGCTTTGCGTTTGTGCCGTCGAGGAATTCTGTGCGGAAGAAAATGGCCAGGCGCTTTGGTATCCCTCGGGATCTGAACGTTTGCATGTGTGTTAAAAGAGTAATAAAGGCAACTGTTTCCACCAAAAAGAAGCCGGTATGAGGAAGTCTCCGGCTGCTGAATTTCTGCCCTTTCTCCTGTTAACGGAGCTAAAACTATTAACTGGCCCAAGAGACTCTGTTGCCTAAGACGGAGCAGCAAATAATACCCCTTACCGCAAAAGTTATTTTTATTTATTAGTTTTATTTATATGCTGCATTTCTCCCAACAAGGGACCCGAAGCGGCTCACAACATTAAAATTCACACAATTTAAAAACACAAGAAGTTAAATATTAAAAGATAAATTAAACAATATATATGATTTAAAATACAATTAAAAGATTAAAACATGAAAACATAAAAAATATTTCTGCTGAAATGGGGTTCAGGGATGGTAAATGGTATCCAAGGCCAGACAAATTATTTTGGCACCTAACTCAGAAAATCATAGATGAACCTCTCTCCGTCTCCCTGGTTAAAATAAATATACAGTAGCAATTAATTAATAACAATTTGCTGCTTTTCGTGATAACTGGGAAATGCTGCCTCCTTCTGCCTCACTGGAATCCTCCGATAGGAAAAGCAAAGAAATTAATAATAAATATATGTAAAACTAGCTAAACAAGCACGTTATACATATACAATAAGCCACAAAGAAAACTGCCTGGAGTGCATTTTCTAATTCAGGATACTGTAAGGAATGAATGCCACCTTTTTAATGGACAGCCAGCAGCTTTCCATCTTTGAGAGATATATACAAGTAAGAAGCCAGAAGATGAAGTACCTTCCAGCATGGAGAGATCATAGATGACAGAAATGACAAAACCAGTTGTAGAACTAAACACAGAAGCACTCTCAAATTTTTGTTTTGAACAATGCTGTCTTGCTCCCATGATAGTGGCCTAGGAAGTATTATGCCTCTTTTGGCCTCCTGCTACTGTATACTGGAGGCCAGGCACCCAGATTCAAAACCTAAAATATGTTAATTTTTTCATGTAAAGATCACCAGGTTTGCTATTTAATCACTAGTATTCCCTTCCACCTCTCTATATGGATTTCTCTTTTTTTGAATCAAAAATATAAAAACAAATGTGTTACAGTCAAGTAAATAAAATCTTAAATTATGTGTGGTTTTCCTATGAAGTGAAGTGAAAAATCATTGCTGAGTTGTTTCAAATACAAATTCCTCACGGTGTTGATACTGCTTGTGTCTTGCATTCTTCCCTCACTAGGTCTGAAGAGGAACAAGCAGTTATAACTATTCAGAGGGTATGGTGGATTCATATAAGGAAACAACTGTTTAAACTTCTGAAACATACAATTTGTGCAGCGGTATGTTCTTTTATGATTTCTGACTAAAAGTTATAAACCTTTTCCTCAGCTTCTATGCTTTGTTGGAATAGAACAAGTTGTGGAATCTCCCTCCCCTATTCAAATTTTTTATGAGAACAAAGAGACACGTGTATTTTGAGGGTTAGGATGCTATCATCTCTTCCACTGAAAAGAAAAAAACAACAATAATCTTGTTCCTTAGTGGGAAGAAAAGGATTTCCCAACACTGTACCTTTCAAACCCTCCCTACAATTATCAAGCTGAATACAACCCAAGCCCTACAGGCTTGTCTTCCCTCCCAGCTGCGGAAATCTAATTTGCATGCAGAGCACAAAGACATTGCAGCAAGCTAGAAATAACAAAGTTTTATTGGATGGAATGTGTCCATAAGTGCTCCATTTTGTGTGCAGTTTCTCTTCCCTGTGTTTGTGTAAGAGCATATTCATTATCCACCTACGCAAGTGGAAAAACCCTGTTGTTTAGAACAGAATGATATCTGGCTCACAAGGAGTACAATGCCTACATTATGCCCCATAAATCCTAACAGGATTCTGCACATTATTAGAAGATAATATATATAATTGAGGAAGCATACTGGAGTTACTGTTTGTTTATTTTATTTCATAGTGTGTCCACACAATTTTTTGGTTTTTAAATCCCAAGACAGTTTATAATAAAATCAAACTCAATAAAACCAGTAGCTAATTTAAAAAAAATCAATTAAAATGATAAAATCCGTTCAAAACAACTAATTAAAAACAATGGGTAACTTGAAAATACTGCTGAAAATTCCTGTGCACATAGATAGGACTTCAATTCATGAAAGAAACAGTCAGCATTGGGAGCCCCCCTAATCTTAGTGGAAAGACTATTCCACATGGTGGGCACCACAACAGAGAAGGCCCTCCTTTGCACTGCAATCAAGCAAGTCTCGTTTGGACACAGTATGAATGTGCGTCACTAGCTCATCCCCCATGTAATGACTGGGACACTTTCTACAGGAGGAAGTAGTGTGAAAGACGGGATGAGAGCATAGAGGCTCTCATCGGAGTGCCGTCCGTCTGTAGGGTGACTAAAGAGGTTCAGACCACCCCTCCGTCATCCCCTCGAGAAACTATACATCGGGGAATAGACACCCGGGAACTGGAGGAGAGCCTACGGGGTTTTACAGTGGCTACACAGACAGAAGAGGAATTGGCGGGAAGGGAAAAAAGGGGGAGGTCCGTAGTTGAGGCGGGAATGGGAGATATAAAAAGGGAGAGAGACTGCATACCAAGGGGTTGGGAACTGATCTGGGTAGAGGACCCATGGACCGGGAAATGGGAAAAGGTGAAGGTGCCAAGAGAGGAGGCTGATTATCGTCGGAGAAAGGGGTTACCCCAGCAGCCATCGTACTGGGGTGAGTCCGAGGCACGAGAGTGGAGAAGGAGGTTGAGGGAAGAGAAAGAGGCGGTTGCCCAGGAGGCTGAAGAACGCCGGGCATGGCATGCGGCGGAAGCAAGGAGGATGGAATACCTCCAGGACCGTGGGGTTCCTTTGAGAGGGAGAGGGAACCGCTATGGGGAGAGAATGGAGACGATGAGACCATACCACTACTAGGGGACGATGAAGAAGAAACCCCTACTAAGACTGGTGACCCCTTCCTACCCGGTCCATGGGATACGAAGTCTTCTAACCCCTTTGATCCTGATGTATGGTTGCCCTTGCGGCACCCGTTGGTGCCGCGAGAGAAGTTACACGATGAACAGTTAAATGAAGTTTTGCGTTTGAATGGAACAATAAACCCCAGTTTGGATTGGAACTTGAAAACGTCTCCTGTGTTATTTGAGAAAGAGGAGGCTAGACACGAACCCTCACAAGTAGTCACTCAGAGATAGCCTGCTACTGAGCTATATAAAGAGAGCCTTATAAATTGTACAAAATACCTTCAGCCTGTCTTAATTTCTAATTGCCAGCCAACGCAGATCTTTAGTCAGGAGTTGTACATTCTACACAAGATGCAGTGTCCAAACCAGACCCAAGAATAACCACACACAGACTCCATTAAAATTGTCACGTGTCGAGGTTAGTAGCGCCCTGGTTACTCTGGCCGGACTGTCTCTGTCTGGGAATGGTTTTCGGAATTTAAAGGTTGAAATCAGTATCTTAAAGTGTGGAGAAAAAATACTAAAGATTAAATAATATGATCTGAGTAAAAAACTGAGCAGATGCATTTTGTTTTAATCAAAGTTTCAAAATCATCTTCAAAGGCAGCCCTGCACAAAGTGCATGACATTAATCTGAACTGGAAGTGTGTGCTTCCTGCATAATCGAAATGAAGGCCAGTTTCTGGACTAGACACAGCTGGTGTGCAAGGCAATGCTAATGGAAACCACTCCTAGCCATTGCTATTATCTGACTGTTCAGGGGCATGGTTGGGCATAGAAGCACCTCCAATCTGCAGCTGTGTTTAATACTCCCATGGGCTTTTTTGCCTTTAACGCCAAACAAGTGAAAGAAAGTTCCAGTTCTTGGGGGAGACTTTTATTTTCTGGCAGCATACTTTCTGAAAAGGTGGGATGATTTGCTAGTTCTAGACCCTGCTGTGTGGAGACTTTTCTCTTAAGAATCTGTCATGAGGTGCATTGAGGTTTCAGAAAAGTGTTTATTATGCTAAGCTAGCAGAGATAATCAGTACACACAATAACTGTAGTAAAGTTTCTTATTGAATATAATTCAATATATAAATACTGAATATAAGCCTAGGTTTCTTAAGCCATTACCAAATGTAACACTTCTACTGTGATCCACTGCCACTGTTATTTTCTTCGCTACTACCATTACCATCTCTCATCACAAGGCTCTAAGGTAAAAACTGTCTATATTCCCTACATTAACACACGTGATTCTCCTGCTAACGTCTTTCATTCTTTCTTTCCCCTCTTGAGGTTAATTACAACTTCAACCCCTTCACCCTCCCTCCACTTCTCATCTCTGCTCAGACCTGGTGTCTCTTTTCTGTCTTCCTGAAGTATTTTTACAACAGGACTGCAAAACATAGTCCTTATTACTGCATATAACCAATGAACATTTAGAATGTGAAACTGGTATTTCATCTACATTTCATTCCATTTAATTCTGTCTCTTAATGTCTGACAAAGTGGACATGTCCATGAAAGCTTACATTGAAATATAATGGTTAGTCTTTAAGGTGCCACGTGTTTTTTTATTTTCTTTTTTTCCCTTTTCTTTTTTTGGCATTGTTTTGTTTCTTTGGATTTTAGCAATAGTAAAGAAAATCTAAGGAATAAAAAATGCATGGTTAATATAGGAGGCAGACAAAGGGCCATAAATAAGTAATTAAAACTATTTTCTTTCAAGTCTCTTTCTCAGAATATGACCAAAGTAAAATAACATTGATTTGGCATCTGCTTGTCTTCCTAACCTGATATATCATTTTACTTCAATATATCAGGAAGAAGCCTGAGTTATATTGTTTTATTATACCATTTGCTAGTGGAGAGGATGGATACTGTTTTTACACTTTTTCAGATAATGACCATTTCCCCCACAATACATTGGACTTTACTACACATAAGAAAATATTGGCTATCTCTAATACATTTGTATAATTGCTAATTCTAACGTATGTGGTTATGTTTCAAAGTTACAATGAGGAGGGATCGCTACAGTTGTAGCAAGTTACTCCAGTTACAATTAATGACTGAAGAGCAACATTATTTTTCAAAGTGAAGAATGTGATTATACAGATTGGATTTGCAACAAAATATTGTTGCATGGAAACCTCCTATTCATTCTTCCAGCCAGCCATACCTTCCTTCAAGATCCCATTCCCTTCCCCCACCATAGCTACTGTGAATTTTGCAGCTACTTAGCATGCTCATCCTTAATTGCTTTGATCTAGGGTTTTGTTTTGGTTTTGCTCCTAATTTTTTTTTTGCCTCTGAAAATCATTTCTGTTTCTGCACAACTTGAACTTCCTCTGAGCATGCTGATATCTCATTTTACCCTCAGTAGTATCATTTTAGCCATCATAACTCCCCATCTGTATTTCATATTGCTCCTGATGATTATGACAAAAACAAACCTTTCAACAAATTTGTTCAGCAAAACCTATATTTCTTTCAGGAGCACTGCATTAGCTATGAGATTTTGAAAAGAGTGAGTCCTTTGGAGGCAGAACTTCTTAAAGAACCTACTATTCAATATAAAGTCAGATTCAGGTAGTATCCGTAGATGTACATTTGTTTGTTGTTTAAGATGTTTTTCTTTAGTTTAATACAATTATCTGTCCTTGAACATTCAGTGTTGCTATAGTCTTGCTTAGGCTGATTTTAATGGAGTATTTTCCTTTAAAAATATTAAGGATGAATAAATTAAACTGATTTAACTAACAATTTCTTATTTTGTTTAATTATTTGACAGTGACTTTATACTAATATTAATTAGAGAAGAGTTATAAGGATTTCAAATCTCATAGTGAAAGTTTACTATTTTAAAAAATGATGGTATAATATCACCCTGTACATAAGTTACCTGTGGTTGACTGAAGTTATGATATGGAAATCACTGTCATTTACTTCAAGGGAACATTTGCATTTGCAGGAGCCTTGTGGAGCAGTGGTTAAACTGTTGTACTATAGCCAAAACTGTGCTCATGACCCAGGGTTTAATCTCAGGTAGCTGGCTCAAGGTTGACTCAGCCTTCTATCCTTCCAAGGTTGGTAAAATGAGTAGCCAGCTCACTGGGGGGGGGGGGGGGGCAATGTGTAGCCTGCATAATTGTAAACCGCCCAGAGAGTGCTTTAAGTGCTATGGGGCAGTATATAAGCAGCACACTTTGCTTTTTTTCTTCTTCTTTGCATTGTCCTTAGGATTTTCACACTGTTTGGTTACCTTTGTTAACTTAGACTGCAGAAATTACCAATAATACTATTTAATGTTATTTAAATAAAAATTGAAATGTAAAAACTCTTCCATAGCAGAATATGTGAAATAAGTTTTTACATAACCTATTAACTTCCAGGGTTTTCTCTCCTTAGATTTGCTGGGTCGGAGTTTCCCCCTTTCATTGTGTTCAAGATATTTTGCAAGTCAGTAGGTCAAAGCAACCAGTACCTCAGTGGGAAAAGAGTAATAACATCAAGGAGTGAGGTGAATAGCTGGCTGTTTGGTTGTATTTTTGACAGTGTGTAAATTATGAATGATTTGTGAAAGGCTTTTCTCTTCACACTTCTTCCAGAGAACTGAAAAATTGCATTTGAAATGCTTTCTCAAGTTTATGTAATTCTTCTGTATGTTAAAAGGGGGATTGGAGGTTTCATGTAAGAGGTGCTGAAAGGGAATGTTGTAGAAATAAATACGTATTAGCTGCAGTTTTGAATTCTTTGAGACTTAGTTTTTTAAAGACTGTAGCTACTGAAAAGAGATGAATTTCCTACATAGCAGTATCAACCATGTAGAAAATTGGTCATATTTGAAGTGATTCTGAGAAAACTATTGTTTCTGGACTGCAGCCTGATGACTTAATTATTCCATTTTGATGCAGAAAGCAGATCTTCAGATTCCTTTGAGTTCTTAATGTTATTAGCTCTATGTCATAAATAGTTTTCAAACTGCATTATTTCTTTTCAAGCAAGACATTTGGTGGAGGACAAGGCATGTTGTCTTACCCACAACTCACATTTTATTTGTATTTATTATTTATATGTATACGCTAGTCATCAATTATATTATCAAGGTTGCTTGCAAAGTATTGGTTAGAATCCTATTAGGCAAACTAGTGTAAGCCAAAACAGCATAAATTTCAGCAGTGAATTGACAGTAAAGGGGTGACATTTAGTCATTGTTTATTTTTTTAAAAAATTACCCCACTTTTCTCCTTAAAAACGACCCAAAGCAGCTTACATCACTAAAAGACAACATTATGTACCAGTCACATGACTGACAACAAGGAATACATGCAATGACTCCTTCACTAGCAGCAATTAACCCCTGAAATTTATGCTAAATGATTTATGCTGGAATATTTAAGTAATAAATTTTTGGTCATCCGCTGACTAATAAATGGTGCAGGCACTTCGTGTCACAGAACTTGCTTATCTTATTCTTTCCCTGAAAAACAATGTGAAAAATAAGATGGTGTGAATCAGGCATACACATTATTGGCCTCCACATGGAGCATCTGTATCACATATTATCATAGATTTATGACAGTTGTGTACTTGCGTCCTCTCTTCCATTATGAGAATAAGATCAGTTTCCACTAAGCAGATAAACAGTTCCTAGATAATCCACCTTCAACCTCTAATACAATTTTTAGATACTAAATGAACTCTTTTCATTGGAACTACTAACTCAGATAATTTTCATCTTGAATATAAAATGCATGAGGATTTCAGAATGGTAGCTTGTAATGGAGATACAAAGAAACTTAAGCTCTCTGTTCTGCATTTTCTGTTGTTTGATAGGCAGCTGTTGATGCTTGCAAATTAATGGGATATCGGAAATATTACAACCAGATACTGCGTGATGAACTTCAGCATAAGAAATATGGAATAATAGATGAAATGGATGTCGCTACAATAAGAGACTATGTCCAAGTAAGCACATTGTCAACAAGTGACAATTTGCCACCAAGGTGTGCATGATGTCCCTCATGCCCATGTAAATTGTCATTAGTGTTTTGGCCATAATATCTGAACAGACCCACATTCAACTTAAATGCAACATTCATAAGAGCAGTACTCCAGCAATGAACATTGTGATTATATAGTAAATTGATTTTTAAAGAATTCAGTTTAACAAATCTTACAGAAAATACTACATGAGTAGCAGTTATTTGCAGTGCAAGCCTGTGCATCTTTGCTCTGAAGTAAATTCCACTGCATTCAGAAGGGTTTACTCTTAAGTAAATGGACTTAGGATCTCTATCTTAGATTCAACATCCAAGATTGATTAAACAGAACACGTGCAAAAAAGAAGACAGCTTTCCAGAGGTACCCAGGAATTCTAATATAATGAGGTACTCATAAATGTTATTTTATGATTCTCTAGTACCTTAGTTATGTGGATGAGACTCCAGCATATTTTGGCGGCAAGCATAACTACTGGAGAAAGCTAACTCTGGAAAACTTTCCCAGAGCAATGATGTTGTATGATATCATGGACTATGCACAGTCTGGGAAGCTGTCTGCCCGCCTAAGGATGGAACTGCCATTTCTGCTGCTGAAGCCACAGAATGAAGAAACGTCTCGTGCTCAAGTCCTAGCTGTTTGTCAAATCAGGTAAAAGGATGCCAACTGTAGTTATATCTGCTTATTTACTTGACTTTGGAAAATTTTCTTCTTTCTTCCTTAGTTTTTTTTTTTTTTGGCAAATAGCAAAAAGAAGTCAGTGGAATTACAGATTCAGCATTCTCTTGGCTGCCAAATGAGTGTTGCTATGCAGTAAGGCATGTGTGAGTGCAACAGCTGAAATCCTATTGGATAGGGAGAGAGACTGACAGCCATGCTTCTTTATCCAGAAGCATGTTAAACCAGAAGGAGTGCCTTGCCATTTTTGGAGCAGACAGTGATCTATGATATGCCTGTCAATCCATTTTCAGTGGATGGACGGTGTCAAGGAATTTCAAATCAGCTTTGATTTTTCATTCTGGAAAACCAGTTTTCTATATACTTCTGGTCCCACGTTATTCCTGTCAAGCAGAGTTCAAAGATATGCTGGCACCATGAATTTACAGCAAAACAGCTCACAGAAACTATTCTGAATCCTCTAGCAGCAGGACACCAGGACCACAGGGGAATTAAAATAGGTGTGGTGGATGGAAGTGTGATGTGGGAGGACCAGAGCTTGGAAATAAAGCAATGGCATCACCTCTAGCTTATTGTCATGCTTTGGAATGGTGTGCTGTACCAACAAAAGAGGTGGCATAAGTTACCTCCTTTGAATTCAGTGGAGAGTCCTGATGAAGATCCTTGCCTCTAAAAGCAACACTTGAGAATAAAACTCTAACTCTGCAGACAAAAATGGCACAATTCCAGGAGCATATAAAGTCTAGTAAAGGAGCACAGATATCATATTTAAAGTAGCAGAGGAGAAGACTATATTATTTCATCTCAGCATTTTTCAACACTTTGCAAAAAGAGTGAATTTATTATAAACAAGGAACCTCCAGCAGCAAGGGAGAAATGGTTGGATGAATAACAAGCCCTTACAGATACTCTCTTTTGGGAGTCCAGATGCTGAGATCCACCAGATAGAAATGTACTTGGGCTTCAGTAGAATTAGGGGATACTTTTATTTCTACCTCTGGCACCCGTCACAGACCACATTCCCTCTACAAAATTGTTTGCATTGTGTGTGTTTTTTTCAAAACCAGAAATAGTAAATTGTTCATTTCCACCACTTTGCCTCTTGTTTTAGAGGAAAATTTCAAGTCTCATTTTTGAACTTGGAAATCTGTCCCCGTTCCCCTTCTGTCTGTTATGTGTGGTTTCAAGGCACAGTTGCTCTACAAGGAAGAACAAAACCCCATTTCTTGGCAATGTTGGGGAGCAGTGGTATTTTGCAAGCACTTTAAATCAGTAAGTCATGGTTGTTTCAGCCGTCTCTGCTTTATGTTACAATCAGTTGCTGATAGGTCTATTCCTTCATTGGCTGTTCTCTTCAGCTGTTTTCATGATGGGACACAAAGAAGGCTGTCTACTACAGACTCTGAACCATCCTTTCCTGTTATACTGTCTGGATGTTTTGGATTTAGTTCCATAATTCCTCACAGTTAGCCACATTGGCTGCAACTAGTGGTAGCTGAAGCCTAAAACATCTAGAGGGCTCTAAATTTGGGAGGAATGATCCCACTCTCAGTGAAGATGGTGCATTGTTTTAGTTATTATGCATCTTTTCCCTATTACTTCACTTCCATGTGTAACTAAAGATCAGTTTTTGAACATTTTGTGGCCCTGTTGTTCTTATTCAGATTGTAACCTGCAAAAGGAGTGAGGACTCTTTGGGAAACCCATTATAAATATTCACACTTCTAAATAACTCATATGCATCAGCCCCAGACAAAACAAGTGCTTAAATGGAAGGATTGTGTAAATAGATAGGCAAAGTTTTTCTGGATTAATGAAAGGGTAAATCAGCCACACATTTAACAGATATTCATAGCATTAGTTTGGGGCAGCAGCAGAAGGAAAATTCTGCATGATTAATGGTACAGACTGCTTAACAGGATGTTCTAAATGCATTATGTCTGAATGTCTGGAGCATATGATTAATATGGAATGGAATGTGTTTATATGAAGGCAGGTATTCAGCCTTTCTGTATATAGATATGCATGCAGTGCTTCAGCCTGTTATCCACCTACAGTTCTTAGTTAATCTATTATTATGATATAGAAACATTCATACACTGTTTAATTATCATTCTAGCAGCTGTTTATTTAAAATTTATTTAAAGTAGCTCCCAGGGAATTCCAAGAGGTTCTACTTATATTTCAAATTATTTTATTGCTCTGGATTGTGAATGGTGAATACATCTCCCTCCAGAAATTTTAACTGCAAATTCCATTGTCTCTCACCATTGGCCATTAGACTTAAGCCTGGGAGTTGCACTCTGAGGGCACCAATTGCTACCCTTTGTATTTGCTTAAATATTTTGATGGTATCGTAGAAGTGTGCTTTTCCAGTGCTTTGGTTTTGTCAGTTCTTATGTTCCACCATGTTAGTGAGAGTACATTATTAATACTGACAGTGCATGTGCATGCATTACAAATAATGCTAAACTATCTAGAGAGTTCCTCTTCACACATATCTATTGAAATGAATAGGGGAAAATATTTTAAAAGAGCCGTGATAGGAGCCAATCTTTCACTGAACACAGAAAATACTTAAGGCATAAGGTTTCAACCTATTCTTCAAAACCTTACTTGTTGGATACAAAGTTGTAGCTGCAAGACAGATATTAAAGTAGGGACATCATCACATTAATGTGAAATATTGATCTTTTAATTCCACAAGGTTTCATGCTAAAAAGTGTTTAAAATGTTGGTTCTTTTCTAGATCTCCAGCACCATGTCCGACAACTGCTAGTCTCTCAACAACAGAGCGAATGTTAGCTTGCAGAATTTCTGAACGTCGCTCTTACCGAGCTCGACAGAAGATTGCAAAAATGAGGAAGGTTTATAGAACTAAGAAAGGAGGAGAGGCGAGTACATAAAACATATTAAAATAATGCCAAACCATCTAGAATTATATCAATCTTATGTTATTCAACTAGAACTTTTTTTAAAACTGTGGATTTTATTTTTTGGAAAAATGAAGAACCTCCAGACACTTAGAGAAGGGATAGCATTTAGTTCTTTCCAGAGGTCTCATGAGAAATGGTATCTATTTTCTCACCATTAAGCTTTATAAGAATTCTGTATATCTATCTCATTAACTGAAATACAGATTGCTTCATCCTTATTAAGGTGGCATTACTTTGAATTTTCTTATGACATATTTAGACAATGCACATACAAGCAGGTGACAAGGACACTTGTTTCTGGCTGTTTTCCTCTGGTTTTATCATGTGTGTTACATTTTAACTTTATGAGAATTGCCTGCATTCTATTTCTTCGACTAGGACATTTGGGACAAGAGAATGGGTTCCTACACTAGTGCAAAGTAATGAAGCATTTATGCAGATTCAGCATTATATACCCTTTATCACTGAGAAATTGAGGTTCTAAGTTCCATGGCAGAACAGATGTATCAAATTAAAGCTCCCAAATTCAAGACTATTTGTCTAGTGAATCATAATTCCCCAAGGAAGGTTTGCTTTAGTTTTGCTTTAAAAAGAACTTTGTTCAGCATGTAAACTGCTGTTCCATTAAATTAATTCAATGATATACTCAATTTAGACAGATGGCTTTTGCAGTGACACACACTGAAATCCTGTTGGCATAAATTTATACTGCATGAACCAAGGGATTAGATACCTTTAATTACATTTTAAAGTTTCTATCCTGCCTCCTTTCAGATTTCAAGGCTCTCTAGGAGTCCCTTTTGCTTTTGGGAGCCTTGGGATGGGGAGCCTCTAATATTGGAAAATTGCTGTTGGATCACTGCCAGTGATCCTGAATAGCAGCAATTTTCTGATATCAAAGGTTCCTTCCTTCCCCATCTCAAGACAAAATGGAAGGGCAAAATGGAACTCTAGAGAGCCTCAGAGCCTGAAGGGGAGGGGATAGAAAGTGTTCAGTTATATTAAACATATTCATTTCTGGATAATGATGTCATATAGCTTAAGTGACATAAACTTACACAAATGGGATCTCAGCCATTTACAGTGTGAAAAGAGAGGGAAATTAACCCCAGCATAGTCATTTCTTCTTAGAATAACATACACTTTGTTATTCAGGAGCATCGGCTGCATAGTCCATCTTCAAGTGATTGTTCAAGAAGTGATCATTCATTGGCTGATAAAGAAAGTCTATTTTCAGATGAAGACTGGGAGCAAGAGGCAGTGGGGCTATATGACTGGGCCAGGTCACTGCGAGCGGAAGATCTTGGGGAAGACTAACTTACCATAAACCTTTTCCTTCATTCTTTTTCTGTTTGAGTTTTATAAAAAAGATAAAACAATGTTTGCTACTTTTTCTGCCGTCCTGCTACAGACACAATGCAAACTTGAAGAATAAGGAACACAGAGGGCAAAGAACCATAAAACATTTTAGAAAATAGCATAAACATTAAAAATATTTTATTTACATTTGTTTTTATATACAATTTTTACACCTTTGTTTAAAAACAGAATAAATATGCATATCTGAACATAATGCATTCACAGCATGGGTACAACTTTGCAAGGAGGTGGAAAGAAAAAACATTTTTCAAAAAGTTAAAAAAAGCAATTGTAGAGTTTTACAGTAGTTCTGGTAATCTTACAGAAAATTTTCTCAAAAGACACACTTGTGTATATATTTGAACAAAGTACTTCATGTTACTATTACATAGTTAGAAAAGTTCTTTTCAAGTTAAACATGCCTGTAACATGTTTATAAAATATCTGCTACCTCATTCAATGTGCAAAGCCACAGTGGGTTACACATGTATAATTGCTCCTGTCTTTGCAGCTTCTTGCAATTTCTCCTGACTTTCTTTTAAGGGTATTAAAAACCAGTAATAGTTTTCCAGTTATGACTAGAATTTGATCTCACTTAACCTAGCATATTAAAATTTTGGCAAACCAAGCAAAATAATCCAGGATTGTTACTCGATCTTTCTGAAGTTTTATCTCTACCTGTTTCCTCTACTACAGTAACAGCAAAGTTGCCCTTAATAAGATACAGCACAATAGGAAAACCATTTTTTCCAGTCTTTAAAATATAATCATACATCGTTTATAGACATCAGCTCATTCTTAATTGATTATCATTTATTCCATGTATGAGGAATCTTGTTGAAGTAACTAATTTATGTAAAATTAAAGTCACAAGAAGATAGCAATTTCTGGAAACAAAATTAAGAAAAGTTTTCTCCATTTAACTTTTTAATGGAATAACATTAGCATGTGATCAAATGCTGTCCTGATGTTTTGAAAGAGTGACTCTACACAATTGGTTACTGAATTATTTTGTTTTAAATAGTTACTCTAAATTAATACAAGTAAAACAGTAAACATACTGTTATGTTTTCATTTGAGGTCTGTTTCCCCCTCCCATACTTCCAATTCTAGCTTTTTCTTTTTCTTGAAAAAGCATATCTAAGGGAAATAGTAGCTATAACCAGGTTGTGTTAATATGAACAGAGCAAAGATAGAATTAAGAGGGTTCCCAGAGTTAAGATGACTGCAAACTGTTTAATTGTAAGTGACTAGCTTACAACACCAAAATGCAGATGTTTGCTTTTCATATACAGCATATGTATGTATACACTGGTTATTTGCAAGACACCAAAGTCTTAGGAGAACCCCATGTCTCTCAGAAGAGTTTAAACAGCTACTTCTAGCATTGTCGGGCACTTGTTTCCCTACACCTTATCTGCTCCATATACAACCTTTCCTTGTGAAATATATGGGCCACAACTTGGTGCAATTTGTTAACTGAAATCAAATTGCCTAAAGTGTTTTTAAAAAGGTTGAACTGTGACTGTTGTCGGTACTGAATATTGTATCTCCTGACAATTTATTTTGGCACTACTTAGAAGAGCGGCTGAATCATCAATGCAAACACAAACCACAGGAGCTGAACTAATTAATTAATAAGCTTTTTATGAAGAGCTTAGAAGACAGGATTATGTCTTACATTGAGTCAAAAAAGTTGGTCCATCTAGTCCAATACTCTTGACCCAAGTGGTAATGGCTCTCTGGGATTTGAAGATTTTTTTTCCAGACATACTTGGAAATGCCAAGAATTGTATCTGTGAATGCAAAGCATAGGCTTAACCACTAAGCTATGGACCCTCCTTTTGAAAAAAACTAGTCCCTAATAGATAATGAGTAGAGAAAATAAAAAAGCGTTGAATCAAACGTTTTCCTCCACACCACTTCTTCTATACTTTTCTATTTTGCATATTCAGACAATGCACAGGATAAATCTAAACTAGTGTTTCTGGTATCATGAACAAAAGACAATATGTGAAAATCACTGACACACACAAACTTGACAAATAAATAGCATTTTATCAATATCCAAGGGACAACAACAGCAACATCATCCTTTAGGTGCTCGATTTTTGTCATCATTGGAAACTTGGGACAGAAATATGAGTGATAGACAGTAAGGTTTGTGTTAAACAGAAGATCAACTGTACACAAAGGTAAAACTCATACAGACTTGCTTGAGCATAAGCCACAGGAAACACATCAGACTTCTTTCCAATTAAATACACAGAGAGTAAGCTGCAAATCTGGATAGCTGTATTACAACGGAATGGAAAATTGAGTCAGGTAGTAACTATAAGCACTCCAGAATGCTAAATTATCTGGTTAAATATTCTTACATGTTCTGTCATTCCCTTCTCAGCCTGCCATTCTTGATGCTCCAGTGTTTTACATTTAGTAAATAATTTTCAGCCAATTCTACTCTAAAGCTAAAAGCTGTACTTAGGACCAAATGCCCAGTTAAAAGTCAGAACTTTAAGACTGCAGTACACTGAAAGCACTGACCACTAATTTCACTATTGTCTACAGCAGTGGTTCCCAACACTGGGACCCCAGATATTCTTGGACTAAAACTCCCAGGAACCTTCACCACTAAATGAAGGATTTCCACCAGGATGTCTGGGAGTTGTAGTCAAGAACATCTTGGGACCCAAGGTCAGGAACCACTGGTCTAGAGCAGTGGTTCTTAACCTTTGTTACTGAGGTGTTTTTGAACTGCAACTCCCAGAAACCCCAGCCAGCACAGCTGGTGGTGAAGGCTTCTGGGAGCTGCAGTCCAAAAACACCTGAGTAACCCAAGGTTAAGAACCAGTGGTCTAGAGGATAAAACATTTTATAAAAACTATTTCAGCTGTTCTGACATCCAAGCTAATTCAGCTGTTAAACATACTATGAGGTATGGTCTGTTTCATCCCAAATAGACATGTTCTTGCATGTGTATTGCCAGTTTTGCATGCTCACATGCATTCTGACCCTTTCTACATGTCACAGAAGCCTAGCAAGTAATGTGCTACATCATGAATTCAAAAGTTGCCGCCTTCTAAGATCAGAAGAATCTAATTCCAAACCAATTTGAATTTAGCATTACTTCTAAACTGGAGGAATTCTGATCTGTTAGCAAGCTGGAATCATAAACTAACAAACCAGAACCTCGAGTTCAGATGTAACAAGAATTTCTAGTTTGTTTAAACTTTTAATATTACAGCTTGAAGCTTCTGGTGATGTAACTGCAGGAAGAGGAGGAGGAGAGAGAACTGTGTAAGTTGAAGCTTTCTGATTACTTGTTTATGTAATGTAAAGCTATGGTTCCCTATTACATACAAAAAACCTTCAACACATTCAGAAAAAATCCCGTCACATTCACTTTTGGATATATATGGCCTCAGATTTCGCAACGCAATTATCTTCCTTTTTTAAAATTGTAAGTGACTCTGTGGTATGGCAAAATGATCAGATTCTGCATGATGAGTAGAATTACAAGCAGCCATTATAGAACTGCTTGTTCTGAGTGGAACCTCTACTTACGAACGTCCCTACCTACGAACATTTCAACTTACGAACAGCTCCGTCCGCAAAATTTGGCTTCTACTTGCGAACGGAGCTTCAACTTACGAACAGAAAAAGGCAGGGGAAAAAGGCGGGCAATTCAAATTTCAGCTCTTTCGGCAGTTATAGGGTGTGTCGCAGTTAGAGGCTTGGGAGAGCCTCCTGCTTCGGAGTGAGCCTGTGTGTGTGTCTGCAGGGAGGTAAGCTGCTGTTTTCTCCTTTTAAAAAACTGTTCTGGGTGGGTTTTGGCTGGGGCGGATATGTTTCTGTGCTGTGTTGTTGGTGTCTTTTTTTTTCTTAAAGCCTCAGCAACGGAGCTGGGTTTACTGGTTGTTGTTGGAGTGTTTTCCCCTTCTTAATGCCTCAGCAACGGAGCTGGGTTTACTGGTTGTTGTTAGAGTGTTTTCCCCTTCTTAATGCCTCAGCAACGGAGCTGGGTTTACTGGTTGTTGTTGGGGTGTTTTCCCCTTCTTAATGCCTCAGCAACGGAGCTGGGTTTACCGGTTGTTGTTGGAGTGTTTTCCCCCTTCTTAAAGCCTCAGCAACGGAGCTGGGTTTACTGGTTCTTGTTGGAGTGTTTTCCCCTTCTTAAAGCCTCAGCAACGGAGCTGGGTTTACTGGTTGTTGTTGGAGTGTTTTCGCCCTTCTTAAAGCCTCAGTGCCTTCCGACTGCGCTTGCTGTGTTCTTTTTATTTTTTTGGTATTTTTTTCTTCAGCCGGAACGGATTAATCGGTTTTCAATGCATTCCTATGGGAAATTTTACTTCTACTTATGAACGTTTCAACTAACGAACACCATTCCAATACGGATTAAGTTCGTAAGTAGAGGTTTGGCTTTGACAAATAAATGTTCTTAAGATAGAGCATATGAAGATATGCCATTACATCACCCGAAAACATAGTGATATATTAAAATTGCAGCAAGAATACAGGGAGAAGTATTACCCTGATTTATTAAGAACTGCTACACACTCTAGCCTGATGAATTTCAAAAAACCAAGAAACTCTTGCTGCATTCTCTTTTGTCTTAAAAAAGATACTGCCTAATTCTGAATTTTTGATGTGTGTTTTTCTTATACAAGCACTGTATTTTTAATGAAAAGGTTTGCAGTTTCCTGGAGCACAGTCATAAAGGCATTCACACTGTACTTCTACAATCTTAAGTGTTACTGTCCCTCTATTGGTAAAATGTTAAAACCAAACTCTGCTTGTTTTCTAGAACAAGTATTGGTACATATAATCATATACATTATGTTAATTTTAAATTCACGCAAGTGCTCAGTTTAACTCAGTCATCAGGTACTGATGGTGTATACCCTTAAATTCTGCAAGTCCCTATTTTGAACAGGGCTTTGTAAAAGTAAACAGACAGCAGAGTTAACAGAGGATTGTCATTTCAAAAGTTTAAATGTACATCTTGATGTATCTGTTGCTGCTACTACAGAATAAAGGAATGATTTTATTAAGAAAGGCAGGAAGGGTAAAGTTAGAATGCCTTCTCTGCCATGTAAATTTTGTGTCATGTGGCAGGGTGGTTAAAAATGATTTTTTAAAATCACATTGATTTAAATCGCGATTTAAATGATTTGATTTTTAAAAAATCATTTTTATTTAAAGCACCAAAAAATCTGATTACAAATTAATTTAAATTGTTATTTAAATCAATTTGATTGATTTAAAGAAAATCCACACTACTATATGGATCACGTCCTTTATCTCTTTGTCCACTTGCAGTGAAAAGATAGAATACGTTATAGAAACGTATAGAAGTTGATGTATTTGTTACATAGTTAACACTGTTGTAGTGAACAACGTGTACATTGGAAGTTGTGGTATAAAGTCTCTGCTGTTTCTTCTCAGATGAAAACCTTGAATTTCACAGATATTGGTTAAACTGTTTACTGTTTGGCTATAAGGTGTTAAGAGAAAGTTGATCAATTTTATCAGATCAATTAATAATATATAGATGATGTCTTGAATATTATATAATTCAAGACAAAAAATAATTAGGGAAACTTTTATCTTTTCTGTATAACTGCAAACATATTCTTAAATCTTTGTGCCCAACAGCAGACCTGATAGTACAACTGTCCCATAATTATTGTCTGTAAAAGTACAATTGCAAAATTTCAGCTCTGCATTTATTTTCTTCTGCCAAATGTGTGTCTACTCAAGCACAGTAGTTGTTGCTAATGGCTTCTAACAAATGTAATTTTGAATTCCAGAGTACAGAATATGCATTCTCTACAGTTATTTCCAATTGGGAAATGCCGCAACAAACCTGCAGCATTTCTGCCTCCATACTGCATGCAAACAACTTTATCTCTTCTAAAGCTTTCCTCCCAACTGTTTGCCTAACATAAACAGCTCTTTAAATGCTAAGGCAGGATTTACACACCTCCACATTTCACATGCCACTTTAAGAAGACAGATACTGAAATTTCCAACGTTTCATCTGAGTACTCCACTCAGATTTCGTTTTAGTGATATTGTCGCTCATTTACAGTCTTATCTACCAAGATTTTTAAAAAATGCTTTCCTCTAGTTTCTCAAGCATCTCAGGCATCCATACAAAAATTTGTGAGGCCAGTGATTATTTGTCAAGTTTGCTCCCAAACAACATAGAAATTTGTCCACTCTTAAAGATATTTTCTTGGTGCGTGTGAGTGTTTTTAAAAGAAAACTGGAAGGGGGGGGGAACCTTGTACATTTTAATGCTTCTGAGAATAATGCCTAGGGGAAATACAGCTGTCCTCCACAAAAGGCAGAGTTAGTGTTAATATTATATACATTTCTGACATGTATTTCAAGAGAAAAGTACTGAAAATGATAAGCAGGAATCATTTGCTTACTTTAAGACACAAAAAATTGTAGTTTCACCTTTTTTTTCATCATCCACTTAAAAAGGAATTCAGGTGTCACTGAATCTATCAGTATATACCAAATATAAAATTTTATATTGACAGGATCAAGGTCTTCATTTACCCAACAAGTTAAAATACATGAAAGGGTGCTATTACATCTAAATTTCAACAGAGATAGGTGATATTTGTATGCTAGTTAAAAATAGACTTTTAAAACTGGACATAAAAATATGCACTTTATCTCGATATTACAGTGTATTCATGTTTGTATATATAGATATATTTATTCACAAACCACAATGCAAACAGAAGGCAGCCTAGTATTAATTTTAGTAGAAAACCTTTAGCATTGTTTTAAAGAATGGATGCTTTTCAGCAGACTTACTGCAACTACTGCACAATATTATGGGAAAGGTCATGCAAAAATTGAAAACTTTTAAATTGTCATTAATATCAAAAGTAAAAGTGTCAAATCTGATCAGGAGGATTTATAAATGAAGGGAAAGATATTTAAAGAAAAAGTAGCATATACAACCAAATTAATAGGCCCCTATCACTGCTATATTTGAAGTCAGGCTGTTCCACTAAAATTTCATTTATGATGAAGCAGTTTAAAAAGTTAAAAAGCACAATATATATGCTTTCAATCCACCTTGCAAATACAGGGCATTCCAGTACAGTGGAACCTCTACTTACGAACGTCCCTACCTACGAACAATCCAACTTACGAACAGCTCCGTTCGCACAATTTTTCTTCTACTTGCGAACGGAGCTTCAAGATACGAACAGAAAAAGGCAGGGAAAAAAGGCGGGCAATTCAAATTTCTAACTGTAGGTGGCGCCGAGGCTGCTTCTTTGTGCTGTAGCTCTTTCGGCAGTTATAGGGTGTGTCGCAGTTGGAGGCTTGGGAGAGCCTCCTGCTTTGGAGTGAGCCTGTGTGTGTCTGCAGGGAGGTAAGCTGCTGTTTTCTCCTTTTAAAAAACTGTTCTGGGTGGGTTTTGGCTGGGGCGGATATGTTTCTGTGCTGTGTTGTTGGTGTCTTTTTTTTCCTTAATGACTCAGCAACGGAGCTGGGTTTACTGGTTGTTGTTGGAGTGTTTTCCCCTTCTTAATGCCTCAGCAACGGAGCTGGGTTTACTGGTTGTTGTTGGAGTGTTTCCCCCTTCTTAATGCCTCAGCAACGGAGCTGGGTTTACTGTTTATTGTTCAAGTGTTTTCCCCTTCTTAAAGCCTCAGTGCCTTCCGACCGCGCTTGCTGTGTTTTTTTTTTTTGGGGGGGGGGGGTGTATTTTTTTCTTCGGCCGGAACGGATTAAATGGTTTTCAATGCATTCCTATGGGAAATGGAGCTTCTACTTACGAACGTTTCAACTAACGAACATCTGGGATGGATTAAGTTCGTAAGTAGAGGTTCCACTGTACTTTTCAAAGCATGTATTGTTTTCATTTGCGCAGAATGTATGGTCCAAAACACATGAAATGGAAGAACTTCTAATTTTCCCCTCTCTCAAGACACACACTTAATGGCATGTAAAAAATAAAATACAAAACCACAGTTATTTGCATTCCTAATAAACTTGGTTGATGCATTCCCTGTATGTTCTTTTCTTCCTTTATTAATTTAAGAGGTGTATTACACAGGATTATCTCTTTAGTGAGTTTGAATCTGCTTTCCCTTTCCCCACTCCCTCCCCACAAATAGATTTTTGGGTCTTTTGTTCTAGCTGCAACGTCTCACATGTTCCAGTACATACTCAGGAAAATGTAGGCTACAAACTTGTAAACCATCCAGTTTGCAGGGCATTCTTGGGTATTCATCTTCTTTCCATTTATTATCTTCAGGATCAAAAGTGAGGATTGAATCACTGTAGTGACCATTATAACAAAGGCCCCCAAGAACCATTATCTGTTTGTCCAACACAGCCACACCGTGACCACTTCTACCAATTGGCATGGAAGCCAAAATAGTCCACTGATCAGTATCTGGATCATAAACTTCCGTGGAAGGGCACCCCTGAGACTCAAAAGAGGCCCTAAGGATGACACAGACACCTCCAAAAACATAAAGCTTCCCATTATAAGAAATCATCTTGTGAAAGCATCTTGCATAATTCATTTTGCATTTGTTTTCCCAACAATTAGTGACCACTTGAGTCCTCCTTGTTCGCTGCTCCACAGTCCCTTCTTTACTGGGGTCAAACACACATACCTGCTTTGATGTGGATGACGATGTTATTCCACCAGTGATATACAACTTGTTACCAAGAACAGTTCCTTCATGACCATATTTATTGACTGGGTAGGGGTCCACAAATTCCCATTTATCGTCCGTGATATCATATCGTTCAGTTGAATAAAACGTTTCATCTCTTGTCCTCCCTGCCACTGCATAAATGTACCTTCCAATAACACCAACTGCAAATTCTGACCGTGGTACAGACATATCTGCCATTCGCAACCAAGAATTTTGTCTTGGATCGTATCTGAACACTTTGGAGGAGGCATGAAATTCACCATCTGGTCCCAACTCTTCCCCACCCAATAAGAATACAAAGTTATTAACAATAGCAAGGCAGTCTGGTCGTAAAGGTACTTGTGGGCCTTCTAGCTCCCACCAGACCCTTGGCTTGTGTAGGAGAAGAATTTTACTATTTACCATGCTGTGTCCTATCATTCCTCTAAATACTGCAGTCTGGGGTTTGGCAGAACGAATGCGATTTGATTTCATTTCCATCAAGGGCTGCTGGTGTACACTATGGAAGTAATTCATAGCTTGTTCCACCTCATGCCGCAACTGCCGGGAGTAACGATAAAATTCCGATGTTTTCACCTAAGGACAGAGCAAAACACGTGTGTGTTGACCAAGGACAATATAGGAGAGAAATCCCTCTCAAACAATACTTCATTTTACTCTGTTAAACCTTGAAGAATAGCTGTAGCTTAATTTCAGCAACTAAGAGTGCTTCAAGTCCAGCCAAGCCCATCAAATCTAAATTTTGTTCTCTATGTCACTTTTCCATCTATTTGCCCTGCTTATTTCCAGCAACTACTGAAATGACAATTATTGCATTCAACTGCCCCTCACAGAACTTTTTAGCAATGAATTTGAAATGTCTGGCAGAAATAATAAAAACAGCCTTACCAGACCTAGTGCCCTTGAGATGAGCTGGACTATAATTCTTACAATCCCATAGCCAGCATGGCCCAACACATGTGGGGGCACCAGGGTAGGGAATACTTGATCAAACAGATCATATATTTTCAAAGACTTTTTTGTGTATGGAACTCAGCCAAGGTTTAAAAGAATTCCAAAAAATACCAAGACAATCTGCTCCTATAAGTTACAGAATAACTGTTCCAGAATACGTATCTTTTAAAAATTATTTCTATATCTAACAAAATATTTAAAATTCTTGTCATTTCCAACTAGATGAATGACAGTAATAAATCTTCGCCAATTTTTAGCATGATTGAATTTGCCTTAAATGCAAATAGCCCTATATCACTTCAGCATCTCCTTCCATCTCACATCTTAATTGTATTTTTCGATATACAGTACTAAGGTCACCAACAATATGTTGCAGCAAGTTATTTTGTAAGAATTATGTTTTACATACCACCAAAATGAAACTCAGAATACATATACTGATGTACTGAACTGTTTTATCAATGACTATTACAAGCAAAGTTTATTTTTAATATATTTATTTTTAGAACTGTACCTACTATTAAAACACCATCCAAAAATAAAGAGTGTGTTCTTAATTCACAGTCCCAATTATTAAAATGTTGTTTCAGGTTGTATACCACCCCATAGTGCTAAAGCACTCTCTGGTGTCCTAACCAACTGAAGTTAGACCTCACCTATTACTAAAGTAATAGAATTATCTGTCTGTTTTTATTTATAGCAATTAAAGCCTACAATATATTATTGAAAGTTATCAGTAAAATATAGAGGGAAAGAAGTGAGAGAGAAAATATTCCATTCCTTTACCTCTTCTACAAATATATATATATAATCAAATGCTACTAGAGCTAGTAAAATCACGGATACTTGTTAGCACAGTTCACAGTGAAACCGAAAAAAGCAGGGAGGGCAGAACACTCTTCCAGAAGAAATGGAGAGAAATATATGAAACTACAGGACATTTCTTAACCTAACTATAAAAAAAATCAGACAGATTTACAAACTGCAATTACCTGTTATCCAGAACTGTGTAAACACACATCCTCAAAGAAGATATCACACCTAATTATGCCATTCACTGTTAGGGATATATGGAAACCCAATCTACCTTGGAAACCTACTGTTTGGGATTATGTATTTATGTTATATACCACCCAATTTAGTGATAGGCACTACTCGGGGCAGTTTACAGTAAAAGAAAAAATTCAAACACAAAAGGCATAATTCAACAACAAACAACAATAGATAATGAACTACAAAAGCCAAAAAAGTCAAAGTCTCCATTCTCCAAAAAGCCACTGGGTTCGTTTCTATCAGTTTCTAGATTTCACAGTTAGCCAGTTTTCTCCTTTCTTTCCCTCTTTCTTTTCCACTCCTGGCCTCAGGAAGCCCAAAATCCGGTAGCCTCTAAATTCATCTAAATGAAACACGTTGAAGACGACAAATGCTAGAGACCTATCACAAATGTTGCTAAGGCTATCTATAAGTCAAAAGAAATCCCCCGACAAATTAAATAAATTAAATAAAGCAGCATATACACTTAAGTGAGGAATGAGAAAAAGAGATCACTCTCTTTCGGGAAGACAGTACAGGACCAGAAGGGGTCTGTACAGATGGATCTTTCAAAAAGATTACTTTGTGAAATGACACTAAAACAACTCTATTAGGGGTAAAGATGCAAAGGAAGCTATGAAATAGAAAAAATAAAATGGGAACAGGAACCAGAAGCACACTGACATTAACACAAAAATGAATTAGTTCACAAAACAATAGAATATTTTGTATGAAAAATGAAAAGAATTTTAAGAGACACATCAAATCAAATGTTTGTAACCAATGACTACAGTACACAACAGTCAGAATAAAACATATTTATTAAATTTCAAATGTGTGGCATTATAGATTTTAGAAAATATACTTGTCACTCTTGGTTATTTAGTGTAGCCTTTAAAGATTTGTGTTATTTTATTCTATTATGTTACAGCATATGTCAACCTAAGAAATGTTGATAGTGTATTATATAAATTTTAAAAATCGCCTTAGTATAAAGGTACAAGTGTAATAGGGATTGCCTCTGTTTTAATTTTAGTATCAAGCACATTACTGAAGCTCTTCTAATTCATATCTTTCTCAAAATGTACATGAATATAAGCATTTCCATATTTTTCTCCTATGTTATTCAAGGCCTACAGATACTAAAAAATAAAGGGGAGGGTAAAATGTCAATATGACAGCTAATTGCCATGCATTGTTGCAGAATTTTAAAACCCCATCTTGCTAATTATAGTTAGGTACTTGTGGCAGCTGAACAGCAAATGTAAAATTACATTTGATTACACAAAAATACTGATGCTTTAAGGTTAACATGCATGGATGTTCTATGTCTAGGATGATACAGGTTGAATACAGCTAGAAAAAAAATGAACTGAGAAAGCATTTGCTTTCTTGTAAAGAAAGAAACTATAAGTTACTCTGTAGTTTATTATTTTATTACTGTTCACCACCATTCAATCAAGATTCTTTTCCCAATTTATAATTGGAAAGTCATGGAGATACAATTCCCATGACTTCTGCATAACATGAATCACACTGCACGAAAATCTAGGATCTTTTTTCCAGTAATGATCCTAATAGCATTATGTGGTGGAATGCCCACGTCACTCCTGTCCATCATATGGAGCTCAAGTGCAGGAGCCTATGATAGGACAGGAGGGGCAGGATCAGGAGGACAGTTAGACGGTTAGAGAGGGGTTTTTGAGGAGTTAAGACAGAGATTGGAAAGTTGGATTATTAGAGAGAATAGGAAAGAGTTAAAAGTAATAAGTAATAGATAGTCAAAGAATATTGTTGAAGTGGTTATTGTGAATAAATACATGCAAGCAAACGTATAATCAAATCCAAGTTTAATGATTGATCCTAAACAGCAATAAAAGAACATCTGTGATTTGCTTATGTGATTTACAAACCTGAAAGATAAATAAACCAATTATATTTGGCAGCACGTGTCTAAGATACATATTTGATACAGTGTGGATGATAGATCCACTGGTGGCAGGGGTAAAAGAGGAAACGCATCCAGAGGGTGGACCTGTGTTTGGGGAGGACAAACAAGGGACACTGGGTGGACGCGACAAAGTGGTGGCAGCGGCGGGATACGAATTAAATTCCAGTAAGCCGTGGGATGCGATTAAATTCCAGTAAGCCAAAATAAAAAGGAGAATTTTCTGAGTCTGAGGTACCTGTTGGTAAGGGACTGTTGTGAAGGAGTGGGAAACCCTCTAGAGCTCTTAGTGAATAGCTTAGTAGGGACTCTGGATCACAGATCTTGGGAAAGACTAAAACAGGAAAAGACTCTGAGGAAAATTCTGTGGTTTAAAGTTTACCTCACGCTTCGAGTGGAAAGACCAGTGGGCTAGCTTTGGATCCCAAGCTCTGAGAAGGGAGCGCTGAGGGGATAAAAGTGAAAGCCAGGGTCATAATCATAGCTAAGGTGACTGAAACCAGGAGAGGCTTGAATAAAGTAAATATTTCTGAAAAAGCTTGGTGTCTGAAGGCAAAGAGAAACAGTGTCTCAAACCAAGGAACAGCTTGGCTGGGTGCCAGAAGAAATATAGTAGCTGCCAGCGGAGAGCTACAGAGTAACTCTCTCTAACTCAGAAAAGGAAAAAACATTTTAAACCGAGGCTTGACTTTTTATCTCAGTAGAATAAACCAACTTGTCCAAATAAATTACAAATAAACATGCCTTCTAAACAAGGGAAGAAGGTAGCAATGGAGGTATCAGATCCTCCAGTTTTACCTCACGAAGAGGGGAGCCCTCTTGAAATATCTGAGCAAGAAGAGACTCAGGAGGAGGATGCCTCAAGGGGAGAAACTGGGTTAACCTCTCAAGAATTTGAAAGATGGAGGTTGCAACAGGAATTTAAATTAAAGGAGTTAGAAATAAGAACTAGGGCTGAGGCTGAAGCCAAACAATTAGAAGCTGAGGCTAAAGCCAGACAATTGGAAATGGAACAAGAAAAGAGACAACTGGAAATGAGAGAAAAAGAAATGGAGTACCAATTACAAATGAAAAAATTAGAATTGGCATCTCTGAACTGTAACAACAGTAATAATACAACTGAGGGGGTCTCGAAAGTGGACCTTAAGAAATTCCCTCAATTCAGAAAAGATGATTGCCCAGAAGCATTCTTGATTTCGTTTGAGCGGGCATGCTGGGATTTTAATGTGAGAGGAGAAGAAAGAATGGTTATACTAAGGTCTCAAATAAGTGGAGTCTTAGCTGACATTTATTCCCAAATACCTTTAGATCAAGCCCGAGACTATGAGGCATACAGAAAATTGGTTTTCTCGAGGTTTGGGATCAATGCTGAACATCTGAAGCGAAAATTTCGAGCATTGACTAAAAAGCCTGAGGAATCATATTCTCAATTGGGGGCAAATCTGGTGAGATACTTGGAAAAATGGATAGAGCAAGCGAATGTCGAGTCTTTAGAAGACATGAAAAATATTATAGGGTTAGAACAATTTTATTCGGTTCTGCCAGGAGAATTGAGGTATTTAGTCGGGGACAAAAAGCCCAAAAATGTACAGGAGGCAAGTGAGACTGCTGATTATATTACAGAAATAAAGGACCCAAAATTCTCTGAGGTAAAATTTGGTGGGAAAGTTTGGGATGACAGAAGGAAAGAGCCCAGAGATTACCTCAGAAACCATCAAGCAGCTGGAAGCCATTTTAGAGGCAAGCCCTCAGAGCAGAGCCAACAGAGATATAAGAGCTTTGAAGGGAAGGGAGACAAGTCCCCATATTTTGAACAGAGAGTCTCTAAATCCTGCTATGGGTGCGGAGAGAAAGGACATTATATTGCTCAGTGCCAGACCTCAAGAAATAAAGAGATTGGTCAGCAAAAAGGAGGGGGAGGTCTGTTCAAGAAAGTATACTGTGTACAACAGAAGAGAGCGACCACTGAGGCAGTTGAAACTGGCGCCATAACCCCAGTAACTGCGAGAGCAGAGAGCCAGGAACAACAACCTCCTTTGGCGAAAGTTGTACAATGTTATTTTATTGAGAGTAACCAGGAGCTTCTACGCTGTTCTGTTCTGGTGAAGTTATTTACGTAAATGATACTAAATATCTGGCTTTAAGAGATTCATGCTCACAGGTGACATTGTGTCATCCTGATATAATCCCTCAAGAAAATATATTAAGAAATGAAAGCATCACCATTAAAGGGATTGGAACAGAGCTAACTACTTTACCAGTAGCTAAAATACAAATAAAATATCAAGGGTGGAATGGAATGTGGAAAATAGGCATTACAGATCAAATTCCTGCTCCATGCTTGATCGGGCTGGATCTCTCTGAGCATGTTAAGAGTGTTTTGGTAACTACCTGCTCCCAGAAAGAAAAAAGGGAAGCATCTGAGGAAAAATATGAACTCCCTAATGAAATAATAGGAGGGAATAGAGCAGATGAGACAGCTGATTTAGTGACTATAAGGAATCCTCATGAGAATACTTTTAGAAAGGAACAAAAAGAAGATTCTACCTTAGAACAATGCTTTAAGATGGTTAGAGAAGGACCAATAACCCCTGAGAACCCTGAAATGTACTTGGTGGAGAAAGACCTATTATATAGAGAGGTTTTAGTAAATCCTAAGGGGGAGGGGAAAGCATTCTTAAACAGCTGATAATCCCTTTGAAATACAGAAAAAGGATTATAGAAAAGGGACATACAGACACTTTTGCTGCTCATTTAGGGATCACACGCACTAAGCAGAGAATAGCTCAGAATTTTTACTGGCCTGGGATGGGGAAGCAGATAAAATCATACTGTCAAAGCTGTGACATATGTCAAAGGCAGGGTACTGGTAACGATAAAACTAAAGCAAAGTTGTGGCCTTTACCTATAATCGCAACCCCTTTTCAAAGTATAGGCCTAGACATTGTGGGACCCTTACCTAAAGTTACCAGACGGGGAAACAGATTTATACTGTCAATAATTGATTATGCCACCCGATACCCGGAAGCCGTTCCCTTGCGAAATATAGAAACGGAGACAGTGGCAGATGCCTTACTGAATTACATGTGTCGTATGGGCTTCGCTTCTGAGATAGTCACTGATTTGGGAACCTCATTTACATCTAGATTAATGAAAAGGCTGTGGCAACGTTGTGGCATAACTCACATTACATCATCCCCATATCATCCCCAAACTAACGGATTAGTGGAGAAATTTAATGGAACCCTCATGCGTATGATTAGAGCTTACACTGCTGAAAACCCCAATGACTGGGATCACAAATTGCAACACTTACTTTATGCGTATCGATCTGTGCCTCAGGAAAGCACTGGATTCAGTCCATTTGAACTGTTATTTGGGCGGAAAGTGCGGGGACCCCTAGATTTACTCCGACAGAACTGGGAGGAACAAAAGGGAGAAGATCCTGAGACAGTGATCCAGTACATAGATACCCTAATGAACTCCTTGCAGCAATCTCTGAAGTTAGCAACAGAAAACTTGCAGAGCCAGCAGGGGAAGCAAAAGCTATGGTACGATAAAAGGGCCAGAGAGAGAACATTCAGTCCTGGAGATGAAGTCCTAATGTTGAAACCGATTAAAGGGAATAAAATGCAATTAAATGCCCACGTCACTCCTGTCCATCATAAGGAGCTCAAGTGCAGGAGCCTATGATAGGACAGGAGGGGCGGGATCAGGAGGACAGTTAGACAGTTAGAGACGGTTAGAGAGGGGTTTTTGAGGAGTTAAGACAGAGATTGGAAAGTTGGATTGTTAGAGAGAATAGGAAAGAGTTAAAAGTAATAAGTAATAGATAGTCAAAGAATATCGTTGAAGTGGTTATTGTGAATAAATACATGCAGGCAAACGTATAATCAAATCCAAGTTTAATGATTGATCCTAAACAGCAATAAAAGAACATCTGTGATTTGCTTATGTGATTTACAAACCTGAAAGATAAATAAACCAATTATATTTGGCAGCATGTGTCTAAGATACATATTTGATACAGTGTGGATGATAGATCCACTGGTGGCAGGGGTAAAAGAGGAAACGCATCCAGAGGGTGGACCTGTGTTTGGGGAGGACAAACAAGGGACACTGGGTGGACGCGACAAATTTGTTTAGAAATAAGAGGGGAATTGTTACTGTGGTGACTTAAGAGTTGAGATAATATGAGGCCTGGTCAGTAAAGGTGCTACTTTTCCTACAGACTACATACTTCCTGGGTACAAACAGCCATAATAGTCCTTCCATTTTACACCACTACTCCTCTATGAAAAGCTGAAAACTCATACATTTCTTCTTCCAGTACTCAACTTGTTCACATAATTTAAGACATTTTGTATATCACAGCTGGGCAACATGTAGCTCTTCAAAGGTTACTGGACTGCCATTTCCAGCATCCCTCAGTATCCACTGTATACATGGGCTAACACCGATAGGAGCTGCAGTCCAACAATATCTGGAGTGCCACTAGTTACCTGCTGTACACTAATGCCTGACCATATTTCCCATTGTTCCATCATCCCTGTCATCTCTTACCTAAACGTTTGGTATATTTTGCATTTATATTCTTTCTTTTCCATGTAGACAAGCTTTCTAGAACCAACCTTGCCAGACTTGAAATATCAGCACATCTATTTCCATGATCAAGCTTCTTCTGCTTCGATAGCTTTCTTACAGCATATTGCTTCGTTTCTGAATGATTCAAACTCTACACTGCACTCCCCAAAACAGCTCCTCCAAAGACCAATGTTCCCTCTGGGAACCCTCAGATACCAAAGTTTACCATTCTCAATACAGCACACAACTACTACTCCCAACCCCATTTCACCTCCACTGGAGAAGATCAAACTTGGAAGAGGAAAAGCACAACACTGATTTTTCCCAACCAGATTGAGAATTCAGCCTCCTTTTCTGCTATTTATCTCAGCAAGAGAAGACAAACAAGAACAAGAAGCCCCCTCCAGATGAAAGCTCAACACCTCTCCCCACTTTCTACTGTAACAACCAGACAGAACCGAAAAAGAGTGAATAGGATGGCTCCACATCAAGTTAATTTACAGAAAGCTCTCCTAACATACAAGGCTGAACGTCACACCAAAAACTCCCATATTATTCTGAGTATTTAAAAACAGAAATTGCAACTTAGATCTTGAACTGATTCTGCTGGAATTAAGAAAGCAAAAGCAAGATTAAGTATCCTGGATTTTTTTTTTCATTTTCAATCTGGAATTTAAATGCTTATATGATGTGTGGTCTCCTCTTAAAATTTCAGATTCACAAACCTATATTATATTAAGACAAAAGTAGCCAAATTTAATGTCACTGAAAATAACAAACACAGCCTCGTCTTTATTTGTTAGAGGTTCCCTCCATCACTGACTATTAGAAAAAGCTGCAAACCTACCTGTTTCCTGGCTGTAAATCCTGCTACACTAGAGGATTTTTTGTTTGTTTGTTTTAAAGCTAGATGGCTCTTGTTCCAGACATGAATGATTTCAATGTTCCATTTTCTAAAATAGAATTTCATTTTCCCCTCCTAATTCTGAGAACTTTACCTATGGACAACATGTTGCCCTAAGTGCAATGATGAATTCTATCTATTGCTTTCAAACGCACCAACCTTTTCAAAAACACTGGATGGTGTCATCAAACAAAACCTGATGTTCTGAATGATGGTGTCGGTATGTCTCCAGCGTCTTCTATCATGCCGCAGCCAAGCCTGAACAGCCTCGTAGAGCTCTATTTCTGGGAACCTGCTCAGATGATCATTATCCAAGTAAGTCATAAGCTTTTCAAAGCTCAGATAGGACAAGAAGTCAGGTCTGGCCATGAGAGGCACAAAATTTTCTAGTAAGAAGGAATCCAGCTTTTCTCTGACTCCCTCGATGTTTACACCAAAATCATCTAAGAGTCTCATAATTTCTGCGCAGTTTTCCAAGCAGATTTTTGCTAAAAGAAAAGAGCAGCAGAATTTCACCACCTCAATAAGCTGGACATACATAGCAGCCTGCAGGATCTCATGAACAGTGGTCATACTCAGTTCAATGGTTCCATAGTACATGAATTGAAGAACGTGACTGAAGCCTGTGGCAGTCAGACCTTTCAAGTGGATTTTGTCCTGATCTCGCTCCCTCATATCAGCAGTGAACATAATCCTGAAGTAATCACTTTGGGTGGCAAGGAGTGCTTTATGCGCCTGAAACTGGTGGTCCTCAATAACAAGAGTGACGTCAAGAAGCAATCCCTCCTCATACAATGTTCTGAACCCAGCAGAGACGCTGGTGTCATGGATGGAGGAGCTAAATCCTTCCACGTCCCCTGCCATGAATCACCTGAAAAAAAAGTAAATATGGAAAATGTTATAACTTATGAAAGTCACATGGTTCAAATATATTTTATTTTTACTTTAAATATCATGGTGTGTGAACAGTATCAGTTGGCATTTTCCAAAACAGTTAAATGTTAAGATGCACATGAAAATTACTTACAATGAGTTTAACACACACACACACACACACACACACACACACTTATGACTTTTTAATTTCAACCTCTTGCACTACCCATATTAAATAAAATCCAGGGTACTAGACAGAATATTGGTCAGTAAATAGGGAGGACTGATACAGAAGAACAGCCTTATTTGCAAGTAGCATGGTGAATAATTCGTTCTTGCAAATGAAGAAACCCTGAGACAGATGGCACTAAGACTCAAACAGGGTCATTTAGAAGCTCAACTGAAGAGTGTGGTCAGATGGACATTTAGCCCACTGTGTGGCCTGCTGCAGGTATAGGCTGGTGTGCTCTTAAAGATGGTGATCAGTCTATGTCTTTCCTAGAGCAAAGCAGCCCATCCCCAGAACGTTTGTTGCACCAGAAGTGGCGGCGGCGGGAGAATCCCAGCACGGAGGTGCCTTGAGACCCCTCTGGATCCGCTGCCAGCGCCAGCTGCTCCGGATCCGCCTGCCGAAGTGCCAGCACCGCGGCTGCAGCCGCCTTCTCAGGTTTGGCTGCACGGGGGGGGGGGGGGGGGGAGCGATCTGGCGACTTATGGCTTGCATGCCGGCAGAAAGGGCTATAGGTTCACGCGTGCCATAGGTTCACCATTGCTGGTCTAGGGGCCTCTACTTTTTTGGTATGGGTAGGATTGCTCTCTTTCTTTCCATATGTGTAGCTTGGCTTTTTAAAAGGGTCAAGCAGATCAACGGCAGGAGACAGATGGGGGGGGATTTTTGTTTCCTTTTTTTTTTTTTACTAGTTCTTTAAGAGAAAAGCAAACAGAAATCCACCTGGTTGCTCCCTCATGTTTCCTCCTGCTTTTGACAGCAGGCTGGTGGGGATCAATCAAATAAGGCTGCTTCAGCTCCGTATACCATTTGAATGTAAAGAGTCCACTCCAAAACAGGTATGTAGACAAGCCCTGAGACAGCTGTAGCGTCACATACTGTATTTCAGCAGGAAGTCATAATATGCTATGTGTAAATATGCCTCTGCTTCTTAACAGCCTTCCCCTTCACACTAATTTCCCAACAAGCTGCTACAGCACTCACAGGAAAAATAAAAGAATCTGATTTCACAAGGTTTATTTTTAACACACACATTCACTCCCTCTCAATATTCACAGTACATTTACAAAACTATAGATTAATATTTCAAACTTTTGGGGAAAAAATAATCTTGAGAATCCAATATTCTTATTTTGCACTCATTTGGAGAATCCTGGAAAAATATTCAATTCGACATTTTAAATTACATAGTTCAAGTGTTTTTCGAAGGAAAGAACTGCTAATTGATTAAAAGGTCTAATTTTTTAAATCAAAGATGAATCTATTTTATGCACGTACCCGGCACTACAGTGAAGGAAATTTGGTTTCAGTCTGTTCAAAGAATTAGTGACATGATAAATGACCACAGAAAAGAGATACAAAGTAGTCTGCCCAAGAATTCTTGTACCATCAGAACCTGTTCTGATCTGTGCGATATGTTGGCCTTAAAAATCCTAATGTTAATTGGACAAATATCAATTGCAATTATAACAGATACCTAGAGAAGAATGATAATCCAGTGTAAAAGGCTAAAGATGTATACAATCTGAATAGAAACCAGAGTATATACACAGAGTGATATAATGGACGGAGTGACAAGACTCAGGAGACCTGGGTTCAAATACCCACTTAGCTAGGAAAGCTCATGGGGAGAGGGTGAAACTAGTAAAACCACTCCTTAAATAACTCACTTTCCTTTAAAGTCCTATTACGGGTGTTACAAGTCAGTTATGACTTGATGGCACAAAACACAGAGAAGAATGAAACAACTACTGGCAGTTGCCATGAATTTATTAAATAAAGCTAAACCAACCTATGAATCTTTTTTGACAGAACTGAGTCACTCAACAGGCAAAAATTAATGCCTGACATATCTAGACTTCAGTCAGGCTTTTGACATAATCTCAAAGTATATTCATGCAAAAATAATAAAATACGGACTATAGGAAAGTACTATAACACAAATGTATATAGAGGTATTCTGCACAGGTTAGCATTTACTTCAGTACTTGGCAAATAAAGGAGGACAAAAGCACTGCAAATACTAAAAAAAGACTGGATATGGAGTGTGCAATAAAAATGACATGCAATAAAACAAATGAAGAGAAATATGGCGAGTGTTGTCACACTGATGTAGATTCAGACAAGGACTACAAAGATCATGTTTTCTTTTAAAGGTTCCCCTTGACATTTAGTCCAGTCGTGTCCGACTCCAGGGCGCGGTGCTCATCCCCGTTTCCAAGCCATAGAGCCAGCGTTTGTCCGAAGACAGTTTTCCGTGGTCACGTGGCCAGCGCGACTAGACATGGAACGCCGTTACCTTCCCACCAAGGTGGTACCTGTTTATCTACTTGCATTTGCATGCTTTCGAACTAATAGGTTGGCAGGTACTGGGACAAGCGATGGGAGCTCACTCCATCGCGTGGATTCGATCTTACGACTGCTGGTCTTCTGACCTTGCAGCACAGAGGCTTCTGCAGTTTAACCCGCAACGCCACAGGTTTATTTTAATTTGGCCAAACAGCTGGATGCAGAAGGACAAGACTTGTTTCTCTCTCACTTGCTCTGTTTAGCCTACAAATATGCCATAAACAATTAATATTGGCATGGCTGAGGAGATGAGTAAGTAAAAAATATTGTAGACATCTGAAATGCTGAGTTGCCATGTTTCATTTGTTACAAGGTATTTCCAAATTAAGTGGATTATAGACTATGCTTGAAGAGATTTTACTGGAGGCATAAAAAGTCTCCAGGCATAGAATTTAAGCTCAGATTGTTTTGAAAGTGTTTTTTGATGTTGTCACTTTACCATATAAGCATTTTTCTCTATGACTAGCTAATTCCATGTATAGAATTCATGTAAACAAACATATACTACTTAAATTGATGACTGGATATATTTATAATCTTAGCAATTGCATTAGCCTTTTTCTTTATTGCTAGATTTTTGTTATGATCCAGCCTAGTTCTGAACAGATAACGTTTTATACAAGCTACTCCCATTTAAATTAAGACTGTACCAATTCCTTCTGAAATTCAGGAGAATCAGTCACAAAGAAAAGATGAAAAACTACTTATCTATAGCAACATCTCTAGACCTTATAACCTTGCCTCTGCTGTTCCTGAAAACAGCCAATGCAAGAGGGGCTTTTCTAAATTAAAGCACAATTCCTTTTAGGTGTTGGAGGCAAGAGGGGGGGTCACGGGAACTAGAGAACCCCTTTGAGGTCTCAGGGGGTATGTGAGGCCTCTGGAACACTTGAAGTTAATCTTATCAATTGCATCAAACTTATTCTACCCCATTTTAATCTAATGATCAATGCATCATTTTTTTTCTGGTCCTCCATACATCCAAGATTTTATAAAATCTCCACAAGACTGCCACTGTCCTAGCTGTTTCAGTAGAACACTAGAGATGCTTCAACATTGTTTAAAAAGAAAACCAGCACTATGTGCAAATCAAATCAAATCAAACTACAGTAATACACTGCCAGACAGACCAGGACTGAAGAATTTACAAAAGGACCAAAGACAAGGTATAAGTTTTTTTCAAAAACTGTAAATTAAATTTAATGAAAGAATTAAATGGTATTAGAAGGAAAAAGGATAGACTATAATCCTATGAAAAACATTTAAAAGTGTAATAATGTGAGACATCACCTGACCCAAGGTTTATCTGATCAGAGAGGGTCTTTAACTCACTTAATTGCAGAATATAGACTTTTCTTTGCCCTACGCCAAAACAGACCCTTCCCCCCCCCGAAAGCAATCACCAAAAACAAAAACAACCCACCCCCAAAAGCTAGCTCATGATGGAACATACCACATCTCAAATGTTTCTATGCACATACAGTACAGCATTTGGAACTTTCAGGCTAGCTCTTTACTAACCACATTTTTATACGAGTACATGGGGGAATCCTTATTGGCTAGTGGCCAGGCTTTTACCACCCAATCAAAAGCATGTGATCTCATTTTACTCTCCATTCTTTGTACAAATAAACAAGAATGGAGTTGAACAAAACACTAAATACAGACACTCCACACTGAAGAGCCCAACATAATGTAGAACATTGTTTTAAGTATTTTATAGAACATAAAACTGAGTTACCAGAACTTAAACAACAGGACAAAAGAAGTGGCAGAAAAAATGAGTAGTTCTTCTATCTGGTAACAGTCAATGGCCCAAATCCTGTTGCTTAGCACAGTGAATACTAGAGTAGGCCTATTGAATCAATGTGTTCCGTAAGTTCCACTGATTCAAATGAGCCTACTCTAACTGCAAATTACTTTGGTGGAACCACTCTACTGTGATTTACTATGCTAAGAAACAGGATTTTGGCCACTGATTCACAAAGAACGTTAAATACAGTTCCAAACAAATAAAAACAAGTTGTTAAAAGGCTGCATTTTCTGTGCTTTGGCAATATAGTTTTACTAGGTAAGATGACAGGTATCAGACTGCAGTGAACTTCCACCACAGGACCTGTACACTACAGTGACATGACATACATTGACTGCAGCTGCTACAGGTAATCTTCATATACTTATCTACTATTTTCTAAGTAATGTGACATATTATAAGCCCCATATTGAAAATGCTGGTACTGTAAAATGTTTATGTATTATTGAGATCCATGTTTTATATGGCAAATGTTTTTAAAAGTGGCAACCGCAATACCACAGATATTAAAGATGACAGAGGTTTCACCCCACTATCATCACACAAAAAAATTCCTGCACAACTCCTAGTCAAATTGTCCAACCTATATCAAATATTCCCAACTCACCAAATTTTGAAAGTGTTTCTGAAGTTGTACTATAGTTTCCTTAACAAATAAGATCTGAAATATGCCTACCTGCACAGTAAATAGCACAAGAACAACTATCTTGCAGGTGCTCAATACAAACATCAGGTAGATGGATCATTTGCATGAGTCTCATAGACAAGAATTCCATCTGCAAAACATATAAGCAAGCCCCGTGGCACAGAGGTTAAACTGCAATAGTGCAATCAAGCCACTGCTCACAAACTGACTTTGATCCCAACGGGATCAAGATGGACTCAGCCTTCCATGGTTGGTAAAATGACTATGCAGCTTGCTTTGGGGGGGGGGGGGCAAAGTGTTCCTTGCCTAATTACTTTCTAAACCATCCAGAGCACTGGTCCCCAACCTTGGGCCTCCAGATGTTCTTGGACTTCAACTCCCAGAAATCCTGGCCAGCAGATGTGATGGTGAAGGTTTCTGGGAGTTGTAGTCCAAGAACATCTGGAGGCCCAAGTTTGGGGACCACTGATCCAGAGAATGTTTCAAATATTATGGGGTGTATGTAAATTGAACTAATAAATAGATATAAAAGAAAGCAACAGAAGATGTGTTAGTGGTAGAGCTCTTCCCATTTCTTATTCTTTTCTAAAGTAGTCTAATTCTTCTCCAATTTGTCAGGAAACCCCTTATACCGATGCCCAAAATCCTATGACCCAACAAATGTACAACATCTGTCAGCTGGTAATTTCTTGTTTTAAGGAGAACATTTCCACTTTCACTCAACTTCTCCTTCTCACACCAGAACCCTGTTATCCAAACAAGCTGTTAATTGAACATCTTACATCTCCTTTATTCAGTATATGAAAATGAGCAAGTATTTATTTCCCTTAGGGCCTATATTTGTTCTATTGTAACAGGCATTGAAGGTTGCTACTTTATTTTGAAGAAATGAGACTATATAGCAGACTACTTAAATCATAAGTGCCATTAAGTGCATGAAGAAACACAGAATTAATCCTATACAAGGGAATTTACTAAGAAATATAATTTTGCCCAAAGCTACTTTTTACACAGTAAAGAAGAGTTCTGGACTCAGCTGTAAACAATAAGCATTATTATATGTTTTGATTCTACATACTGTATTTTCGTTTTTAGCACCATATTTTAAGTCAGCTAATTATGATAAAACCATTGCAATGTAAAACAAGTTTTGTTAGTACAGTACCAAGAAGAAACTACAGCCAAAATTTAAGGAAAGGGCATTCACTAAGAGTACTTCCCCCATCAGTGGCAGAGGAAGTGGGAACAAGCTCTCCTTTCTGCTGTAGCCTTTTATGCACCCAAAAAAACATGCTCTGGACATCGGTAAACCCTTGAGCTAATTTTTTAGTCACACTCAGGACTGCAAAGAAGATAAGGGGAATAAAATTCCAACACTGGATTTAGGCCTGTGTGCTTGTGTATACACGAACGCACCTTTATGACTACTTGTATAATAATCTAATTTTGGATAGAGATTCATATGAAAATCTGCATCACAAAAGCTACTACACAAAAACCGAATTTCCTATTTAAACTACACATAATAGTTAAATAAAAATTGCCACTAGATGTCAAGAATTAAAATATCTGGCAAAAAGAAGGGGAAAGACTCATTGAAAAATAACACATTATAATTCTTTGTAGCAAGTGACCTAGAATTTTATAACCACAAACCCCTTCCCTCGTATAATGCACAATCACAATAATTCAATATTTTCTGAAATCACTTCTTTCACCACTCTTTGCTGGAGTACTGAATACTGAATACCAGTATGAGTCAGATGTTGTGCCTAATATTTGGGGGGGGGGGGGGGGAGAATGAAAGAGAAAAGATACATAAACATCCAATTTGCATACTTCACCATTTGTTGAACCACAACTGAAACTAATTCTAGTTTATCCTCTGTCAGTGAAGTATTCTGACTGATACATGCAAGCCCTGGAAGAACAGGATCACACCTTCTTGAATCCCAAGCCCAAAAGTCACACTACCTTTCAGATCACCCGGATGTCCATATGCTCAACCCATCTTAAAGAATCTATAGACATACAGATGTGCATATATGCACATGTACCATACTATCAGAAACCCTGCACTCTTTTCAAATGTCATCAGACATCTATGGGGTACAACAGGGACATGTATATATAGATTTCCACTGTAACCTGCTGACTGCATTTTTGTTGTTTACAATTGTGGTTCTCCGTTTTGGATTTGATTTGCTGGCAATGTGTAAGCAGGAAGCTCAACTTGCTCATAGGTTTTCAACTGGAAAGTGTAACTAGGAGTGTAACAACACAATGGAGAAAACTTGTTTTCACCCAGACCCTGCTGGGAGAAATTGCTGTAGTTATCCAAACAAACACAAACAACCAGCAATTGTAGGAATCAGCAGGGGCAGAGGCAGAAAGTTGTGAATGTGTTTCAGACAAGGTATTGATTGGCAATTTCCACCAGGACCAACCCTTCCCTCCACCTCTTTTCATTTTTATTTTTTCTGTGGTGACAGCAGTTATCTGAATTGGCACTAACTCTGAAAAGCATTTTTTAAAAAAGGGAACACTGTTTGGAGACAACTGCTTGGCTGAGGAAAACTGACACCCCCATGAGTGCCCCTTTGTATCGAATCAGGAGATCACACATGCCAGAAAACAAAGTGAAGCCAGCTAAACTGGAGCAGAATAAACCATCCCCTGCAGGCTGAACAAAGAGATGGTTTCCCACTGAAAAACACCAGATTTCCCCATTCTTAACTTTATATCATATAGCTGCCAGTTTTTAATTTGATTTCATCCATGCCAAATCCAACACAATCTTCAGGGTAAATGACCAATGTAGATGTCCTCTAACATGTGGCTTAAAAAACCCGCATTATATAGTATATGAAACAATCATTTCACAAATGAAATCAAAAAGCAAACATTACCTCTGTTGCAGGCCATGGTGGGCAAACTACAGAGGCACTTCTTATCTATATAGAGTTTTGCCAAGAATAACCTTTTTGTTGGTACAAAACAATCTCACTACACTGCAACTAAAGTTTGCAGTTCTGAGTACCAATAAGAATGAGCATAATAAACTGCAGGGTTGTGGTCACTATGAAAGAATGTAATTTAAAGCCGTTCCACACATTCTCCCACACACAGATGCACCAACCTACCTTAGCACACTTGAAATGTTAACCATCCTGTACAAAAGCATTTTCACCTTTGTTCTGAAAGATGCAAAAATTGTAGGCCAAAGGTGAGAAAAAAGAAGAAAATAACTAGGTGCATCAAGCATGCCTCACATGAATATTTATTATATCAAGCTTAACTGCCTATCCATCTTGAAACAATTCTACACTTCAACATGTTCAGCCACATGTACTATGAGAGAACTCTCGTTGTAGACATTCTGTTCACCAAGCTTGGATATGCAATGTTTTAATATAAAGTTGGCAGATTCTCCAAATATTTATAAAGTTGCCAGCAATCACAGACAATCCTGCCTTATTACTTATGAGCAGCACACTGATACACAAGGTATGACATCTAAACTATAGATCAACTAGACATCTGAATGTCCTTCTCTATTAACAGACCAGAAATGGCACAGTTTGTTCTTGGCTTGACTTCCGCCTTCTTTGGGACAGTTACAACTCCGAGTCACTGGTTTGGACTTAATACTAAAACAAACCACAGATGGAAAGCCACTCCACCTGGAAAAGAAGCCAAGTAGGAGAAATCAAGCAGCATACAATAGCGTACTACTAGTAAAACAGAATTCTCAGGAATCCTGACTTATTGTCGTGTTAAAACAATCTAAAGATCAATATTCTGCAAAGCCTGAGTTTCAAGAATAGTAATTATTTGGATATTTAAAATATTCTTGAATTTTCTTTTTTATCAACAGTGTATCATCAACATTCTTAAACAATCACTGTAAGCCACATATGTGTAACAACTGTACCTCAGCTATCTCAGACATCCGGAATTAGCAACCATGTTCAGCCAGGAGAGTCCCAAATGGTACAATTAAGTTACCTTGCACCTTCTTAACAAATAAAAAAATCAATTAGTACTTTATATTTTGGCAATGCAAGTTTTTTCCTTTAGAACATCTTATATTTAGCACACAGACTATCCATCTATGGTACTAAAACTAGATTTCAGTAATATTTGAACTGTTGATGCAAAGATACTGAGCAGAAACATGAGATCTGAGTCAATGTAGTACATATCAAGCTGATCCAAATAAACAGAAGGTCAGTTTATATTTGGTCTCATTTGGAAGTGCCAGAAATTTCCCCAAACAACTTCTTACTTGGGTTATGTTATTTATGAAGTCACTGGCTCCCACATCTGGCTGAAATTTCAACCAATATTCTTTTACACTCTCATGTGTCTCATTCAAACACTGCAAAACTACTGAATCAAATTGGTTCACTAATGTAGACACAGTCCTGCACAAAGATTCCTAAAACATTAGGAAAATGATTTGGCATACATCACAGAATCAGACTCTTCTCTTTACTCAAACTTGGTCTTCTGCTGTCCTTAAAAAAAAGAGAGGTTACCTACCTGTAACCATAGTTCTTCTAGTGGCCCTCTGTGAATCCACACAATTGGGTTGTTCTGCACCTGCGCTGAACCTCTCGGAAGTTTCTAGAGCTTAAAGACACATGATTAGTGGGATGTTCCCCCGTGGAGCACATGCTCCGCCCACCACTGATCCCCTCAGTTCCTGAAAAAAGTCTGCCGCTGTCAAAGAACTATATAAAAGTACAATGTGACGGACAGAGGGGAGGACGGGCGGGATGTGTGAATTCACAGAGGACCGCTAGAAGAACTATGGTTACAGGTAGGTAACCTCTCTTTCTTCTTCGCGGCCTCTGTGAATGCACACAATTGGGTGATTGGCAAGCTGACTTACCGGATGGTGGGACGTCACGGTAGAAAGGATGCCAAAACAGCTCTTCCAAAACCAGCATCATTCCGTTCCCTGATATCGAGACGGTAATGTCTGACAAAGGTTGATGGAGTACCAGTGGTTCTTAACCTGGGCGATATCGCCCCCCAGGGGGCGATTTCATTTTTCAGGGGGGCGATGGAACGAAAAGGGGCGACGCGGGGCGAAGGAACAGAAGGGGGCGATGGAGCTGCCGCGCTGCCGCCATCGAGGAAGTTATCATTGCCCCCCTCCCCGCGCAGCTGGATCCAGAGCAGCTGGTGCTGGCAGCGGATGTGGTGCCGCCGCTGCCACCGCCGCAGGGAGGGGGGCGATGATAACTTCCTCAATGGCTCAAGGGGGCATTTCTTTCAAAAAGGTTAAGAACCACTGGAGTAGACCATGTCGCTGCACGGCAGATGTGAGGGAGTTCGAGAGGTGTTGACGGAGATGGAAATAGGGTAGGTAAAATTATCGGTTGATTGAGGTGAAATTCAGGTACAACTTTAGGTAAGAAGGACACATTAAAATAAAGAGTGACCTTATCCGGATGGAACTGAAGGAAGGGTGGATCGGATCGGAGGGCTGCACATTTGCTAGCCCGCTTAGCAGATGTTATTGCCACGAGGAAAGATGTTTTCAAGGAAAGTAGTTTAAGATCACAGGTAGCCATCGGTTCAAAGGGTGGTTGAGTACGTGCATTGAGGACAAGTTGTAAAGACCACTGAGGGATAGGAAGTTGACGTGGGGGGCGAATATTGTTGAGTCCCTTGAGAAATGTTTTCACAGTTGGATGAGAAAAAAGTTTGGCCGATTCAGAATAAGGAGGTTGATGAGCTACAATAGCAGAAATATAAACTTTCAAGGTGGAATGAGATAGTCTAAAATTGAAGAGATAAAGGACAAAGGTAAGTAAAGTCTTCAAAGAGACTGGCATTGCAGGTAGGTTCTGAGAATCAGTAAAGGAAAGAAATGCTTTCCATTTGTTTTGGTATAGAAGCTGGGTCGAGGGCTTTCAAGCCCGATCAAGTACATCCTTTATGGCGGGAGTATCCTCCACGCTGTCAGGTTCAGAGAGGATAAGTCTGGATGGTGAATCATCCCGTCGTCTTGAGTGAGAAGGTTGGGGATCGGTGGAAGCCGGAACGAGGTGGGTGAACCATGGTTGTCATGGCCACCATGGAGCGAGAAGGACTGCATTCAACTGGAACTGTCGAAGTCGAATGATGTTTCTTTGTATGAGCGGTATCGGAGGGAATAGATAGAGTAGGTCTTTGTCCCAGTCTATCATGAAGGCGTCTCCGATCGAGTTCCTGTCGATTCCAGCTCGAGAACAGTAATGTTGGCACTTGGTATTTGCTCGGGAAGCAAAGATGTCGATGGAAGGGGTGCCCCAATGGTCGCAGAGGAGATCGAAGATTGTGTCGTTTAGGGACCATTCGTGTGTCCTCGTGGTGAGGCGACTGAGATAGTACGCGAGGAAGTTTTTGTGTGTGGCTATGTGGACTGCTACTGGGAAGATGTGATGTAGGTAACACCATTTCCAGAGCTCGACAGTCAGGTACAGTAGGGATAGAGAATGTGTGCCTCCCTGTTTGTTTATGTAGTAAAGGGCCGTCGTATTGTCCGTAGCGAATTGGACTGCACGTCCCGCAATAAGTGGTAGGAAAGCATGGAAAGCCTTGATAATTGCTAAGAGTTCGAGGTGATTGATGTGTAATGTTTTCTCTTGATTTGTCCATAGGCCATGGATCCTGTGATGCCGACAATGTGCTCCCAATCCCAACGGGCTGGCGTCGGTGGTAACCTTTATCGTCAATTGGAGAGGCAAGAAGGGTTTCCCGATGAGCAAATTCGGGAGAAACGTCCACCAGGTGAGTTCACATGTGAACTCGGGTGTTACTATAAGACGCATGGACGGGTGGTCCGTCATGGGATCGAATAGTGACAGGTACCATGATTGAAGCGACCTCATCTTGAGCAGTGCGTGTTGTACAACTGCGGTTGTCGAGGCCATGAGTCCGAGGAGGTGTTGGACATGATGGGCCAACACCGAGGCTAGAGGTCGGAATGGTTGAATAGCCTTTTTTAGTTTGAGGACTCTCTCGTGTGGGAGAAAGGCTCTGGCTTGTAGGGAATCGAAGTACGCTCCAATATAGGTAGCGTTTTGAGATGGCTCGAAATGTGACTTGGCAAGATTCACCTTGAGGCCGAGGTCTCAAAGAGTATCGAGAGTGAGTTGTGTAGCTCTGACGGCATCGTGATACGAGGCTGAGACTATCAACCAGTCGTCTATATAAGGGAATATATTGATACCTTGGAGTCGAAGGTAGGCAGCGACTGGTGCCATGCATTTGGTAAAAGTCCTTGGTGCTGTGGAAAGTCCGAATGGGAGAGAACAGAACTGGTATGTGCTGTTGTCAAATCGGAATCGAAGGAATTTGTGGTGATTCGGGTGAATAGAGATGTGAAAGTACGTGTTTTGGAGATCGATGACAACAAACCAGTCTCCCTGTGAAAGGAGAGGAATGATAGTGTCTAGCGTCATCATTCTGAAGCGTCTAGGTCGGATGAATTTATTGAGATTTCTGAGGTCGAGGATGGGACGGAGTCCTCCATCCTTTTTCGGTACTGTAAAATATCTGGAGTAAAAACCGTCATGCAGGACAGAGGGAAGGACGGTGGTTATGGCTTTTTTTTGGAGAAGAAGGGAAACTTCTTGAAGGACTGTCGAATAAGGGGTATTTTTAACTTTTCCGATCGGTGGGATAGTTTCGAATTCAATGAAGTAACTGTTTTTAATGATGGAAAGGACCCATTGGTCATTAGTTATACATTGCCAAGCATTAAAGAAGGGACACAATCTTGTTTGGAACAGGGTTGAATAATTGAGAGAAGGTGAAGGGAGTCTATGGGTATTGCTTACCTTTCTTTTGAGGGTGCCGAAAGGGTTGGCGGCGTGGTTGCTGTTGCTCGGTTCGAAAGGAAGATGGAGCCGAGGTTGAGGGTCCTTGAAAGGGCCTGTCCGATGTTTGAGGTTTGTATGGTCTGTATGGTTGTTGAAATTGTTGGTATGGTTGTTGGTAAAAAGGTTGTCTTCGATATTGTGGCCTCTGGTATCTGTATGTCTGCTGGGTAGAGTAGGATCGAGCTGTTTTGCGGCTCTTATGGAGGTTGTCCATCACCTCGTCTGTTTTTTCATTGAAAAGTCCAGCCCCATCAAAAGGTAGATCCTCTATTCTAGATCTGGTATCATCCGATATCCCAGCAGATCTAAGCCATGCATGACACCGGAGTGCGATAGAGGTGGCCATAGCTTTAGAGGCGGCTTCAGCGGTATGGCGAGATGCAATCCTCTGTTGTTTGGCGAGTGTGGAAGCCTCGGTATGGATGTTAAGGGCTTCTGTCTTAGACGATTCCGGGGCCACTTCAAGTACTGGGAGAATCTTATTCCATAGTTGCCTATGGTAAGTTCTCATCGCGGCTTGATAATTGGCAACTCACATCAAAAATGAGGTGAGGGAATAGAGCCTCCTGCCGAGTATATCTAATTTTCTACCTTCTTTATTTGTAGGTGCAATTGAGGATTTATTTCGGGCTCTTGATTGGTTTGACTCTACTATTATGGAGTTCGGTGTCGGATGTTTGGTGAGAAACCAAGTATCCGTACCGTGGGTCTTATAATGATTTTCGACACGTCTGGAAATTTGTAAGGAAGAGGGAGGTTTGTCCCACGATTCCTTGATCAAATCAAACATAGCTGTAATGAAGGCCAGACTGAGAGGGGGCGTTTTATCTTGATTAATATCGTCGAACACCAAGTCCTGTTTAGGTGGTGGTGGTTCCTCAATTTCAAGTTGTAAAGATTTAGCCATTCTCATGACTTGTTGTTTAGTCGTTAAGTCGTGTCTGACTCTTCGTGACCCCATGGACCAGAGCACGCCAGGCCCTCCTGTCTTCCACTGCCTCCCGGAGTTGGGTCAAATTCATGTTGGTAGCTTCGATGACACTGTCCATCCATCTCGTCCTCTGACGTCCCCTTCTCCTCTTGCCTTCACACTTTCCCAACATCAGGGTCTTTTCCAGAGAGTCTTCTCTTCTCATGAGATGGCCAAAGTATTGGAGCCTCAGCTTCAGAATCTGTCCTTCCAGTGAGCACTCAAGAGTTGATTTCCTTCAAAATGGATAGGTTTGTTCTCTTTGCAGTCCAGGGGGCTCTCAAGAGTCTCCTCCAGCACTCCTCCAGCACCATGACTAGTTGAGAGTAAGAAGTGAAGTCTTCTGATGAAGAGGGTGGGTGATTCTCAGTGACATCCGAAGTCGGTGTTGGTAAATTAGATGGTGATTCCTGTGATATGTCAGAGGCAAAGTCCTGAATCGATGGGGATGAACCTGAAGAAGGAGATTGGTGTCGAGGTTTTGACATAGATATTTGTGTGGAGGAGGGAGGCTGTGTTGTAGGAAGCATCTTTGTGGAATATCTCTCCGTGTCTGTAGGCGGAGGAGGAGGACCTTTATAAGTGGTAGTAACTTGCAGTGATGCATGGGGAAGGTGTTTGGAGGAATGCTTAGAATGCTTTGATTGAGAATGTTCTACAGTCGATGAAGGGCGTTTCAGGGCTGGTTTAGCCAGAAGGGTTGCATGAGTCGGTATCAAATGTTGAGACCGGTGTCGATGTCAAGGAGATGGAGAGAGTGAAGGTGAGTATCAGGGTGGATACAGTAAAGTATAGCGGACCCTTTTAGGCTCATCATAATATAGCTGTTCTTGAGGATCGTCAGGTAGATATGGGTCATATTGGTAGTATCTATCTCTTCTATCATCTCGGAACTGGTGCCGAGACGATTGCGGATAATAGTAGTACTCCCGGTGTGGGAGGTCGTACTGAGCAGGTGATAGATGTCGCCTCTTCTCCCGGTGTTTTCTAGGAGAGTGGCGAGACGAATCGGAGCCAGATAGTTCAATTGGAATTGCCCACCCTGGTGATGCAGGGCTCGAATGGGCCAAGGCCTGGCTGGAATGAACATCAGCTGGAGAGAGGCCAATACTCGGCGACAAGCTACCAGCGGAGGCTGGAGCTTGGGCTGGAGGTAGAGACGGGCCATCTCTGTCAGAAAGAGAGCCCGGAGCATCTCTAGATGATTCTTCCAAGATGGGAGATGGAAGAGTCGGCTGTAGTGGGTCGAGCTGAGTGGACTTTGAGGGTCTTTTCGGTTTCTTTGAAGTCGTCTTGTCTTTTTTCTTTTTAGAAGACTCCAAAGATCAAGTCGAGGTCTTCGTCGTCGACACCGATTTCGATTTCGAAGCGAACTTCGACTTCTCCTTATGGTGAGGAGAAGGAGTCACTGGGCTGGAAACGGGCATGGGGGGATTTTGCTGATCGGGTTGAGGGTCTGGAGATTGTGCAGACTCCATAGCGACCGGAGGTGGGTTCAGAGATTTCTCCCAGAGGTAAGATCTCGGTCTTTGTAAACGCAGTTTTAGCGCTGGTTTAGTTAGCCTTTTACACTCGGAGCAGGAGTGTGTCGGATGTTGTTCTCCAAGACAGAAAAGGCAACAGTCGTGGCTGTCGGTGAGTGGGATTTTATTTGCGCAGAGCACGCACCGCTTGAAAGGCCCGGGGGCCCCCATAAAAGAGCGGGAAAAAGGGGAGAGAAAAAATGGCCGTGGGGGGGACGGGATCGGCAAACGCGGACAGAGAAAAAACTGGAATAAACTCACAGGGGAAACGTCCAATAAAGAAAGATGATTGAAATGGAATTTGAAGAAAATAAACGATGATTCAATGGAAAGTATTAATTCAATAGATCGCTCTAGTTCTCCGAAACAGGTCTAGCCAACACGGCGGAAAAAAGGAACTGAGGGGATCAGTGGTGGGCGGAGCATGCACTCCACAGGGGAACGTCCCACTAATCATGTGTCTTTAAGCTCTAGAAACTTCCGAGAGGTTCAGCGCAGGCGCAAAACAACCCAATTGTGTGCATTCACAGAGGCCACGAAGAAGAACTGCCTTTTTATATCAGATATTTCATAAATATCATGACAAATGTGCACTTGGGACAGATATCTGTTACTTCTGAAGAAAAGTTACTTTCACTTTGCAAAGATGACTGAATGGTCAAATGCTATCACACATAATAGCAAATGAAAGATCATTTGCTATCACTTCTTATTTTCATAGAGAAACTGCAGCTTACAAAGTTCCAAGGTTTACAGATGTGGCTAAATGAATGTTTAAGTCCATAAAAAAGTAAACAAGCCTGATGTACTTAATTCTGATTTGCATACTTCTCTCATGCCTAAAAATGGGCCTCATATAGAAACAACACTAAACTACTGCCATGCATTTACATACACAAAGCTGCTCTCCTTCTCTCACAGTCATGAAACAATTAAAAGCATTTGCTTCTGCTTTCAGAGAAGACACAGATGTGAGACTTAAAGAGCTAATGCCTCAGTTTAGCTGCCAACTAACTAGTATAGCTTCTTAAGAGTTATTGAAAACAGGAATCAGTTACTTGCAAAAGCAATGTTTGCAATTAAAAAAGCCTCCAGAAATAGCTCAATAATCGTATGTGGAGAACTAGCCATTTTGGGAAGAATAACATGGTTCCACTTGACTAGAAAGGACTCAAGAACGTATTTACTTACTGTACTCGTTTAATGTATATGGCACCTTTCTCCCAGCAGAGGGACCAAAGGCAGCTCACAACCAATTACAGCTAAATAAACATAATTTAAAATATAATGGAACACTTTGATTTGGATTCCTGCATTGAGCAGGGGGTTGGACTCAATGCCTTTATAGGCCTCTTCCAACTCCATTATTCTCAGAATTGATTTGATGGCACATGGTTATTATATTTTTTATATTATTATTAATAGCTGTTAAAATATACACACCTCAGATTAGCAGGAAAGAAATATGGAACATGCCATAATACTTACTTATCTAAATAAATTTCAAAAATAATGCACCACACAAGGTGCCACTATTAGTTATTTGAAAATTCTGATCAGAATTGTGGATTCTGCTATAATAGTCAGTCCTAAACTCATTTTCTTTTACACCCTAAGAACTACATTCTGATTGCTACACTTATAACAACAAATTCACGTGGAAATATTGTTTTAATAGAGTGGATTCTATTGATGATAGCATATCATTTGCAACAGCATACCACCTATCTGACTGTTAATATGTAGTAACAAAGACTGGAGAATACAAAGAGACTTCTATTCCATCACTATGAGGTTGAAATCAAAGTTAATACGTTATGGAAACTATAATGGACTTTTCTTCCACAGATTCAAGATTCTTGCATGAAATGGATTCACTGTGTATGCAGGAAAGTGGATAAACTACAATGCACATGTTTGTGTGCATGTCAATGTTATTGAGTAAATTGCGGCATTAAGTACAGTCATAGAAAAAAATCTAAATACACATGTATGATTCTGTAGCCTGATTAAGGTTAATGTCAGATCATATATTCCATTTCTCACCTCTACTTCTAAAGTTTCCGTAACAAAGTATGGAAAGCAACCATTCTGAAAAATGGCTATGACTGCCAAACAAAAATAAACTTGGAGTGGATATAGTTTATAACATCCATGGTCCTGCTATAAAGTATGCTACTGTGTTTCCACGAAAATAAGACAGGGTCTTATATTAATTTTTGCTCCAAAAATGCATTAGGGCTTATTTTCAGGGGATTTTTTTCCATGTACAACAATCTACATTTATTCAAATACAGTCATGTCATCTTCTGGTTGCTGCACAATGGTGGAGGGTGGGCTTTCACTTAACTGAGGCTTATTTTGGGGATAGGGCTTATATTACGAGCATCCTGAAAAATCATACTAGGGCTTATTTTTAGGTTAGGTCTTATTTTCGGGGAAACAGGGTAGTTGTCCATAAAACACTTAACAGCAAAATTATAATTGCTTGGATATTTAAGTATTACAATGCTGATTTATTGGTAGGGTAGCTCCAGCTCTTAAGTCTCTGCAATAGAAATGGAAACTAAAAATAAAATAAAAATAAAACTAGAGATTACAAAATTACATTAAGCTGACACTAACAAAATAACAGTACCATGTTTCCCCGAAAATAAGACAGGATCTTATATTAATTTTTGCTCCAAAAAATGCATTAGGCCTTATTTTCAGGGGATGTTTTATTTTACAGTCATGTCATCTTCTGGTTGCTGCACAATGGTGGAGGGCGGGGTTTCACTTAACCAGGGCTTATTTTTGGGGTAGGGCTTATATTACGAGCATCCTGAAAAATCATATTAGGGCTTATTTTCAGGTTAGGTCTTATTTTCGGGGAAACAGGGTAGAGATGTAAACGGTAAGTCACAAGTTATACAAACTACTGTATATAATTTATATAACTTATCCAGCTCATTATAAATTTTTTATTTGGCTTTGTAATTCAACAGCTTCTTCTATATTTATGCCTTACCAATATAAAGGCTTTAAATGCTTAGTTTAAACAACAGTGTTCTGTTCTAGTATTTGCGCAAAAGTGTAATGTGACAAGAGATATAATACCAAAAACACAGTTTCAGATTTGGCTCGGTAAGAAGCAACCTTAACTCTAAACATGGCCTTCAGCAGTTGAGATCTGCATTTCAGAAACTACAAATAACTTTCAGAAATGTTATGTATACAGAATTACAATATTAATTTTATAAACCACATGGTAAAAACATATGACTATGTTGCACCATTACCAATTGTTCCATTGTTTTGTTCATTACTTGTATTAATTAAAAAGGATGGAGAAAGTGACCATACTGATTAGGAAATTAATTGAATTCTTTGAAAATTAGTAACTATTTTTAAAAGTAGTCAATTAATAATAAATTATTGCACCTCAGAAAAGGCACTTCTTTCACCATACAAAAAGCTCTTCTAAGAGTGTGTCTATTGCAACACATGGACATATATCATCTCGAAACAATGAGATGCTGTTTCCTTACAATATTTTAAAAGACTTTTTAAATTGGGTTGCATCTTTACTTTTTTTTTTGCTTAATTAAAGATTTGGTTAATTATCATGTTTTACAGGTCATAAAATCTCATTAAAAATTATATATATCAAATCTTAAATGTTGGTATGATTTCACAGCACCATAGCAATATACCTGGCAGTGGGGGAAAATCACTATGGCATAATTCTGTCTAACAGAAACTTTCAGATACGTTATAGAACAGTATTTAGCAAAAACTAAACCAGAGAAGTTTCCTGTAAACCAGGAACAGAATATGCCTACAGATGAATGGAATGCAAAGTTTGTAACATAGTCACTCTTTCCCATGTGCACTGTAAGTATAGAAGACTTCAGGTTATGATCCTGGAAGGATCATTAACATGCTCACAGACCTAAAAGGCCAAGGCATATGTCAACTCTCTTCTTGCCTCATTCATCAAAGTGAGTGTCTGAGAAACCGTAAAAGGAAAGATGCAAAACTGCAATATGCTTCCCTCTTTAGAAAAAGAGATCACACCTAGGAGGCCAAGAGGCCAGGCACCCTGAGAGGTCTAATAACTTTCCTATTAGCAATAGGAACAGCAGACTCCCCCCATATATTCTTAAGATATTGAGGATCCCATTACCATGCAATCTTCAATTCTACAGCCACAACAGCTTTACATTCTCTGGAGCTTCACCCACTCTTTTCTTATCCGAAAAAGCAACTGCCCTTCAAAACTGGGAAGGAATAAATTAAAAAATAAAAGAATAAGAGGATGAATGAACTGGCCACTTTAGGCCAACTCTAGTGGAAAAGAAAGCAAAAGGAAAAAGATACCTCTGGTAAGGAGAAGGGAGAAGTATAAACCACATGGGACTAGAAGCAGCAGCAGCAGCAGCAGTAGCAGCGAGCACAGATAGAAAGCGGGGGAAACAAGGCGGAGTAAGAGCGACCCCCCCCTCCCCACCAGCTTCACCTACCTCTCAGCAGCACTGAAGACACGGCTCTTCGCGCTAAACATGCGGAGAGGGGGGGATCTCTGGGTAACATAAAGACAGAGAAGGAGGAGAGTCTCACAGGAGGAGTGGAGAGGAGGAGGAGGAGGACATGGTGATGGAGGTGTCGCGCCTGAGCTCCCTCCTCACTTCTCGCACACTACATACGCTCATGCGGCTTGAGGCCTCTTCCCGCGGCGCTGCCCAGGCACCGGCTTTCGCCGGCCCCTGCTTCGCCCCCCTCCCGGAGTCCCTGCCTCTCCCCGTCATCTCTCACAGTTGTTTACCTTCTTCACTGCCTAGCACAGCCACAGTCGCCATCTTCCCCCAACGAAAAGCACCCCACACTGACCGTCACTTCCGCCGCCGCCGCCGCCGCCGCCACCTGTAGGGGAGGCAGAGGGACAGGCACAGGAGAAGCGGGTGGGAGGGCGAGCCTCCAGAGAGACACCAGGCGGCTTTTCCGGCCGAAGCCGCCGCCGCCGCCGCCCGCTTTCCACTTCACGTGGGGCGGCCGCGCCATTCGCTGTTGCTGCCGCTGCCTCACGAAAGCCGCCCAGCCCAACGAGCCGCCTCCGACTTCTCTTCCAGTTCAGGAGCCGCCTCGTCGTCGGATCTGCCAGTTTTGCCTCCAAGGGATGTCCGGCGGGCTTCCCTCCACCATGCCTGGCCAAGGAGTAATTATCCCCTTTATACAGTTACAGTGCCTTCAGGAGATAGGACGCTGCATTTTATTTCTCCCTTGAGCATGCACTTCAGAAAGTTCCATTCAACATAACACGTTTCTTTTGGGGGGCTATATGTTTACTACAAACTTGTACTACTTACAGCGGTCGAAGAAGAACTGCCAGTTTGTACAAGTGTATCAGACTTAAAAAAGGAGGAGGAAAAAAGAGAGCGTTCTGGTACATTAAAGACTGCTATATTTTTATGCGAGTTTATTTATTTACAGTATTTTTACCCCGCCTTTCTCCTTAAAATGGACCCAAGGCGGGTTAGGTTGAAAGACATTTGAAGCTGAAAATAATGAGTAAACAACAGTGGTTTACATAATTAAAAGACAATATTTAAAGCTAAGAACAATCAGCATAAAGAGGCAATTTCATCATTAGAAGATAATATTAAAGCTTAAAAAAACAAGTATACAAATATTAAAAAGGAACAAACATAGCAGTTAATGTTTAAGGTCCCACAACGTTTTTGGCACTCTCTCTCTTTTTCATTGTGCCAGTAATATATCCATTTAACTGACGAGGCCTCCTAAGAATGCTGGGAACTGTCGTTTGGAGAGAACAAACTATTATTGATAACTATAATAGTACCTCTCTTTTTCTTTGAAGATGGGATTGGGATCAGATCAAGCTTCTTTATAAACCAGCACCAGTCGCCAAATGGTGATGGGATCTATACTTCAACAACATTCAGAAGGCCACATATTGTGAAGCCCTACTGTAATAAGCAAAGTATGACTTTTACTGTGCCTTCTGGAGCAAGCTCAGAATTAAGTGGTAACAATTTCTCTAGATTAATTAATTTTAAAAAACTATGTAATGTTTGCACACTGCACTTCTTTATCACTGAAATTCTTTAAATACAGCAACAAAGTAGCAGAAGTTTGAAAAAAAAATGGCAAATAGAATATAACACCTGCAGAGTTATACTGGAGCTAGTGCTCACCATTTGGAGGTGGCAAGACCTTTTACTCAAGTGAGGTGAATTTTTGCTTAAAAATAAGGAGCACAGGTAGTATAGGAAGCAAACTTTGTCAAAAAGAATGTTCTCAAATGCCTCCTGTATACATGATTTTGCTTTAAAGCAAGATATACATCCATATATATCTATATATCTATACAGCTTTTAAACAGAAAGTTATTCTTTTAAAACTTCTGTCACTGTATTGCCAAATTTAAAGAATCTCAGTGGTAAAGAGGTGTGGCCCGTAGTGAGTTCCTGGGGAGTGAAACTGTATACTACCCTACCTGGTGATTTCTTGGCAAATCAAAATAAATAAAGCTGAAAAGCACATGAACAGGAGTATCTTCTTTTTAATTTACATGAGTTTCAGCTCAGTTGCTTAATTTTAGAGTTTATTTTTATTTGTTTGTTTAGCATGGAAATTTTGAAGTCTCTGTTTAATGCCCTGGTGAGTCACATGTTCCACCAGAACATTAGCTATGCTGCCACTGTAAAAGATAAACCAGCTGCACAACTCAGTGCAGCACTATGTGAGTGTATCTATTCTGATGGCAAAGCCAAACCAGAGGAGCAAAGAAAGTTTGGCAGAGACAATAAGTAGGTTGTAGAAAGCACGAGAGGATCAGATTTATGCCAAATACTGTAGCACATCAAACACCAAATGTATGTCTGATAACCGATGGCTACACCAATGACAGAGCTGGTGAAAGAAAAATATTTCCTACTGAGATGGTGGAGGAAAAATCCACTATGATTTTCATGTATAAAGACATGGCAGAATACTCCCAACACACACATGTAACCCCAGACAAAAAGCCTGTAATTCAAATGACATGGTGCATGACTTAGAGCTAATACAATCATTTGGCTTCTTGTTGTGCAAATTTAGAGAATCCTGGCAAGAGGAAACCTAGGGGGAAATTTATATATTTACCCTGTTTCCCCGAAAATAAGACAGGGTCTTATATTAATTTTTGCTCCAAAAAACACATTAGGGCTTATTTTCAGGGGATGTTTTATTTTTTTTATGTACAACAATCTACATTTATTCAAATACAGTCATGTCATCTTCTGGTTGCTGCACAATGGTGGAGGGCGGGGTTTCACTTAACTAGGGCTTATTTTTGGGGTAGGGCTTATATTACGAGCATCCTGAAAAATCATACTAGGGCTTATTTTCAGGTTAGGTCTTATTTTCAGGGAAACAGGGTATTTAATTACATTTCAATCCTGCTCATCTGGTGACCAGGCACTACTCCAGGCAGCTAACAGCAACAAAAAACACAATTAGCCATCCCCAATCCACAAAGACATATTGAGATCCAAACAAATGACACAACAACCCAAAAAAATAAATCCAGAGGCAACGACAAGTCCAAATCATCCAATTCATGGATCCACTGGGATCTTCTTATCAAAGAGGTAAGATGTTTCTGAAACAGATTTTACACGTTTCCTAAAGGCCAGAAGGCCTGGCTGATGTCAGTGGGCAACACATTCCATAGCATTGCAGCCACCACTCAGAAAGCCCAGTTCCTGGTGGTAGTTTTCCAGGCCTCTTTAGTGGTGGCCACCTACAACCATGACTTGGGGGGGGGGGGGGGAGGCAGAAATAATCTTAACACTTTATATGAAAAGAGAGCATTTTTCACAAACACTCTGGCCGCTGAACACAAGAGAACCTGGACACATTAACATTTCTGTTCATGAAACTGTCTGAAGATCACACTTCACCACAACACAACTGTGGATGCTAGGAAAGACCACCTCATTTACTACTGGTACTACCACGCAGCCTCTCCTGTAGCTAGTAGGGAAAATGAGGGTCAGAACTCTCTGGAAACTATTTTACATCCTTCAACTGATGCAAAGGCCATTCTTATAAAATAAGTGTTCATTTTACATCATGTATGTATTTTCATGTGAACCTCTTATACGTTTTGTTTTATCAAAAAGTAGGTGAGCAAGTATCAGAAGTTAATAAAATAAACACAAAAGACTGATCAAAGCCTACTCCTGTTCCGTCCTGTCTACAGGTGATAATTTATACAAAAACAGGCACCTATTAACATCCTCTACAAAACGTTAAAGGGTTCTCCCAATATCATCAACCACCGGCTCTAGACGTACATTTATCAACGTCACTGCAACAGGACGGCGAACATCTATCACGACTTCCCACCCGTTGAAAGGCACTGCCCCAAATAGCACCGCCCCCAAGGAGCAGCTCCTCCCCTTGACTCCACAGCTCGCAATGAACCCCACCCACCTTCCATGCTTTTGGACGCACGTTCGCTTATAGCAGAGTCACGCCTTTCCTCACAAGTGCCGGTTGCATCAGCCAGGCCCGGGGTCCTTTGATGGCTGCCTAAGGTATTGCCTGAGTCAACGCAAGCCTCCCCTCACGCTGCCTCTTACTCTGAAAAGAGGGGATGGCATGAACTCCTCTTCTCTTTGACGGTTTTCGACGCTGCCTCGGACTGGAGTCGGCGTCGGCGGACCCGGTCTCCGGAGTTGTGAGGGGTCAGGCAGCCTCTGTGGGCAACTAACTTCCTTTTAGGCAAGATGGCGGGGGATGAAGCGGGAGTGACGCTGGGGCAGCCGCATCTTTCCCGGCAAGACCTAAGTACCTTGGTGAGAATATTGTGCTGGACCGGATTCCGTAGAGAACGGGTGGGGGTGGAGGGGAAGAGTGTCGTCAGGGTGTCTGAAGAGCGATATAGCGTCCCAAGGGGGTGGGGGCAGCTTGTCCCCCGCCGGGAGGGCGAGGCGCTGTAGGATCGGGATCGGAAGCGGGAGAAAGATGATGAATCAGTCGAGTTAGGGCGGGAGGGGAAGGCGTTTTAATAAGGTAGGGGCCAGACACTCTCCCGTGGAATCATAGTATCGACTCTGAGGTATCTGTTGCATGTACGCAGGCTGTCTTCTTCTTCTCCCCCCCCCCCTCCAGCCCCCAATTTTATGCTTTCCCGCGAGCAGCTTCTTCTTTCTTGCTGTCTGAGTGCAGATTCTAGACCGATGGCCAAGGGAGCTGAAATTAGATTTTTAGAAGTTTTGTGCGTTCAAACGAGAGCAATCGCTGTGGCCTCGCCCCACACCGATATCGCCTGTTTGAGTTCACGCCGTGCGTTTCCTTTTCCCCCCCTCTTCTCGTCACCGACTACAGCGCAATTAAAAGGAGAGGGTGACAAATCATTGAGGGGAGGGAAAGAAGATTTACTCCTCAGTTATATAGGAAGAGGTCTTGCCACTCTCTGGACATGTGTGCCTAATATTCAGAGTCTGGTTTTATCTGTGGAGAAGCAAGATGGCAGACTTGCAGATGGCACAGTTTCACAAGTAGTATGGACTGTGCCTTTCATCCCAGGTTCCAGTTTTGATATTATCTTTCTATGCTTCAAGGTGTCTGAAGTTTGATCAAAAATAGCTTAAGACCAGGCAAAGTGTTGTGCTGCTTGACTACATTGTGGATTTGGCAGTATGTTATATATATATACCAGTGGTTACCTTGCTGCTGTAGTTATGAGCTGTGGATAAATAAATTAAATGGTGTTATTAAATAGTGTTGGATAGGTAAGCACGTTGTCAGTTTCTTGTCTATGGAATAGGAATATTTTTTCCAAGGTCCATGCCAGGGCAATAGTAGGAATCCTGTCAAGTGTTTCATGTTTTGAACAAGCTGTAGAAGTAATAAGGTTCTTTATGAAACAACCTGTGAAATACTTCATGTTCTGTAGAAGTAATAAGATACTTTGTGAAACAAACACTCAAAAATAGCAAGAAAATTCTTAAGCATTATACAACCAATTATGTCATTAGAAAAATTCACTGTCAGTAACATGTAAAGAAAACAGAATCAATATCCAGGTTTATTCAGTTGCTTCTGTGCTGCAGTTTAGATACATTTATTACTTGAGAATTGAGATGTGAGTTGCATCCTAGTTATGGGTGTTCTGCAAAATTGCTTACTTTGTGCTTGTGTCATAAGATATTGCTTTATAGAGGAAACGGTTAAATACAGGTTTAACCAAATGAACTTTAATTTTCTCTTGTATTCTGGAAGGGGAAAAAAGCTAATACTGTTTTTAAAAATGCAGCTCTTTAAGCAAATAGATGCAATATATTTTTTATATTTATGTAATCACTGAGGATTTCTTCTCCACAGGATGTTACTAAGTTGACACCTCTGTCACCAGAAGTCATCAGCAGACAAGCAACAATTAATATAGGTAAGTTACAACAAGTTCAGTTGGAAGAGGCTGAAATATATTAGTTGCAGGATACTTGAACCTGTGGCTTCAGTGTGAATTGAGGAGTTTAGGCCTATGATAATCTGTAGTCTTCCACTTTAAAGTCCTGACCCAGAATTCGGTATGTTTAAGCCCTGTTGGTTTGAAGAACATATAAATACATGTAGTGCTCCTTGTATTCTAATTATGGTTTGTTACTTGGGTCATATCAGAATATTAACCTTGTTTTAGTCTCTCTTCATAGTTTGATTTTGCTCCATTTATTTTAATTTCTGATTTCATTTCAATTTGCAAATCGTAATTTTCTTCTTTTAACATTCATATTGTGCAAATGGCTGATTTCTTTCATGAGTGACATAGCAGTCCCACTAGGTGAACTTTATCTGTTGTCATCCTACCCATCCCAAAATGGTTCTTACTTTTTATTTGGACATGGTAATGTCTATAGTTCATCTGCATTATATGAAGCAGTTTTTGCTTCCTAGACTGTATTTCATATATAGATCTGGCCATCCTTTCCTCTTGCTCCAGCTCTTGGACGTGCCTAAAGTAAAGTCATTCTTTTGACTGTTAAACTAACTATACTTGCCTTGGTAGTCAGGCAGACAGACAATCTTTATTTTAGGCATGTCCCAGAGCCAGAGCAGGGCCATACCATATTTTGAAATGCTTTTGAGAGTTTTGTCACTTTCAAAGATAGTTTGCTGCTTAGACGATTGAGATATTGATGATTGAGAAATGCACATTGAAAAGTCTTTTGGGAATTTTACACTTTATTATAATTGAGAAATAGCATAAGGTGGCCAGCGAGCTCTGTAATGAAATATAAAGGAGATTACCTGAACATTATCTAGCTTTAATAATTCTACCAGCAATTTCTGCATTTTCTTTCTAACTGGTACAATATGTGATTTCATTCAGCATATTTCTGGAGGTATAAAAGTGATTAACCTACATACATTGACTTGAGAAGTACTATTATAGTATGACCCTAAAATGAATGGTTTTTACTGTAATGTATCCATGGGTGTTTCAGGTGAAAACATTTGTTCTGCAGAAGCAGTCAGCTTTATCCGATTAGAGCTAGAAAAGTAGATCCACGGGGCGGGGAGTCTGCTACAATTAATAACCATGGCCACTAATATCTTTAGAATGGTTTCAGATTCTAGTATAGACATTTGTATGTGAGACTAAAACTAGTTTCAAATGTATTGGATGAGTGTATAAAGGCATGCTGTATTGCCTTTTTGATCTTGTGCCTTAACTGCCATTCACTCATAGGTCAAAGGCGATTCTTCATTGTAAGATATTTAGTTTTTGTGGATATTGCCATAGCTAGAATTTGATCGGGACACAGAGATGTTGCACTGCCAAGATTTTTTCTCCCTATTGAATGTGTTTCCTTTCACTTGTAGCCAGTCTAGTGTTTTCCCAGTTCAAATTAGCTAGTATCTTAGTTAACGTGGAGAGGCAAAGCCAGAATTGACACATAGATGGTACAGTCTGACATTAGAATGTCAGTGACATGTTAGTCCTATGGTGTGCTACAAACAGTTCAGTTTTGTATAAGTACAGGAATCTCTTGGTTCAGGGGCTTGGGCGTAAGGATGCCAAAGGTGACATCAAAGTATGACAAAATTCATGTAATTGTTACTCTGTAGAACATTTCTATGAAATTTAGAAATGTTTGTTTTTAAAATCTAGGTACAATTGGCCATGTAGCTCATGGGAAATCAACAGTAGTAAAAGCTATTTCTGGAGTTCATACTGTCAGATTTAAAAATGAACTGGAACGAAATATCACAATCAAGCTGGGATACGCCAATGCTAAGGTTTGTTATCACCATACAGTTAGCAAACTCTGTAATTTGATTTGAGTTATCCTTTTGCCACTAAAGCAAATTCCAGAGCTAATTCAACTTCCATTTGACTTCTTTCTGCAGATCTACAAACTTGATGATCCAGGCTGTTCTCGACCAGAGTGTTACAGATCCTGTGGGAGTAGTACTCCTGATGAATTCCCTACAGATATTTCTGGGACCAAGGGGAATTTTAAACTAGTCAGGTGACAAGTTCAACATGAATAATACATTGTTTTCTACAGTTTTTTTTATAAATTAAATAAAATTTGTAGTTAAAATTCTTAAGGTTTAGATGCAGCTGTTGGCATTGAGTCTGCAGCCAGTTTTGGCCTTGAGGCCAGAACAAAAATTATTGTCACAGCACTAGGAAGATGAGAGTTGTATCTTAAATAAAAGCTATATAAGATAGCAAGAAATTGGGTTTTGCTAGTCTAAAACCCTGACAACTCCCTCTAGATTGTAGAGTAGACCTGGGCAACTGTAGCCCTCCAGATGTTTTTGGTCTTTTATCTCCCATAATCCTTCACTGTTGAGTATGCTCACTAATGTGATTGGGAGTTATTTGAAGGCCTAAAACCTCTCGAAGGACATAGTTGTCCAGCCCTCTTCTAGATCCTAGAGGGTGTTCTAATAGGTAGGAGAGACTAAAGAAATCTAGCATGTTTGCTCCTTGTAACTCCCATGACCTACGGAGCAAGGCTGTATTATCAGACTTGTCTATAGTAAAGCAGTACTTTGCTAAAGTGAAGCTGTAATATGTCAGAGCTTTCTCCTATTCTTACAGATTTGTTGCACACTGCCATAGCATCTTTGGAGGCAATGTAAAAGCCAGGTTCTTCCTAGGAAAGAGATGATCTGCCAAGGGCTGAATCTGCTAACATTGCTCCAATGGGTGGTGAGAAGAAAGCAGCCACTTTATATATGTTAATCTCCCATGACTCCTGATAGAGTCTGCAGAGCTGTGCTGGTTGACCTGTAACTGAGTCTAGAGTTTGAGTACTTGAAGCTAGACTTAAACAAGGGAGTGAAACTGGAAAGAGACTTTCACAGCTCTGTTCTGTATGCCCTTATGACTCTTTTTGCAGTAGCTATTTTGGGAAGCAGGATTTGCTGCCAATAGAGTAAATCAAGTAATCTCCATGTTTTAGTTGATCAAGACTGCTGTCTTAACACATTTTTAAGCAGTAAGTCCATTTGAACACATAGAGGCTCACTTTTGAGTAAACATAAGGTTGCGGAATTGGGAAAGTAAGAGGAATGTATTAAGTTTCTCCTATATTGTGCTGGTTTAAAAACTGAGCCAGTTAGAATTCTGGGATTTCTTCAAAAAGCTGATCCTAAAATGATGTTGAGGAGACAACACTTGTTTTGTGCACTTGCTTTCATGAGTAGTTATTACATGTTCTTAATTCGTCATACCTACTAATTAATGTTATTTTTTTTTCTTGCATGACAGGCATGTCTCCTTTGTGGACTGTCCTGGCCATGACATCTTGATGGCTACCATGCTGAATGGAGCAGCTGTTATGGATGCAGCTCTGCTGTTAATAGGTAATTATTATTGTGAGGAATTGACATGCTCTCTTATTGTGGAAATTTGACTTTTGGTGTATTGTTTGGAATTTCATAGATGGTTGGGTATTTCACAGTTAATGGATCTGGCTCTCTCTGTAAATATATAATATTGAGTTCTTCTGGAAAACTAACATTTTAAAAGAGGGAGTCATTTGTGGGTGTGCAAAATTATATTGACACAGAAAAAGTGAATACTTATATACGTACATATCTTTTTTCATCAGGAAGCTTGTACAATGCTTTTACCACAAAGTTGTTGTCAAGGGCTGGCATCCTGAGTTTTATGCCATGAAATCATGGCCAAACTAAATATTGTGCTATTTGCACAGTTAGTAATTGTGTGATGGGCTCTTCTTAAAGAAATAGATACAGGGAGCCAGATCCAAATCACATTCTGAGTGAGTTGGTATCCATTTGCTTCCTGTGCTCCTTTGGATTGCCTCCCCTGGCCCCATATCTGTTCTTTATGCTAGATGGAAAATTTCCATTTGATGTGCATGGGAACATTTTCTTTGAATTCAAATAGTAGGTGTCTCTTCACACAGCCGGGATTCCAGAATGAGACTGCAATGGCAATAATGATGAAAGCCCGCCTTTGGACCCTGTCATAGTCCCAAGCCAAATAAGCCTCCATGCCTTCTATTTCCTTAAGAAAAAACCATTCATTTACTGTTCCTTATATGTATAGTGTAATGTCTACTTTAATTTTCTTTATCTGAAACAGTAATGGTCAGCACAGTGTAACAGTAGAGCCAGAAAACATCAGTGTCAGCTGGTGATATAATTGCTTCAATAAAAAAAATAATATTTCAGTTTATAATACTGTGCAACTCAAATCTGAGCTGCAAGCATCTGAATAAGTATTGCATTTCTATTCACACATCCTGGTAAACAAGGTTTAGTGATTATATTGTCTTTGGTAACTCTTTAGTTGTTGCTGTTAAGGGATGCTCATCGGTAAAGTTTCAGAATCAAATGTTCAGAGTATTCTTATTTATGAGGGATGGGGGGGTGGAATTTAGATTATAGCTACCAGAATATCCCAGCCAGAATGCTAACTGGGAATTGCAAGGCACTGTATATGCTGGGAGTTATAATTTTTTTAAAAAACAAACTTTTCCATCTCTATTCACTGATTGATTCAGCAGGTCTGCTGTAGTTAGGATATCATCTAACTCAGGTAACTAAGAATAGCAGGGACTAGTATTCAGTGTCTTGGTTTTAACATTAAGGAACCTAGATCAAACTCATGTGCTTTGTTGTAAATCATTTGTTTCCCTGTCCTTCCAGCTGGTAACGAGTCATGTCCTCAGCCACAGACCTCAGAACATTTAGCTGCTATAGAAATTATGAAATTGAAACACATTCTAATTCTACAGAATAAGATCGATTTGGTGAAAGAGAGCCAAGCAAAAGAGCAGTATGAGCAAATCTTAGCATTTGTGCAAGGTGAGTTTGCAAACAAACGTTTCATAAATACTGAAGAACTGGCGTTTCTTCCTGTTCTGAAAGTCGGAGAAGTGCAAGTTCCCTGCATAATTTTGTAATCCATTGAAAAAAAGATGGAAATGTTCATGCTGTAACTGCTTTTTAGCGTGTTGCATCCACGAATGGTTTTGAAATATATAATTATATTTTAAAATAGGTACAGTTGCAGAAGGAGCTCCAATTATTCCAATCTCAGCACAGCTGAAGTACAACATTGAAGTTGTTTGTGAATACATAGTAAAAAAAATTCCAGTGCCCTTAAGAGACTTTACCTCAGAACCAAGGCTTATTGGTAAGTCTAGTTTGTGTGTACAGAACTACATCTCCTTTAACAGTACAATTAAGCATGTATTTAGAATTCCATTCTGAAAGTAGCATTCTTGTGTCTACACTCACTAGCTCACCTACAGGAATGTGTTTCACGTAGGTGAATTTTTTTAGCCTGAATTCACCTAATTTGGTTCACCAAGGAATTTGCTCAGAGTACTTATTACTTCAAAATGCAATTGTCTTCATGGTTAGATTAATGTGACATATATTTAGATGGTAGACATTAAAAATAGTATGTGTTTATATAATAGATTTTATCAGGTGTGCTTCCTAACATTGTGATGTTGCTTTTGTAATTGTATGTAGCATGAGTAAAGTGTGACACTAAGCCCCATGTGGAAACTGGTGTGGTGTGACCGCTGCCCAGCTGAATTTGCTGCCACGATTGAATGGCATAGCAGTAAAAAGCATTTCTTTGAAAGAGCTACATTGAAAGGAAGCACACGCCTTGTCCTCGTGCACAATGGCACTGAGGGGAGCTCAGTTCTCCTTGAAAACAGACTACACACTGTGTGTCTCCTTATTGCAGGGAGATTATTATGTATGTAAGCCGCCCCGAGTAGACTTTGTCTAGGGGGGCGGGGTAAAAATCTAATAATAAATAAAATAAAATATAAAATAAATGTGTCTTCTAATGGCAGTTCAATTGTGATCAGGAGGCTGGGATGAAATCTGGCAGGGGGCCAAATGTAACTTGTGGGCTACATGACATTCACCTGTAGAGTGCCACAGATGCTTTGTGTGACTCCCTTCAGATTTTTAATTTAATCTTGCTGTATGACTTGAGGGTGGTTGTTCAAAGGAAAGTCTGAAATAGCTTACTCTCATAATTGCGTAGCTCATTATATCCTGCTACTGTTCATTCAGTTTTCTTTATGCATACTTTCATAAATGGATGATCTACCTGATAAGAACCATGGTTGTGAATTTCTGTTTATCACATAGATATATGCCTTTAAACCTTTGCCTGTGATTAATCATGCTTGCATCATGCTGTATATATAGGTTCCTCAAGAAGTAGTAATGTTGAGAAGCAGGTAAAGTCTGGGGAGACTTAAGTAAAGTTTTTCTGCTCTGTAGCGTAACTTTTTTTTTTAATTAGATGCTGTGGCTCCCATAATCTTCCCCAAAGAGAATTTTTTGACCCAAACCTGTATGTCATTAACCATTGGCCGGAATACTATTGACAGTTTACGCTTTCATAAGGGAAATTATGTAAGTCTTTGGAGCAAATTGCCACTCAACAGGATGTTGGTTGTGTTCCTGGATGTGCACCTGGAACAGCTCCTTATTAATGAAGAACAATTTGAAAGATTCTCTGGAGCTAAACTCATACGACGAGACTTTCACAGCCCCCACCTATGTCACTTTAGACAGTCTTGGGTGCCTCCCCTGGCAGCCACTCCTTAACATCTGTGGACCCCTTGGAACAGGGTGAGATGGGGCACAGGACTTCAAGCAGGGTGACTTCCTTGCATTAGTAAAAGTGCTTGTGCAAGATCTCGCTGGATCCATTCCATGTTTTCTAATTCTACATTTGGTTGTAAAAGTTGTGCTCCTCGGTTCAAAATATTCTCACTATTCTGCATAGTATTTTAAAGAAAGAGGGTTGAGGTGAGTTATCTGAGTTAGGGATCAAAGTGACTACATTTAATTCTGAAAGAAATTCTTGCTTTACTTAAATTATACTGAAATTTGTCTCAGTTTCAGCTGTTTTTATCCATAAGCCAATATGTTTTATTAGCATTTGAAGTGTTTATTCTAATTTTATAAAGGTAGTAAAGGCCTCTTGAAGTAGTCATTTCACTATGAATGATGAAAATTTCTATAATGCATACCTAACTAGATGAATGCTTATGGCTCTCGTATTAGTACAGTAGTAGATGTTGTTTGGACAGCAAGAAAATACTGTAGACCATATTACTTCAAGTAGACTTTGGGGAACAGCCCAGTTATTCAGGAAGAGAATTGTTGCAAGTTTGATGCTGTGATTTTCATTGTGAATCCTGCATGTGAACTAAAGAATTGTTTCCTTTTCAGTTATTAGGTCTTTTGATGTCAACAAGCCTGGATGTGAAGTTGATGACCTGAAGGGAGGTGTGGCTGGTGGTAGTATTCTAAAAGGTGTATTAAAGGTAATGTCTTCCTTTCCATTGCTGGATTCAAATATGTTACTAGTTAAGGGAGTAAAGGCACATAAATGTATGTCTGACATGAGCCCAAGGGAAGGGTAAACAGTTGTAGAGTTGGATTTTTTTCTGTGCTATATCTCAAACTTTTTTCCTTGAGCTTCCAAAGTGTTGTAATTTTGTACTATGAATTGTAAACACTAGTTTCATTCATTTTTTCCTGCTGTGACTTACTGCTTGGAAATGAACATCATGTTATATATATATGCCCCCATTCTTCTGTTTTATGTTACTAGGTAGGCCAGGAGCTTGAGGTGAGGCCTGGCATTGTTTCAAAGGATAGCGAAGGAAAACTTATGTGCAAGCCGATCTTCTCCAAAATTGTGTCACTGTTTGCAGAACATAATGATTTGCAGTATGCTGTACCAGGAGGCCTTATTGGTATGTATGCTTTGGCATTTATGCCCTGCCTGTTTAAGAAGTCTAGAAGCATGCAGAAATGAGAGCATGGGTATGAACATACAACTGCAGCAAGTTCTAGACTGACTACAGGAATTATATTGAATATATTAAACTTCATGCAGCAGTGCGCTTGTGTGTTTTGAGTAGGTGGAAAAAAAGCATTTGATGATTCTTGAAAAGCTGATTACAGAAGATGTACATTCATATCATTCATATGCAATTACATAACCAAAATCTGGTCATTTAAAGTTATTTGTAGAGTGTGTATGTGTAGATGCTACAAGCATGAGATAAAGTATGCTAAGTAGAATGAGGACTGGTTGATAAAGTAGCAAGGATGTTGTTTTGGCTTTGTCTCTTGACTAAAGGGAGAGAAAATGATTACCCCAGCAATTTTATTTGTCTTGCTGAATGATTTGAGGAGTCCGGTTTCTTGTCAGGGGTGCTGTTTTAAATGTCAGCTGTTTTTCTAGCAGCATTCACTTTCTCCCTAGTGTGCTTGAGAAGGGACAATATGGATATTCTCCAAGTAACCTAGAATTCAACAGATTTTTATGTTATATGCTGCATATTATTAAGTTTCACTAACCAGAATATTGCAGTGAAGCTGGCTGAAGAAACTCAAACCTGAGAAGATCAGATATTTAATTTTGAACTTAATTTAAACTTAACATTAAGAGGAAGCATAAGAAATATTGGGAATATCTGAGCTTATATAGCTTTTCAAAATTCAAGTCGGCAAGTGAATGTCAGTTGTTCCTAAGGCACTAAGTGCTGTCTAATTAGTCACATTAATTAATGTGGTACATGAAAACTTGTGTCCTATTTCAACTGTACTCAGAATATTCTGTTGTTAGGTGTTGGTACTAAGATCGACCCAACTTTGTGCCGAGCTGATCGAATGGTGGGGCAAGTTCTAGGTGCAGTTGGAGCACTACCTGAGATATTCACAGAGCTGGAAATTTCCTACTTCTTGCTGAGGCGACTATTAGGTGTCCGCACTGAAGGAGACAAAAAAGCAGCAAAGGTTAGTTTGAGGCTTTCACTGTGAAATGGTGAGGGAAATTGAATTCATGTATTTGGCTTTTGAAAAGAGTGCTTGTTATCGTTCCTATCCTTCTCTGAGATCCTTTGTTATTTATTTTAGGTGCAAAAACTGTCAAAAAATGAAGTCCTAATGGTGAACATAGGATCATTGTCAACTGGGGGACGGGTCAGTGCAGTGAAGGCTGATCTGGGTAAAATAGTGCTAACTAATCCTGTGTGCACTGAAGTAGGAGAAAAAATTGCCCTGAGTCGAAGGGTGGAAAAACACTGGCGGTAAGTTGGCTTGAAAAATTAAAATATCAATATAGTGTCTCTGAATGATGGCTCTTTGCATTCTGGGTTCTTAAAGTGTATTTTGTTAAACACTGGCTTAATACAACAAAGACAGTATGTGTAAGAGATACATGCCATCAAATGATTTCTGGGGACACGCTGAATTAATACTCAATTAATGTCCTATCATTAAAGCCCTGCTTACCTCTTGCAGACGAAGGGCCAGGGCTTCAGTCAGCCCATTTTACATTAGATTTTTTTATTATTACATTCAGCTTTTCCTGGTATTACCGTCTTTTATAATAAGTCTTGTCATCTTATTGTATGTTCAAAGTACAGCACCTAGTTCAGTCATTTACCTTCTTGTGAGACTTCAGGCTTGATTTAATCCAGAACCCATCTTTTTGGCAGTCTGTGGCATCTGTAAAGCTTTCTTCAAGCATCACATTTTGAATGAATTGATTTTTTCCCTGTCGGCTTTCTTCATTATCTAGGACCAAATTTCACAGCCATACGTAATCAGTAATAGCATGGTTTGAATGGTATTGACGTTGGTCTCCAGCAGCATCTTTACTCTTAAAGATCTTTTCTAGTTCCTTCATGACTGCCCTTCTAAAACTCAAATCTCAATTTAATGTCCTGGCTGCAGTTTCCATTTTGGTTAATGGTTGAACCAGGGTATAGAAAATCATTAACAATTTTGATTTATCATTGGTACCAAATTTATGTAAATCTTCTATAGCAGTGATTTTGTCATTTCTTGCTTTTAAACTTCTATCTCTAATATTCCTCCATAATCATTTCAGATCACTACTATGTTTTGGCAATACTGTGATGTTATCTGCAGATCTTAAATTATTGAGGTTTCTTCCACCATTTTAATTCCTCCTTGATCTCAGTCTAATCTAGCTTCCTGTGCAATATATTTGGCATATAAATTGAACAGGCAAGAAGTAGAATACACTCATCTGGCACCTTTGCCAATGGGAAACAGTTCTGTTTCTCCATATTCTGTCCTAAAAGTAGCCTGTCCAGAGTGCAGGTTACATATCAGGATAGTTAAATATCCATCTCTTTTAGAATGATCCATAGCCTTCCTGATCTACACAGTAAAAGCATTACTATAATCTAAAAGGCTTTATTGTAAACTATAAAATACAAAGAGATATTCTTCTGAAATTCTTTGGTATGCTTCAGTAGCTAACACACATTTGCAACATAATCTCTGGTGCCTCTTTTTCTGAATGCAGGTTTGAACTTCTGGCATTTCTCTCACCATATATTGTGAAAATCTGTTAAATTGTGAGCATCACTTTGATTGCGTAGGATATTAATTCAGTGTTCTGACAGTTGCTGTGATCTCTGCAATCTTTCTTTGCGATGGGAATATCTATTGAATCTTTCCGACAATGGGCCATTGTTCTCTCATATTTGCTGGCATATTTTTGTTAGAATTGTGATAGATTGAGTTTACATAGTTCAAATTAACTCTTTTGGTATCCCAGCTACTCCTTGTGCTTTATTTGTTTTAATTGCTTTGAGTGCAGTTTCCACTTCACTTTCTAAAGTTGCAGGTTTTTGAAAGAGTCTTTAAAAGAAACTCATCTTTACATCACTCACAATTTAATAGCATTCTTCAGAATTTAAGTAACATTCTGAAGAATTTAAAACTATTTGCATTGTGAAGCTTAATTGGGATGCCTGATGGTGCTGCCATTGTAATTATGGGGGCATAGCTGGCATCTAGGTTTGTGACATGGTCTTGTTTCTGTTTCTGGCTCTGAACCACAGGACAGAGACTCAAAACTTATGGAGTCAGAGCAGTGTGCACAAAATCAGAGCAGGCCTTTCTTAAACTACACAACCTGCTCATCCTGGTGAAAAAGCAAATTGACAAAGCAAGACTGATGCTCAGGAACCAACCTGCTACAAGACAGTGACAATAGAGAGTGTGACAGGACTTTATTAGGAGTCACCTACAGCTACCAACTGAGACATACCTTTAGTGATCTCCAACGCATTCTGGACAATAATACTTCCCTCTCCCAGGCTTTGGGTAGACAACCCATACGTGCCTACAGACAACCTTAGCTCCTCACATACATGTAACACAACATGAAGACTAAAACGGGAACAAAATCCTGTCACAAATCTAGATGCTAGTTGGGCCTGGTATTCACACTGGCAGCACCATCAGAGGACCCAACAGTGTAAGTTACAACATCAGGGGTTTATTTACTTGTCCATCCTCTAATGTGATTTATGCCATCTTCTGGCGACAGTGCCCCTTTTCATTCTATACAGAACTAATAGGACAATCGGTTGAAAAGTAGGAATGGGCACCAATCTGATACAAGGAATGGCAACACAGCTTCTGATAATTCACTTCAGCCTCCCAGTACACTCTGTTACAGATCTCAAAGTCGATGTTGTAAAATAAAGAAATTAAATAAGGGGACTCAAGAGGGAGACAGCAGAAATTGGTTACATAAACAAGTTCTAGTGCATCACTAAGGGCCTGATTAGAGATGAAGGCTTCTTATTGCACTGCTCATATTAATAACAGCTTTCTGTATATGTGAGGTATAAAATAGCTATCTCCCTTGACAGACTCTAAAATTTGTCCCAGAAACACGTCTGTAGCATTTCTGTGACAGCTGTATTTACCTGGCATATAGTTATCAGTCTGGCTTAAACTCAAGTAATTAACAGCTTGATAGTTCCATTTCTGTGTTAATAAAGCATTGTCACTTTGTCTATTATCTGCATCTTATCTGATCATGACTCACTGCCACAGGGATATGTATAAATATGGAGGACATTATTTGTATTTATTGTGTCTGGAGAAGTGGATTTTTATCCATGAAAACTCACCCTAAAATGTATCTTATTAGTCTTTAAAGTGCCACTTTTTTATATATATATTTTTTTTTATATTTATTTTTTGCTTTTTTGTCCCCTCATCCCCTTTCATTTTTGCCAACTTAAATGCAATTTACGACTCTTACACTTCATATTCCTGGGCAAATTTATTTGCATAGAACAAAAGAATTTAATACCTTGCACAGGTTGAGAAAGAATCTGCCCACTGGTTGCCCGCCCCCTCCAATTTCAGCAGGAATCAAGATAACCTGAAGGACTGTGATTGGAAAATCACCGAATCCTCCAAAAATAGAGTTTGTTTTTAGTTGAGTATTGGCAGTTTCTTTCCTGGCCACTTTGATGGGCCTTAAATCCTTACTGAGTGGGCGAAATCTTGTGCAAATTTATGCCAGCTATGGGTTATTGGAAATATACATTTTAAACTAATGGACAACTTCAGCCCTTTTCTGCCCTTTTAAGTTCCGAGGTTTCCCAGGGATCCCTTTTTTTCCTGGAGAAGCTTTTGGTAGTTTAAAAAAAGAGAAAAAGATCATAACCACAGCAATTTTTTACTGTTAAAAGCTCCTCTGCCCGCCCTGTCCCAAAGGTTTCTCCTGGGCAGAATGGAACCCTAGAGAGCTTCAAAACCTGAATGAAGTAGGGAGCTTCCTGTTTAAATATTTTCAGCACCCAGTCTAGGCTATACCAGCATACGTTTATATGTAAACAGTAGCCATTACCTACTCATTCATTGCTTTATTCGTCAATCAAATGCTTAAATGACATTCTGCTATGCACTGTAACTATAGTGACTTTTATTCTAGTTCTTTTAAAATGCAAGTTAAAATAATTTTGAACTTGTTTTCCTTCTTTGCAGTTTAATAGGTTGGGGACAGATTAGAAGAGGAGTGACAATCAAGCCCACAGTGGATGATGACTGAAGAGCAGAAATTAGTGCTTCACTTCATAAAAGATTAAACATGTTTCCATATATTTGGGGGTACATTTTTGGTGTGGAAGCAGTTGCACAGACTATATCCACATTACACTGAAAATCAAACTCCTTCGTAAAACTGGTCAGCATCTGCAATAAAAATGAATAATTTGGCAAAGATGCATTTAAGTATCCACAACTTTAGCAAAACTAAACTTGTCTCGTGTTTAATTTATGTCAGATTGTCTGATACTATTTGGGGCTGGTTTACCTAACTTCAAATAATGTAACTCAGTACCCCATAATCTGTTTTTGAAATAAAAGAATTGCTTATTTTTTCATTTAATTCTTATAAGTCCTTGAGTAACAAAAAGTTTAAAGATTGTCAGTGAAACATTTTTAAAAAGAAAATAAACTCTCCTTGGAAGATTAATCCTCTTTATTGCCCAATACCTTGGTCTGTATGGTCTTCAACCTTCTGGAAATAGTTTCATCTCCCAGATATCTACATTTTGCTTAAATTTAGATTTGTAAGAATCACTGATTATGCTTGAAAGATATGTTTCTGAAACTTTAAAAGGATATAAAATACCGTTTTCATACTGAAATGCCAGACATGCACACACTGGGTATATTTGGACATAATGAGCCAGGCCTTTTGAGAATAATGTGAATTTTGAAAAGTCATGGGTAACCAATGCTGCAACAAGTTTGAAGTTTCGCAGCCCTCTGCTTTTCCAGTGAGGAAAGAATAGAGACCTGATGCTAAACCAGGTAATTTTTCTTCTTTTACTTTGAGTTCCATGTTCATTCTGCATGTACGACTCTTGCAAACCGGCAGTCCTGGAAGCTACCGGAGGTTTTCTTTTCTTTTTTATATTATAGAATTTTTGACTTAATGGCACTTTGTGTCTGCATGTGTTTGAGTTTCCTTATTAGATTCTGATAGTTAAGTACCAAAATGTACATTTAGTGAGACAAAACTCAACTGTAGCGTCACCATGTCTGTTTTCAGTACACTTGGGTGTTGGTATATGAAAAAGAAACCATTTTTCTTCATTTCAGCATTCAGTAATGCACTTTGATTATTATCGTTAATTAGATCTGGTCACACACATAGGTTGTGGCAATGATTCTCACTTTGGTGATTAGGATTTGGCTTCTCAATTAAACTGAACAGCAGGGTTTGGATTTGGTTGTACTAACAATTGAGTTTGAACACCAGATTATCATTTGGTGAATGGCTTAGTTAGTGAAACCCAAAAGCCAATGTAAACCTTGTACACTTGTCTCCTCAAAATTGCTACTTCAGAAACACTTTGATTAATGCACTCTTTCCCTTTGAGTTCTTCTGCCCTCCTTTGCGGGCTCATAATAGTTAACATGTTCACTGGAATAAGACAGAAAAGGAAAAGGTAGACTTTGAGAAAATGTGAACTGGATTATAAGGTCCTCTTTGACATTTGTCAAGAAATTATCTAGAGGAAGAAGTTATTTGTTGATCCCAGTGTGAGTTCAAACTGCACGCCTATGAGTTGGGAACTTGTTTGTGCCTAGGTAATGAGCCATGTTTACATCTTGCTGCTCTCACCACTGATCATTGGGTACACATGCAACTGTTTTTACAATTGGTACATGGACTATTGCAATTAGACCCTGAGAAAGAGTTGAGCGTTTGCTGTGATATTTACAAGGTACATCAAGGGGATGGCAGCTTATATTTACTCTGAATGTGACACCAGTTACAGTTGTTGAATAATCCAAAGCACTATCTAGTCTGATGGTATCAGTTCAGTTTTGTGCTGATAATGGTTTGAAGATGCAGATGAAGTTCTCAAATTTAAACCCCCAATCTCTTATCTTGACTATTAAATCTAGTTCAAGAGTGGGTGATCTCAGTGGGTTTAGAGGCAAGATCGTTGCTGTTCAGCCCCTCCCCAAACAGGCACAGGTTTGTATGAGGAAGGCGTCTTTGGGGGGGGGGGGGGGGACAACTCACAGCTCCTAATGTAAAAACTGCCATCTTGTCAAGGTGCTTTCCATGTTAATTCCTCGAAGTCTCAAACGTGGATAATGTTGAAGGAGGCTAGAGTGTGTAATCCAAATCTGGAGACCACCTGGTTGTTTCCCCCCTCTACTATAGTACCTTCTTCCAAAAGAGGCTAATTGGATGCTTCTGGGTGGCTCTCAAGCAGGAAATGAAGTCATCAGTCCTTCCTGCTCTTACTATTCAGTTCTGTATTGATACTCCATGCAACCATTATGATTCATAGCCTAACAGACCTGTACATACTGTATCTCTGAATTGCTTTTGAAAGCCATCTAAACTCATGGTCCCCACCACATCTTGTTAAAGTTAATTCCATAAAATGTTAAAGTACACAACACAAATAAAAGTACTCTTATTTTAATATATGCCACCTTGCAATTCTCCCCAGATAGGCTGTGTCAAACAAAAAAACAATTCATGAATAAGTGACAGCGAAAATATACAACTCACATAAATTTTCAGTAAGACAGCAATGTATTGAATACGACATACACATTTGTTAAAGGAATTTAAATTGTACACAAGCAGGTTTCGTTGATGAAAAAAAAGTATAGTTGATGCAGATGCATATAGACTGCATCTTGATACGATTAATTTAACATTACCAATAACTCCAACTTAATAAACTACAATCAAATTCCACTCTTAAAAATGGGTAATATTGGAATATTTTTAAATGTTTCTGAAGGCAAAGAAATGGCAAAGACCATTTCTGTAAAGACATCTTTTTCTCTAAACTTTTTTCTTAAGGGAAAGAAGATAAAAACTAAGATGAACATATCTATATACATGGCATAACAGCTTGCCCTTTAATATCACTACAGCTGGAGAAATAAACTATTTTTATATGTGCTTGTAACACATGACTGCAACTAATCATGTTACTTATTTTTCTTCTCTCGAACACTGACTAGCTTTCCAATACGTGAAACACACGTCTGATTTTAAATGTTATATTATGATGCCACAGAAAATACACAACTGGCTTGACAAAAAACTAAGAGTTCGGAAGCTGGAACTCTTTAAGAAAAAATACATCATTAATGTTTCCACTAGTAGAACAGCATATAGGTAACAGTGATGTCTGCAAGTCCATTTTCCCACAAATTATACTTGATTGTCGAAAAAATACTAACGTCCCCAATGCAGCGTCAAGAAAATATGGGAAACTGATATTTGCGAAACAGATTTTATGTTAATTTCCCGTATTTTCGGCATTCTTTTCCTTTCTTTCTTTTTGGCTGATGCATAAGTAAAAACATCCGCTCTAAATCAAGTGCACCTAGTTACAATATTAAGAGAGGAGGAGTAGAGATCGGGATTAAGTAGGGTTTTAATTTGAAAATATAATAGGATACCTCTTATTTTTCACTTTCAAAAAGGCAGCGGGGAGGCTTAAACGGGAGCAACCGAAGGGGGGTGTATTGAAATTCCGGAGGCGGGGGTGCCCCGGCCAGTGCCTGAGGAAAAGTCACCCGAAAATGTTGGGGATTTTCCAGGCCTAAGCAGTTCTCCGCTCCCCGGCGCCGAGTTGAGCAAGTCTGAGCCCGGAGCGTAATTTTACGGCCGAGCTGGAACGGAGGCGGCGGCGGCGGCAGGAGCAGCTGCGTCGGGAGGGGCTGGCAGAGACCCGTCGCCTTTCCACTTCATCTTCCCGGCCCGGTTTCTTCGCCATCGCCCGATCCGCTCGGCTTTTAGTCGAGGACCGAGCGGCCCAAACCGTGGCAGCGCCGGCATCTCCCTTCCGCATTTCCCTGGGTTTCTCTCGGGCAGTGACGTGACGTGCTGACGGCTGCCCGGCCCGGGGAGCTTGGCCGCTTCCACTCAGCTCCGAGCTCGGCCCCTCCCTCCCCTCCGCTCCCGCCCGCCCCGCCACAGCGACATTACCACCGAGATCGGCCCTGCTACGCGGAGGAAGGCCGCCCCGAGCCCGCCACCGCCGCCCCGCCCGGTAAGCAACACGGGACAGGCCCGAGCTAGGCCCTCACCCACGCGCGGAACCAGGCCTTGGCTCCCGTCGCGGTGCAGGCCCCGAGAAGGCCGCAGCTAGGCCGCGGCAAGGCTCCTTCGTGCAGGAACGGGCCCGAAGGCCGTGCTGAGGGGACGAAACGGCTGCAGCTTGGCCAGTCGGAAGCGGGGAAGTGGCAGGTTGTGGTGAGGTGCATGGGGAGATGGGATGAGGCCCGGGCATGGGGGGAGCAGAACCAGGCCCAACCTGGAGGGAGAGCTTCTGGGAGGAGGAGACAAGATGGCGGCGGCAAGGGAGGCTGGGGGGAAGAGTACTGGCCGCCATCTTGAATTAATCGCTTCGAGCCCGAGACAGTCCCCATTACGGGCAGGGCAGGGCGGAGACGGCGCCAGTGGGGGAGGCTCGCCCCTCCCCTCCTTTCTCTGTGCAGTGCCCAGTTGTCCTGCTTGCCTGCTCCTGGCCCGATACGCTCCAGTCCCGCAGGCATTTATTTGAGCCATCATTGTAGCATGCGGCGGGTCGAGAGGCGCTTTCTGGTTCTTTTATTTCTCTGCTTTACGGACCTGGTGTGCCCGTCACCACAGGGCACCAGCAACGTACACAACCGCTCCCCCACCCCCGCCGACACATAGGATGTTTGTTTACTTGCTTGCTTGCTTGTGGCCTCGCCGTGAGCCAGATTTGGTCAAGGGGCTGTCCTGGGGGGAAGCATAAATAATACTTATTTCCAATGAACAGAGGACTGTCAGAGGCTGGCGATGCGGAGGAAATAATCTAAACCATTGGCTTCATTACAAAAGGCTAGGCGATTGTTTCATGTGCTTAAGGGAGTATCAACTCTTTCACATGATAGAGCTTGCATATAATTTCAGCTGAGATTCCTCCCACAGTAGGTGCAGTACATTTGGATGTCTAAATGTTAAACACCCAGTTACTTGGGGGCAAAGGATACTGTTTGCCCAGGGTAACCAACAGTGGAGGCAATGAAATCTTCCTTCACATGATACAATGCCAAGCTGTGTCTTCAGATATATGGCTAGTAGGTTGTCCTATACGTATATGAGAACATAACCAGTTGGATTACTGCCAATCAGAAAGTCCACAGTGAAAGAATGATAAGTTCTCTTAAGTGAACATGTAAAAAGCCAAGGTGTTAGATAACATTTTTCAGCAAAGGAGTGTTACTGTTTTCCTTAAGGGGGAAAATAACGCCACCCAAACACAAGTTTTGTGGATGTAAGCCCCATTGACTAAGAAAGACTTATTTCTGACTTCATGTGTAGGATTGAGTTGGAAAGATACAGGACATTATCAGGTCAGTGAATATGGCTGTAGAAGGGATTCTTTATGAAATATCGCAGCACATGCATTTACAAAGAGAAATTTCCATATTTTCCTGCCACTTTTTGCGAGGTGAATGTAAAACGAGGAAATTGTTCATGAAAATGTAAACAGGATAATATAGTAATAAATGTTACAATATTCTAGATTCAGCACTCTTATTGGAACAAAATATAAGATTTTATTGCTCATTAGTTAACCATTAGCTAAAATTTATTTAAATATATATTTTGTTTGGAAAGGTACTTATGAAAAACAAACCAAAATGAAGAAAAAAGCAAGAGACAAAAAATATGGCACCTTAAAGACTAACTGCTATATTTTAATGTGAGCTTAACATGGCTACTTCTTCAAAAACTACTTGCACGTGGTTTAATATCTCAGCATTGGGAGCTTTCATTATGAAGAAGTCTTAGCAAAAAGCTTTGGAACTCCTGAAGAGAGATGAGGTGGCTGGATAGCTCAGTGAGTTAAGTACCTGGCTGTGGAACTGGAGGTGAGAAATTTGATTGGCTACTACGCCCCCTTGGAGAATTGGTAGCCTGTGTAGTTTTAGGCAAGCTCCACAATACTGTACTATCGTAGAGCACTTTCAGAAGCGAATGGTATACCCCTTCTGAGTACTTCATATCTAGAAAAATTATGGGAACAGTCACCACAAGTCAGAATCAACTTGAAGACACATAATTATAGAGATAAATACTTGTGCTTAGAGGCAGGAATTTCTTGCTGGAGGACAGATGTACTCTTCTGCTTTTTGTATTCTCGAAGGCTTTCACGGCCGGGATCTGATGGTTGTTGTAGGTTTTTCAGGCTGTTTGGCCATGTTCTGAAACGGCCAAAGAGCCCGAAAAACCTACAACAACCATCTTCTGCTTTTGTTGTTTATAACAAGCAGGGTGGGGGGCTTTGACACATCAGTTATCTCTGATGATGATGATTGCGTGCCTTCAAGTCAATTCCAGCTTACGGCAAATTTTTCCATGGTTTTCTAGATACAGAATACTCAGAAGGGGTATACTGTTCCCTTCTTCTGGGGACAGATGGTGTAGCTTGCAAAAAGCCACATAGGCCGGCTCTTCTGGATCTCACAGTGGGAATCAAACTCCCAATCTCTGGCTCCATGGCCAGATACGTAATACACTGAGCTATCCAGTTAGCTCTATAGGTAGAAAAAGTGAGGGTTTTTGACTGTAATTCCCAAAGCCCAACATTCCCATTGTCCATGTTAGGTGGTGATAGTGGTGGTTAGCTGGTGGTGGGAGTTATAGACCAAAAATCTATATATAATTTTTCCCAAGGTCTGGCTGCCTCCTCTCCTGCATAACACCAGTAGTGGGCAAGAATTCAAGTAAAACAATTAATAATAATGACATGACATTAAATTGATTCTAACTGAACTGTTGGATAGCTCAGTGGTTTAGGTCTCTGCTGCAGAGCCAGAGGTTGGGAGTTCAATTCCCCACTGTGACTCCTTGACATGGGCTGGACTCTATAATCCATAGGGTCCCTTCCAGCTTTGCACTTCTAAGGCTATTCTGTGATGATGGTGACGATGATGACAACAACCACAACCATCCTTTCCAGAGTTTTCTAGCTCTTTTCAAAATAATGTGGCCTTTTTCCTCTGACAAATTGTGACTATAATATTCTACTGACGTCAACATGCAGCTATATGTAGCTATTGAAGATTAATTAAAAACTTATTTTTTTGAAAAAAAATTAGACATTGTGCTGATGAGATTTAAAGGCCATGGATGAAGATGGACTTGAACTACAGCCACATGATCCACATGAATTTTTTGATCCTACAGGTATGTGTAGAAATAAAATATGCCTGTCAAGCTATATGTAACCTGTTGAATTTTTACAGAATGACCTCAGAATGTTCCATGATTACTTGAAGCTAGTTATTTTCCCAGAAAAACTGAATACAATATAGCTTATGATCAATATTTCATTGTTAAAAGATAGTGCTGGAAACAAGGCACAATCTGAAAAAAACACTATACATTATTTAAATATTAACCCTTAGGGATGTGCCATTTAGATTTTTTGGACTCCAACTTCCAAAATTCTTCAAAGATTGCCCTGAATTCTAGGAGTTCCAGCTCACAGACCCACTCCTTCAAACACATTCACATTTCGCTTACTTGGAGAAGAGCCTTGCTGTGGCTTAGCTTCCTGTTAAAAGAAGAAGTGACCTTGTGCTACCTGGGAGGTGTAGCCTTGCTGCCCATTAAGCTCATATTGCTTAATGGGTTTGAAGGCTGAAACTCACAGAATTCTGCCTGGAGAATTCTTGGAACATTCTGGGAGTTGGAATCTAAAAAATCCAAATGGCACATCACAACCATATTAATATCATTGGTTACCCTTTCTCTAAGTTAAGGTGAGGTAGAATATTAATCATTTCCTTTAAAAACAGATAAGGAGTACTATTTTAGATATGCATAGTCATTGTGCAGGGAAGCACCTTATGGAATGTCAGGAAAGATCAGGTCAGTTGAGAGCTGATATAGCAGTTCCAGCTTGCAGTCAGTCTTCTTTAGGTTTCTATTCTCCCCACCCCACCCCATGTCTTCCTAGTTTGACACTTGCATCAGTCAGTTCTAGGGCCTCCAGGTTCTTTCCGAACTGCTCCCATACAAAATGATTATTAAAGAACTGTAATGCTAATAGAAATTAATGAGATGGGTGTAAACCTTTTAACCATAATGGAATGTGTCACATGAAATTCAAGAATATGAATCAAGTGTGTGCTGAGAATGTGAGAGCCATCTAGGTTTAAATTTTGTCTAGCACTCTGATCAAGTTTGGGATATCCTTGGAGTCATAAGCATAACTTACCAGTTACATGAAATTTTGATTCTGGTGCAACTTTTAAATCTAATTTTATCTGTTTTTTCATATATCATTTTTATATATTTCAGGAGCTGATGGAACTCACATGAATGGAGATGAAATTGTAGTCGAAATACAGGAAACTGTATATGTTTCAGATGTGGAGGATTCTGATATAGCTGTTCATAATTTTGTTCCTGATGATCCAGATTCAGTTGTGATTCAAGATGTTATTGAGGACGTTGTTATAGAAGATGTTCAGTGCCCAGATATTATGGAAGATACAGACATACCTCAGTCTGTTATTATACCTGAACCAGTGCTGGACCGTGATGTCACCGAAGAAGTGTCTTTGGCACACTGCACTGTTCCAGAAGATGTTTTATCTTCTGAGATCACAACTTCAGCAATGTCAGTACCCGAACATGTACTCTCGAATGAGTCAATGCACTTACCTGATATAGGACATATGGACCATGTTGTTCATGATCATAATAATATTGTAGAAGCAGAAATTGTTACAGGTTCTCTTGGAGAAGATGTAGTTTCAGAAGTTTTGGTAGCAGACTGTGCCTCTGAAGCTGTAATTGATGCCAGTGGAATACCTGTGGAAAATGACGATGAGAAGGGCAACTGCGAAGACTACCTTATGATTTCCTGTAAGTGTCTGGGTAAAGTATTTTAAAAGCTAAAATTCTATCTACAAGTTTTTTAATTCAGAGTGTTCTCTTTGATTCAGCTATAGTTCTTGTTGTGTAATTTAAGTGTGGTTGTGCTACCTTAAGTTGTTGCCAGAAGAAAGAGAAAAGAGAAGAGAGAGAGACCAAGATGGCAACAGATGTAGTGCTGAGGAAAGACATAATTATTGCACGTCTCATCATTTCTTTTCTGTCAGAGACTAAGCACACAAAGCGAGAGAAAGAAAGTGAGAGGGAGGGTTAATGATACAGAGGAAAGAGAACTACTGTGTTTCCCCGAATATAAGACAGGGTCTTATATTAATTTTTGCTCCAAAAAACGCATTAGGGCTTATTTTCAGGGGATGTTTTATTTTACAGTCATGTCATCTTCTTCTGGTTGCTGTACAATGCTGCACAATGGTGGAGGGCGGGGTTTCACTTAACTAGGGCTTATTTTTGGGGTAGGGCTTATATTACGAGCATCCTGAAAAATCATACTAGGGCTTATTTTCAGGTTAGGTCTTATTTTCGGGGAAACAGGGTATTTGCTGAGGCAGCTATATCCTATGGGCTAGCATATGCATTTGTAAATGTTCATAATATTATAATTGTGCCTGGTATTTTTGTGTATGTGTGTTAAAATTAATTGTCATCCATGCTACTGATTAACAAGGAATATGAAGAAAGCTGTGATCGATTTCTCATTATTATGCCCCTAGCTTCCTATATCATCAGAAAAGGGTTCATAGTGGGTCATTGTGACTGTTATGAGATACTATGCTTTGGGACTCTTGTGTTTGCAGTAACACTGCCAATTACAGCATAGAAGTAATGCACAAAATGACTGAAAGGTTTGACCTCCACAAACCATGTATGTCACCACAATACTACATCTTGAAAAATGTGATTGAAGCAGACTAGCAGCTTAGGATGGGCAGGAATTCACCTTTGTTATATTCCCACAAGCAATTTTGTATATTAATGTCATTATGTGTTGTCAAGTAACTTCCAACTTATGGCAACTCTAGTGGGGTTTTTGAGGTATGTGAGATGTTCAAGGTGTGCTACACCCATCCTAGTGAGTTTTCATGTTGAAAGAGGGATTTGAGCCCCATTGTCCTGAGTCCTATTCCAACAGTCTACATCACTTTGCCTCTCCTTCATTAACATTGCTGTCTATATACATAGGATGGGATCTGATGTTACTCAGCCATTTCCTCTCATATCTAAATTATTTTTCTAGATTAAAAATGATTTTACCCCCCTCTGGAAACAAAATGTACGTCCACACCCATCATAATTGCAAGTGAATGCCTATACTAGAATTTATGCTAAATGAAAGTTTTCCTGTTACTTCATATGTTTCTTTAAGCTTTCTAAACAGGTTCTACCAGTTTTTAAGCTGTGAGATTGATGCCTAATTTGATGAAGTTTCGTCTAGCGTTTAACTACTTTATATAGAAATATTAAAACATACTTCTTGAATTCAAATGTCCACATTACATATTCCACATAATTCTTTACGTGTGATAATGCAGTAGGCTGTTTATTTTGATTTGTAAAGCCAGTTCAGATTTAATTTATGTAACCTATTAGGGAAAAGCAAGGAGTGATTTAAAGGAATGGAATTGAGATCGTCAAACTGTATGAAATTACTTCATAGAGAACACCACTTCAGAGTTGGTGGCACATCAAGAGTTGCACACCAGTCTTATCTAAAAGTGAAGTGGAATTAGGCTGACTGGCTTCAGGATTTTCTCTTATCTGTCGATGTGGCCAGACTTGTTGGCAGTGATTCATTCATGCCACTTTCACAAGATGCTTACTGATAATTGTACTACAACTTCCTTATGTATTTCCAAGTCTAGAAGATGAGTCTCATCATCATCATCAAAGGATCGAAATACTCAGAAACTAATGAACATGCATCATATATCCGAAAAGTGATATGAACAGATTATATTTACCACGAAAAATTGGAGGCCATGGATTACTACAAATACAGCAGGTAGTAGAGGAGGAAAAAAGAAGCCTAAATTATTATATCAGTACAGGTAGAGAAAAATTACTTAAGGCGATGAAAATGGAGAATATTTTTGAAAACAACAGAAACAAAGGATTAATATAAGAAACAACAATTTGAAAATAAATTAAACAGCTGGAAAAATAAACCACTGCATGGAAAACACTTGAGAAATATTGATGGAAAGCATGATAATAATTCAACATGGGCATGGCTAAAATTGGAGACCATTAAGAAAGAAACCAAAAGCTTTATTTTTGCTGCACAAGAACAAGTGCTCCAAACCAATGTGATGAAAGCTAAGATCCAAGGAATTAGTGCTAACAGCAAATGTCGGCTCTGCCAAGAAAAAGATGAAACCGTATCCCACCTCATCTGTGAATGTCCAAAGACTGCACAAACAGATTACAAAATTAAACATGATAGAGTGGCAAAATTAGTGCACTGGTCATTATGGAAAAAATATAACTTGCCAGCCTCCAAAAACCCATGGGAACATCAGGCAGAGAAGGTGACAGAAAATGAGGAAGTCAGGATCTTGTGGGATCCAAACTGATAAGACACCTTGAACATAACACACCAGACATAGTAGTAATAGAAGGAAGAAATGTCTGGATCATTGACATTGCAATTCCAGGGATGCCAGAGTTGAAAACAAAGAATTGGAAAAAAAAAATAACAAAATACAGAGACTTGGTGATTGAAACATCTCACTTGTGGATGAAACACTTCAGTGGTCCCCGTAGTCATTGGGACTTTGGGAACATTATCAAGAAATTTGACACAGTATTGTAAGCAGTTGCGGATCTCAGAAATAACACCATCAGAGCTACAAAAACCGGCAGTATTAGGAACAGCATAATACTGCACCGATATTTAACAGATACTTAGGTTTTTGGTTAAAACTTGTATCTGTTATATAATGCTAGTCATTGTTTTTATAATTTTGATTTGACTGTGCCTGGTATTTTTGAATATTTTTGAATAATTATAATAATACTAGAACTTCCGATCTGGAAGGGACCCACTGGACTAATAAGTTCAGCCTCTGCACAGAGGGGAATGAAACTCCCAATCTCTGGCTCCACAGCCAGATATCTCAACCACTGAGCTAACCAGCACTTAGTTGTTGTTTGTTTGTTTGTTGTATTTAGATGCTGCCTTTTTCCCGGAACTAGGACTCAAGGCAGTTTACAGATTGTTCAAAAAAGTAGAAAATTAAAATACAACATAATTCAAATGTTAAAATAAGTTTATTAAAATATTAAAATTTTGAGATATTTGATTTAAAGCACCAAGAATAATTTAACTTTAAAAAGAACCATAGCCTTGGGTAAAATTTTATACTTTAAGGCAGGGGTCCCCAACCTTTTTCACCCTGTGGACCGACTGGGGAAGGCGGGGCACCCCCCGCGCTCATGCGCGAAGAAGCACGCGTGCGCAAAACAGCGGTGCGGTGCTTGTGCAGGGGCGCGCTCGCTCGTGCGCATGCGCAAACGGGGGCATGGCACTCGCACAGGCGCGCATACACAAATCAGCTGTGCCGGGGTGAGTGCGTGCGGGGGGGGGGTGGAAGGTCTGTCTCCGCGGCCCAGTCCGGCTCAGGCCACGGACCGGCACTGGGCCGCGGACCGGGGGTTGGGGACCTCTGCTTTAAGGCACTTAATTTCCAAAGGCCTGCCTGAATAAAAAGGTCTTTTCAGGCTGCTGGAAGAATAGTGGGGAGGAGGAAGACCTGATCTCTCTTGACAAACTTTTCTAGAGCCTGGGTACGGCCATGGAGAAGGTCCCCAGCAAACGGCCTCTGAATGTGTTGGGACCATGAGCAGGGCCTCTCCTTTCTCTTGGTACTATAGGGTGACATGTCAAGAAGGACAAACTGATTAAGCATGTGTAGATCACTCTTACAAGATTAGTGCCATTGGGTTTGTTTTTCAGTTTTCGGGGGTAAGCAGCAGGCAGATAGAGTTAAATGTGATTTAGGCAACAACTGTAAGGATCATAGCCAGTCTCTGTCTTTTTGCTGTGCATTTGAATTAGCCATGTCCTCTTATTCCCAGGTTTAACATTATACATAATCATCACCAACTTGTGCAGTTCATAGTACTTGGACAAAGAGAATTTGTAGACGCACCTTATGTTCTGATGAATTCAGTGGCACTGTCCAGACCAAAATACTCTGAATCTTTACATTGGTGATAAAAGGCAAACAACAAAGAAACTAGTGTTTAGTTGTAATATGATTGTTCAGCTATTTCCTGGATTAATTAAATATTTAATGGTCTGAATCCTGTATAGGTTTTATGCCATTTTAAGTGTAATTGCTTAAATCAGAGCAGCAAACTGTCAATATGTAATGAGCTGCCACTTGCATTTCTGGCTACTTGTCAAGTTCCATGATTGGCAGTTCACCATTATGATTTATGCAATGACAGGGCAGCATGAATGTTCAGTAGGGTACTGGCCAATATTTCTTTCATTTCGTCAAGATGGGAAAATAATTAAGAGGAGTGTTTTTTTAATTCAGTGAACCAGTGCAGGAAAACATTTAGATTTTTAAATTTGCCTTGTTTCATTATTCCCCCTAACTCTTGCAAGTTTTTATTTAACCAGAAGAAATCTTTCTATAAAGAGTTTTTCATTGTTTATTTTGTATTAGATTTAATTTTCAGTGCTTTAAAAATTCAAGCAATGCATTTCTATTTTATCTGTTAACGTTAGAGTGATCATTTTATTATTTTTGTTTCCAGTGGATAATGCAGTCAAGACAGAAACTGACAATTCAGTAGATAATAAATCTGAACCGGAAGGTGATTCTGATAAAATGGATGGCATTTGTCCAGAAGTCATCAAAGTCTATATTTTTAAAGCTGGTCCTGGAGAAGATGATATAGGTAAGGCAGTCTGAAAATAAAAACACACAACGAAAACACATCAATATATATATTTATTACCTTTAGATCCTAAGACTAAACCTGCCCTGAGAGCTGTGAGATACTCACCTCACTCCCCTTTCTCAAAGTAGAGAAAGCATGGAGAGCATTGTATCTGTGATAGCATAACTTGCTAGTAGTCAGTTTTAGGTTGTTGTTGTTTAGTTGTTAAGCTGTGTCCGACTCTTCGTGACCCCATGGACCAGAGTACGCCAGGCCCTCCTGTCTTCCACTGCCTCCTGGAGTTGGGTCAAATTCATATTGGTAGCTTCAGTGACACTGTCCAATCATCTCGTCCTCTGTCGTCCCCTTCTCCTCTTGCCTTCACTCTTTCCCAACATCAGGGTCTTTTCCAGGGAGTCTTCTCTTCTCATGAGATGGCCAAAGTATTGGAGCCTCAGCTTCAGGACCTGTCCTTCCAGTGAGCACTCAGGGTTGATTTCTTTCAAAATGGATAGGTTTGTTCTCTTTGCAGTCCAGCGGACTCTCAAGAGTCTCCTCCAGCACCACAATTCAAAAGCATCCATTCTTCGGCGGTCAGCCTTCTTTATGGTCCAGCTCTCACTTCCATACATCGCTACTGGAAAAACCATAGCTTTGACTATGCGGACCTTTGTCGGCAAGGTGATGTCTCTGCTTTTTAAGATGCTGTCTAGGTTTGTCATCGCTTTCCTCCCAAGAAGCAGGTGTCTTTTAATTTCGTGGCTGCTGTCCCCATCTGCAGTGATCATGGAGCCCAAGAAAGTAAAATCTGTCACTGCCTCCATATCTTCCCCTTCTATTTGCCAGGAGGTGATGGGACCAGTGGCCATGATCTTAGTTTTTTTGATGTTGAGCTTCAGACAATTTTTTGCACTCTCCTCTTTCACCCTCATTACGAGGTTCTTTAATTCCTCCTCACTTTCTGCCATCAGCGTGGTATCATCTGCATATCTGAGGTTGTTGATATTTCTTCTGGCAATCTTAATTCCGTCTTGGGATTCATCCAGTCCAGCCTTTCGCATGATGTATTCTGCATATAAGTTAAATAAGCAGGGAGACAAAAATAAGCCTTGTCGTACTCCTTTCCCAATTTTGAACCAATCAGTTGTTCCATATCCAGTTCTAATTGTTGCTTCCTGTCCTACATAGAGATTTCTCAGGAGATAGATAAGGTGGTCAGGCACTCCCATTTCTTTAAGAACTTGCCATAGTTTGTTGTGCTCCACACAGTCAAAGGCTTTTGCGTAGTCAATGAAGCAGAAGTAGATGTTTTTCTGGAACTCTCTGGCTTTCTCCATAATCCAGCGCATGTTAGCAATTTGGTCTCTAGTTCCTCTGCCCCTTCGAAATCCAGCTTGTACTTCTGGGAGTTCTCGGTCCACATACTGCTGAAGCCTACCTTGTAAGATTTTGAGCATAACCTTGCTAGCGTGTGACAGGTAGTGACAGCTAAAGTGCTGCCCCATAATCTCAGTCTTCATAGAGTGGAGGAAAGCTCTCTGCTATCTGAAGCCATAGTTCTGTATATATCTACTGAATTTGATGGAGTTTTAGAATTCATTTACATAGGATTGTGCCGTGCATCATTCATGTTGCTGTTATGTGCTGTCAAATTGCTTCTCACTAATGGCAACCCTAACACAGTTTCTGAGGCACGTGAGATCTTCAAGGAATGGTTCAGTATTGTACCTGTAGTGAGATTCTGTGCCAAGTAGGTATTTGAATCATGGTCGGCTGAGCCCTGGTCCGACACTCGTTCAACTTGCTGAACTGGCTCTTGTAATTTGTAGCACTGCTGTTTCGATCCTTTCCAACCAGTTCTTTATTTCTAAAGACTTGTGATAATTATTTCTCTCTTTGTTAAATTTTAAACCATAATATGATAGAAATTTCTTCTTTGTCTTCTTTTTTTCAAATTAGGAGGCACAGTAGACATTGTGGAAAGTGAATCTGAAAATGACCATGGAGACACATTAATTAATCAAAATAGTAGCATTCGCATTCCACGAGAAAAAATGGTTTATATGGCAGTAAATGATTCTCAGCATGAAGATGAAGATTTAAGTAAGTATGTGGCCTTTATTTAGGGATAGTGGGTTGTTTAAATTATATGAAAATTGTATTACCGTATTTTTCGCTCCATAAGACGCACTTTCCCCCCCAAAAAAAGTGGGGGGAAAGTGTGTGCGTCTTATGGAGCGAATACTGTAAAAAAAAAAGTTTAAAGTGACAGAAGAAGAAGGAGAGATGGAGCGGCACGAGACAGAGGAATGGATAGAGGAAGGGGAAGTAGGAGAAGAGAGGGAGGAGCCACGAGAGGGGGAGAAGAGGGGGATAAATGTTTTTCTCACGAGAGAGGAGGGAGGACAGTTGAAAGAAACGGAAAGAGTGGTGTTAAGGAAAGATGTATGGGAGGAAAGTGATCCAGGGGAAGAAAAGGTGTTTAGAGTGCCGGAAAAGGAGGGGAAATCACGCCGCCGCCTGACTTTCCCCGCCCCTCCACGCGCACACCCCTTCACCCCCCGATGGCGCCTCGAATGCAAGGTGCGTCTTATGGTCAGGTACGTCTTATGGAGTGAAAAATACGGTACATATTATTGCTTATTTCTCTTAGATGTTGCAGAAATTGCTGATGAGGTCTATATGGAAGTGATAGTAGGAGAGGAAGATGCAGCAGCAGCAGCAGCTCATGAGCAACAAATTGATGACAACGAAATCAAAAGTTTTATGCCGATAGCCTGGGCTGCAGCTTACGGTAGGTTGTATATCAGTATCTGTTGTAAGACTGGAGTTGATAGGAAGACATTTTTACACATCAATCAGAAGGCAAGATACTTTGCTAGTAGTATAATTTCTGAAGCAGAAAAACATTGACATCCAGTTTGTTTGCTGTGGAGTGGGGAGACTATTTTATAGGATTTCACTGTAACACAGAAGAAGAACATGGTTCCATTTGAACATTGCGTATTAGAACATGTCCTAACTGGAGAGAAACCTAGATTTTCTAGAAACATGTTCAGTGTTCATTGCCAGAATTTATGTATAGCCACACATATATGCCAATTGTGAGCTTTTCAGATGAAATTATAGTAGCTGTTTTATTTGTATTGTTTGAAGTTGAACAGAAAAAAAGTGAAAATTATTCTGGTCATTAGCCTATGTTGTAGACATGCTAACTAGCAGTATTAAAGACAGAAGATGGAAATTGTGCCTCCATGTTAATTTCTTCCCTGTTAGGCTTTTCTTCTAAAAAACCAGGTTTGTTTGTTTGTTTGTTTAGTCGTTTAGTCGTGTCCGACTCTTCGTGACCCCATGGACCAGAGCACGCCAGGCCCTCCTGTCTTCCACTGCCTCCCGGAGTTTGGTCAAATTCATGTTGGTACATACTGTATTTTTCCGTTTATAACACACCCCCATTTATAAGACGCCCCCCCAATTTTCTAACCCCCAAATTAAGAAAACTTAGCTTTGAGGATTCAGCCTCTGAGCTCAGAACGTGAGACATTTTGTCTCTGTTGAATCTTGAGCCTACAGGCTCCACCTCCAAGGAGGTGTGTTCCAATTGGTTTGTTCAGGGTCAGCTGACGTCAGTTCCATAAGGCTCCTGATTGGAAGACGCTAAGTCTCCTGACTGTAGGAAACTGAGCCTTGTGGCTGAAGGGAGTCTGTTTACAGAGGCAAGGTATGTGCCGTTTTGTTCTCAGCTATCTCAGCTTACTTCCGTGTAAAAGACGCCCCTCAATTTTTAGGGTATGTGATGTTCACCTCGAGGCACCTACGTTTTGTGCCCTCACAAAGGCTCCAGTCGTGTTTTCCTCTCACTGCCACCAGTGGATTGCCTCAATCCACAAAATAAATGACGTTTGATCAGACACTTGTATTGTGAATGCAAACAAAACTTATTTATTAAAGTGAAGCCGATTTAATAATCACAGAAGCAGATGTACATACTATTCTCTTGCCATATAATTTCCACCTTCTCTATCTATTTATCTTAACCAGTCTCTAACTCTATCTCTATCTCTTCTGACTCTCTCTCTCTGACTCTGACTGACTCTTGACTGACTCTAACTCTGACTAACTGACTTTGACTGACTGACTCCTCCTCTCAGGCTCCACCTTTTAACCTCTCTCTCGGCTCCGCCTCTCAACCACATTAGTATAGAACATGAATAATACATGACTTATACCTAACAAAAGGGTGAACGCTACAGGATACTTTTAGGAAAAAGTAGCGTCTTATAGACGGAAAAATACAGTAATGCTACCTTAAAGAGAAATGGTAGAACTTTTGCAGAATATGGAGAAATAAATGTTGGAACTTAGACTGTGTTGAACTTTCTTTAACATTTTCAGCCAGAACACTGAATAGTAGTAGTAGTAGTAATAATAATTTTTATTATTATCATTATCATTATAATGATAATATAATGCTCCCCACTTCTGTTCTGCATGAAAGAAGTCTCTCACTCTGATTTTGCACATATAAGCAGCCACTTGGTGGTCACCTGAAATCCAAATTGCATGGAAGCTATTTCGTGGTGTCAAGTTATTTATGTATTCTGCTTTCCACACGAATCTGCCTGTTCACCAGGATACTATGAATCGTTGGTTTGGGAAGCAGTGATGAAGTCCATGGTATAAATCACGGATATGTTCGGCAAGCAGCTATATATGAATAGCACAGTATGTGTAGTAGCGTTTAAAATCTTGAACTATTTTCTGAATTTGTGCTTATGTGTCCATGTTAGCTATGAAAAGGGATAGATTAGGTATATACTAACTTTCACACTTGATTTTTTCAAATGTAGTGTAGTTATCACTTTTAGAAAGCTAAACTTCTATTACTTTTTTATGTTGCTATTTCAACATATGAATTGCCCCATAGTGCTGGAGCATTCTCTGGACAGTTTACAACATAATTAGGCAAACAACAACTTGTTTGCATAGTGATAAAGAACTTTTACAACTCTTAGGCTGTTGAGTACTGATGCTATGCAGCTTGTAATCCTGATTAGGTAACAACACTGATGCAGCTGAAAACAGAAATGGAACTGCAAGTGCCCTCTTGCACATAGATGAGTCTGCTGGGCTTGGGAGACTAGCAAAACAGAAACCCAAAAAGAGGAGGAGGCTGGAATCCAGACAATACCAGACAGGTAAATATTCAACTGACATAGTGACAGCTATAATTGCTTTTCAGGAGAAAGAATGTAGATGCATTTAAAAAGTATGGTCATGTTGATTCAATCCTCTTATGGTTTTACTGTTTTTACTTAAGTTGTATTATCAAATTATAAATACTGTTTTATGTTTTTTTAAAATATTTTAAATGTTGTTTATTTTGAATAATAGAGATTCTCCTTAGTTTAAACCAGAGGAGTTAACAATGGACTTAAAAGCCTGGGTTTTGGCATGAAAATATGCATATAAGCACATGCTTAGGTGTGAGGGTGTATTTCTATCATACAGACTAAGAGTGAACTTATTCTCCTTATATAATCAGAATGGCACCATCTGTAATATCAGCAATTTTGATTGATCCTGGACAATGCAGAAATATATATACATTTTTAACAAATATGCTAGGAGAAGCAAAATGATTGAAGAGGACAGCTTGTTCAGTGGTTTGGGGATACTTGTTTGACAGTTGGAGGAAGAGGGACATTGAAGAGGGGAAGGAAGAATGGATTGGAGTTGCCTGTAACACCGTGTGGCTAACTAGAACCCAGAGTATCTCACAACTCAACATTTTGTTATCGGGTTTCCATGTACTTAAATAGAATAATAGAGGGAGGTTGCATGTGCCAGTATGCTCTCTATAAATGGGAATGAGTTATTGTGAGTGGGTTCAAGCTTGGGTTCCTTCCATCCTCCCCTTCTTTCCCCAAAAAGTGGCAACGGCTCATCAAGGTGCATAAACTTTTTATTGACTGTTAGCGGAGAACCATGAAAAACCACTTCAGTAGGACCAATGGGTCCATTTAACATGTTTCTTTCTGTCCAACTGTCCTTGAACTCGGGCATAAAGAATGACTTCACCATCAGGGGTTCACCCCAAAGCGTTTGTGATCCATTGGTTTCCGGGTTGGGTTCTTTAGGTTGGGGCAAATGGTTCCACAACAAGGGTGTCGAGCCCGTTCTCCTTCTGCAGGCGTCTTGGGTTGGGAGCTCGGCACCGGTTTGCCTCCCGTCTTCCCCTCTGGCACCGCTGTTCGAAGGGCCTCCCCCACAACCTAAGGACATAAGGGTTATGTCATCTTTTTGCCAGTTCCTTAATTGTTCTTTCGAGATTTCCTTTCCCCTTCGGCCTCCATTTCCTCGGGCTCTTTGTGTATTTCTTTCTTGTTGTAAGTCAGGTCATTTAAACACCACCACCCCCGTCGCAGCCCAATAACATGTCTCTCCATAGGCCTGGAGCTATCCACACTTTCATACATCTTTTCTCAACTTTCGACATTGGCCCAGGCTAAGTGGTTAGGTCTTAGGTCTCCATGGACTCACCTAACCAGGACCTGGTCTTCGAGCACCTCTCCCTGCAACTCTCACACTAGAATTTATCTGCAGCCTTTATCTACAAGGGCCCATTTGGCTTCACCATTGACCTTAACCTCTTCCTCCCAGCCTGACTAGACATTCCCGCAGACCTATGGGTAGGCTGCATAGTTATGACCCATGAGACATCCATTCCTGGGCATTCATGTCAGTGATGTCCCTCTAGGCCGCATCTGAAACACATGTGCCTCTTGTCTTTTCGTGTAGTTCATCCTACTGGTGGATCCAGGATGCGTCGGTCGATGGTCATCAGTGGATGGGGCCCCCTCATGTTGCCTGGTCCCATCGCCTTCTCGCCCTTGTTCTTTGTCCAGGCATCGGGACTGGGCCACGTCGAGCTGCGTTCATCACCATCTTGTCTCAGGGTCTGGTCCTCTCTGTGTTATGTTTGTGTCCTATGCAAGAACCCTCCTCCGCACTCCCATAATCCTCAATCAGACATATAACTCCTTCTAAGGACATAAGTCTATGTTTATTCACCCAGCTCTTAGGTGCCAGATTCAAGGTCATCACTAATTGTTCCATAACCACCAAATCTACCAATTGGTCCTTGGTTCTTTCCTCCAGCTTAAGCCACCGCAGGGCGTTGGCTTGCATTCTCTGTGCCAGCGGTCTCGGAGTTTGCCCTTGCTTCAACCTTAGTTCTCTAAATCGCTTCCGATAGGCTTCCTCTGTTAAATTGAGTGTGTGTAGGATCACATTCTTGACAGCATCATATCGAGTAGCCTCTTCTGGGCCTAAGGTATCAACTATTTCCTGCAGGAATCCTGTGAGACATGGTGTTAGGATGAGTGCCCAGTGTTCTTTTAGCCAGCCCGCCACTATTGCCACTCACTCAAACGTATGTAAATATGCTTCAGTGTCATCATCGGGTCCCGTCTTCTGTACTCGTATTGGCGCGGATCCTCCTATCCACACCTTGAGGTTGGATTTCGTGAGGTCTGTGTTTTTTTTCTCCCTCCACACTCCTTGTCTGGTGTGTTATTCGACTCATTAGTACTTGATGTTGTTCAGTTATCATTTCCATCAGTTTTTCCTGTCTCTAACATCTGTTGTAACCACTGTTTCGGGGTTTCATCTGTCTCTCTGTTTGCCCCACATTGGGCACCATTGTGAGTGGGTTCAAGCTTGGGTTCCTTCCATCCTCCCCTTTCCCCAAAAAGTGGCAATGGCTCATCAAGGTGCATAAACTTTTTATTTACTGTTAATGGAGAACCATGAACAATCACTTTGGTAGGACCAATGGGTCCATTTAACATGTTTCTTTCTGTCCAATTGTCGTTGAACTCAGGCGTAAAGAATGACTTCACTATCAGGAGTTCACTCCAAAGCGTTCGCAATCCGTCGGTTTCTGGGTCGGGTTCCTTAGGTTGGGGCAAATGGTTCCACAACAAGGGTGTCGAGCCCATTCTCTTTCTGCAGGTGTCTTGGGTTGGGAGCTCGGCACCAGTTTGCCTTCCTTCTTCCAACGATTGTCCCCTTTCGGGTACACATACACTGTCCATTCTACCGGCTCTATTTCTCCCAGTTGCATGGCTATTCCCTCTCTTCTCTTCTTCTGAGTATCCTCTTTCCCCCTCTCTCAGCCTCGGTTGGAGTCAAAGTATAATAGTGTTGCCTTCTCTTTATCTCCTCAAGGGGTAATTTCATTCAGACTCTCTCTGGTCCATGGATCCTCCATTTCTAACCAACCCCATCCTAAGGGTATATCCTCTTCCTTTTCCTCACTCTTCTTTTTTCTTTCCTCTTCCTGTTCTACCCCCGTTTCCCAGTCTACCTCCCCTTTTATCTCTTCCTCCACCTCCGTCACCAGATACCCCTCTTCTATTGGTGTTTCTTCCCTAACTGTTGTTATCCCGCCTTTTTTCTCCTCTCCTTTCCCGCTCTTTTTCTCTTGTATCCCCAATTGAGCCACCGCCAGTAACAGAGTATAAACGGCTTTGTAACCCTCTGTGGTGGGATTTTGAGGGGACAGCTCACTCTTCTTCTTTCTGGTGGAGGCTTGCTCCTTCTCACAGTTATTACACTTTGAATACAGAGTTGAGTTTTCGGAAATAAACTTTTTGTTAAATTTGTGAAATCTTTTTTAAGGGGAAGAATAGGTCCAAAAGGCTTTAATATTTAGAAATATATAGAGTGAACAGAGTACTATGAAATATACAAACAAATAAATTACCTACAATCTTCAGAATATGATTTAACTATTTTGATAAGGGCTTAACACAAGTGGCCTTGTCAGCAGAAATGCACAAGTCATGTCTTAGCACACTGATGGCGAACCTATGGCACGCGTGCCACAGCTGGCACGTGGAGACCTCTCCCTGGGCACACGAGCGGAGCACTACCCACCCCCGCAGCCGAACCTCAAACTGCACGATTGTAAGCCACCTATCCCTGCTACCTTCCTTGGTTGCGGCACTTGTAAATCAGTTCTTTTAGAGATCGGAGATAAGGCTGCTTTATTGTTTTCTGCTGTAGAACAGGCCGGGGCAGTCAGTCCGGCTTGTGAATTACTACTTCCGCCAGAGGTGACTGCAAGCAGGAGGGAAAGCTCCAATTAAGGCGGGAAGGAAGGTGCGAGAGAGGGACGGGTGGATTCATCAAGCTTGTTTAAATGTACGATTGTAGAAAATTTAGGGAGGGAGGGTGTGTGTATGTGTGTGTGTATGAGAGAGAGAGAGACTGACTCAAAACTGAAAAAAGGAACTGATGCAAGCAGGACGGAAGGCTCCAATTAAGGCGGGAAGGAAGGTGCGAGAGAGGGACAGGTGGATTCATCAGCTTGTTTAAATGTAATGAGAGGAAACAGGGACATACTGAACTGATGCAAATGATTGCTGAAAATTTAGGGAAGGAGGGAGGGAGGTTGTGTGTGTGAGAAACTGACTCTTGCGTAAAACCATGAAAAAAGGAACCTTCCAAAGTGTTTGTGTGTGTGTATGTGTGTGAGAGAGAAAGAGAGACATAGAGAGACTTGACTCATAAAACCAGAATTAAAACGGCATCAAAAGCTAATCACAATTGGTGGATTGCATTGCATTCAAAAGTACCCAGTAAAGGATTTCGGTAGATTGTATTATGGTACACACTTGATTTTTTTCTGGCCAGCCTTACAAATTGCTTTCTGTTTGACAGAGTGGGAGGTGGAAGTAATTTTAAGGCATTTTCCACATAGTTCTATTTTTAATCCAAAATATGGCCCTGCAATGTCTTTTTCTGGTAAGTAGGGAAATTAACAAAAGAAGCACAAACATGTTTGTCTTAAAACAGCCTTTGATGAAAAGATTTTTCTGCCCTCTGCACCATTTGAAATATTTAAATATCTAATATTTTATTATGTGAGTATTTAATTGTCGTTATATTTTATGATGTTTTATATGTTGAATTTATTTTATACTTGTAATTATGTTTTTTGTTTGATTGTGTTGTGAACCACCCAAAATAGCCTGGCTAGATGGGTAGCAGAAGGAAGGAAGGAATTCTATCTTTAATTGAATTCAGTTATGCCATTTATCGGGTTCCTTAGGTGATCTTCGTTAAGATACTGGTTAGATCCCAATCATCTGAGGCTTCAGCAAAGTCCCCAGACTCTGTTTTTGATTCCCAGGGTCCCCAAACTGGGAACATTGAGAAACGCTGCCATGATAGATGTGACCAGTCACAGGATACTCTGCAAAACAAACTGGTGAAGTGAAAACAAAAGTAGCTTTTCTAAGAAAAGCATACAACAGAGATGGGGGTTGAGCTTTAAAAAACACTATTCTTCAGGGAGGCTTTTCAATCCAACCCTGTCTGAGCGCCTCCCATCTGGTCCTCTTTATTGTGAAAATTTGTTGGTGCCATTGGCTTTTATGGTTTTGATTTGTCATTGCTGTTTCTGTTACATTTTAGTGTCCATAGTTTGTTTGTCCTGGTTTGTAATTGTTTGTAAGCCACCCAGAATAGTGCCTTGGGACTAATGGGGTGGTATATAAATTAAATATAAATAAATAAATATAAATAAAACCATGAAAAAAGGAACCTTCCAAAGTTCATCTCCACTGCATTTAGCTCTGCAATTTTTGCTGAGAACAGCAAGTACAGTATTTCAAGATTCTGTTTAGACTCTAAATTGAACTGGGCAGAACTGGAATATTTAGCAGAGTCTCACTAACAGCAAACACGTAGTAAAAGACAACCAACACACCTGGGACTAGATTTCTGAAGTGTGTAGCAATCACGTTTCTCTGTTTCTCATCCCCAAAGCAGGCAAAAGTATCATAGTTTATTCCCCAAATCTGAATCCCAGTCTCTCTGCTCCTGGTCTTGCTTTGACTGCTACACCAAACAGAAGGTCTTACAAACAAAAGACTCTGGGTTTCTTTTTTGAGTCAATCAATCTCATGTGCAGTCTTCCTCTTTTCCTACTGCATTGCACTTTTTCCTGCATTGCTGCCTTTTCCAGTGAGCTTGTCTTCTCATGATGCCACTGTAGTACAATACCCTTTGCTTGGTTATTTTAGCTTCTAGTGAGAGTCCACACTTAATTTGCTTTACTTATCTTTCTGACAAGTCATGATATCTGTAAATCTCTTCCAACACTACATTTCAAATAAGTGAAATGTGTGTATACACTTTATGTAGTGTATAAAATGTAGGTATACACTTTAAAAATTTGCACTCCTATATATAGCTGCTTTTCTGAGGGTAGCTTACTTTGGAGGAAACAAGTTCAGGATTTCAATGTACTTAATAAGCTTTATAAATAGGGTGCATTTAATTCAGTGTAGCATTTTGCACTTGACTTTTTTCTAAAAGAGCTGTCAGTTGGAGGAATCAATAAAGAACCAGACAGACAAAATGTGTAAATGACATGAGTTTTTTTTTCTAAACTAAAACCTCAGTATTCAGGTTTAATTGCAGTGTTGGCACTTCAAAATAAATAATTTGGTTTTGTGTTGCCGTTTGGGCACTCAGGCTCGAAAAGGTTTGCCATCACTGTCTTAGCACATGCATTTCCAAAAACAAGAAGCAGCAGCTATGTTGGCATAGACCACATGGACATACTAAAGGAAGGCACACACAGAGATTTGGGTGGGTGGGGTCTTGGTTTTAGGAGCAGTGGACAGGGATGCTTGCAATTCTGGTGAATACTGATTGTTGTCATTGTACTGATATTCACACACATATTCGCCTGTGTAATTACTCCCCATCCATACCCATTAGCTGAAGGCTTGTTCATAGCAAAAGCCAAGTTATAACTTTCTGCCCATTCCTCCCTGATAAATAAAATGTTCACGCTGTGATTTTGAAGGGAGTGGGGTTGAGTGCACCAAGCCAGCATGAGTGCCCCTGAGAATCGTGGTAGAGATGCTTTGTTTATCAGGGAGGTATGGACAGAATGTTATGACTTGGTTTATGGTACAAAAAAGGATTTGTGCCATTATCTAGAAAATAAGATCCTTCATTTAGAAAAAAATCATATGCCCGTAGCCAGTGTTACCCTCTCAGGAAACAAAAGCAGCTAATTTGCATGTGTATACTATCAAATGCTATTAAAAAATTGCCCTCCCCAAAGTTTATTAATTTTAGGTAATCAATAAGATTAATTTATTTCGATTGCCATATTTGGAGGGGGGGTTGTTTTTCATTGTGCATGTGTGTGCCTCTCTGTGTGTATGGGTATGTGTGTTGGCAGACTTTTAGAGATTTTAGCAAAGATTAGATTGATAGAGATTGAGTTACAAGAGATGAGTGAATTTAGGAATACAGAGGATCTATAAGAATGAGATCTTGAAGACTTGAAAATGGCTAGAACGGTGCTGATCGCAAAAACTTCAGAACAATATTGAGTTGAAACAATTTCTTGAAATAGTCTAGAAAGTCAGTTTTGTAGCATAGCAGAGTGCAAGGAAAGATGCACAGAAGCAACTGCAATCCAATATATGTTTGAAGAAACATACAGTCAATCCAATCTGTGCTTTTATTCTGTGATGATAACAGACAAGGCAATCATTGGCATGCCAGTGGATTTAGTGATTTATAAGCCTTACATTATTTAATGGACAGATTCAAGTTATATTTAAAAAGAGGCTGAAAAAAGAAAATTATTGAAAAGACATTGTTCTCCTGCTGTATCACAACATTCTGATGCATGCAGCAGAAGAGATTATACAGTATGTGTCTGTTCTGCTCCTATGGCCAGCACGGACTTGTTATAGGTGTGGTTGGTACTGGAGCCATGAGCACTGCCTTCTTGGCAGCTTCAGCAGCTATGCACTGCACCTGGTGTATGGTTGGGTGGGGAAAATGGGAGAGTTAATATTCTGGTTCTGCTCCATGCTACCATAGTCTCTGTGACTGAAACATCACATAAAATTCTGCATTTTATCTATGCACTAGGGTTGGAATGTTTGGATTTTCTGGACTACAAATACCATAATTCTCCACTCTGGGAGCTCTACCAACCTTGTAGGCACCTTGCAAATGCCTCAATATGATGACCTTGGAGAAAGGCATAAATTAGAAGGCTTTGGGGTTAGCCAGGCCAAGCTCTGCACAAGCTTCCGGTTTCTGCTCAAGGGTGCTTTCTTTCTGAGCAGAATGCTTGGGTGGAGCTTGGCCTCGCAAAGGCTCAAAGTTGTCTAATTTAGGCTTGCTTCTCATATTTGTTTTGCAGCACAGTACATACTGATACAAGTTCTCTATTTAAAACCATGGTATTTAATCTTTGTTTCAATATATTTCCAGTAATTTGCTGGCTTATTTGAATGTTGTACAAAGCAAAATGGAGCATAAACGGATTTGTTCTTATTCTGTTGGGTATTTTGCATAGACGATTTGTGTTATTTAGCAAGATAACTTCAAGAAAATGTAGGTACTGTGGTTTTGGATATGTCAAGATTTTCCTTTCTGCAAGTGTAATTTGTCTAATTAACAGAAATTTAAACACTTGGCATTGCTGCCAGTTACTAAAGTGCTGCAAGCCTTTCTATAACAATGGATTACTTTAACAGAAAATATAATTTTGTTTTTGAAGCCTGAAATTTCCGTGGATCTCTGTCCACTGTTGTTAGTTGCTATCTACTAGCAGATTGCCTTTGAGTATAAACGGTGCCATTTTCACAATTTGGTTTTTGCTTTTATTTTGCAGCAATCATAATTGGGCCTGATGGCCATCCCTTGACAGTCTACCCTTGTATGATTTGTGGGAAAAAGTTTAAATCCAGGGGCTTCTTGAAAAGGCACATGAAGAACCACCCAGAACACCTTCTCGCTAAGAAGAAATATCGGTGCACTGATTGTGATTACACTACAAATAAAAAGTTAAGTTTGCATAACCACCTAGAGAGTCACAAGCTTATTACTAAGACTGAGAAGCTAATAGAATGTGACGAGTGTGGGAAAAGTTTCTCTCATGCAGGAGCTTTGTTTACGCATAAGATGGTGCACAGGGACAAGGCAGCAAGCAAAATGCACAAGTGCAAGTTCTGCGAGTATGAAACAGCAGAGCAGGGATTGCTAAATCGTCACCTTCTGGCCGTGCACAGCAAGAACTTTCCTCATATTTGTGTGGAATGTGGCAAAGGATTTCGGCATCCATCAGAGCTCAAGAAGCATATGCGAATCCACACTGGTGAAAAGCCGTATCAGTGCCAATATTGTGAGTACAGGTCTGCCGACTCCTCCAACTTGAAAACTCATGTAAAGACTAGACACAGTAAGGAAATGCCCTTCAAGTGTGACATTTGTTTTCAAATATTTTCTGATACCAAAGAGCTGCAACAGCACATTCTTATGCACCAAGAAAGCAAAACACATCAGTGTCTGCACTGTGACCACAAAAGCTCAAACTCAAGCGATTTAAAGAGACACATCATTTCTGTTCACACAAAGGACTACCCCCATAAGTGCGATATGTGTGATAAAGGTTTTCACAGGCCATCAGAACTGAAAAAACATGTTGCAGTGCACAAAGGCAAAAAATTACACCAGTGCAGACATTGTGACTTTAAGATTGCAGATCCATTTGTTCTAAGTCGCCATATTCTCTCAGTTCACACAAAGGATCTTCCTTTCAGATGCAAGCGATGTAAGAAAGGGTTCAAACTGCAAATAGAACTCAAAAAACACATGAAAACACACAGTGGTAGAAAGGTTTATCAGTGTGAGTACTGTGAGTATAGCACTACAGATGCCTCAGGTTTCAAGCGGCATGTTATTTCCATTCATACAAAAGACTACCCCCACCGTTGTGAGTTCTGCAAGAAAGGCTTCCGGAGACCTTCAGAGAAGAACCAACACATTATGCGGCATCATAAAGACATTGGTCTGCCATGAGGACTTCCCTAGATAGTATGGATTTGGGTGTAAAATATAACGCTTTCTGAGCAGTCATTGTATTTTAAAGTGGATCACACAAAATACTGTGCATTTGATTTAGTGCTGTATACAGATAGGATTATTGCTTATAGTTGTCTTTTATACATTTTTGTTCATTAGTGTGTTCTGAAATCTCTTCCATTTGCTTAATAAATGAGGAAGGATGGCAACAATAAAGTTGCATTTAATAAAGTAAACTTTGTCTCATACTGAATTTTTGAACCATATTAGTTCTCTGGAATATTTACCTTACTAACAAGGTTCATACTCAGTGACTGTCAGAGCACAGATTTGTCATGGGCTGAAAATAGATTTTTAATTTGTTCTTAATAAAGATGTCATAGAAAATAACCTGAGAAAAATTAACGTCAAAATACAACATTGTACCATAAGACCCACTTAATTGTCTCATTGGTATTTAAGGAACCTGTGACACAATATTCATTTGAATAGTTATTCAGTACTATTTTTCATTATTTGAGGTTCTTTTTATGTAGTGTTTAATTCTTTCATAATAAGTAAGAAATAAGTTGGTTGCTGGGAGCATTTCTTTTTCAATAGGTGTGAATTTTCAGGCACTTGTTCATAAGTACTAATTATCTGCTTCTCTGACTTTTGGTTCTGTATTACAAATGTACTAGTGTTTTGAAACCTATTGTTTCAATTGTTGACAGGATAAATTACTTAACTGACTGTTGCCAAGTTTACCCAAAATTAAATGCAATTTTATTACAAAGTGTCAGCTGTATGAAGTATTTGATCCAGTCACTTTTTCTGTTATCTACCAGCAGCCCTGAACACCTTTCAGAGATTTATACACAGTTTACAGGGAAAACAGCTGAAGGAGTAAAGAATAGAAACAGGTGTGTTGTTATGAAACATTTTTTTGTTGTTTTGCTACAACTGGTTTTTCCTTTTTTGTATTCCTCTTTTACAGACACAGGAGTATTCTTACTAGAATAACTTAAGTGAGAAGGGAGTAGTTCTTCAAACAATGTTGTATTAAGCAGTAACTTTCTAGAACTTACCGTTTTTTCCTGTTTATACACTTCTGGAAAAGCCTTGCGCTGAGCACCTCTGCTCTGAAAATTACCGCTAAGGGACAAAGCTGCTGCAGCCTGCTTTGTAACAAGCCTATACTCTGTAGATTCACAAAGTTCAGTAATATTCCCAGAGCATGTTGTAAGGGATTTTACTTTACAAATGAATATTTGCCTGCTTGTTTGTCCTCATGCTCTGTCTGTGCTTTAATCCTAGAAGTACTCTGGTCAAGATGTACTGACAATGAGAAGGAACTACCAAATGAGCAAATTTTACTCCGTATTTTCCCCATTCTCACCATTCATTTCCTTTCATCAGTAATCTGGTATCACACAGATTTAATTTCACTGTTTATGGCCAAAATGTTTATGCCTGCACATTCCTCAGTGTTGCTTAGTTGGTTGACTGCTTTGTTTAATGCAGATGCAGAGCTGTCAGGTGAGGCAGTGTCGCTATCCAAGAGGATGTTGCCCAGCAATATGTAAGCAGGAAAGTATAATGTTAGGTTTAACATCTTTACTGTATCCAAATCTAAGGGTATAAGATTCATAGGGATCTATTTTTGCTTCTGTTCTTTTAATGTATAAGGATTGCTGCGTGTTCACCAAATTTTTTAAAACACAAATTTGTGATGGTCAAGCACTTTGATCTAGCAGCTCCTGTGCACATGGGGCCATAGACCATTTCCTCATATATAGTTAATGAAGCAGCTCTTGTAGAGTTGTGTGGAACGTTGTACAGTTGTTGGACTGTGGTGGCTGTTGGATGATTGAGGCCTTAAAGTCCACTTCTAAAAGCCCTTGTAGATACTGGTTCAAGTGTTTTCATGATCCAATAGTTAGCCAATGAAATATAGGTATCTTGTTTTACACTCATGTTTTGTCCAAATTTTTAAATAATATTTACATACATACTGTTTCCCATGTCTATTGAAATCTGTTCAATTTCCTCAAATTTACTTTCTCTTACTGAAAAGTATTACCCATATTGGGATACATTCACTCTAATTAAGAATGCAAAAACGTGGCCCACTTACTATTTTTCTGAACACCATCTGGAATTGTAAAATTGTTTTGGAGCATAATTCTAGAAAATTAAGAGTTTAGTCAAGTGGATTTTGTACAGTGTGTCTGTATGCAAAGCAAATGAAAACTAGTTATTGTTAAATGTACTGATACTAGTGACAAGCTAGTTTTATTTAATTAGCAAATGATATAAAATTGATGTTTCAGTTCCGTGTTTTAAACGGTACATTTAATAATAAAAGAAAACAAGGTTGTAATATAAATAATTGTCCTGTAAAATGCTTGTTAAATACTCTATGTCCCTCCCTGTGTAAACTTTGTAAAAATGAAAAGAGAATTCATAGACTTATATATAGGGATGTGTGACGTTGTAATGTGTACTTGATAATGTGAAAAAATAAAAATCAGACTATTTTCCTGTTAATGAATATTCATTTGATATCTTACTTTTTTAAAAACATATTTTAGTTACAATAAACCTGTCGGTGCAGCAATATATTATTGAATAAGGACTACCTAGAGTAGATTCCCTGAAATGTGTGCGATTTAAATTAATTGTAATTAATACTGGTTTCACCCACTGATTATGCCCTGTGGTCTACCTAACTGTGGCCAAGGGAAAGAAAGGTTGTGAATCCACTCAAAAACTTTATTGACTCCTCTTTCAACAGCTCCTTTCAACTTTCCTTTCTATGTGGCTAAGAAAAGCAAAAAAATCACCTTGCCGACAAAAGTCCGCATAGTCAAAGCTATGGTTTTTCCAGTAGCGATGTATGGAAGTGAGAGCTGGACCATAAAGAAGGCTTACCGCTGAAGAATTGATGCTTTTGAATTGTGGTGCTGGAGGAGGCTCTTGAGAGTCCCCTGGACTGCAAGGAGAACAAACCTATCCATTCTGAAGGAATTCAACCCTGAGTGCTCACTGGAAGGACAGATCCTGAAGCTGAGGCTCCAATACTTTGGCCATCTCATGAGAAGAGAAGACTCCCTCGAAAAGCCCCTGGTGTTGGGAAAGTGTGAAGGCAAGAGGAGAAGGGGACGACAGAGGACGAGATGGTTGGACAGTGTCACTGAAGCTACCAACATGAATTTGATCAAACTCCGGGAAGCAGTGGAAGACAGGAGGGCCTGGCGTGCTCTGGTCCATGGGGTCACAAAGAGTCGGACACGACTTAACAACTAAACAACAACAAAAAGAAAAGCAAAACAAAGCAGGATACAGGGGTTTATTCATATACAGCCTGTGTGTTTCTTAAAATTCAGAGCATACACTGTTATGGTCTTTGTGTTGCATCTATGAGATTGGAGTTAGTGTGCTGTGAGTGAGAACCAGGAGAACTCTTCAGATGTTAACTCTTATCACGGACAAAAAAAATGACCTCATTCACAAGGAAAGAGAAGTTGATTGAGCAAAGGTAACGGGTGCATCGGAATTGGTGAGGTAGGAAAATAGCAAGGGAAAGGTGAGAAAGAGGCAGGGTGTAAAGAAGAGTGTATTACAGTATGCAGAGGGAAGAAAATGAGTTTAAGAGTGTGAGATTAAAAATATATATACTGGATGGTATGATCGAACTGCTTTCTGCCACTGATACAGGTTTGTCATGCTCCTGAAAGAATGTAGATGTACTAGTGATTCTCACAGTGGCTTGGGATATTTATCTCTCACTAAATCAGCTTGATACCTGTTGCCAAAACAAATAAATAAAATCACAGAATAGGTGAATCTTTATTACACCTGAATTGTTTCAGAAATACGTCCACATGGATTGGTATGGCCATAAAATGCCTGTTATAATGAGTTAAACTGCGGTGCCCATGTTCTCCACTAGATGGCCACAAAAGACTGTAACATCATTTTTTCTTAATTCCTCATAAGCACTAAATATTTTTTTTCTCGAAATTGGAAATAGGCAAGATTATTTAGACTAAACTGTTTTTTCTTATGTGACAATTGGCAGAATATAAAAATTAAAGTCAGGGATAACACAAACAGGTTTCTTAAAAGCAGCGATAAAAAATGAAAATGTTTTTCTTAAATGCTTATAGCCACCTTGATGTATATGTATTAGAATTATTTCAAAAAACTTTTGTCAACAAGGACATATCTATAGACATTTATTGGCAGATTGCAAATAGATACACGTCAGTTCTTGACTGACGAAGTGGTATAAATGCAAGCTCCTTCAGATATAGAGAGGAGAAGCAAAATTAAGGAATCTTAGAAAATTTTTGTGTGCTGACTGTGCTGATATTCCATCTAAAGTAAGAACAAAAATATTATCCTATAATGGTTGTGTGCTATTTATTATTAATTATATGCTTAAGACTTACAGAACTTAAAGTTAAGAAACAATTATATGTTTTTTATTACATATATATGGATAGAATTTTCTACTTTTGACATATTCACAATTCTGTACTCTTGGAATTTTTACACTTCAAATCTAAGCTCTCTCAATAAGAGTTAAAAATATATGACGAGTTTTGTACAACTCAATTTTCTTAGACATGAATCTCCAGAGGACTTATCTAAAAAGTGCTATAGATTGTCTGGGTTCCACACTAGAAAAAGCTCTTCCTTGAGGAGATAATTGTCAGTTATGGATAAATTTGCGGACTTCCTGATCTCATCGGGTCTCCTTTAAGCAGGAACTGAGGAAGAAGTGAATTGTTGGACCTTAACCTAACAAATACAAGTCCTTCTCAAGGGACTTCTCAAATATACAGAAATAATTGCAAAAGTTGGATGAGAAGCATGAAAATTATTAAAAACCATGCCAAAGAAGTTTTTAGTGTACCTTTAAATGGTTAGCATGGCTTATTTTTTAAAAATAGGTGAGAGGTTTGTAGTTGGTTGTAGAGATGGGCATAAATCACTGGTTTGGCGGTTTGTGCCAGTTCATTTAGTGGCCAAACAGGTGTTCAGTGCTTCAAAGCCCTGTCTCCTCTGGTGAGTGCACACTTGGAGGCAGCAGCCTGGCTTCCCTGCCCCACCTCCTCTGGACTTTGCCTTTGAGTGGGCGCCCGCCAGAAGAAGCGGAGCTTTGAAGCACCAAACACTTGTTCAGCCGCTAAATGAACTGGCACAAACCACCAAACCAGCAGTTCGTGCCCATCTCTAGTTGGTTGCATTGTAAGAAAACAGTTTGTGATATTTTATATATTTCAAAATGCTTTCAAACGTGTCAGGCCCAGTTTTTAAAAAATTCTGTTTGTCCGTCTGTTTGCTTCTCTGCATCAGGCCAAATTCCAACTCAAATCTTGGAGACTTGACTAAAAAAGCATGGGGAGTCATAAAGACACCACATCTGGCAGCTGTTCTTTACTTATAGAGACATGTCATTGTCAATGTGTAAAGCAGTCAATGGTGTAACTCAGGTGGCAAAATGTCTCGGGCCAGCTAGAGCACGGAGGTAAGATTCTGGCACCTGTTTCTCTGACACCTGTTGCTTCACGCAGACCTCCAGTTCTAAGCATGTGTACTGAACATATATATAGCAAAAAGCAAGACTGTGCTCAGTCACACTCACTGGGTCCACCTCCCTTCTTTTACATGTTTAGCAAAATGTGAAAACAGGCCTTAAAAGTAATGTCTTACAAGCAGCACCATTTTTTAAAAGTATGTGACAAGTAATGTTTTCACTTCTGAAACATTGAAAGAGTGATTTGGGACCTCTTTTTTTAGTATGTTGTTGGGAAAAAGTGAACCTAATAAAAAGATAACACATTAGTTCCTAACGTTGCTTGTGAAGTAACATACAGTGTATTAGTAATAATTATGTGTTGGCAAGTCAGTTCTGAGTTATGGCAAGCCTTTCTAGGGTTTTCAAGGTATAGAGTACTCAGAGTATTATTCCTTTCTTGGGGGCACCCTGGAAATGTGCAACTTGCCCAAGGCTACACAGGCTGGCTCTTCTTCCAGGAGGCACAGTGAGGAATTGAATACTCCCGGCCTCTAGGTATGCAGCCAGATACCTAACTCAGGGTACAGCTACACCAACAGCAGAAAGCAAGCTAATGTGGGCCACTTGCAAATGGTTGGGTATGGTTCGAATGGTCTAATCAATCCTGATTTCACACAGAAATACAGTGGTGCCTCGCTAGACGATGTTAATCCGTTCCACGAAGATCGCTGTCTAGCGAAAACATCGTCTAGCGAAGCACGTTTTCCCATTGGAATGCATTGAAATCGCTTCAATGCGTTCCAAGGGAAAAGGCACTCGTCTTGCGAAATTTCCCATAGGGAAACCTCGTCTAGCGAGTGAGGGTCCCCATAGGAATGCATTGACAGCTGCACTGACAGCTTTTGACCACTAGTCGGCGCACTCCTATGGGGAAACCTCATCGTCTAGCGAAATTCCCCATAGGGAAACATCGTTTTGCGAAGCGCAGTAGCGCTCGCAAAAAGGCATCGTCTAGCGATTTCCTCGTCCTGCGAGGCAATCGTCTAGCGAGGCACCACTGTATTGTGAAGTGACTTAGTTAAGTGAGCCACTTCAGGATATTGGCAAATTAGTCAGCTCCCCTGACTAATTGGCATGGGGCAAGGAAGTGAAAAAAAAGTTTTTAATGTATTTACTGATATGCTGCATCAGTTATATAAACAATTAAAATATCTTCCCCCCCTTTTTTTTTTTTCTTAAATGGCCAGTTGAGAAACTGCCTGCAGCTGAAGCCACTGCCATGCATTCAACTGTGGGCAGTTTTTTGACCAACTGTTTAAGGCAAGGCAAAGAAAATATTTTTCAAAATAAAACTTAGTCTTGCAGAATATATGAGTAATAATAAAGAAAAGTTCCTATCTAACAGAGGATTAAGGATCCTCAAGAGCGGTCAGTTAGATCAGTCTGAAACCTTTGCCAATAGGTGGCAATAATGTATAAGAACTGAAGAATATTTAGCAGCTTAGTTCTTAAATAATAAAAAGAGATGGAAGAAGTTTGCTCAAAATCCTAGCCAAAAACATAAGATACAGAGAATTTAATCTCTCTTTATTATAGCAATATAATGGAATTGGTATTCAACATTCATCTCACTCTGGGATAATTTTATTTCCAAGATTTTATTTGCTTGTGTTTTTTAAATGTTTTCTACTGAAAAAACAAATGTGTCATAAAACTATTTAAAGAATTCTCCTCTACTCCCTTACAAATTATTTTCAAAATACGTTTGGTAGCTTTTGGTTTTTTAAATCCTTGCAGACGTGATGTGCGTAAAGGTTCTAGTACAGAACTCCACATTGAGAGCACTTTGGTGTTGGCCTGCCTCTGTTTTAACATGTTGCTCTCCTTTGCGTATTACGGTCTACCTGACAGAGATAGGAAAGACCAAATTCATATTATTGAAAGGAGCTGGAAATGTGAGTCAAGGTTAGATGGGTGACACTGGGCACCTGACTGAAGTGGCTCTCACTGCTTCACTGCAAAGCCAAGACCAACCGTTTCCCCCCTTTCCAGCATAGATGTTTTAATAGCCCCCCGTAAAGGCTTTGCCAGAGGGCCAGGCAAACCTTTAGCTTATGATGTGAAAATAGTAATGGAAAATAGTTATGTCTATCTGTTCCAGGAATGTCCCACTTCGGATTTCTACTGTGCAGGATCTAATGATCATTGTGAGGCTGGGAGTACCCCCAAGGGGCACTCCACAGAGTGTACCGTCCGCCTCCTCGGATGAAGACATGGAGAGACAATTGTCCACCCTGGAAGAAAACCTAAAGGGACTGTATTTGGAAAAACAGGGGCAGGAAGATCAAATGACCCAAAAAGACCAAATGACCGCACACCTCCCAGAAAAACCCTAAACAAACAAACAGAACTCAAAAGTCTTCCCCATAGACATCCCTAGAAGCAGGCTCCAGGCAGGGTTTTGAGAAATATTTGGAAAATAGACCCTTAGATCAGATTGTCAGTCTTGTAGATATTCCACAGCATGAATACCATGCTCTAAACCTGATACTCTTGAATGGAATAGTTGCAAGCATGAGGTGGCAGACACTGTTTTTCATAAGGTTTAAAGTCTTTTTAAAATATATATATATTTATTCATTTTCATAGGGATAGGGTAAGAGGGGGGAAGGGTAAGAAAGGGTAAAATTCCAGGGAGCGAAAAGTATTCTAACATCCGCTTATACAATTGTATTAAGGATGGCAATCATACAAAGAAAAAAAACACATCATAACAATTTTCCATAATATTTATCATTACTAATCTTCCATTTTCTTGGACTTTCTCTTTATCTTTCAGTTTACTAGTTTTATGGGTTTAATATTATTCTGCCATCTTATATCTATTCTAAATTGCTCTATTGCTCTAAATCACTGTTATAACCATTAATTTGTGTTTGTTTGTTTGTTTGTTTGTTTTATTTATATCCCGCCCATCTAGACCAAAGTCTACTCTGGGTGGCTGACAACACTCAAGAATAGTAAAAAATAAAACAACAACATTAATACAATTGAAAATAGCAAATAAATTAGGTATTGACAGGACGGAAGGCCTGCCTAAAGAGCCAAGTCTTAAGTTGGCTCTTAAAAACACCCAGCGAGGGAGCCAGACAAATTTCTGGGGGGAGATTGTTCCAGAGGCGAGGGGCCACTGCCGAGAAGGCCCGCTTTCTTGTTCTTTCTCTTCAGGCCTCCCTCGGCGTTAGGCCCCTCAGCCGCCCATTTTTATTTTATCATATATTCTTTCACCACAAAATACCTTCTTAGGTTTAACAACGTTTATCTACACTGCTCTATCTCCATATTCTAACCAATATTTTGTGCCCCTCTTATCATGTCGTCTTTCACTTTCCATCTTTTGGACCACACATCCATTCTCAAGAGCTTCATCCACTCCAGGTATTGTCTCCTTTGTTTCATCTGCCACAGCATGTGTCCCATCATCTCGATTCTTTTCCCTTTCATATCGAAGTTCATAGTAAACTTTGCCATTTGCTGCACTTCTGCTGTTGACATCTCCATAAGGGGGATTAACAAATTGGCTCTCCACTGCATTGTATCTTCACCTTTTTCTTCTAGATCCTTCTGGGGTTTAAGAATAAAATTGTCTGTCTCTGTTTGTAGTTTTAAAAAACTGATTCCCTGTCGTAGTTTCACTTCTTTCTCCATCTTCACTTTAAATTCCATTTGTGTCCCCACATCTTTAATTTGTTCAAATAGCTGATCCACCTCTGTTTTCATCTGGTACAGTCCATTAAGTATAATGTTTTGAATATTCTTGAGGATGTCTTGTTGCCCCATAATTGGAGGTATTATCTGGATTTCTTTCCAGCAGGTAGTGACCACAATAGTTATTCACAATAGTAGCTTGGGGCAGAAGGTTGACAGGAGGAAGAGCTTTTCCCAAGACTGTTTCTGGCTGCTTCACAGATTTAAATCCATCAGTAGTTTATAGTTATATTGTCCTGCAGGAGTGAGTTTTATTGCCGCAATAGAAGCAAAGTTGTTTTTTCTCCCTCCCCCTTCCTCCTCCTCTCTTTCTGTTTCTCTTAGCCAAGCCTCAGATGAAGGGGGGGGGGTGTTCGCCGGTCTGGGCAGATATAGGTCTAGTCACTTTGTCTGACAGATTACACCCAGTCTCTTCATTGTTCAGGTCCTTAACAGTTCCATATGTAAAACAAGCCACTTACTTCAAGTTTGGTCAAGAATATTTTTCCAAAATCATTCTGTACTTTTCTGCTCTCTGTCTTGGGGCATTCACACTCTGTGCCAAAGATGGCACCCACTCAGTTCTGCTTCCAGATTACGACTTCAAAGAGAGGCCAATCCAGGAATCTCCCGGGCCACCTCCCTTCTCAGTCAGATTCTGTTGCTTCAGACTTTCACTTCTCCTAGTAAAAGTCCTTTCCCCCCCCCTCCCAAGTTTGGAGGGGTCAAAACCGAGTGGTCTCGGTCAGTTTCAGGAGCTTCCTGAAACCCGACTGATCTCGCAACAAAGCCCCGCCTCCCCTTCATAAGGTTTAAAGTCTTATAGCCTCCCTGTTGCCCTAATAAGCAATGACAATATTAGGATATTGATGGATCCTCTGAGATTTTGTTTCCTTCCTAGAGGTGAGCTAAGAAGAGTTAGCAGAGGATTGTCTCTTGCTAGACATTTCAAAAAGCAAATTATATTGAGGGCAATCTGTCTCCCGTAGTCTACCTTGGAGCAAGGAAGAAGAACTTCTGGCCCAGAAGGTCCAGAGGAGAGCTCGACACACACACAGGAAGAGAACTTCCCTCCATCATGTTAGCCTTTCCAGTGGCAGGGGCTTCCACTGTACCAAGGCAAGGACATCTGCTTCTTTCTGCCCCAAGAAAATCTATAATAGATGCTGGGGGAAGGAGTGGTATGAAAAGACAGAACCCTGACCCTAAGCTCACCCAGCCCACTAATTTGATGCCAATCTGTTTTTGTTTTTAACAGTGATTTGTACAGGAAGCAGGAGAAAACATTGGCAAAAAGGGCAATAACGCTGACGGTAAGTGAGGAAATGGAGAAGATGTCATCCACAGCACAAAACCTGACGCCACCATGCGAGGGAAGTGTAGGGCACTTCTTCTTCGTGGCCTCTGTGAATGCACACAATTGGGTTTGTTCTGCGCCTGCGCAGGACGTCTCGGAAGTTTCTAGAGCTTAAAGACATGTGATTAGTAGGACGTTCCCCCGTGGAGCGCATGCTCCGCCCTCCCAAAGTCCCCTCAGTTCCTTTTTGCTGCCACTTCGGTTGGACTTCTTTTGGAACACTAGAGCAAGTACTTTGATCAATTCAGCTATTTCAATCATTTCTTTTATATTTTCAATCATCTCTTTTATTGGACGTTCCCCTGTAAATTATCCGTTTCCTTTTGAATTTCCCATTCGTTTTTTTCTTCTCTTCCCGTGTTTTTTCTCCCCCCCCCATCGCCACCTTTCCCTTCCCTTTTCCCCTACTTTTATGGCCCCTCCAGGGCCTTTCAAGCGGTGCGTGCTCTGCACGAACAAGATCCCGCTTACAGACGGTCATGACCGTTGCCTCGTTTGCTTAGGGGAACAACACCAAACACACTCCTGCCCTGAGTGCAAAAAGCTTACTAAGCCAGCTTTGAAACTACGCCTGCAAAGACTTCGATCTTACCTTTGGGAAAGGTCTCTTAATCCGACCTCCATGGATCCGACAACATCTCCAAATCCACCAGAACGCCGAGAAACCGCTCACATGATATCGAGCCCGACAACACCACCACCTCGACAAAAGGACCCTTCGAAGTCCGCTTCGAAGTCGAGCTCGACTTCCACGTCGAAAGTTCCAACCCGTCTCAATGACTCGTCTAAGAAAAAAAAAGATAAGACTAAGACTAAGAAAACTAAGAAGCCTACAAAATCGACTCAAATTGATCCACCTCAACTGGTGATTCCCTCACTCATTCTCGAGGAGTCATCTAGAGATGCCCCGGGTTCGATCTCGGACAGAGAAGACCCAACTATAACACCGGCTCAGGCTGCAACCTCCATTGCTAGCCTCTCACCGAGTACTGGCTTGTCTCCGGCTGATGTTCACTCCAGCCCGGCCTCGGCCCATTCAAGCCCTAGATCATTAGGGCTGGCAATACCTATTCAGGTTTCTGGCTCGGAGTCATCTCATCATTCTCCCTGTAAATACCGGGTGAAGAGACGACACCTTTCTCCAATTCAATATGCCCCCTCGCACAGGGAATTATACTATTATCCCGAACCATCTTGGTACCCGACCAGAGATGACTATGGAGACCGATATCATCACTACGACCCTTACTATTCTGAAGTCCTGACTGAACAGGCTTATTATGATGAACCAAGGAGGGTGAGATATGCTTCTTCTTCGTGGTCTCTGTGAATGCACATGAATGGGTTAAACTGCGCCTGCGCAGGACTCTTCGGAATATTCTAGAGCTAATTAACTGACCAATAAAACATTTTGCCTCAGTTCCTTTTTGCCACCGCTGCAATCGGACTTCTTCGCGTCGCTTAGAGCTGTTAATTCTTTGAAATCTGGTTTTTTATCTCGGACTGTTACCTGATTACGTTGTTGTATCTCCTCTGGCTATTTTGCCTCGGACTGACCTGGTTTTTGATTATTACCTTCTGGATCGGCTATTGTTACTATCTGGCTTGAACCTTGGACTGCTTACGGTTTCTGATTTGGATTACGGATTGGACTTAGATCGAATCTTATCTGTCGGCTTGATTTATTGGTTTTGATCTGGACTGCTATCATTAACGTTTCCCGTGAGTTGACTTTTCCCCTTTCCTAGCCATCTTCCTATTCCCGCCAAATTTTAAGGCCTCTTCAGGCCCTTTCAAGCACTGTGTGTCGTGTGCTGGCAAAATCCCCTTTACGGACGGCCACAACAGCTGTTTGTTCTGTTTAGCAGAAAGGCATCAACCCAATTCTTGTCAAGAGTGCAAGAAATTAACTAAGCCCGCCTTCAAACTCCATTTACAGTGACTCCTACCTCTGGGAGAAGTCGCTAACACTGTCGGGATTGACAACCATGGAGTCTGCAGTGCCTTCGGCTCCCCCCACTTCGGCTCCCACGTCTTCCAGGGCTTCTTCTATGCTTTCCAAATCAAAGAAGTCTTCGACATCGGGGTCAACAATGTGAATCCACACGTCCTGCCCAACCTCCCCACTGTCTGTCACGGCTTGCCTATAGCTTTTAATTATCAGAGCCTTGGCAGCGGCGGACATTTGGAACTGAGGTATCGTGGGCGGGCGGAGCATGCGCGACACGGGGAAACTTTTTATTGGTCAGTTAATTAGCTCTAGAATATTCTGAAGAGTCCTGCGCAGGCGCAGTTTGACCCATTTGTGTGGATTCACAGAGTACCACTCAAAGAACCATGGTTACAGGTAAGTAACCTCTCTTTCTTCACCTAGGTATTCACCCTCCATATCACCTTCACCACCACGACATCGACACCGTTCAACCTCGGCTTACCCTACATCGACTCACCATACGTCGATCCCTGCAAAATCAGCCCTTAAACATACTCTTCCGGTACCAGAATCTCAACCACAACCCAAGCGAGCCAAGCACTCTCGACATCACACCTCTCTCCATGTTACCACCACCTACAAAGGGCCTCCCCCCCTCCTGACACTGAAAAACGTCCGGTATCAATGCCTACCACGCATCAACTACCTCTACCATCACTACCAGCGACACCAGCGACCAAACCACCACACCGATCATCTTCACAATCATCACTTTCCTCTCAAGATTCTACATCCGGTATGTCCCACGAATCACCCTCTAATCTGCCTACTCCACCTTCTGATGTTGGCAAAAACCACCCTCCATCTCCATCAGAAGATTTTACATCTTATTCCCAGCTGGTTATGCGAATGGCAAAATCTTTACAGCTCGACATCGAAGAGCCACCGCCTCAGAAAAAAGATCTGGTCTTCGATGACCTTAATCAAGATAAAACGCCACCTCTCAGTTTGAGTTTTATTCCAGCTATGCTCGACTTAGTTAAAGAATCATGGGACAAACCCCCCTGTTCACTTCAAATTTCACGGCGCGTAGAAAATCATTATAAGACTCACGGTCCAGACACAGCTTTCCTCTCTAAACATCCCACACCAAATTCTATCATCATAGAATCCAATCAATCAAGAGCACACAACAAATCATCTGTCGCCCCTACCAACCAAGAAGGAAGGAAACTTGACATTCTTCTTCGTGGCCTCTGTGAATGCACACAAATTTGAATGCACATTCCACTAGAGCACTGTCAACATCTACTGCCTCCCAGCATGGAATCGAGATTCCTAACATCTGTCGTGCTGCAACATGGTCTACCCCATTGACCTTTGTCAGGCATTACCGCCTAGATGTGAGAGCACGCAATGATGCTGGATTTGGCAGATTTGTATTGGCATCCTAATGAGGGTCGCTAATTATCAAGCCGCTATGGGCGCGTACCACCGCCAGCTATGGGATAGGATTCTACCTATCATTCAAGCGACTACAGACACCACCAAAACAGAAGCCCTCAATATCCACGCCGAGGCTTCGACTTTAGCTAAACAGCAAAGAATTGCTGCCCACCATACAGCAGACGCAGCCTCTAAGGCTATGTCCACTTCTATTGCCTTGAGGCGCCATGCCTGGCTGAGATCTGCAGGTATTTCAGATGACACTAGAACGAGAATAGAAGACCTTCCTTTTGATGGTGCTGGCTTCTTCAATGCCAAAACAGACGAGGTCATGGACAATCTCCATAAAATCCGCAAAACTGCACGCTCATATTCCACCCAGCAACCTTACCGGTATCAGCGTCCTCAATTCCGAAGACAACCCTTCTATCAACAGCAGTTACAATCATACCAACAACCATATCAGCCATTCAGACCACAAGTATCTGACAGATCCTACACAGCCCCATCTACATCTACCGTACCTTCCTTTCGACGCCCACAAAAGAAGGGTAAGTAGTATCCATAGACCCCTTCTATCTACATTTCAAACCAGACTCCATCCCTTCATCTCGGCTTGGCGCCAAATCACTAAAGACCAGTGGGTTCTTTCCATTGTCCAAAATGGCTATTTCATTGAGTTTCTACATACCCCACCCTCTGGCACCATTAGGACTACTCCATACTCATTAGCTCTCCGCGAAGAAGTTTCCCTTCTTCTCCAAAAGCAAGCCATACTCATAGTCCCTTCCTCTACATTGCATGATGGATTTTACTCCAGATATTTTACAGTCCCCAAAAAGGATGGAAGACTCTGTCCTATTCTCGACCTCAGAAACCTTAATAAATTCATTCGACCCAGATGCTTTCGAATGCTGACCCTTGACACTATCATCCCTCTCCTTTCACAGGGAGACTGGTTTGTCGTCATCGACTTTCAAGGTGCCTACTTTCACATCTCTATTCATCCACTTCATCACAAATTTCTACGATTCTGATTCGACAACGTTTCATACCAATTTTGCTCTCTCCCGTTCGGACTTTCCACGGCACCGAGGACCTTTACCAAATGCATAGCACCAGTCACAGCCTACCTTCAACTACAAGGTATCACCATATTCCCGTACATAGACGACTGGTTAATAGTTGCTCCTTCTTATCACAACACAGTCAGAGCTACCCAACTAACTCTCGATACTCTTCAAGATCTAGGACTCAAGGTAAACCTTGCCAAATCTCACCTCGAGCCGGCACAAACTGCCACCTACATCGGGGCATATTTCGACTCCCTCCGAGCCAGAGCCTTTCTCCCCCAAGAGAATTACCAAACTAAAACGAGCCATCTGACCATTCCGACCTTTAACTTCGGTATCGGCGCATCAAGCCCAGCACCTCCTCGGGCTCATGGCTTCTACCACAGCCGTTATCCAGCACACAAGGCTCAAAATGAGGTCCCTACAATCATGGTATCTATCACTATTCAATCCCATAACAGACCACCCTTCCAAACGTCTCATCGTAACATCAGAACTTGCCAGTCAACTCACCTGGTGGACGTTCCTCCCTCATTTGATGGTAGGTAGACCGTTCCAACCTCTACAGCTCTCCATACAGGGTACCACCGACGCCAGCCCGTCGGGATGGGGAGCCCACTGTCGACATCACAAGATATATGGTCTATGGACAAAACGAGAATTATTACACATCAACCATCTTGAACTCTTAGCAATCATCAGGACCTTCCATGCCTTCTTACCTCTCATTGCAGGACGAGCAGTACAGCTAGCTACAGACAATACCACGGCACTCTACTATATAAACAAACAAGGAGGTACCCACTCCCTCTCGCTCCTCTATCTAGCGGTCAAACTTTGGGAATGGTGCTATCTACACCACATCTTCCCTGTAGCAGTCCACGTCACCACACAAGACAACCTTCTTGCGGACCACCTCAGTCGTCTTACCACAAGAACACACGAGTGGGCATTGAACGATGAAGTTTTCAACCTCCTCTGTCACCGATAGGGTGTTCCGTCCATCGATCTCTTTGCCTCCGAGACCAACACCAAGTGCCAACGGTATTACTCCCGAGCCGGTGTCGACAGAAACTCACTTGGAGATGCCTTTATGATGGACTGGGTCGGAGGCCTACTTTACCTATTCCCCCCGATTCCACTCATTCAACGAACCGTCATTCGACTTGGACAATTCCACTCCAATGCCATTCTCATCGCCCCAAGGTGGCCACGTCAACCGTGGTTCACCCACCTGAGATCGATATCGAACGACGTGTTCCACCTCCCGTCGATACCCAACCTTCTAACCCAAGACAACGGAATGATTTACCATCCTGACATAGACTCTCTGAATCTGACAGTGTGGAGGATATTCCCGCCATACGAAACGTACTAGATCGAGCTCGAAAGCCATCAACCCTAAAATTATACCAAATTAAATGGAAATCTTTCCTCTCCTTTGCTCAATCTCAAGACTTACCTGCACTGCCAGTTTCTCTAAAGACCCTACTTACCTTTATCCTCTTTCATCTCTATCATCTCTTTCATCTCAGACTATCTCATTCTACCTTGAAGGTTTACATTGCAGCTCACCAGCCTTCTCATTCTGACTCAGCGAGGCTTTTTTCCCACCCAATTTTAAAGAAATTCCTCAAGGGACTCCAAAATATTTGGGCCCCCCCACGGCAACACCCTCTCCCTCAGTGGTCCTTACAACTTGTCCTCAACGTGCTCACTCGACCACCCTTCGAACCAATGGCTACTTCCAATCTTAAATTACTTTCTCTAAAGACATCATTCCTTGTAGCAATAACATCTGCCAAACGTGCCAGCGAACTTGCGGCCCTCAGATCAGATCCACCTTTTCTTCAATTTCATCCAGATAAAGTTACCCTCTATTTTGATGTATCATTTTTACCCAAAATTGTTTCGGAATTTCACCTCAATCAACCATTGATTTTATCCAACTCTATTTCCATCTCCCTCCACACCCCTTGAGCGCATGCTCCACATGCTTGATGTAAGACGCTCTTTGGCCTTCTACATTGATAGAACAAAGTTATTCAGGAAGTCTCCAAGGCTTTTCTTACGTTTTCAAGGCCCTCATAAGGGTTCCCCAGCTTCGCCTCAAACTATTTCTCACTGGATTGTTCAAACTATATCATTGGCCTATGAGCTCTCAGGCAAGACACCTCCTGAACATTTAAAAGCTCATTCTACCAGAGCGCTGTCAACCTCTACTGCTTTCCACTGTGGAATAGAGCTTCCGCACATCTGCCGTGCAGCTACATGGTCTAACCCATCGACCTTTGTGAGGCACTATCGCCTTGATGTCTGAACAAAGAATGATTCTGCTTTTGGCAGAGCAGTCTTGACATCTCTTCTACCGTGATGTCCCACCATCCGGTAAGTGAGCTTGTCAGTCACCCAATTGTGTGCATTCACAGAGGCCACGAAGAAGAAAGAGCGGTTACCTACCTGTAACCATGGTTCTTCTAGTGGTCCTCTGTGAATCCACACATCCCGCCCATCCTCCCTTCTGTCCGTCACATTGTCTTTATATAAGCCTTTGACAGTGGCGGACTCTTACAGGAACTGAGGGGACTTTGGGAGGGCGGAGCATGCGCTCCATGGGGGAACGTCCTACTAATCACATTTCTTTAAGCTCTAGAAACTTCCGAGACGTCCTGCGCAGGCACAGAACAAACCCAATTGTGTGGATTCACAGAGGACCACTAGAAGAACCATGGTTACAGGTAGGTAACCTCTCTTTCCATCCCCCACTGTTTTGTTGGCACCATGTGTGCCACTGCCCCAGGGATCCATTAGGCATCACCATTGAAGAGACATTTCCATAGAATGGGAGCCACAGGGCAGCCCACACAGCTTGCATTTACTGCATCTGCAAAAGGAGTGTGTCGTGTTTCTCTGCGCAGTACTGCAACCCTGCACCATTCCTTTTCCATGGAACACAAACTGCCTTGCAACGTTTTAGCCCATCTCCTGCTGTGCTCAATGGGCACTAGCAGGAGCGCTAACAAGTCCTTTTAATAGTAGCGAGGCCAGATCTCAGCCAACAAACTGCATACATTGGTGTCATTGCTGCATGCCAAGTAAGCTGAGGGGAGCAAAAAGACCACAGACTGTCCCCTGAGGAGACAGAAGGAACAAAAAGATTGATCAAAAATCAAGTTTCCTTAGCAGTTTTAGAGATTAAACTAGTACAGAGCTAGAATGGGATTAACAATACAAGCAAATGAGTTCATCACAGCTAATGTTATAGGGAAGAACAAAGGAATGACTAATTATTCTACCCTTACATTTTCCACTCCCATCTACCTTTTTCCCTGAGCTTTAACAAACTGGTCTACAGCCAACAGAAGCATTAGCTAGAAATAGTTTGAAGCGCCATTAGGCCACCTTTGTGGCAATTTAAATTGTCACTTTCTATTAAAAGGTCTAACTGCAATGAGTTTCAGCAGAAAGTGTGCTGCTCTGACAGTGCCATTAAACAAAGAAATTCTCTTCTTGCCATGTCAGTGCGAACACATTTTAAATAAGGGTTCAGCTGCACCACACTAATTTAAACTACAGTATAGCTTTCTGCCGAAGAATAGAACCTTGATTTAGTTTTCTTCCCTGTCTTAAGCTCCGTGACAGTTTCTGTGATCACTGCAAGAGATTTAAACCTTTGTCTCCGGGGTGTGCCTGTGTGTGTGTTTGAATATGCAATAGCACCTCACCAAATCTGGAAGACCCTTCTTTTCAGCAGCACTGTAAAAGAGCATTCCATAAAACAATAATAATTATTTCTGTTCATGTTATTTTATTAAGGTTCTTTATTTAATTACCGTATTTTTCCGTTTATAAGATGACCCAATGTATAAGACGACCCCCCCCCCTTTTCTAACCCCAAATTAGAAAAAGCAAGGATCAAAGGGCTCCCTTTTTGCTAAGCCCTGTGCCTTGGCAAAAGGCAAGGAAAGCGGCTGTCAAAGTGACTGCCGCTTTCCCTTGCCTTTTGAGAAGGCACGGAGCATAGCAAAAAGGAAGGGAGCAATGCCTCCCCTTCCTTTTAGCTAAAGCCCCACGTGCCCTTGCCTTTTGAGAAGGCATGGAGCTTAGCAAAAAGGAAGAGAGAAACGCCTCCCTTTCCTTTTTGCTAAGCCCCATGCCTTCGCAAAAGGCAGCGGTAAAGAGCTGCCTTCCGTGTATAAAACGACCCTCAATTTTTTCTCAAATTATTTAAGGAAAAGGTGTCGTTTTATACATGGAAAAATACGGTACAAGTCACTAACTACAGTTTTGTGAAGAACAGAGTTAAGGAACTAGATTTGGTGGACAGAGTGCCTGAAGAACTATGGATGGAGGCTCGTAACATTGTACAGGAGGCAGCAACAAAAAACATCCCAAAGAAAAGGAAATGCAAGAAAGCAAAGTGGCTGTCCAACGAGGCCTTACAAATAGCAGAGAAGAGAAGGGAAACAAAATGCAAGGGAGATAGGGAAAGGTACAGAAAATTGAATGCTGACTTCCAAAGAATAGCAAGGAGAGACAAGAGGGCCTTCTTAAATGAACAGTGCAAAGAAATAGAGGAAAATAACAGAAAGGGAAAAACCAGAGATCTGTTGAAGAAAATTTGAGATATTAAAGGAACATTTTGTGCAAAGATGGACATGATAAAGGACAAAAATGGTAGGGACCTTACAGAAGCAGAAGACATGTTGGCAAGAGGTGGCAAGAATACACAGAGGAATTATACCAGAAAGATCTGGATGTCCCGGACTACCCAGATAGTGTGGTTGCTGACCTTGAGCCAGACATGCTGGAGAGCGAAGTCAAGTGGGCCTTAGAAAGCATGGCTAACAACAAGGCCAGTGGAGGTGATGGCATTCCAGCTGAACTATTTAAAATCTTAAAAGATGATGCTGTTAAGGTGCTACACTCAATATGCCAGCAAGTTTGGAAACTCAGCAGTGGCCAGAGGATTGGAAAAGATCAGTCTACATCCCAATTTCAAAGAAGGGCAGTACCAAAGAATGCTCCAGCTACCGTACAATTGCACTCATTTCACACGCTAGCAAGGTTATGCTCAAAATCCTACAAGGTAGGCTTCAGCAGTATGTGGACCGAGAACTCCCAGACGTACAAGCTGGATTTCGAAGGGGCAGAGGAACTAGAGACCAAATCGCTAACATGCGCTGGATTATGGAGAAAGCCAGAGAGTTCCAGAAAAACCTCTACTTCTGCTTCATTAACTATGCAAAAGCCTTTGACTGTGTGGACCACAGAAAACTATGGCAAGTTCTTAAAGAAATGGGAGTGCCTGACCACCTTATCTATCGCCTGAGAAATCTATATGTGGGACAGGAAGCAACAGTTAGAACTGGATATGGAACAACTGATTGGTTCAAAATTGGGGAAGGAGTACGACAAGGCTGTATATTGTCTCCCTGCTTATTTAACTTATATGCAGAATACATCATGTGAAAGGCAGGACTGGAGGAATCCCAAAACGGAATTAAGATTGCCAGAAGAAATATCAACAACCTCAGATATGCAGATGATACCACGCTGATGGCAGAAAGTGAGGAGGAATTAAAGAACCTCTTAATGAGGGTGAAAGAGGAAAGCGCAAAAAATGGTCTGAAGCTCAACATCAAAAAAACTAAGATCATGGCCACTGGTCTCATCACCTCCTGGCAAATAGAAGGGGAAGATATGGAGGCAGTGACAGATTTTACTTTCTTGGGCTCCATGATCACTGCAGATGGTGACAGCAGCCACGAAATTAAAAGATGCCTGCTTCTTGGGAGGAAAGCAATGACAAACCTAGACAGCATCTTAAAAAGCAGAGACATCACCTTGCCGACAAAGGTCCGCATAGTCAAAGCTATGGTTTTTCCAGTAGCGATGTATGGAAGTAAGAGCTGGACCATAAAGAAGGCTGACCGCCGAAGAATTGATGCTTTTGAATTGTGTCCCCTGGACTGCAAGGAGATCAAACCTATTTATTCTAACGGAAATCAACCCTGAAGTTCTAGATAGGGCTAGGAAGGGCTATTATATTCATATAAGTGGAACGCTTTCACCAAATTTGCTGCATCGCGGAAATTGCCCACAGTTCCAGTTTCCTTGGCCACCCTTCTCAAGTTCCTTGATTATCTGTTTGACCAAGGTTTGGCTCATTCAACATTGAAAGTTTATATTTCTGCTATAGTTTCGTATCAGCCTGTGGGGTCTGAGGCCTCTCGTTTATTTTCTCATCCTACCTTGAAAAGATTTCTGAGAGGTTTACGGAACATGCACCCACCTACACGGCCTCCACTTCCGCAGTGGTCTCTCCAAGTTGTTCTCCGTGCACTCGCTCGTCCTCCATTTGAGCCCATGGCCTCTGCACATCTCAGACTTCTTTCAATCAAGACTTTGTTCCTTGTAGCTATAACTTCTGCGTGTCGAGCAAGCAAGCTGTCCGCTCTTCGAGCTGATGCCCCTTGTATTCAATTTTACCCAGACAAGGTTGTATTATATCCAGATGTATCCTTTCTTCCCAAGGTGATTTCAGATTTTCATGTTAATTAACCGTTAATCCTTCCGATGTTGTTTCCAAATCCCTCTTCTGATGTTGAGCGCATGCTCCACTCCCTCGATGTTCGTCGTGCCTTAGCATTTGATATTTCCAGGACTAAGGAATTTCGCACTTCTCCTAGACTCTTTGTATGCTTCCATGGCCCACGAAAAGGCTCTCCTGCCTCCTCGCAGACAGTTTCAAGGTGGATTGTTTCTGCTATTACTTTGGCTTATGACTTGGCAGGCAAGACTCCGCCAAAGGTGCTAAAGGCACATTCCACGAGAGCTATGACAACTTCTACAGCTTGGTTGCGTGGCGTTGAGGTCCTTGACATCTGTCGAGCGGCCACTTGGTCTACATCCTCGACTTTTGTAACGCATTATCGTCTTGACATCAGGGCCAAGAAGGAAGCAAGTTTTGGAAGGGCTGTGCTGACTTCATTGTTGGCGTCACGGCCCTCCTTCCATTAAGTGAGCTTGCTAGTCACCCATTTGTGTGCATTCACAGAGGCCACGAAGAAGAAAGAGAGGTTACTTACCTGTAACCATAGTTCTTTGAATGGTCCTCTGTGAATCCACACATCCCGCCCATCCTCACCGCTGTCCGTCACTTGGTGTCTTGAGCTTGTTGGAGTCAGAGCCTTGACAGCGGTGGACATTCTGGAACTGAGGTATTTCGGGCAGGCGGAGCATACGCGCCACAGGGCAACATCCTACTAATTACATCTTTTTAAGCTCTAGACTATTCCGAGGAGTCCTGCGCAGGCGCAGTAAAACCCATTTGTGTGGATTCACAGAGGACCACTCAAAGAACTATGGTTACAGGTAAGTAACATCTCTGTTTCATGTTTGCTTTCCTTGGAGTTCATGCAAACAATGGAAGCAGAGACAGGCAGAAGAGAGGAGTGTCTTGCCTCAAGCCTGAGGAAACAGACTTTGCTAATTGCTTAATGAGAAAGGTAAACAGCCACCTTAGTGCAATCAAGTCCCTCTGGGCCCTAAACAAGACTCTCTCACCAAAATCCCGTATTAGTAAGCATGCAAGGTTGTTATATTTCTCCAACAATCCAAACCCCCTCTCAACCCAGACTCAGGCCACTATGCCTATGCCAGCAGAAAGTTAGGCCAGGGGTAGGGTAAGGTAAAGGTAAAGGTTCCCCTTGACATTTAGTCCAGTCGTGTCCGACTCTAGGGCACCGTAAAGCCAGTGTTTGTCCATAGACAGTTTCCGTGGTCACGTGGCCAGCGCAACTAGACATGGAACGCCGTTACCTTCCCACCGAGGTGGTACCTATTTATCTACTCACATTTACATGCTTTCAAACAGCTAGGTTGGCAGGAGCTGGGACAAGCGACGGGAGCTCACTCCGTTGCGTGGATTCGATCTTACGACGGCTGGTCTTCTGACCTTGCAGCACAGAGACTTCTGCGGTTTAACCCGCAGCGCCACCACGTCCCACATGGTAGGGTAGGGTAGCCCTAAGTAATTTCCAATATCCCAAGACTAGAAGGGGCTTGGATTCAGCTGATTCTCAGCCAGCCTAGTGACAGTTCAGTCAGTCTTCAGCCATCTTGTCTAGTTAGGATTGCACCTTAGTCCTACTGAGAGTAGAGGCATTGAACTCAATGGAACTTGATAGTTGTGACTAACTAAGATCTTTATACCAGTATAACCCTGGTAGAGTGAAAATCCTTCTTGCACTTGTGCTGGATTACACCATTGTGCATGTGATTGCACAACTGCATGTGCAAAACTCTACTGGAAACTGCCCTTGTGCTAACTCTGAAAATGTGTAACGGTTGGTGCAATTCATCTTTCAGTAGCACAATGACATCGCTCTAGCCTAAATGTCTTCCTGACATGTTAATCTTCAATGCGCTGAATCCAGGATCTGCCATTTGCAGTTGGAAGGGCTCCACTATTAGAAAATGTCAACGTCTGGTTTGGGAGATCACCAGACACCAACTAGTGCCACACACCAGAGGTTACTGCATTCACAAAAATGCCCTGACCTGATAAACAGCATTTTCAAAGGGCTAGAGATGATACTGTGAGCAGCGAGGGACTGGAAAAGTCTGCCTCTGCAGGAACAGCTGCACATCCCTAGTTCAGAAGAGAATTAGAAAGTGAATTCAGTCAGCCATCCATCTGAAGCCCAAACACAGGTTCACTACCTCAGTGAGAACTAGGCCCCAAAAGACCAATTTATAAATCAAGGATGAGCAACTTTTGCAACTAGCAAACAACAGGGTCAATGTAAATAAAAATTCAAGAGACAATCAAAGCTTCAAGTCAAAGAAAGATGAGAATTCAAATTTGACAGGGCTAATCAAAATACCTGATGAAACCAAAAGCAATCAAATTTGAGGGATGGTTTGGATTACAAGTGTTGAAGCCATATAATTGCATGGGTCCCCCCCCCAGTGGTCTATGGGAACCACAGTTCTTTGAGGAGACTGAAGTTTTCTAACAAGCTTACTAGTTTAAAAAGTGCATTCATAAGCTGGACCTGAGGTTCAACATGGGAGCACGATGACATTTTCAGCAATGATATGACTCAGTGTCTTACTCAGCTTCCCAGCAAACAGACTGTAGTTGTCTCTCCCTGTTTCCTGGTGAAGGCCCCACTTTCATGGCTTAGCATCTCCAGGTAGCAAATGCTTGAAAGGTCACTGCCCGCAAGCTTAGAGAGCCACTGCCAAGCTGAGCAGACAGGACTAATGGAGACCTGGCATAAGTTAGTTTCCCCTGTTTGTGGTATTGTCTAGTCCTGCCAAGATCAGAGTGGTAGCCTACATAGCCGGCATCTAATAAAGGTAGAAATAAAGGACTTATTCCTTTGCAATAGGTATATGCTGTTAAGAATAACAAAGAACTCTGAATTTGAAGTTACCGAGCTGTGCAATTTCTTAGAATATCTCAGAAAGATATTCCGCACTGTATCCTGAACCCTGACATCTAAATTTCAGTCAGAGACAACCATTTCAGATATTTTTATGCATTTAAAGTGTGTGCATTTAACATCTTAAATAATATTGCAACAGTAGTGTTATACATGACAATAAAAATAATATGTTTTATCAGCCTGGTTTATCTCCCTCACTCCTGTAGGACAAAGAGTGTGCAAAACATAGATATTTCTGTGAGCGACAAGGAATCAGAGAGAATAACGCAATTACAATCTTTGGTATCAATGGCTTAATTTAGATGTTGAAGAATATTTGAGCAGTCGTAATGGTTGGTATTTTATTTTAATGGCCTTTGAAGCTTTTCTCAGTGTATCAGAGAGTCCCTTATGTCATGTGCAATATGCTTTCGTTGAAGTGTATTAGACTGGTTAGAAGTAAATGAGTCATAACATTTCAGCTCCCTCTGTAATGTTCTCAGTTGTTGCAGTTATTGCTCTGAAGGACACTGAGGCAGTCATCTCAAGATAAATATCTCTGTGATGGTTATAGATACAATTTTTATGTCTCCACAATTACATTTCTAACTTCAAAGCACTCCACATTTTACCACTTTACAGCCATGAAAAAAGCAGCGTTAGATATCGATTCACATATGACCCTCACAAGAATAATATGCAAGAGATGGGGATCGAAAGTCATTTTCTTGACAGAATTAGGAACACTTTCTGCTTCCAATTTTTTTTTTAAGGGGAGAGAAAGAAGATACCTGCACTTATCAAATAGCATGTGAATTCAGCAGTAATCGGGGAACCAAGTAGGCAGGAAGAGGGCACCATTATGACTGAAAGGGTACAGATGAAGCAAAGAGGTTATTTGAGGTACAAGTGAAGAAAGAAAGGCAACAAGGCTCATGGGAGAAGGTGCAAGCACAGATACCTGGACAGAGGCCAAGTTGCCTTAGGAATCTGCTTTCTGTATTATGTGCTGTCAAGTTGTTTCCGACACCAGTAGGATTTTCAAGGTAAGTTAGACATCCAAAGAGTGATTTGCCATTGTCACACACCCCCACACCCCCACACACACTCAGTTTCTATGGCCCATCAAGGATTTGAGGCCAGGTCTCCTGAGTCCTAGTTCAGCACTCTTTTCACTGCACCACATTAACTCTCAAGGAATTTGGAAAACATTTAAATCTGTGGATAATCTGTGTCCATCACAAGGTTCTACAAGCTAGACCCATGGGCAGTCCCACCACATGACGAGCTCTCATGTAAAAATCAGTGCTGCCAACCATGGATTGTAACAATTGTGGCACTAGTAGAGTCAAAGAATAGAACCGATAGCAAAAGCTTTCAAGAATGACTGGACAGGTATTTTTCCTGTGGTTTGTGCCATGTTCCTTTCTGTTTCTTCCAACATTCATTTCATTGACTAACCAACATTAGCGCTAACTGTGACTAGATCTCATATTTTGGCATGAGTATTCAGTACATTTTGTTAGCCAGGAGCTTGTGACTTTTTAAAAAATATATATATTTTCAGTCAAATTGTTTTGTCTTGCTTACAGCTAATGTGATCTCCTATATTGGTCCTTCGGGGCAGGTGCTGAGTATGTCCAGAGGACATCACAGATGATGCACAGAGTAGAGCATGGTGTGGGAATGAATGTTATTCCTTTTGCCTACCTTCTACTTGCACTGGAAAGGACTACAACTGCAATGCAATTTCTGAATTGTACTTTAAAATATTTTTTTCTAGTTTAGAGCTGTAGTGCTATAGTACTAAATAGATACAGCATTAGTTCAAATGCATACCATGTCTTGTCAGTTCACTGCTATTTCACTTGCTAAGCATTAAAAAAAGATTTGATTGCGAATGAAAGGGGTGAGCAAGAGGGTGGATATAAAGGCAGAGAAGGATGAGGTAGAAAGGAGATTGTGTGATGTGTGAACACTTGAAATGCACCTTCATGGTTTTATGTGCCCACAGGACTATTTTTGCCTCTGGGAGAGGAATGGGGTGTAGCCTTTTCCCAGTTTTGCCCTCCCCCCCAGAATATTCGATCCAACATTCTGGCAGGTTAGAAGAGTAGGGAGGGAGTGTGGCTATACAAGTGCTGAGCACTGCCTAGCATTGATAATGGGCTGGAGGAAGGCCAGCTAAAACTGAAACCAGATGAAATGGAGATCCTACTTTTTGGAGGATTGCTGGGCCAGTTGGAGGCATATTTATTTGACCTCGAGGGAGTAACACACTCCTTGAAGGATTGGGTTTGCAGCTTGGGAGAACTCTTGGACCCAGGTCTCTTTATGGAGGCACAAGTATCTGCTGTGGCCGAGAGGACATTTCATCAATTTCAGTTCATTGCCCAGCTGTGCCCCAACCTAGATAAAAAATGACTAACAACAATGATTCATGTGTTGGTAATTTCTCAAACAGATAACTGTAATGCTGTCTATGTAGGGCTGCCCTTGAAGTCAGTAATTTCAGCAGATTCAAAATGCAGCTGCCAGACTAATCACAGGTACCAGCAGATATTAACACATATCCCTAGTCTTGGCATGCCTTCATTGGCTCTCTGTTAGTTTCCATGCCCAATTTAAGGTGCTGGACATGACCTATAAAGCCCTTAAGGGTTTAGGACCTTGATATTTCTTGGAATGTCTCTCCTACAAAACAGTTCCACTTGCTCCTCGCAGTCCATGTTGTTAAAAATTGGGACACCCAAGAAGACTAAAAGACTTAACACCAAGAACCATGCCTCTCTGTCATAGCCTCTTCCCTCAGGAACAAACTTCCTACAGAGATTCGACAGGTGCCATCCTTCTCAGTTTCTAGGAAATCAATAAAACCAGAATTATATAAAGCTGCTTTTTTACTGGTGCTTTTAAACAACTGGTCGGAGATGCCCAAATTTGTTTTAAATTTGTTTAATTCTATTTAAATTAAACTAGTGACAGGGCTTTATCATATTTATTGTATACTGTAATTTTGTATTGTTGCTTTTAATGATGATTTGACGTGTTGTGAACTAATGGGGTGATATATAAGTTGGATTGATTGATTGATTGATATGTTAAGAAGATGCTATATGCTATTTGGAATTGCAACAGACAAAATAACTGGAAGAGCATGGCTTTCAGATACAGTAGTACAGCTTATTTTAGCTAGAGTAGAATTTCAAAGGTTGCAGTGAAGGTCAGTGCTCCCCCCCCCCCCAATTCACATTATTTATCCATTACTTACTTGTGGACATTTTCCAGTTTACTTAATGCATCTACTTGAGTGGGTGAGGAGAGACCCTGTGCATTAACACTGCTGGTGGTATAATGCCAGTTATCTAAGCTCTACATTAGGGATAAGGTGGAAGGTATCTGCTTGAATAAAGGGACGTGGTGGTGCTGCGGGTTAAACCGCAGAAGCCTCTGTGCTGCAAGGTCAGAAGACCAGCAGTCGTAAGATCGAATCCAAGCGACGGAGTGAGCTGCCGTCGCTTGTCCCAGCTCCTGCCAACCTAGCAGTTCGAAAGCATGTAAATGTGAGTAGATAAATAGGTACCACCACGGTGGGAAGGTAACGGCATTCTGTGTCTAGTCGCGCTGGCCACTTGACCACAGAAACTGTCTACGGACAAACGCTGGCTCTACGGCTTGGAGACGGGGATGAGCACCGCGCCCTAGAGTCGGACACGACTGGACTAAATGTCAAGGGGAACCTTTATCTTTTATGTGCTTGAACCACTGTTATTAAAATCATATTACAGTGTAGAATTTTAGTTCCCACATTTCATGCAGATTATGAACTTCTTCAGGACAGGTAGTTGCTTATCCATCCAGACTTTCAAACTGAATGTTTATCCCTCCTTATTTTATTACTGGAATGCTCTTTCTGGTCATATGATCCCATCAGATTGAAATGTACAACAAATAAATGAATAAGAAAGGAAAACTTTAGTCTCATACAATTTATCGAAACCCAGTAATTCAATCAACCACCTGAATGCTTACATAGCAATCTGATTGTTGCGGTCACCTCTGAAGCCCCTATTCCCCTGGACTTCAAAGGTTCCCGCTCTTCTTCCTCCTTCGCTGCCACCAGGTATTACTGTTTTAATACCATTTAATCAGGGAGACACGTGTACTTTTGAAACATAAGTCATTTATTAAATCAGGGAAGTTAACATACGATTAATAATCAAGAGAAAAATCATAGGCTGCTAATCACTTGACTTTCATTCAAAGCTGCTTTAACTTTATAACTCATTTAACTCTCTGTTCCATTCATCGTTCTTACTGATCACTAACTCACTCTTAATGCACCTTTTAAGTTTCATACAGTCTCTCTCTAACAGAAACTCTCCCCTCCAAACTCCTCAGACTCCATACGCCAGCCTTTATATCCAGCTCCCTCCCCCCTTGGCTCCGCCTTCCGACCCCTCATTGGTTCCTGCTTTAAGGTTCTGCTGTGACGGACAGGTGAGGGCAGGGCTGTTCGCTACACTGATATATGTGACTTTATCCAACAAACAATACACAATGTATTTGGATGCTTTAATGAAATAATCAAAATAGGATAAATAGTAGGATGATGACTTAGAGAAAATTAAAGTCACAATGTAGAAGTGCATATATTAAGATTTCAGAGACTCCAGTATTAGAGCTATTCTGAAATGGAAGTCTCAGAAATCTGCCATGAAATACTAATTTAGGTAGAATGTAAAATTTTACAAGCATAACTGTTCTATGCGGCCAATGTTATCTTAAGAGAAATCAAATAAGACAGAGAAGCACCATAACTTGGAAAAAGTGGTATGAGCAATGGAGGAATAATGTCTATTAGTCACAAAGTACAAAGGTTGTATTTGGTAATATATTTAGCCCTATTCAGGTGTTATATATGCAGCTCCACTCATTGTATAAATAAGGAAGAAATCTACCTCTGATTCCATCATAATTATTGCTACCCTTGTACAAGTCAGACAAGCCTGAAGAGGAAGATCTCCAGTATACATGGACATTTCCCACAAGTTACAACCATGTGTGGCTATGAATATTCATATGCTATCTGTATAGACCAATGGGAGTGCTGGAGGGGTGAAGTCACGAGATATAAGAGACTCAGCAGGAGGAGGAGGAGTTAGTCAGGGAGATTGAGAGTTGAGATTGAAAGTTTTGGAGTTTGGGTGGGAGAGTGGTGGTTGAGAGTGGATGAAGGAGAATGTTTGTTTAAGAGTTAACAACATTGCTTGTTCTATCAACATCTGTAACAATAAACAATTTCTATTTGCTTCTTTTAAAATGACATATGGCCTGGACATCTATCATTAATAATAGATAATGTTGATGTAATCAACTGGTGGCAGCTGAAGGACACGTAGCGTGAGCTCTTAGTTTGGTGAAACAAGCAGGGGCCATGTGGGGATTGTAACATCATGATTTTCCAGGTTCTCAAATGTAAGACCATTTACTGCATATGAATCTATTAACACAAAACTGTATAAGGCTACAGCTAAAATCCTCTTGTGTAAATTACACATACAGAAGGGTGATTATGTCACTGGTAAAGGAGATTTAGGGTAATTAAAGACTTCCCCCTTCTCCCCTTTAGCTTGTCTGACACAATACTAATCCCTTTCAGTGCATGGAAGCCATGAGCACCACAGGACAGAGGAGATTAGGGATGGGTTCTTCATGTCTAAATGTAAGACCCAAAATAAAATGATAGTCTCCTCTGTCTCATGTTATTCTTGTTCTTTTGGGACCCAGATTATATTTCTCATAGCTGAGATGGGATCAGACAAGTGAAACTATTCTATTTTCAAAGCACTTATAGGCCATACAATGAGTTGCACATAACCCATCATTAGACGAGGGAATTCCTTAAGTGCTGAGAATGGTGCAAGTTTTATTTGCATGTGCGATTGCTCAGTTATGCATATATGTCTGAACTCATAGTGGGAACACTGCTAGATTCCAGCATCTAATGACAGGCTTTTAATGTAATCTATACTTTGGAGAACAAACCTATCCATTCTAAAGGAAATCAACCCTGAGTGCTCACTGGAAGGACAGATCCTGAAGCTGAGGCTCCAATACTTTGGCCATCTCATGAGAAGAAAAGACTCCCTGGAAAAGACCCTGATGTTGGGAAAGTGTGAGGGCAAGAGGAGAAGGGGACGACAGAGGATGAGATGGTTGGACAGTGTCATCGAAGCTACCAACATGAATTTGACCCAACTCCGGGAGGCAGTGGAAGACAGGAGGGCCTGGCGTGCTCTGGTCCATGGGGTCACGAAGAGTCGGACACGACTAAACGACTAAACAACAACATACTTTGGTCTTGTAAATAAAGCCAGAATAATGTATTGTTTTTTTGGAAGTAAAATGTTTACCAATGAATCACATACACTCTTGTTTTGACATTCTTTTATTTTCCCAACAATACTTCTATGATTCTTTTTCAGCCTATAACTTTGGCTAAAATAAGAGGTTACCTACCTGTAACTCTGGTTCTTCGAGTAGTCCTCTGTGAATTCACACTAATGGGTTAATCTGCGCCAGAGCAGAGCAGCCTCCGGAAACTTCCACAGCTTTAAGCACTTAGTGCTGGGACCTCCCCTACACCTGGCTATATAACTCCGCCCCCAGCCCAGTGCCTCAGTTCTTAAAGAACCGACCGCCGCTGCCCAACATGCCATGGCACACGTGACGGACAGCGGGGAGGAGGGCGGGATGTGTGAATTCACAGAGGACTACTCGAAGAACCAGAGTTACAGGTAGGTAACCTCTTTTCTCCTTCATGTCCTCTGTGAATACACACTAATGGGTGACTGGCAAGCTGACCAACCAGGAGGAAGGACGTCATGAAAGTGCAGAGCCAGGACAACTCACCCTACTGCAGCCTGAGCCTTCGGCCGGACTACCAGGTGGTAGGGCGAGATGAAGGGAGACGGAGTGGCACACGTGGCAGCGCGGCAGACATCTGCGACGTCCACGTGATAGAGAAAGGCCATTGAGGATGCCACAGCTCTAGTAGAGTGAGCTCTCACTGATTTTGGAAGAAGAGTCTCTGCCAAATCATAAGGAAGGCGGATGGACTGGACCATCCAGCTAGACGTGGTCTGAGAGGAAGCCGGTACTCCGAAGGAGAGCCAGCAAAGGTGACAGAGAGACGTTGTGAGACAGAGCACGCTTCACATCTAGAGCGTGCAGAGCTGTTTCAAGCAGTGAAGATGGTGTGGGAAAGAGACCAGGAAGGACAGCTGGCTGGTTGAAATGGAAGGCAGAAAATACCTTAGGCAAGAAGGTAAGGCCTGGCCGTAAGGTTGCTTTGCAGAAAAGGAGGACCGGCTCTTAGTGTAGCCAGCCCTCCAGCCCTGCAAGCTAAGGATAGTGCCAGGAGCAAGGCAGCCTGGAGGGTTGCCAAAGAATTAACTGGAGAGGGCGCATATTCTCTGGGCCGTGGAGAAATAGCGTGCAAGTAGAATGGGCCAGTCCCAGGCAAACCAGTGAAGGAGAAACCGAAGGAGTGCGTCCAGAGACATTGGCCTAGTAGGCCAATGTCATCGTGATGCAAAGGGACAGAACGCCTACCCATGAAAGGGGTAGGTCAAGGTGGTAGAAGGTGTGCAAGCATGATGGAGCATGTCCATTACTGTCGGGGAAGACTCCAAGCCGACAGGTAGGGGAACCCGAGGTCCGGATGAAACCTCCGACCCCTGTCCCGAGGGAGTAGGTGAGGGACAAGGTGCAGCGTGATGTATTCTGCAGGTCCCAGGAGCAGGATCGAGAACCATGGCTAGTGAGGCGACCAAGCATGATGGTCGCACACTCATGGTGGACTTGAACAACAGGCCTTCGAAGAAGGGGCAAAGGTCGAACCTGTAAAGGAGGCCCCATGACCAACAGGTCAGGAAGGCATCCCCTAGGGAGGCGCGGCCGACACCGGCTCGGGAGCCGAACATGGCACACTTCTTGTCCATTCAAGATGCGAAAGCATCCATGCCTGGAGTCCCCCACCAACGACAGAGGCAATGAAAGATGGTATCGTCGAGAGCCTGCTCGTGAGAGCAGGACTGTGGTCTGCTGAGATGGACTGCCATGGAAGTGTTCTCGCCTGCCAAATGTACAGCCACTCGATAAATGTGGCGAGCATAACACCATCTCGAAAGTTTGATGGTGTGAAAAAGAAGGCGTAACAAGTGAGTGCCGCCCTGCTTGTTTATATAATAAACTGCAGCGGCATTGCCTAATGCGACCTGGACCACCCGACCCCGGAACAGGGACTCAGAGGCCTAAAGGGTATTGGTGAGTGCCAGGAGCTCCAGCACAATGATATGCAGGCTGGCTACTACCATGAACCAGCGGTGAAGGGCCACGTGGTGGCGTGGACAAGCCCCCCGCAGTGTGGCGGGATGGTATCCAACAGTGACCGAACCAACTGGGTCAAGAGACCAGAGGGTCCCCCTGTCTGTAGGGTGTGGGGGCAGGGGGTTTCCACCCATCTAGTTGAGCAGCGCGTTCCGGAGTCACCTGGAACAACATGGATGGGGGGTCGCAAGATATCTGAAAGAGTGAGAGAAACCAGGCTTAAAGGGACCGCATCCTCGGTCGAGCAAGCTGTCCCACAGCTGCAGTAGATGTCATCAGCTCCAGGAGTCGCTGGACCTGTAGGGCAGGGAACCAAACGCCTGAAGAAAAAGGGAGCATAACAAATTATGCATTGTCACAGACTTGATGTCAGGGGAAAAAGCCTGCTTCAAGAGAGCATCCAAAGTCACATTAACACAGTTTACACAGTGTGTAGGTGGTAAAGTCAACTTCACTATGTTGACCTATAGTCCTAACGCTGACGAAAGGGACAGTGCCAAGGACGTATGCTTACCAGCCTGTGACTTGGCCCCACGACCAGGAGCCAGTTATCCAACCATGGGTAAACAGTGATTCCCCCAAGTGAAACCCTGAGAAAGCGATGACGGTCTAACCAGATGCCCGCATGAAAGTGAGCATCTTACGATAAACCAACCCCCTGGACGTAACCAGTGAATAACAGAGTCCAAGGAAGCCATATGGAAACTACGCAGAGTAATAAAAGAATTCAGGCTTCCAACCCCAAGGACGGGCCAGAGGCCTCCATCCTTGTTTTTTTTTTGGGGTGGGGGTGGGGTTAGGGGTGGAGGCGGCCATAACACGGCCTGTGACAGGGGTACATCAAATACAGTGGTATAGCTGGGAAGACAAGGAGCCAAACGGACTGACTGGTCAACAACAGAGAAGTAAAGAGACCGCTCAGTCTTGCGGTCCTGCCTGCAATCCTGTCGGTCAGGGCACTGCCTGCCCACATGTCTAGGGGCGGTGGCTGGTAACTTTGGGGTTGAGGCCATTGATGTTCCCGGGATGCCCTAGGCTGATAGGACCATCGTCAGGCTCTTGCGGTTGTTATGCCGCAAATAACTGTGCCGCCGTCTAGAGCTTGAGCAGGTTATCAAGAATAACAACAGTTTTCTGACTAAAGAAAAACCCTACACCAACAACGGCAGGTCCTGACCCGTCAGTTGTTTAGATGCTGGTTTTAAGGCGTATCGAGCAGCAGTGTGCTCGTGACGCACCTGCAACAGTGCCTCCTAGTGATGTGGGAGGCCTGAACTGTAAAGGTGCACAGGAGCTACCTGCAGAGTGGGCAGTGCCAAACTCCATAAGTGGCGATGATAAGCCCCCATGGCAAAGGAGTAAGTGGCTACATGGCGGCCAAAAACAAATAACAACGCTGACCAAAGAACTCCTCATCTGTTAACAGTAAAGGAGTGTGACTGTGACAAGTGAGAGGGGTGTAGGAAGATTGGTTGGAAAATCTTCCTCCCCCCTGTGACTCATGTGAGTCCCAATCCTGAATAAGGTAAGCCCTCCTGATGAACAGGGGAGAAGACTGTCCTAGCATGAGCCTGACCAAGCTCAGGCTCAACACAGTTAGTTGTCAGAACGGAGAAGGCCAAATGGGTTAACAGCAGGTTCGGTTGAACCTGCGAACATTGTGCTGCCGGAGCCGAGTTCGAGGGAGCACTACACCTGAAAGCGTATGTGGAGGCGCAAAGCACTCCATAGCCCATGGCTCAGAACGATGCCAGGTGGAGCGGGATGGCGGTGGTGGCAGAATGCTCATAGCTCCTATACTGGACAAAAGGGACTGGTCCTACACAACCTTGTCAGCGTGATAGGACCTACCTGAGGAAAATTACCCAGGTCTACCCGACAGCGGCAGGGTTCTTGGGTGGACTCCTGTGAGTCCTTTACCTATGAGCCTATACTGGCACCGGCAGCTGAGGCGGGGCCGCAGGCTACTACGTGAACCAGCCCATTGATAAAGAGGGCTGTTTTGTGCCAAATTATCAGCCACCAAACAGGTGCTACCCCAGCCAGGGATATCACCGACTAGCAGGGCTAGCGGTGGGAGTTGCAGCCCCCCCCCTTTTCAGAAGCAAAGCTAGGGCTGTTAATGTTGCCAGAAAGCTCTTGCCTTGGCACCTAACTGATTTTGGAAATAGCAGCTGCGTGAACAAGCCCCTTGATAAATGAGGGCTGTTTCATGCCAAACCACCCAAGGGTGTTAACCCAGTCAGGCATATCACTGACACGTAGGGCTAGCTGTGGGAGCTGAAGGGGCCCATACTATCCCCAAGGCTTACCGCATGTCGCTGGAACATCTCCAGCCTCGGCGTGCAGCTCTATCCGGAATCGGCAGTGGCATGAACGCGCCCACGAAGGAGGGCTGTCGTGCGCCAATCACACGCAGAGGCTTTGCTCCATGTCAGGAGAATCACTGACAGGCGGGGGAGGCGACCGGCGCTGCAGGAGGCCCTTTCTTCTTCAAGGGCAGGGCTCCAGATGCCCAACTCACTGCAGGTTAACAGCTGTATGAACGAGCCCCTTGAAACAAGAGGGCTGTTCCGCGACAACCTCCGAAGAGGCTGTACCCCACTGACAAGTGGGGAGCAGGAGCTACGGAGGCCCTTTCTTCTTCCAAGGGCAATCCTAGGCTGTGCAGAAGCCCAGCTCACTGCAAAACAGCTGTAAGAACGAGCCCCTTGAAACAAGAGGGCTGTTCTATGCCAAACTCCGGAGAGGCTGTACCTCAGTCAGGAGAATCATTGACAGGCGGGGCAAATCTCAGAAGCCATCCTCTTCAAACCTGCTAGGAAGAGGAAATTGCAAACAGACAGAAAGCTGTTGCTCTTAAGCCTGGGGGTAACTTTATAAAGAAGGTATGAAAAGAAAGAACAAAGGGAGGTCAAAGAAAGGAAAAGAAAGGAATAGAATCATTTCTACTTGCGAAGTTCCAAATGAAGCTGCTGCTACAGCGGAGGTCAAAAAAAGAACAAAGGGCTGGGGGCGGAGTTATATAGCCAGGTGTAGGGGAGGTCCCAGCACTAAGTGCTTAAAGCTGTGGAAGTTTCCGGAAGCTGCTCTGCTCAGGCGCAGATTAACCCATTAGTGTGTATTCACAGAGGACACGAAGGAGAACCTATTGTTTAATTAAATAAATCACAACTAGAGCAGACCTATTGAATCAGTTGGAATTTGGTGGGTCAACTCCTCTGTAAGTTGCATTGATTCAAAGGGCTGGTCTAACCTAGATTTACTATGCTAAACAACAGGATTTCAGCCATTATATTGGATGAGTATTTCACTTATTTTTACAGTAATTCCTCATTGGTTACTGATGCAACAGTTATCAACATTCCCTGGCATCCAAGGATTCATTTATTCAGTTTGTCTGTAGTAATCTGAATAAGATTTGCATAGCAATGTAAAGCATTAACCATATTAATTTTCAGTTTGTTGTACTAAATTACAGATGTCTCTTGTGGAATCCAGATTCCTGAGGTTTCATATGTTAATTAAAATAATTCCATTTGGTGTGAATACAGATCCTTTAAACAGAGTGAAGGGGTTTAATACCAATGGGGGATTTCTGGTAATTTCCAGTATTTATTGTTAGAATGCATGTTGGTTAATTATTTAAGGGGAAATATTTAATCTGACTGGTAAAAAATAGAAACCAAAGAATTATAAAGCAGAGTTAAGCTTATCTAAGCTGCCTGGACTTTACTCAACAGCCCTTTATCTGCAGTGCATATAATTATACCTTGTTTGCTCAAGTGAGACTATTTGACTAATCAGCTTTTGATAAAGCTATTTGAAAGTTTCAGACTTGCAGCTGCCTATCCTTTAATTCTGCCATCTTTAACCTTCTGTAATTTTTGGAGTGTCAGATCTCTGATAAGCCCTTTCTTTAACAGACTGCAGATTTCCTGGATGAAAAATATTCTCTAGCCTGCTTATTTAATCTTTTAACAGCCTCGGAATAAGTTGTGCTTTTATGATTTGCCCTGCCATCAGGCAGGGTGAGGGAGATATCTTAGTCAATAGATTTAGGGATCTCATGTAATGCCTCTATATCTCTCTTGTTCAAAATAATAAAATTTAAGTGGCATAATACTACAGTGATGCAGGGCTAAAGTTAAACCACTTAAAAACACATTATTTTGGATGGATGGCAGTGTCCCTGCTCTCTGAAGCCCACAACTGTCCAGAAAGGTAGTATTTAATACGATAGGGTTAAAGCAAAGCAAAGTATGCTGCTTACCGTATATAAAGCCCCATAGCACTTCAAGCACTCTCTGGGCAGTTTACAAGTTAATTATGCAGGCTACACATTGCCCCTCCAGCGAGCTTGGTACTCATTTTACCGACCTCAGAAGGATAGAAGGCTGAGTCAACCTTGAGCCAGTTATCTGGGATTGAACCCCAGGTCGTGAACACAGTTTTGGCTGCAGCACAGCATTTTAACCACTGCACCACGAAGCTCTTCACATTGTACAGTATTCACATTGTCTGGAGCAATTCATAAAGAATTGCTTTAAGAACAGAGGTATTTAAAAAAAAAACCTGCCAGTCAGTTCAAAAACTAATTTTGCAGCCAAAAAAAAAAATGGTTCCACTTGTACATCATGTGGCCAGGAATTTATGAATCATTTTAATATCATCAAAACCAATTCAACTGCAGTTCTTATTGCCAGTGTGACCGAGCCCTTAGTTTAGCAGAGATATAACAGTATGCAAGCCAAATCCATGATAAAGCAGAGGATCTTTGATATAGACAGGCAGAATTTGCTAAGCATTAGGATTAAATTTTTTAAAAGCAATGAATGTGATTATTATTTAAATAACTGACAATCCTTAAATACAGGAGAGGTTTTTTTCTTAGCCAGAATTAATGCTATGTCCTCAGTGCCCACAGAAGAATGCTTCTAAGGTATATGTCATAATCAAAGATTATGTCTCTGCAATACTGGAGCTGTAGGGTCCATAGCATATATGTTTCTGTATTATAATGTTTACAAGGATGACAAAGGATAGAGTATTACACCTGATTCTGGTACAGTTTCCTAGTAGATCTGAAGCAGACCTTCTGGAAATAAGTCTAAATGAGAATAGCCCTTTTGTTGTAAATGTTGCAAAATTTTAAAATATTATAATTAACATTAGACTGAAGGTGCTCAAAGAGATCCAGTCTATTGAGTATTTGGTTATGTAATGACTCTTTCAGGTTTGTTGTCTGCATATGTGTTCTTTATGATTGATCGGTCAATAAACATTGATATTATACAACTAAGAGGAAAAAAGAGAAAAGCAAGTAAAACGTACAGAAAGTTACAATACTAAAGCATAATTATACATTTATGGTATTAAAACACCAGTCCATTGAAATGGTTGCCATATTATCAAGGTTACCTGTGCAGACTATACTTTCATCATGTAGGATTGAGGACGATATAAGTCCTTACTTAACACTGCCAAACACCTAGACCAAATCAGGAAAGGCCACCTCCTCAAAAGGCCACCTCCTCTATACACTACAACGGCTTATCTTTTAACACTTATATTTCAGGCAATTACAAGAACACAACTCACATCAGAAAAGTCCTTTTGATTCCAGTACGTGGGATTTAAACATGTGTCATTCCTTGGTAGGCATAAAGCTTTAGTACTTAAGTGAAACTAATTTATCTCTTTCATTTACAGTTTCATTTTCTCCAAGTACTTCATGCAAACCTATCTAATATTATTAGAATGTCTGTACTGAAATTAGAGGGAACATGCAATGTTGGCTATTCTGTACTCAATATAGTATTTAGGAATGAGGCTTCTTAGCAGAGCAAGTTGCAAAATATATATGGGCCTGCCTACACTGAGCATTTGCCCCACTTTCCTTGTACTCATGATACCGGTATTTCATTCTGGTGTCCACATGATACAAGGCTGAAACTAGTGTAAACACAGTTAAAGTGGGACAAAACCCCTGGCTTTCTGGGTGTGTGTGTGTTGCATCACCACTATGGCATATTTTTGTTCTGATTTGCTCCAGTGCAGGATCTGCTTGTGTGGACCCCTGTACTGTGTTGATTTGTTCTAATCTGTGAACTTTGTCAGTGCGTGTCATGTGATGACGTTTCATTTCTAGCATTTTTCTTGGGATATCAGCTGTTCCTGTGTGCTGCTTTTAAATTTCCACTGCTCTAAAGCATCCCCCACAAGTTTTGGCCCCACAATGACATTTTCATTCAGACATCCAGGTCTAAGCAACATAATTTTCACTACATACCCCATGTTGCCACTCTAGGGGCCTTTCTTTAGAAACAGAAAGGGTTGGGTCATGCATTTCCACTTGCTAAAGGAAGGCTTTTTATGGTCTAAAACAACCTTATGAGCAAAATGGGATATGCAATGCAAATTGTGTCCCTTAAAGGGCTCTGGTACATGCAATTTGCATTTTTAAGATTTTAATTTAATATGAGAGGACTCTGTGAGCTGATAAAGCTTGAGTGTCCCACACTGGTCCCTTGTGGAACAGCATGCAGCCTATGGACCCCACTTTGCTCCTCCCAAGTTGACTGAGGGATCAATCACATGTGAGAAAAGAACCTCAATTATACAGATTATTTTAATTTCTCTGTTGTACTGATACATTTTTTTCAGCAATCACATGGTATCACATGGAAGCCTTCCTTCAGCTGCAAGGGAGGGGGGGAAGGCTGTCTCCAACTGAGCAATGCATTCATGTTGCTTTTGTGGAGGCAGCTACTACTAGTGATTTATTGATATCCCTTTAAAAATAATTTTAAAAGGGGTACAAGTATAGTGGCCACAGTGTCCAAAACCGACAGCAATGTTCACTCACGCTAAAACGATAAGGAAGAAGCAATACATGATTGGTACGTTTTAAAACAACTCTCACGGTGAGGAGGAAATAAACTGATGGTCAGGGAAATTAATCAATGTTAGTCATGTGTCATGTGAACAGGAAATTTGAAATGATCCAAATAACAGCAAAAACTGTATAACTGGGGTTCTTTTGGCAAGTGTGATAGAGCCCTGAGGTATGCGCTTTAGGTCATTGAAATGAATATGATTAAGCATGCCTGATCATGCTGGAATACGGCCTGTAGCTTTAATTTGAAAACCAAACAGATGATTCATTTGATAATAATAAAGTACTACTAGATGTGTGATCTTAGTGATCAATCCGAGGGTCAAGGACTTCTTTTTTCTTCCTTCTGCATACAGAGCAATACAATCGGCCAAAGTCTTTCCTGGCTATATTTATTTGTCTTGTCTTAAGCCATCAAATATCAGCCATTGTTGGATAAGATACACAAGGAAACAGAGACCAGCACCGAAACATAAAATAGTTTTGCTTTTTGTCTGCTCCTAAATGTGATCTTAAATTGTATAAGTTTATATGAAGACAGTAAGTAATTGTATCTTTGTACAAGGAATATCACATACTGGGGAAAAAATATGATTCTGGCACTCCAGTAGAATCTCAATTTTATATTCTGCTGTTTCAAATTATACAGCTCTCACCCCTTCTCTCACCTAGACCATGAGCTGCCCCTAAATTCAGTATGCCTCCCCACCTGATTTTACAGTATTACCATAACTAAAAAATGATTTAAAATAATGCAACCAACATGGTCAATGGCCATGAGAGTTTATTCATTCCTCTTAGATTCACCAAAGAATGAAGGCAAGCTCCTTTGGCAGACTGAGACAACTTCTTCAGCTAATTTGGGATCATCATAAAAAGGCAGCAAATTGTTTGCTATTTGATTTATTGTTCTTCCATGTTTACGACCAGGTTACAGCCCTTGTGGAATTTTCTACTTCAGGTGCCCCAGGTACTGTGCATTTTGGCCTGGGGACACACCAAGCCTGACAATGAACAATTTTAAACTAGACGGAGAATCTTTGTGATGAGAAGAGCCTCTATGGCTATAGTGAAGAACAGCATGATATGTTATTACTCTTCCATTCAGGGCTGTTCATATGTAAGCCACCATGTCTTCTTACTGATATGTATTCAGTTGTTTCCATGAGTCTGCTTCTCACTGAACATATTGAGCTCAAAAACATACTTCACCAAAACAAACGCAGGAACAGGTGATACCTTTATTAGACCATTAAGAAAATAAAGCGGAAAACAAAAAATAAAGTGAGCTTGCAATGATAATTCATCTTCCTCAGTCTGTACATCAACTTCTCGTGCGTAGTTCCAAAATGATATGCTTTTATTCAAGTCCCAAAGTCTCATGGCCAGCCAGGTTAGCTTCTTAGGTGGAAATAGTTGCAGTCTGCAAGGGGCCTGTGGGGTGGGGAAGGGTGTGGCTTCAAACCTCTCCTCCACCGGTATTTTGGAATTTATCACCCACTCTTAAACAAAGGGGAGCTAAATACTCTGAACCCCTCTCATACTTCATCAAAGAAGGCAGAGTGCACACGCACACACCCACAAGCACACCCATGAGGGCTTCTCCACAATACTCATGGGTCATGGCAGAGAAGCAATATGCAAGTGACCCTGTTCCATGCATGAAAGCTTGTTCTGAAGGGAAACCTCTTTCAAAATCCATCTGTGTTTACTCCATCTGCAGTTCAATGATAAATCAGCAGTAATGAAAACTGTTATTTTCAAACTGTGTCCCAAGGAAATGTGGAGTTCCCAAGGAGTTTTGTGGGGTGGGTGGGCAACAATATTCAAAAAAGTGTTCATAAAACGCAGCTTGCCTGTTATCAGATTTTCTCCGCAATAGGGTGCGGCTAGCACTTGTGCTCACTGATTGCTCACTGGAAGGAAAGATCCTGAAGCTGAGGCTCCAATACTTTGGCCATCTCATGAGAAGAGAAGACTCCCTGGAAAAGACCTTGATGTTGGGAAAGTGTGAGGGCAAGAGGAGAAGGGGACGACAGAGGACGAGATGGTTGGACAGTGTCATCGAAGCTACCAACATGAATTTGACCCAACTCCGGGAGGCAGTGGAAGACAGGAGGGCCTGGTGTGCTCTGGTCCATGGGGTCATGAAGAGTCAGACACGACTTAACGACTAAACAACAAAAGCACTTGTGTGAATGGGGAGTAGAGCTGGGCTGATGGGGCGTATGTCTGGCACTTTCCCAGACTGCTCTTCTTTTCAAGGAGAAACTGTGTTGACATGGATCTTCAGAAATGGGCTAAAAGTCTACAAACACATATGCTGTGTAAAAACCATTAAGTCTTTGAGACGTCTTTAAGACACCAAAATACTCTGTTGTTTTTGCTTCAACACATTAAAATGGCTACCATCCCCTGCTGGAAATCTACCATGGATACTTGAAATCATGGATATAATATATATTTAACATACAAGAAGGTGGGACAAAGGCCAGAAGTGGACACTCTTGTATGTTGTAATTAGCGCTGTGGTAAACTGCAGGTAAGTGAAACCCCAGATATCGGATATGGGGGTCCTACTGAGCATGCATAGGTAGAATGCTAGTATGATTGGCAGATAGATAATAGAATGTTGAATGCTAGTTAACAGTGTGTTAATTGAGTGGTGTTGGGCAGGTGAGAGTCAATCAACCTGTTTTACTTAGTCAATAAATTTAGTCTATTTTAGGTAATCTGTCTGAGACAGCTATTTTAGAGTCAAGGGTCTGTGGAAGAATTTGGAATAGTCTTGTGATAGAGAGTTGAAAATAGTGATGTGTAGAAAGTCTGTGAAAGTACTTAGTTTGAATTTGAATATAAAGGTATATATTTATATTTTTCAATCATTTTATCTTTTATCTCACAAACCCTGGAATCGATCTTTCCCTTCCTCCGACTTAACTCTGTTTCCTGAATAACACTCTTTTGTTTGTTCAGAACCAAACTCTCATGATTATTTAATTTTATGAGTAACTATAGAGATATTGAGCAGCCTATAGTAAAAAAAAAAAAATTACATCCATATCATACAAGGCTACTCATTCAGGATCTTAATATAAAATAGCTACCAGCTTGGGGCAAAGAAACTTTAGCCGAGGCAACCCCAAAATATGTGGTGGAGATTTTAGGGGTGCTTGTCCTTTTGGATGATGTCATCCAGGTGACAAGAAATTGTGGCTAGGTTAAAAGTGTAGGTGCCAGTGGCTACTTGGAGAGTGTGTAACCTGCAAGTGTGGAAATTAATGGGAAGGTTTCACAAATTAGAATTGACAATACCACACTAAATGGACTAATGATCTGATTAATTAAGAGGCCGCTTCCTATCTTCCTGTATTCCTAGTATCTGTGGGGAGTGAAAGAATCCTGTCTCTGCAGCTCCACTCATCAGCGGGACCGGTCACCCTCATTAGTGCATATGCACCAACACTGTCATCCACTACAGAAGTGAAAGATAAATTCTACGACGATCTGGCAGCTACTATCAAAAAAGTCCCTGAAAGAGAGGCACTGTTCATTCTCGGAGACTTTAACGCTAGAGTTGGTGCTGATCACAATTCTTGGCCCACTTGTCTAGGCCGTTTTGGCATTGGAAAGATGAACGAAAATGGCCAAGGCTTGCTGGAGTTTTGCTGTTATTATGGTCTTTGCGTCAGCAACACATTCTTTAATACGAAGCCTCAACACAGAGTTTCCTGGAGACATCCAAGATCCAAGCATTGGCATCAGCTCGATTTGATCCTCACTAGACGTTCTAGCCTTCCTAGTATTATGATCACACGCAGCTACCAGAGTGCTGATTGCGATACTGATCACTCCCTGGTGTGTAGTAGAGTAAAACTGCGAACAAAGAGATTATATCACACGAAAAAGGAAGGAAGACCACGTATTGACATCAGGAAGACTTGCGATCAAAGAAAAGTGGAGGAATTTGCCCAAGCGCTTGAGGAAACCCTTCCAGGCCCGGCTGATGCAAATGCACCTGAACGATGGGAACATTTTAAGAACGCTGTGTATAACACCGCCTTGTCCACATTTGGCAAGAAGACCAAAAAGACGGCCGACTGGTTTGAAGCCCATTCGGAGGAGTTGATGCCAGCCATCGAGGATAAGAGGAGAGCTCTAGCAGCATACAAAGCCTGTCCTAGCAAGTACAACTTGCAAGCTCTTCGAGCTGCTCGTAGCCAAGTCCAACAGGCTGCCAGGAGATGTTCCAACGATTATTGGCTTCAGCTCTGCTCTCAGATACAGATAGCAGCGGACACAGGTAACATCAAAGGAATGTATGACGGTATCAGGCAGGCTTTAGGTCCAATACAGAAGAAATCTGCTCCCTTGAAGTCTGCTACAGGCGTGATCATCCAGGACCGAGCACAGCAGATGGACCGCTGGGTGCAACACTACTCTGAGCTGTATTCCAGAGAGAATGTGGTAACCGAAGAAGCATTAAATAACATTGAGTGCCTGCCTGTCTTGGAAGAGTTGGACAGCGAACCAACCTTAGCAGAAATAAAAGCGGCCTTGGATTCCCTCGCCTCTGGCAAGGCACCTGGAAAGGATAACATCCCTGTTGAAGTGCTGAAGTGCTGTAAAGAGACCATCACTACCGAGCTGTATGAAATCTTTTGTCTTTGCTGGAGGGAAGGTGGAGTACCACAGGACATGAAGGATGCAAACATCATCACATTGTACAAGAACAAAGGAGACAGGGGCGACTGCAATAACTACCGTGGCATCTCTCTTCTCAGCGTTGTAGGGAAGCTGCTTGCCCGTGTTGTGCTGAAGAGGCTCCAGGTGCTCGCAGACAGAGTCTATCCAGAATCACAGTGTGGATTTCGAGCTAATAGATCCACCACTGACATGGTATTCTCCCTCAGACAGTTGCAGGAGAAATGCAGGGAACAACAACAGTCACTCTTTGTCGCCTTCATAGATCTCACAAAGGCCTTTGATTTGGTTAGCAGGGATGGCCTTTTTAAAATCCTTCCCAAGATTGGATGTCCACCTCGACTCCTTAAAATCATCAGGTCCTTCCATGAGGGAATGAAAGGCACTGTAGTTTTTGATGGTTCAACATCAGATCCCTTTGACATCCGAAGCGGAGTGAAACAGGGCTGTGTCCTCGCACCAACCCTTTTTGGGATCTTTTTTGCTGTCATGCTGAAGCACGCCTTTGGAACTGCAACAGAAGGTGTCTATCTCCGGACTAGATCAGACGGAAAGCTCTTTAATCTCTCTAGATTGAGAGCGAAGACCAAAGTCCAGCTGAAATGCATGCGGGATTTCCTCTTCGCCGATGATGCAGCCATTGTTGCCCACTCTGCTCAAGACCTCCAACAACTCATGAATTGTTTTAGCAAGGCCTGCCAAGACTTTGGACTAACAATCAGCCTGAAGAAAACACAAGTCATGGGCCAGGGCGTGGACTCACCTCCCTCTATTACCATCTCCACACAAGAATTGGAGGTTGTTCATGACTTTGTGTACCTTGGCTCAACGATCTCTGACACTCTCTCTCTAGATGTCGAGCTGGATAAACGCATTGGGAAAGCAGCTACCATGTTCTCTAGACTCACGAAGAGAGTATGGCTCAATAAGAAGCTGACGACATATACCAAGATCCAGGTATATAGAGCCTGCGTCCTGAGCACACTCCTGTACTGCAGTGAGTCCTGGACCCTTTGTGCACGGCAGGAGAGGAAGCTGAACACCTTCCATATGCGTTGCCTCCGACGCATTTTTGGTATCACCTGGCAGGACAAAGTTCCAAATAGAGTAGTCCTAGAATGAGCTGGAATCTTTAGCATGTATACATTACTGAAACAGCGACGTCTACGTTGGCTTGGGCATGTCGTGAGAATGGCTGATGGTCGAATTCCAAAAGATCTCCTGTATGGAGAATTAGTGCAGGGAAATCGCCCCAGAGGGAGACCACAGCTGCGATACAAGGACATCTGCAAGCGGGATCTGAAGGCCTTAGGAATGGACCTCAACAGATGGGAAACCCTGACATCTGAGCGTTCAGCCTGGAGGCAGGTGTTGCATCATGGCCTCTCCCATTTTGAAGAGACCCTTGTCCAGCAGACTGAGGCAAAGAGGCAGTCACGGAAGCAGCAAAATCAGGGAGCTGGACAGGGGACAGATTGTATTTGTCTTCAGTGTGGAAGGGATTGTCACTCTCGAATTGGCCTTCTCAGCCACACTAGACGCTGTTCCAAGTCCTCCATACAGAGCACGTTACCATAGTCTTTCGAGACTGAAGGATGCCTAATAATAAGTATCTGTAGGTGGCATAATCATTGACAGCAACAACAGAATACTAGTCTGTTCAGACTGAGTGAAAAGGAATATTCCTAAAACCATGATGCTTTGTACAGATCATGGTACACAATGAGACGGAAACCTGCTCTTTTCAACCTTGTACCCTGCTGAGGGCAATGAAGCCAGTAACAGTTGGTGGAAAAGGTGTGGCACACCTAACATCCTAGTAAGATCAAACAGCCCCTTTGCCCTTGGATTTCCTTTTCTCTGTTTTGATTCATAGCCTCTTTTTATGGCGTCGCTGATGCTTTGTCTTTAATTGTCATGTTTCTCTGGCGGATGTTTTGTTACTTCTTACCTTGCAGAATTATGGAAGGAAAGTAGCAGGATATTTGACCATCAAAATACTGCCCTTTCCAAATCTGCTGCCAGAGAACTCAGCCAGTGGCATTTGACTGAAGAACAAAAAGGAACTAGAAGAAGCAGTCGAGTCAGAGAAAGGAAAGAAGGCAGACTGCTTCGGCTAGAGAGAGGGATAAGAGTCCCTGAAAAAAAGTTCCTGTGATGGAAGAAGTGGGAAATAATAGCACATTGGATCCTGACTGTTCTGTAGATCAGCCTCCGTTCTCCAAAATAATATTGGAAAGTAAGTTTTTGTACACTCGATTTTTAACAACAGCACTCTTTTGAGAAAAGATCCTCCATTGAGTGTTAGCCTGGGCAGATCAAAAAGAAAAGTGTGTGTATATTTGAGGGAGGCCTTTTAATTGCAGTTTTTGAACTGACCTACTTTTTAGATGATACTTGAAATTAAGAGGATGCAGTAACCTTCTCTTGCCTTGCTGGGAGGCACATTGAAATTAGTGGTGAATGCACAGGGTTTGGAATGTCAAGTCTGAAAATTAGTTTGTTGGCATTACATGTTGGAAATAGGGAGATTAATTCACTGCTGTTAACGTTTAAACTGAATTAATGCTATTTTAAACTGAAGATTTTAATCCATTGAATTAGTGTTTTAATTTGTTAATTAAATAGTAAATTCCGAAGTAAATAGAGTGGTTTATACAGAATGGTATGTAGGTTGTCAGTGCAACTACAGTAGCACATTTCTTATTGGGTCCTTTGAAAGTATTGTTTTTGTTACTTTGGGATTGCCTTCTTCAGTCTTTTTTTCTCTCCCCATATGGACTTCAAATCCGATAATAAAATTGTTAGCTAGGGATGGTGTTTTTCACATAGGTGAAAAGCATTTGGTATTTGGTCTGCTTGTAGTGTAGTTGCATCCTAAAAGAGTAATAGTGTCAAAATATAATTTAAATAACATTCCTGAGAAATTTAAAGGCTTTGTAAAGAATAGATTTGTAGTACTAAATTCAATTGACCACAAACCAGAATGGAATCCAGAGACATTATCAGGAAAAAAATACAGAAGATTATTCCTGTAGTTGGAAGAATAGGAAAGCCTCAAGGAACAAATGACAAAACTCTTAAAATGTTTCACTGCCAGCCAGTACGAAGCAAAAGTAGAAAGTGAAAAAAATAGTCAAACTACTAAATGCAATTCTTCAACAACTTGTACACAGACATATGACAGAGGACTTTTCATAGAGGACTATTCACTAATCATTGCCAAGAGATAGGAAATGATGGAAAAAAGGAAAAACAAGAGGTCGTTTCCATAACATCCAAGAAATTAAAGGGAAATTTAAACCAAGATTAGGGATACTGAAAGGTCAACAGGGCAATATGTTGTCTGATCAAGATAAAATAAAGATGGAAATAATATACTGGAAAGCCAAACAAAAGAATAGCAAAGATGATAGATTCGTTCACAGGAGAATTTTTCATAAAATCCTACAATGTTAGAAAGTGAAGTAAAATGTTTCCTCAAGGCTTCTAGAAGAAGGAAATCATCAGAAGTAGACTGGCTATCAATAGAACTATTTCAAACTACCGGTGCTCAATCTGTCAAAATTCTTACAAGAATGTAACAAGAAAACAAACAAACAATAGGCCGCAGTATATATTCCAATCCAAACAAAAGCAGACACCAAGGACTGCAGTCACTGGAAGATAACTGCACTAATTTCCCATGCAAGCAAAATGATGCTCAAATTTTACAATAAAGATTTTAACCATATACGTGCCAGATGTTCCAGTCAAGTTCAGAAAAAGAAGAGAAACTAGAGATCGTACTACAAACATATCTTGGCTACTAGAGGCTTACCTAAGAATTTCAAAAGAAAACCCATCTGTGCTTTACAGTAAAGCATCTGCCTGACATGACTGATTCACTGCCTAACGGTAAGGCCAGCCTTACAATTTTTGTTCTATAACAATTCCTCAGCTGTCTCCTTCCCAAAATACACTGGAGCTTTGCAACTAAAAGTGAGCCCTGCCAAAAGAAAAATAACTGGAATATACAGGTTTGGGGGCAAAACAACCACACTAGAACTAGCTAGAAACTCTGTTCTTCTTCGTGGTCTCTGTGAATGCACACGAATGGGTTAAACTGTGCCTGTGCAGGACTCTTTGGAATATTCTAGAGCTTAAATAATGACAAATGAAACGTCTCCCTGTATCGCGCATGCTCCGCCCGCCCGCGGTACCTCAGTTCCTTTTTGCCGCCGCTGCAGTCGGACTACTTCGAATCGCTTAGAGCTAATTCTTCTTTAAAAAGCCTCCTTCCAAGCGCCAACATCAGGGCCAGCGTGCTTTTCACCCAGAAAAGCGCCCTAGAGCCCCGTCGGTACCGTTGCCTTCGGTATCGCATTCTAAGGTGGCCCATACTTGATCATTTCATGCACCCTCAAGATCCACACATCCACCCGAGGTAGAGGTGTCTGCACCTGTTTCACGACCTACAGCCTCTGTGTCAAGACCCCACCATCACTCACCCTCACCACCTCTATCCTTTGGTAGAAAATCAAGGGGTTCTTCAGTGTCGTCTGGGTCCGAACAAGACCTCCAATTGGAGGCGTCCAAGGAATCGCCCTCAAACCTACCCACTCCTAACTCGGACGTCACTGATATCCATCCTCCTTCTCCCTCTGAGAATTTCATGTCCTATTCGCAGTTAATCATGCGTATGGCTAAGTCTTTGGAGTTGGATATAGATCAACCCCCACCCCCCAAACACGACCTAGTGTTTGAGGATATTAATCAAGAGAAATCACCTCCTCTGAGCTTAGCCTTTATTCCGGCGATGCTAGACCTTATTAAAGAGTCCTGGGCGCAACCTCCTTCTTCACTACATATCTCTAGAATAGAGAATCATTATAGAACACACGGCAGTGATACAGTCTTCCTCAATAAACACCCTGCACCGAACTCTATAGTTGTGCAATCAAACCAGTCCAGAGCAGGAAACCGTTCTAAGGTCACCCCTACCAACAGGGAGGGCCGCAAGCTAGATGTGCTGGGCCGTCGCCTATACTCCTTGGCTTCATTTGTGATGCGAGTCTCCAACTCTCAAGCAGCAATGGGCGCTTATCAGAGGCAGTTGTGGAATAAAATCCTTCCAATTCTCCAAACTGCCCCTGAGGAGACTAGAACTGCAGCCCTAAACACTCACCTGGAAGCGACGACGCTAGCTAAACAGCAGCGTCTGGCATCGCGTTACTCTGCTGATGCAGCTTCCAAGGCCATGACATCGGCCATCGCTCTTAGGAGGCATGCCTGGTTACGCTCATTGGGTATCAACGATGATGCCAAATCACAAATTGAGGAACTCCCCTTTGACGGCGCTGGACTGTTTAACAAAAAAACAGATGAGGTTATGGAAAATCTACACAAAATTCGAAAAACAGCTCGATCTTATTATCTCCAACAGCCTAAATTTCAACGACAGCAATGGCACAGACCCTTCACCAGCCATCAATCATACCAACAATCATACCAAGAACCTTACCAGCAAACCTACCGCCAATATAAACCTCCTCAGGAAAGATCAAGTCTTCCTCCATCTTCTTCTACCATGTCCTTCCGTCCTCAGGTTTCTGGTCAGCGTCGTCAGAATTTCCGTCGCCCTGCCAAGAAGGGCAAACAATATCTTTGACTGTCCACCACTGAATCCTCCTCTCAATCTTTCCTACCTTCCTCGGCTAGCCCCCTTCCTGGACAAGTGGTCTACCATCACCATGGACACTTGGGTGCTCGCCATCATATGTTTCGGTTACCTGTTAGAGTTCTTAGATCTTCCTCCTCTCGGTCATCTCAAGACCACTACTTACTCACCTGCTCTAGAGGAAGAAGTCGCTGTTCTTCTTCAGAAGCACGCCATTCAACGCGTCACTTCTCAGGAAGCACTGGACGGCTTCTACTCCCAATATTTCACGGTCCCCAAGAAAGATGGAGGTCTACAGCCAATTTTGGATCTCAGGTGTTTGAACACTTACCTTCGTCACAGACGTTTCCGTATGGTCACCTTAGAGTCCATTGTACCACTTCTTGCTCCAGGCGATTGGTTCGTCGTGATAGACTTGCAGGACGCTTACTTTCACATTACCATCCACGAGCATCACCGCAAATATCTCAGATTTATTTTCATGGAATCAGTGTACCAATTCTGCGCCCTCCCCTTCGGCCTTGCCACCGCCCCAAGGACTTTCATGAAGTGCCTAGCTCCAGTAGCAGCCTACCTTCGTCTCAACAACATCATGGTTTTCCCATATATAGACAACTGGTTGATCGTCGCTGGCTCTTATGCCAAGGCACAAGACATGACTTTCGCGCTGCAAACGCTGGCAGATCTAGGCCTTCAAGTCAACGTAACGAAATCCCATCTCATACCTTCTCAGACCATGGACTATATTGGCACAGTTCTGGACTCCAACAGAGCCAGAATCTTTCTCCCTGCCGAAAGGATTCACAAATTACATCGTGCTATCATTCCATTTCGGCCAGGCGCCAGAGTGACAGCACACCACACTCAACATCTCCTGGGTTTGATGGCTTCCACCACGTCTGCTCTTCCGCATGTGCTGCTGAAGATGTGCTCCCTGCAGGCGTGGTACCTTTCGCAGTTCAATCCTCTACTGGACAAGCTGGCCAAGCGTCTTCAGGTCACTCCAGAGTTGGCGCATCAACTAACATGGTGGACCTTTGCGCCTCATCTGCTGGTGGGTCGACCTTTCAAGCCCCTTCAATTGACTGTGCAGGTTACAACCGACGCTAGTACGATAGGATGGGGCGCACACTGTGGCGTTCACAAGATTCACGCCAGGTGGTCCAGCTCAGAGAAACTGCTACATATCAATCATCTGGAAATGTTAGCTGTTATCAAAGCATTCCAAGCTTTCTGTCCACTACTGGTTGGTCGAGGAATACAAGTGGCCACAGACAACATGACCACTTTGTACTACATAAACAAGCAGGGAGGCACTCATTCTTTGTCCCTTCTATACCTGTCGATCCACCTCTGGGAGTGGTGTTACGACCACCACATATTTCCAATCGCTATCCATGTGGCGACAGAGGACAACGATGTGGCCGATCGCCTGAGCCGTCTGACTACTCAGACGCACGAATGGGTCCTCAACGACTTGGTGTTCGCACGCATCTGCAACAGGTGGGGCACACCGACCATCGACGTCTTTGCCACACAGTCCAACGCGAAGTGCAAACATTTTTGTTCCCGAGCAGGCAGAGGGATGCGATCCTTAGGAGATGCCTTTATGGTGCAATGGGACACGGTCCTTCTCTACCTTTTTCCGCCCATTCCACTCATCCAGCGGACAATAATCAAAATTCGCCAATTGAGAGCAGATGCCATCCTGGTGGCACCATGGTGGCCTCGGCAACCATGGTTCACCACCCTCAGGTCCATCGTGACCGAGTACCTGAGATTGCCTCCCCAGCCATCTCTCCTGACTCAGGACGGAGGCAATGTCTGTCACCCCGATGTCAAGTCTCTCCATCTCATGGTGTGGAGGATTCCCCCACCATAAGGGAAGTGCTCAAGAAGGCTAGGAAGCCATCAACTAAGTTGTTGTACTCCCACAAATGGTCCGCCTTTACCAAATTTGCTGAACTCAGAGGGTTTGTTACGGTTCCTGTTTCTCTGAGGACCCTTCTTACCTTCTTACGCCATTTGTTTGATATGGGTCTGGCGCATTCCACACTTAGAGTTTATGTTTCAGCCATTGTCTCATATCAGCCTGTAGGCTCCGATGCCTCTCATCTGTTATCTCACCCGACAGTAAAGAAATTCCTTAGAGGTCTGCGTAATATTGGTCCACCTGTGTGACCTCCAACTCCTCAATGGTCTCTTCAGACTGTTCTGAAGGTACTCACATGTTCTCCATTCGAGCCAATGGTTTCTACCTCATTGAAGTTATTATCCCTAAATACTCTGTTCTTGGTGGCCATCACGTCTGCACGAAGGGCAAGTGAATTGGCTGCACTGCGGGCTGATGCACCATATTTACAATTTTACCCGGAAAAAGTTGTTTTATATCCAGATATTTCATTCCTCCCCAAGGTGATCTCTGAATTTCATGTTAATCAGCCCTTGATTCTCCCAACGTTGTTTCCCAACCCTTCGTCAGATGTTGAGCACATGCTCCATTCCCTCGATGTTCGTCGGGCTTTAGCCTTTTATGTCTCAAGAACTAAGGACTTCCGCAAATCTCCCAGACTATTCGTCTGCTTTCATGGACCTCGGAAAGGTCATCCAGCTTCTTCCCAATCAATTTCCAGATGGTTAGTTTCTGTCATCACTTTAGCCTATGACCTGGTTGGCAAGACTCCACCAGAGGTGCTCAAAGCGCATTCCACCAGAGCCATGGCTACTTCCACCGCATGGCTGCGTGGCATTGAACTCTCTGACATCTGTTGGTCAGCGACCTGGTCTACACCATTGACCTTTGCTACGCATTATAGACTGGATGTCAGAGCTAAAAAAGAAGCAAGTTTCGGAAGGGCTGTGCTAACTTCGGTTCTGCCGTGACAGCCCTACTTCCGGTAAGTGAGCTTGTTAGTCACCCATTCGTGTGCATTCACAGAGACCACGAAGAAGAAAGAGAGGTTACTTACCTGTAACCATGGTTCTTTGAGTGGTACTCTGTGAATCCACATGTCCCGCCCAACCTCCCCGCTATCTGTCATGACTACTTTTGGCATTTATATTTCAGAGCCATTACAGCGGCAGATATTCGGAACTGAGGTACCACGGGCGGGCGGAGCATACGCGATACAGGGAGACGTTTCATTTGTCATTATTTAAGCTCTAGAATATTCCGAAGAGTCCTGCACAGGTGCAGTTTAACCCATTCGTGTGGATTCACAGAGTACCACTCGAAGAACCACGGTTACAGGTAAGTAACCTCTCTTTCTTTCCGAGTCTCTACCTTCTGTTGAAAACTCCAAAATCCACCTCCTTCACAATTCCTCTGCCTCTTTCCACCATTAGAAGGATGCCACCTTTCCCAAGCAGTGATGGGTACTTCATTCACAACTACAAAGAGACGTTCAGCTATAAGGAGAGACCATCTTTTAGTGTCTGAATACATGGCATGTGTCCCACTGTTTGGTCCACTCCGGGACCTGGGTGCAGGTAGGATTGCTTGCTTTGGTTTAATTCCAGCATGTGTGATTGCTGGGATTGAACCAAACTGGCTAGCTAGCTGTCCCTTTGAAGAAGTCACTTAATTGGAAACAACCAGCTTTAATCATCTTGAGAAATTGGAAGCTTTCCCTTTATATCTTCCTTGTCATTCACCTTTGAAGGGGAAGAGAGGTAAAGTTTAGTGTTTCTTTTCAATAGCTGCTAACTGACACAGCAAATCAGTGATGCTTTGTCAGGTCTTTAAAAAACCCTTTTAAAGCATGGCTGACAAGTTAGGAACAATTAAAAATAAATGCAAAACATCTTCCCAGCCCTGCCTTCCAAAGGAGAGCCCAATGGAAGTTTAAAATTAAGTGGCTTTTCTTGAGAATTCTTACCCTTTAAAATGAAACAATTTCCTTTTAAAGTGAAAGAAGATCTTGGCTGTATTAAACAGGGTCCTTTGAGGTTCAGTGTGGTTTCCTGTCCAATCTTAACTGACCTTAAGCAACCCTATTTAGCCAGATCCTGCCTGCTTCAATTTGGCCATCTAGCCAAGCCCTTTGTATCTTTTGTTAAGTTCCTTTCTGGACTATTAAGCGGCAGTCAGTTTATCCAAGGAATTATTTGCCAGTAGCTCTATGACTCTGGTAAATTAAACTGTAAGGCCCTTGACTATAAGATAACTATATTCTTCATTTTATTTTATTTATTTTATTTAAAAAAGAAGGCAAAGTACATGTTAAGCATATCTGTTTGTTTCTAAAATACCGAAGCCAATTCACAACACCTTTTTATCCCTTCAGGCCTTGGTTTAACAGGAATATTGCTCTTTGCCATGCTAACTTTAATGACATTGACAGCCAACCTTGTGTTTGCTGAGGAAGCTTTCTACATCTACCGCAAAATCCCATCATCTAAAAGGTCGATTTTTATTTGGATAAATGCAGCTGCACCAGTAAGTGGAATAAATAAATGAAATGTAACATTGAAAGGCCTCATTTAGAGCAATTATTTCCAAAGTTATAGCAGTCCACAGTAAAGGCACTCATGGGATGTATCTATTATGGCACTTCTGAGTTGCCCAGTTCTTTGGAAGGGAGTTTAGCTCATTGGACTTGCACACATGTTTTGCTGCCAGAAGGTCTGAGGTTCAATCCCTGGCACCTCCCATTCAGTGATTCAAGTAGCATGGGATGTTAGGGACCTCTGAGTAGCAGCCTGGAAAACTGATGTCAGTAAGAGTAGACAATACAGAGCAATACGGGCATGTAATCTGTCCTATTAACAACTTATACTTTTTCCTGGGTGCTCAAGACTGCTTTAGCCTCACTAGCCTACAAGTCATTGTGCTCATTCTGTTGTCAGCTCATTATAACCCGAGCCCCAATCCTGTTCTTTTCCCAAACTGGAATATTCGAGTCCTGCCCTCCAATTCCACATTAATTACAGTGAGAGTTATGATGTAGGAAATTGCTGCCTGGCTTGTGCCCATTCTCCTGTGGCTTCACATACTTTAACCATTTCACATCTAGTCACATCGGAGGAAGCTTTTGTATAGTGATGCTTGGTAAAGAAGCAGGGTGGTAGTGGAGTAAGGGAGGATCCTGCATCAGGCTGAACATGCAACTTCTTTCATTCTTCTTTTGGGTCTTGTTTAACAGAGAAACAAGACCTCAAGGAAGATGGAGAGGTGGACAGCATATAGGGAATGCATGGAAAAGGTTACTCAGAAAAAAATGGTCTTGAAACGGGGAGGGAGATACAAAAAACAAAACATCCCTAATATCCAGAGCAGTGGAATATTGGGGAGAAGAGGGGATATCGCAAGCCACTTAACAAGCTGTGACTGCCCTCCTCCCCACAATTCTGTGAGACAGGTCAGGTCTTTTATTGATCTTCCAAGCTAACTAGCAAGCGATGGCTCTTTCTTCCCGTTTTATCTTCACAACAGCCCTGTGTGGTAGATCAAAGTAAGACAAAGTTGCACAGTGAATTTCACATTTAAGTGAGGATTTGAAGCCAGGTTTCCTGGGCTCAGCCCAACATTGTAACCACTGTGCCACACTGAATGTGGTATAGCTCTCATTGAAGTCTTGGTTCTCAGCCAAAGGAAGTGGATGGAAAGGTACTGAGGCAAACCTAATCTTGACATGGGATGAGTGGAGTAGAAAGAATATGTATCTAAAATGCCCAGAGGAATGGAAAATTCGGGGGGAGGCAGTTGAGGGAATCTAGCTGAGATGCAGAGAGAAACAACAATTTTGGGAGGAAGGGAAACCAAAATAAATGAATGAAGAGCTCAGGATTGAACGATTGCACAACAGTAGTTTAGCAAGATTAGAAATGGGGGAGGAGATAATAAGGGACTGTTCTCAGTTTGGCATTAATAGTCAGAACTAACGAATAAGCAGGGAAAGCCAAGTGGCAGCTAGCATTGTAGAATGGCCTCGATGGGATTTGGTCAAGCAAGAAAGAGATTTAAAATGGAAAGTTCCCCCATAATGAGGGAAGCTACACAACAGCACACTCACAAATAGGTCTTGGATGGTACCTGTAAGGTATATGGGAAGGGAGGGGGAGAGACCACAAAAAGGGGGGATAAGCTAAAGAGTTCATACAGAGCAACAACTTGCCAGGAGTATGCTGAAAGCACAATGCATTGATCACAATAGTGCAGAGTTTCAACAATAAACTGCATTTGTTTTAAAATGGCATGATGCCAGCTGGAGAGTGTGGAGAATCCTCCATTTGGACACCTTCAATAACTTTCCAGTATAGTTTCCCACTTATCTTAAAGAGTGCTAAAATCAATACAAATTATAATTTTAATAATTTATATTTAAAAAATTATGAGAATGCCAGGGGCATGAAGGAGGAGACATTCCAATATCCCAATTTTGGAAAGACACTTTCCTATGTCTTATGCTTTTTCTATGGCTCTGATCAAAGTAAAAAAAATTGATCCAAGTTTAGAATCAAGGCAATGTAATTTAATCCAGTAGATAATGGATTTCATCCACTGCAATTCCATCAGTCTGTTTTATCTCTTCCCATTTTACTACCTCTCTCTCTCTCTCTCCCTCCCTCCCTACCCCTCTCCAGGTGATAGCTACTACATCATGTATTGGGATGTGGATTCCTCGCTCGACGATGTTCACAGATTTTACTGCAGCAGTGTAAGTCTTCTTCCCCTGTTCTTAAAATCATTTCTGAATGCAGGGCTGCTTCGATTCTATCATTCATTAACATTAAGCAAATGTATAGTTATTTTGTAGATGGAAGATCTTGTTCTTGTTCCATAGAAACACATTCTCTTATCAGGTTCTGTTATATGAGAAGAATAACTCAATCTTTGTTGCTAGTGGAGAAACTGTCAACTAGATAAAAGAACTGTATGTCAGTGGCAAGTGAGTGTGTGTGCATGACAGAGTTATATTTTTTAGTTTATACTAAAAGCCCTCAGATTCCTTTGACTGACAACTGGATTGAAGCAATACAGCAACAGAGCTCATCTACACAGGGAACTTGTAGGTTACACTTTAGCAGAAGACATGTAGAAGAAACTAGGGAAACTTCCCCAGTAAATGTGATCCTCTTGTGTGTCAAGAAAGACATTGTAATTCTGCCTTCTAGTCTCCAAAGAGCAGGACATTATGTCTATGATGCCTTCTTTATCAAATAATAATAATAATAATAATAATAATAATAATAATAATAATAATAATAATAATAATAATAATAATAATAATAATAATAATAATAATAATAAAAAGAGAAGAGATTGGAGGAGATAATTGGAAGCTTACAGGAAGATCCTGTAAGCTTGGATGGCTGAAGTGCTGGACATTTGATTTCCCCCACTTCACCTTCTTTACACTTACACTGTAAGTGTAAACCCTGCCTTCTCCAGTGGGTGCCCACTCAGAGGCAGCGCCCCAGTTTCCTTGCCCCACCTCCTCTGGGCACTCTGAGTGGGTACCCGCCAGAGGAGGTGGAGCTGGGAATCACCGAACACCTCTTCGGCCAAGAAATGAGCCAGCATGAACTGCCAAACTGGTTTGTGCCCAAGACATTTTCTCTGGTCTTTTCTCAATGGTGCAATGCAGAAATCTTTTTTTAAACTGCTGAAAATAAGTAAATCAGTGTTGAAACAATCCCCCACATTGGAGCTCTTTCAGCATCTGTTGCTATTGTCTTTGGTTGCATGTAAAATGAAAAACCTAAATATACATTGTATCTGGGACGTACTGGAGGATCACTTCTGGAAATGTCTGCAAGATATTTCAATGGATCATTATTCATTCTCTGTTAATGAAAAGTCAGCTGTACTTCACTTATATTAATGCTACTGGTTCACCATTGCCTCTTTGATTTTTTCAAATAAACTCTGGGTTTGACTGAAATGAATCTACTAATATGGTCAATTACTTACTGCTAAGACAGATTTTTTTAAGTAATGGGATTTAATTAGGACTGATTTTATGAACATCCTAAGTATATTAGGATCCTTAATATTTGATTTCTGTAACTAAGAGGTTGCAAAGACATTTGGCTATGTGAAATAAAGACAGGGCCCAGGCAAATATTATGACTTGCAAAGCAGAACCAGGTTATTTTTCAGCTCTCGCACGGCCCCAAATAAAAGAGCACCATACAGGTGCTCTTGTTTGGCAAAGCTCACTACAAGCTGTCTAATCTGATGCCAGGAGATATTCCTGTGCTAAATAGAAGTTTGACCTTTGTAGTCCAGACACTTTATTAAAACTATCAATCATGCAGAAAATCTATGATCACCTATATTTTTTTCAAAAGGTCAGCTTAAAAGCAGTTGCAGGGAATGTGAACTAAATTAGTACAATGGCATTGATGGAAGGGGTGTTTTAAGTCATTCTCCCCCACCCATTTTCTCAAACAAAACCTCATCCTGAGATCTGTTATTAGTTCCATGAGGGTGGGGAATGGTAAACTGCAAATATGATAATGGTACCTGATCTGTCTCCCCGCCATCACCCAAGTAGAGCTACTAGAAACTTGCAGGTGACAAACTGATCAGCAGGAAAGCCAAGGGGAGAAAAAAAAAGAATCAAATAAACACATTTCCCCACTACTCCTATACCAGTATGCTGAATCAATTCAGAGACCTCTGCAGATTCTTTATTATTATTCTTGTTTAATTTTGAGATTTCTAGTTATGGAGCTGCAGTGGGTTAAACTGGGGGGTGGGGAATGCCATGGCTTTTCCTTATATTATTTAAGGACTAGTTCCATCTTTTCTCTTGAGCTCTCCTGAGGTTCCAAAGCAGATATATTGAAAGAGTTTTGCTGGTTGAGGTCAATAGAGTTAAACTCCAAACCACCACCCCATTGCTGGTGGCAAACACGAATCATCCATCCATCCATTTGCCCCTCTTTAAATTTAAAAATTTTATACCATGTTTTAACATTTTAACATATGGTTCTCTTTTTTTGGCTAGTTTTTTTGCAATAGTTATCCACAAGTTCCTGCTCATGATGATTAAAGAGTGTGGAGGTCAAAAACTATTCCTCAGACGTTTTGAGAATGACTACTTCAAGATAAGCTCAGGGCCTTGCTGTTGCTACTGCCTCTGCCTTCCACATATACGTATTAACAAGTGAGTTTCCCTTTAAAATCAACCAGTTCAAGGGGCTACATGAGATAAATCAGAGGGTAATCTGTTTACCTAGACATGTTGAGTCACAGGAGTCAAGTCATTGTGTAATACTGGTGAAATAATGTGTGTGTGTGTGTGTGCGCGCGCGCGCATAGGAAACTGAGACTGGCAATGCAAATTTCTCACACTACCTCCTGAAAAAAATAGGATAAAATCCTGTTGCACAGTTATGCTGGTGGACTGGTGTGCAGTGAGGAACCCAAACAAGAATATGTTGATTAAGGGTAATTTGCCACTACGAGTGCTGCCATTCCCCTTCCACTGGCATAACTATACAACAGCATTTTTGTTGTTATACATGAAACAAACAGGCCGACATTGCTGTGCTGAGCCAGTGTGCCCTGGTGCCCATTGGGAGTGGGGAGGAAATGGGTGCCCAGGCATTAAAGCCACAACACACAATAAAATGAAATGTTGTCCTCTGTCAGCCCTGTTCACCCTGAGATTTGTATCACTGTTTGGAGACACAGGGAAGGCTAGCAGTTTCCTGAGAGTGCAGCCAGCACTGTGAGATCTGTCAGTCTTAGTTATGCATGCTGAATGTCCCAGTGTGGCAAATATTAGACTCTAATGTTTACATTAATTTCCTAAAGCTTTCTACAAACAGTGGATCTATCTTATACACACTACATCCCTGTGGCACATCCTACCATTTTCCAAGTGCACCTGCTTGTTGTTTAATTTTGAGATTTCCATGTGCCAGGTGTAAACAAGGCAAGCCTGTGGAAAGAAATGTTTGGATTAAGTGACTGATTCCTAATTCAAGATCTTCTCTATGTTTGCCAAAGCCTGCATGTCACTTGGAAATCAAAGCAGAACATTCTATCTGGAAAGGGCTTGCGATAATCAAGGTGTTATTTTAGAGAAAGGGAAGGTTCTAAATTTAGCTCAGTGTCTTTCAATTTAATTTATCAGGCAAAACAAAAGAAAAATAAAAAATTAAGAAGACAAAAACATTGTGGCACCTTAAAGACCAATTGCTATATTTTAATGCTTGAATTTAACTGTGGTGCCCAGAGCAGAGGGGGATTGTGGCATGAGAAATCTTGTGTATTGTGCTGTCTCAAGATAATCTGTGGTGCTTATATTGTTATGTCTCCTCCAAATACTTCCCAATTTGCATATCACGTCTTTGGGTCAAAATGTGAGCCTGATAACAGGTAAAGCACTAACTAATTTGCATTGTGTATGTTTTTCCATAGTTTTATGTAGTCTTAAACTGTTACAAATATTTTATGCAGTTTTATTTTTTTTAAAGCCTGTAGATACATTTTGAGTGGCTTTCAGCTGTTTTAACAGAGCCATATAGAACAATTAACACTCTGGGCAAGCAGTGCAAAATGTGCCTGCAAATCAACTTTACAATTCATGGCATGAAAATAACATGAGAAGTAGAGCACTGAACACCTTGCCAGTTTCTTCCCTACCAGTATCTATCCACTGGGAATCAGTTGCACTGTCAGAACTACACAAACAAACCAGAAATATTTTGGTTATCCAAGGCCTCGGTAGACAAGCTCCAATAAGGGAGACCTGGTCTAGCCACCACCTTGTTTGACTAGCCATTCTTCTGAATGTCTCCTCCTCTTCTGTGTCCAGGCCAGAGGCCATATCTATAAAGCCTTGGGTAGACCTACGCTGGCTGCCCCAGTGGGGCCTTTCCTGTACTGTTCCCCAGTGGCCTGGTCTAGCGGTGGCATGGGCTACAGAAAACCAGCCATTTGGGCCAAAGACCTGGTCTACCACTGCCATTTCCTGTGGTGGTAGACCAGGCTGCTGGGCCAATCATGGAAGTCTGGGGGAAGGGTCATGCCTTCTAAATGGGGTGCTCTGGGTTGCCATACCCTTCTTATCTCCCTGCATTTTAAACTTTTTTTGGTGTATTACACCCTGAGATATCATGATATAGCATGGTATATAAATTTTGTCAATAAAGAAAGATTTTTGTAGCAAGGCTGGCTAGATAGGTCAGAGGAGGAGGTTGGGAGATGGTTCCCCACTGTGGCTCCCAGGAGAAGAGCTGGCTTGTGCAAATTCCCAGGATGTCCCAGGAGAAGGGAATGATAAACCAATTCTGAGTACCCTATATGTAGAAAATCCTAGGACTGGGGGAAGTTGCTGTAAGTCAGAATGGAGGTAATAACAAGTAATTATTATTATATTCACGATAAGTCAAGAATCTGCCTTTTTCCAGGTCAGACTATTTTTTAATATCAAGCCTAATGTTTTTATCCATCCCAACTGGCACTAGCTCTCCAAAGACTCAGGCAGTTGTATTTCATATCATTTTGTATCTGGTTATTTTTATGGGAATTGCCAAAGATTGAACCTGAGACCATCAATATGCCATGTATGTTCTCTACCATGGCACTGTGGATCCCTTTCAGCGTAGCCTTTACATTGTGAAAAGAGCATGGGAGGAAAGGCTCAAACATACTCTTCTGTAGCACTATTACCTCCTCCACAGCCCTGTTTTGAAATTAAAATGTAAGCGAATTCATGGAAGATGCCGTCACACATCTTTCAGTGCCTTGACTCTTCTGGCCCTCACAGAGTAGAGAAGTTACAGAAGCATGGTGTTGTCAGCAGCTTGCTATATTCTTGATTTTGAACAGTTCTTTAGTTTCCTTCAGACAGCAAGGCGAGGTAATCTGCCAGCTCATTTGTACACTCGTTTGTACTGTTTATAGTTCTGTAATTATTTGCAGGAGTAAAATTGCCACTATAATTATATCATTATAATGCAATTATGGCTGTATTAATTGAGCAATTATATTAAGCCAAAGTTCATTAATATAGCACAGAGTACATTAAATAGCAGCTTGCCTTCATTAACAAGAGTGTCTGCAGTGCAATGCAAAGGATGTTGGAGATCTAAATAAAGAGCGGAAACGAAAACTTAAGTGTGGGTGGGTGCTGAGCAGGGTTGCCACAGCAGGGCACAGGGTACGGAGATTTTCAGGGAGGTGCTGGTGAGTGAAGATGGTAGACAGTAGACCTCTTCTCATTCAAAACTATTAAAAACTACTGTAAACCTTCTGGATTGGAAGAAACAGGGCACAGGGACTATTGATCACATTGTAAAATGCTGGTTGTTTCATACACACTCACTTAACAGTATCAGTTCTCATGCACCCGAGCTGACTGAGTTGACCTCTAGGGCAGGGGTCTCCAAACTACGGCCTACGGGCCACATCTGGCCTGCCTTGCCATTTTATCCGGCCCGTTCCCTTCAGCCCGTGAGCACGCGTGCGCGGGCAGGTGGGCGGGTGAGTGGGTGGGCATCTGGACAGGCGAGCATCCATGTGTGCGGGGGTGCGAGTGGGGGTGTGCATGCGTGCAGCCACGCATACGCCCACGCGCACATTCCTGTTCCTTCGGCCCTCAAAAATGTTGAAAATATCCGGGGTGGCCCTCACTGTCAAAAGTTTGGAAACCCCTGCTCTAGGGCATCAAGATATATATAAAAAAACATGACCATAACCTCACTCTTGTGTGTTATGGACAGTCAAGTCCCACCAAACTTTCTGCAACCCTAGTAGGATTTCCAAGGTATGTGAGATATTTAAGGAGTGGTTTTACCATTAACACCCACCACAGTAAATATTAACAGAAAATCAGAGATTTGAACCCAGATCTGTCATTCTATCCACTATACCATACTGGCTGCCACAAGAAGTACATGCTGACAAGTTGAGTCTGATTTATGGTGACTTTTTCTAGGGTTTCTTAGGTAGAGAGTATTTAGAAGTGGGTTACCATTCCCTTCTTCCAGGGGGCACTCTAGGACTGTGCAGCTTGTCCAAGACTGGCCCTTCTCCTGGGAAGTATAATGGGGAATCAAACACCCAACCCCTTTTATAGCCAGTTGGCTTGACATGCATAGAAATATCAGAAGGATTTTAGCCACTGTTTTCATTAAAAACTAACAATTTAATTAGCAGATTAATTAAGGATAACATAATGAATTAAATTCTACCCTTTCCAGCATTAACAACAAATTAATTTCCCCAGTTCTAACTGCCAACATATACAGATGAGTTTTTAAGCCTGATATTCCACGTTTGGGAGAAATGGGGTATATGTGCTATCTGCAAAGCCCCAACTGCTATCAAAAGCAGCTGCCCAAGCTTAAATGCCTCATTTTGAGCAAAGCATTTTGGTCAATGAGGTCATTGAAAGACAGCTAGACATAAGTTGGCATCAAGGTAGACTGATCATTGTGGCCAGCAGACCACCAACCTCCACCCATCTGGTGTTCAGCCCTTCCTGGAGATCCAAAGCCACCTCATCATGGACATTTGTTTCTGCTCCACCCTACATAAAGTGTTTCTCAGTTTTATTGCTATTTCAGCTCCCCTGCTTCCTTTGGGAGCTTGAAGTACCATTTTTGGATCATGTTTGATCTTCAGAAAAGGAGTGTGTGTGACCCACAGACCATTTACATGACCTGCTTCTGTATTAATGACGGAATGGGGGGGCACTCATGCTCATAAAGAGGGCATGTGTACACTGCTCCATGACTAACTTACACATTTCCCTACCTTGTTTAGGCTGAGTAGAGCTTTAGAAAACACATCAGTCAGAATGCTAGACAATAACTTTACTGCCTTACTTAAGAACAGTACAATAATGGATACTTCTGCCTGAATTTCCACACCATGTGTAAATTCAGTTAATTATGGTGTACACATTGTACATGCACAAAATTTGAGTCAGCATATTTCAAGAAACTGCATATTATGCTTCTTTATGTCCATCCCTTTTCTACTGCTATGGCAAAATCTCTATAGATGTCAGTAAGTCAAGATGGTTGTGGCGGAATGCCCATGGCCCACCTGTCCGTCATGTGGAGCTCTAGAGCTGGAGCCTGTGAGAGGACAGGAGGGCAGAGTCAGGGGGACAGTTGGAAACTGAGAGAGAAGGAGAGAGGAGGTGTTGAGAGGTTTATGAGAGAGATTGGGAAGTTGGTGTGGTATAGTTGGTTTATGAATTAAAGAATAGTTAAAAGATAGAAGTAAAATAAATAGACAGTCAGCAGATAGTATTCCAGTGATTAACCGTGATTTATATGAAAAGTAATACCAATAAAGAAACGTGTTTAATATCCAAGTAATGAGTGCAACATTATACAACATCTATTAATATACTTATGTGATTCAACAACTAAACAATAAATAATCAGTTATCTTTGACAACACGTGTCCAGGCAGCATTATTGGTAAAGTGTGGATAAAGATCCACTGGTGGCAGTTGGTGTATGGAGAATTAAGAAAGTCGTGCCCAAAAGTGGGACCTGGGTTTGAGGGAAACAAACTAGGGACACTGGGGGTGCACAACAATGGTTACCTCAGCTTTTGACAAATTTTAAAATAGGGATTTATCATCAACCTCCACTTTGTCCATTTGACAGGCGAACCCTCTTTTTACTGAAGCTGGGGACCTTCCAATTTGCTTTCCTCCGCCCTGTGCTAATGTTTCTGTCAATAGTGCTTTGGACAAATGGAAACTACAATCTTTCTGATGTAAGTGAACATTTGACATATTTACCAAACCTCAACAGAGCATAATAGCAAAGACCTGAGTAGTCAACAGCTTTAAACTAAACATGACAATTAGAATGTAATCATAAATCACCATTGGCTTGGAAAACAAAAGCATTAGACACTCTTAAGTAAGCATTTCAGCTCTGTATAACTTAATCATCATACTGGATGCAATGCTAGTCAAATTTCAGCCCACATCCCCACTTTCCTTTCTTCCTCTGGTCCTGTTTCTGCTGATCCTTTTACAGTTTGCTGTGATGCTGCTTTCTCATTTAAATCTTCAGACTACTACATTTCTTAAATACTTTTTAATAGAAAAATTACATAAAAATATTCTTAACAGTCTAAAAGTACACAGCATCGAAATTCGGAATAGTAATTTTGCAAAACACATCACAATTCACATGTCAAAATGATTCCATAACAGGGATCACCATCTTCCTCTTCCCATCCATACTCTCTTCCCTTACTTCCATGCATGCACGAATTACCTAATCTCTAGTCACATATGGTTTTAAACTATGGTATGATAAACTTTTAAAGTCCATTTTCAGACCAGTCAATTAAGCAGTCACCAGTACTAAGCTTTTGCTTCAGAACAAAAGGGCCTGAAGCTTACTGTGTTTGACAGCATTCAGGACTAGCACCTGATCCCTCACATTAAAATGACAGTAGTTTCCTTTTGCACATCCCCCTGAGCCTGAACATGATGCCCCAACTACCTACATCACAAAACCACCACATATTGATATGCCCTCTGTCCTTATAAGAATGTTTCACAACTAACTATACAGGGAAAAATCATTCCCTGAATGGTCTACAAGCCATGGTGGGGATGTATAATCTCCAGGCTTAAAAGGAAGGTACCTCAAAATGCCAGATGCAGGGGAGGGGTATCGGGAGACAGGTATCTAGTTGTCTCGTGTGCTCCCAGAGGCATCTGGTGGGGCCACTGTGAGATACAGGAAGCTGGACTAGATGGGCCCTTGGCCTGATTCAGCAGGGCTCTTCTTATGTTCTTATGTTCTTATTCAAATCATTCCAGTTTGAAAAAGTAGAAGCCCCCTTAGTGGCAGAGAAAAAAGAGAGCAAAAAGGCTGAACTAATTCAAATCAGCTTTTGCATCATGAAGTCAGTAAAAAATATATGTTGAGTTCACCGATTTTATAAGTGGAGCAAATCCCACAGTATTTGGCCAAATACTCACACTCTGAGACAGGGAAGTCTTATTGTCACAAATAGCTGCAAGTCATTGATGACACATCTCAGTCTCAGTTACCGTATTTTTCCGTGTATAAAACGACACTTTTTCCTAAAATAATTAAAGGAAAATTGAGGGTCGTTTTATACTCGGAAGTAAGGGGGGGAGGGATCAAAGTGCTTTGATCCCTGTTTCCCCCTCCACGTTTTGCAAAGAAAATGGAGGGGGAAAGCGATTCCTGCTTTCCCCCTACATTCTCGTTGCAAAAAGCAGCTTTCCCCCTCCAGGTTTTGCAAAGAAAATGGAGGGGGAAAGCGATTCCTACTTTCCCCCTACATTTTCATTGCAAAACGTTTGGAACGAAAATGTAGAGGGAAAGCAGCAATCGCTTTCCCCCTGCATTTTCTTTGCAAAACCTGGAGGGGGAAAGCTGCTTTTTGCAACGAAAATGTAGGGGGAAAGCAGGGGCTTTCCCCCTCCACTTTCTTGCAAAGAAAGAAATTTTGATTTAGAAAAGTGGGGGGCGTTTTATACATGGCGGCGCCTTATACACGGAAAAATACAGTATCTGACTATTAATGGTGTTCTGCCATCTTCTCTTTTGGGTTAGCCATGTCTTTAAAATACAACATCTGCTCAACATAGTGAAAAAGCAAACTGACAAAGCTGGACTGTTACTCAGGAGTAATATGTTGTACAACAGACTCAAAAAAAGATCTAGAAATGCTCACACTTAAGGTGCCACAATATCTTGTCTCCCCGTTACCCCCTTTTAATTTTGCCAACATACTGAAACAGACTAACACAGCTGCTTCTTTGGTACCTTCACATAGAGCTTGACATGAGAGACTTATAGTGCTGCTAAGAATTACTTAGATTTAAAAGAAAATATATATTTGTATCCCCATGTGAATGACAGTTGTCTGAAAGCAGAAGACAACATGTAACAGGCTGAAATCTGTGTATCTATTTAACTTCCGTTTCAGTTATCTCTCACTGGAGCTGCCATATGGATTAACTGCTTCGTTGCAGTCCTTACAATCATTGCCCTGTGGCCAGTTGGAATTATGTTTCAACAAGTTCGGGCTCTCCTTAACTGCAAGAAGATTATTCCTAAATTTGCACTTTATCAGGTGAGAAAATCAAGACTTTACTGTGGAAAAGAGGAGTCAGAGGGCGCCAGTAGGTCCACCAGTAGAATGGGCATTGCTCATTTACTCTTCTCCTGCACATACACACACAAATTTCCTATGGAAGGGTGGACAAGTTCCTGGAACACTGTTTGGGAGCAGATTTGAGGTACTCTCTGGGTTAAGTTTTGTGGGACAAGTGCACAAAAAGAAACTCAGCTACTTGCATGGCGTTAGATATAGCCCATTGATTAGAAGATCCCCCCACCTTTTAAGGGCTTAATTAAGTAAAAAATGTTTCTTAAATGATGGGGTGGCAATGGAGCATGGAACGTTTACAGTCTATGAAATCTTTACCAAATATAGCACATGAGTTTTTTTTCCTTTTCATTGACATGACAAAAGTTTTGTGGGGAATGGTATGTCCTGCGGCAATATAATGTTCACATTCAAGAGTGAGCCTCTAAAGCAGGGGTCGTCAACCCCCGGTCCGCAGCCCGGTGCCAGTCCGTGGGCTTGCCGGAACTGGGTCGCGGATACGGATCTCCACCCCCCTGCACGCACGCGCGGTGGGCGTGTCACGCTCGCGTGGTGGGCATGTTGCGCTCGCACGCATGCACATGAGTGCGACACCCCCTGCAGGTGCGACACGCCCCCCCCCCCACGCATGGAGCTCGCTCCCCCCAACCGGTCCACGGCCCCAAAAAGGTTGGGGACCGCTGCTCTAAAGGATATGATATATGTTAGCCACAACGAGATTCTTAAATTATTTCAGTAGACTGCAAGTTATTTTATGCAAGTTGTTATTATTTATTTATTCATTGGTCCACTCCCCACATAATATTGGCTTCGGGCTAACAGTGCAGTCCTAAGCACATCTACTCAGAAATAACTCCTATTGAGTTCAATGGGGCACACTCCCAAATAAGTACATATAGGGCAGCCTCTCCTAAGGTGGAACCCTCCAGTTGTAACAGAGTATAACAGCAATCATCCTTGGCCTCTGGCCATGCTGGCTGGCAGTTATCATCACTGCTGTGATCTAGACCAGTGGTTCCCAACCTTGAATTCCCAGATGTTCTTGGGCTACAACTCCCAGAAATATTGGCTAGCACAGCTAGTGCTGAAGGCTTCTGGGGGTAGTTCAAGAACATGTGGGGACGCAAGATTAGGAGCCACTGGTCTAGAGGATACCAAACTCAGTAATTATGATGTTAGATTACCCTATAAATCATGTGGATCTTGCTCTTATTAAAACAATGGGATGTAAAGTATGTCCTGACTATCTTTTTGCTCTTTCTCAAGAGATTATGATGTTCACTAGTTTGCTGTTGTTACATGCCATCAAGTTGCCTCTAATTTATGTTGACATTATGAATGAGGGATCTCCAAAATGCCCTGTCCTCAACTGCCCTGCTCAGCTCTTGCAAGCTCAAGTCTGTGGCGTCCTTTATGGAGTCAATCCATCTCTTATAGTTTAGGCTTGATTTGCTCTAGAACCCACTTGTTCATCTTTCTGTCAGTCCAAGGTAGCCACAAAGCTCTCCTCTAGCACCATATTTTAAACAAATCAATTCTTTACATGTCAGCTTTCTTTATTGTCCACTAGTTTAGGCAACTTTAAAAGAGGATTGGATAAGGTTATGAATTGCTACTAGTCATTATGGAAATTTATTTCCTCCAGTGGTGTGGCCATATACAGGTCCCTAGCAAGCTTGAGCAGGAGGATGGTATCCCCTTCATCTCCTGTTTGTGGGGATTCTCATAGGCGGCTGATTGGTCTCTGTGAGAACCGAATGCTCAACAGTATATGCCATTGGTATAATCATCCAACACAGTGTTGCTTCTACTTTATTTATTTATTTATTTATTTATTTATTTATTTATTTAACTTAAAGGTCTCTGGGCGGCTTACAACAATTTAAATACAGTAAAAAGATAAAAAGATAATACAAACTTGATGTCTTTTGTCCTAGATTTCAGTAGACCCAATTCTACCTACAATTCTGTAGCCAGCAATAAAACTACATTATAATATAGCATGGGATGAGGTTAATTTGGAACGGTTTCAGAACTTTCTCTTTTTTTCTGGTATATTATTGTTTGGGGTTTTTTTTATGTAAATAAAAATATAAGATAAACAAAAAGTAACAGTAACAAGGTGCTTTTATAAATAACTAATTCCAAACGTTACTTTTTTAAAATTCCCGGCTCTGGTTATATCTCATACACCAACTGATAGCTCACTCCTCAGTTCCTTTCATACTTTAGGCTTTCTTTTCTCTAACAAATAATTCTGTGCTGTCTTGTTGATTCTGACTTACAGCAACCTTTTTCAAGGTTTCCTAGAGTATTTACAAGTGGTTTAACATTCCCTTCTTCTGGAGGTGTGCTAGGACTATGTAGCTTGCTGTACACAGGCTGGCTCTTCTACTATAAGGCACAGTGAGGAATTTTCCTCACTCTGCCAAGTGCTCCAACTAACTGAGCTACGTAGCCAGCTCTTTTTCTCCATAGATACTTCCAGTCTGTACCAGGAGTAGGTAGCCTAAACATATACAATCAGCTTCAGGCTCTCTTGGATGAAACCAATGCCCTGGGTCTGTTCCAGTCAGGCTTCAGGCCGTGTCATGGTATGGAAACGGCATTGGTCGCCCTGCTTGATGACCTACTGAGGGAGGCCGATAGGGGCAAAATGTCCTTGTTGGTTCTCCTTGATATCTCAGCCACCTTTGATACAGTCGACCACGGTATCCTCCTGGGGCGGCTCTCCGAGTCGGGGATTGGTGGCCTGGTTCTTGCCTGGCTCCGGTCCTTCTTGGGAGACCATTCCCAGAGAGTCCAGCTTGGAGAGAGTGTATCGGCCCCGTGGCTCCTCAATTGCGGGGTGCTGCAGGGCTCGATTATCTCTCCAATGCTGTTTAATATCTATATGAGGCTGCTGGGAGGGGTCATCCGGGGGTGCGGGGCTTCGTGTCATCAGTATGCTGATGACATGCAGCTCTACATCTCCTTTTTTCCAACAGCAGTGGATGCCGTTGCATCCCTTGAGCGCTGCCTGGGGGCTGTACTGCAATGGATGCAGGAGAGTGGACTGAGGCTGAACACGGACAAGACTGAGGTCTTGAGGGTGGGCGCCCCTCCTATCAGTGGTTTGGGAAGCTCCCTCTCTTTTGGGGGGGGTGACTCTCACCACGAAGAGTGTGGTCCACAGCTTGGGGGTCCATCTTGACCCAGCACTTACCATGGAGTCCCAGGTAGCATCTGTGGTCTATACCGCCCATCTACATCTTAGGCGGATTGCCCAGCTGCACTCCTATCTTGATGTTGGGGTGCTCACCACTTTGGTCCATGCGCTCGTAGTCTCGAGATTAGACTACTGTAATGCACTCTACGTGGGGCTACTCTTGAGATTGATGCGGAAACTACAAATGGTCCAGAACACGGCCACCAGACTATTAACTGGGGTGAAAAAATATCATCACATTTCCCCCACTCTGGCGGCCTTACACTGCTTGCCGATTCGTTTCCTCATTGACTTCAAGGTATTAATGCTTACATATAATGCCCTAAATGGTTTAGGACCTCGATACCTGGCAGAGTGCCTGCTCCCACCTAGCTCTACTCGTGTCACTCAACCTATCCAGGCCGGGCGGCTGAGGAGCTTGACCCCGAGAGAGGCCCGGAAGGAGAGAACTAGAAACCTTCTTGGTGGTGGCCCCTCGCCTCTGGAACATCTTGCCTCCTGAGATTCGCCTGGCACCCTCGCTGGGAGTTTTTAAGAACAAGCTGAAGACTTGGTTCTTCAGGCAGGCCTTCCCCCCTTCCATCACTTAGTTTCCTGTGTTTTCCCATCTTGGACTTTGCTTATTTTTCTTTTTTGTTTGGATATTGTCTGTTTTAATTCTTGTTTTATATTGCTCGGACTGTAAGCTGCCCAGAGTAGATTCGTTTGAATCTAGATGGGCGGGGTAAAAGCCAAATAAATAAATAAATAAATAAATCCCCCCCCCCATCAGTTCCTTCCCCAGTATGGGCCAAGCAGAGTGGCACCCTAATTGTGCCACCTCCAGAAACAGAGTTTGGAAAGTTATGTTTAACAGGAATGAATATAATGTTACATTGATGCTATCCATTACGAAGTGGAGGTAGAACCCGTAGGCTTCTCAGGGTCCTAGAGCATCATCCTATGACTGTTCAATTCTTCTTAAGCATAAGATTTTCCAAGGACCCCACTCCAAAGGTATAACTCTTTTGAGTCATTCCCCCAAGGAGGATTTGCCACTTTCTTTTCATTTTGAAACAAAATGGCCTCTTATTTAATATGATTCTTATCTTCTCTTTTTCTTACTGCAGTTTATCCTTATTCTGACTCAACTCCAATCAGCAATCATTAACATTCTGGCTATGCAAAGGGTAATTGCTTGTGCACCCCCACTTTCATCTTCAGCAAGAGGAGCTTGTAAGTCACTTGGTTTTTGACAAGCTGAAGCAGCTGCTCTGGTGTCTTCACTTGTAATGGCCACTGATCAGAACATTCCATGCTAAGTAGGGGTCAAACCAAACCAAATCAAAAGTGTGCAGTTCCTTCTGGAATGCTCATGGGCTGGCCATGGGTGTCTGTGGGGCAATGCAAGGGGATGCTTTCCCCTCTCCCCAATTTTACACTGATTTTTCTCTCATAATGTATACAGATACATGCATTTTGTTATAGTGATGTATACACATTATTCTAACATACCATTTCCAACCCCCTCCTCCCCCAAATTCCTGTGGATGCTTTTGTGGTTGGCTATCATCTAAAGTATACTAAACAGTACAAGTATAGAACTGAAAATTTGGGAGGGTCTTGGAGAGTAATCTATCCACAGCTAAAAACATCCCTGAGAAATGGCCACCTATCTCTTCTTAAATATCTCCAGCAAAGAGTGATCCACTCTCTGAGGCAAGCATGTACTTGCCTACCCAGACCTCAGCATCCACCAAATTCAATGGGACTTCCTCTCTGCTGTAGATAATCCTGCAGGCTAACACTGCAGTCTTACTGGTGTCTTCTCAGAAGTATCTCCTGCCAAGTTCAGTGGGGATAGGACTGTAGCACAATGGCCAAGCTAGATTGGATAGTGGAAGCTTAGGTAGTGGATATCGCCTCTTGTAGTTGCAGAACTGAAGAGAGGTGAATTTGGAAAAGATAAATGGAATGGCAAGAACCTTCCGTTTGTTTAACTCTGACAGTGGAGGAGGAGAGTTTGTTTGTTTGTTTATTCATTCATTCATTTGATTTTTATACCGCCCATCTGGCTACCAAGGCCACTCTGGGCAGTTTACAAAGCGTTCTGCCATTTTGTAGTCCAATCTGCAATGCCACCTTGAATGACAAGTGAGGAGGGTTATTAAAATTAGAAAAAGGGCACAGGGTGAACAGGTGAAGCCTCCCATTGGTCAGCATCCCCACCGACTCCCCAACAGTAGACTTGCAAAAGAACCAGTCATAGATTTTTCACTCTCTAGTCTGTTGATGCAGTTGCTATGCTGCTTTACAGAATTCAGTGCCGTTTATTTTCTTGTAAGCATGCACAGGATTGTATTGTAAAAGATGTTTTCACATTTAGTTTGCTTCACTTGTTTTGTAATGGAAATGCATAACTTACACTGGTCAGATTGCTCATTTGAATTACAAGTGCCTCCGTTTCACTTTTTAATATCATCTTTATAGCAATCAGCAGTTCATATAAATAGCTTGAGAGAAGCTCAAACACAGTTTTAAGTCCTTTGTATGAAAACAGCCTCAGTCTGTAGTCTCAAGCATACTTATTTGGAAGTAATTCCCATGATGGCACAAATGGAACTTACTTCTAGATAAATGTGTTTAAGATGATGGTATTTGATGCATGAGGTAACACTTGAATTCTTAATGGTTATTTATTTTACATTTTCATCCTGTTTTTCAAAGAGGCCAGTTTAGGGTATCTTACAGCCAAAGTTTGTAAGTTGTTACTATGATTACAGAAGCTAACAAGTTGCTTGTTGGCTTGTTTTCCCCACGGAAAAACCCACACCCCATTAATCTACAATTAATTCATTTTTCCAACAGCCAACACATAACTAAGTTACATTACAATTGTGGCTTATTTTTATTGACTTAATTTTATACTTACGCCTTATGCTATGTCATGGGCGTTGAGGAGATGATGAGGTAGATGGGAATAGTGTGTGTGTTTTGGCATGTAAATGGATTGAAGCATTCAGATGGTTTTAAAATCAACCTTAGTTACTTTTGAGAAATGGCAAGTGAAGTGCTACTTTTTCAAAAATCACAACTATAATAGTTATTAAGTCCCGTGGGGCCTGGGCCAGTAACTGTTGTAATGTTCTGGCCTGAGGAGGTACTGACCTTTCCACTAATTTTTCCACTACTTGGCCTACACACTCCTCAGACAGTCACAGGGACCTTTTAATGCCTAAAATCCTAGTCACCAATCCTTAGTGTGCCACTAAGGAAGGTATTAACCTGAAAGAACAACCACCCCAAAACCCAAACCCAAGTACTGGGGTTTCTTCATTCTGTGTTGTCTCCATTAGAGCCTCCTTTGCCCCAAGCTGGTATCTCAGGGCTCAATCAGATGGGCATTTGTCCTGCTGTTTAGTATGCTGCAGGGACAGTTTGGTTTGCTCTTTTTTCCAGCAGTCACACAATGTGATTGCTGGAGTGAACCAAACTGTCCTCAGAGTAGTCCTGTCTGCATCTTACTGATCTCTGCCCCACCTCCTTCTCTGAGTGGGCGGCTGCTGGAGGAGGTGGAGGAAAGCAGACACTCCTGCTGCAACTGGGCAGTCAGTAAAAAGCAGGAGAAAAGCAGTGCACGCCGGCTGGTGAGTGCAGGAGCTGGATGGGGGGATGGGAGAAGGGAATGATGCTGTGCCGACAACGTTGAGATGATACAAAACGAAGTGATTCATGTCCATCTCTAGAGCAAAGTATTCACTTAATTTTTGCAGGTCTGCCATAAAAGTCCAGCGTTGGGAATTTCATAGCCAAGTTGTACAAACATTGTCCATTTCAACAATTTAGCAAATCTGAGTTCACTATAGTGAACTTTAAATCTATTTCTGTTTTTATTTCCCAGATATAAACCAGCAGCTGCTCATATTGGAAATGTTTCTCATAACTTTGTTCTCACGAGTTGTCTACAGGAAAAGATATGATGATCTGGAGCTTCCACTTGGCTCAGACCAGGAAACCTAAGGATAGCAAACAGAATAAGACTGGAGTAAGGAGCAATGTTTTTGGAAATGAAGTCCCACCCATTTATATGTTGATAGTCCATAAGCCAAGATGCTGCCTCTTTCTCTGTTAAGATTCTCACCAAGGCATTTGCTGTCTTTCAGAGACTTCCTTCTGGTTTTTCATAACATGGCAATACAAAGATCATTACTGATAGAAACAGAATAAATTCACATGAACCAGGCATTCAAGGCTAAAAGATGGATGTCAGGGGTTAAACTGTTACAGTGCCATAGTGGTTGAAAGGTACCATCTGGTAGTGAAGGAACTCAGCTGTGGCTGATAGAACTAGTAGAAGGAAAGCTTAATGACAACTTTAACCAATTTTCAATACTGCTTTTTCTTATTTGTCTAGTAACATTGAGAGGATGGCAAACCTAATTTCTGTTAAATATACAGTAAAAATTGGCATGAGAAGTAGATCAACTCTTAAAATGAAGACAGTCTTAGATGCAGTACCAGGAGTCAATTTTGACACAACTTTCATATGTACTTTTGTTATCATATCATGTTGTGAGAATGGCTGATGGTCGGATTCCAAAAGATTTCCTGTATGGAGAATTAGTGCAGGGAAATCGCCCCAGAGGGAGACCACAGCTGCGATACAAGGATATCTGCAAGCGGGATCTGAAGGCGTTAGGAATGGACCTCAACAGATGGGAAACCTTGACATCTGAACATTCAGCCTGGAGGCAGGCGGTGCATCATGGCCTCTCCCATTTTGAAGAGACACTTGTCCAGCAGGCCGAGGCAAAGAGGCAGTCCCAAAACCAGCAAAATCAGGGAGCTGGACAGGGGACAGACTGTATTTGTCTTCAGTGTGGAAGGGATTGTCACTCTCGAATTGGCCTTCTCAGCCACACTAGACGCTGTTCCAAGACCTCTATTCAGAGCAGGTTACCATAGTCTCTCGAGACTGAAGGATGCCTAATCTATCATATCATAAATTTTACAAACTTTCATTTCAAATTGCAGGCTGTTGTGTTAGAATTTTTTTTTTTAATATTCTCTTTATGATAGTTAAAAGTAAAAAAATAAAATAAAAAATAGTGCACCCAACAATTGTTAAGCTGGGTTATAGCTTAGTGAGTTAGGTATCTGGTTGTGGAGCCAGAGGTTAGGAGTTCAGTTTACCTTTGTGCATCCCAGAAGAGCCAGATTGTGTGGTCTTGGGTAAGCTGCACAGTCTCAGGATGCCCCCAGAAGAAGGGAAAGGTAAACCACTTCTGAGTACATCCTACCTAGAAAACCCTGAAAAGGGTTGCCATAAGTCTGACTTGACATCACAGAATTATTATTGACAATTGTAATCAAACCTTTGTTCAGAGTGATCTCATAGATATGTATAATTATGGTAGCATATAGAATGGATTATGACTAATGTTGGATACAAAAGCCAGAAGAAGACATGGCAATGATGGAAAGGCAAAAAGAAAGAGCAAGGAGATAAGCACCCATTTCTTTGGTGACATCCATGCTTCAAAGGGAAACAGGACAGTGAGCTAAACAACTGAATTACATGCATACTGTCACTGTTTTAGTAACTTCTGAGACAAATGCCCATTTTTTATATACCTCCCTAGGTCTATGATAATAAAGGAAATATACATACAGGCAGTTCATCAGCAGAGAAGGGTAATGCCTTGACAAAACTTGGAGCTGGAAAGTGCCCTTTCCCCTTAGTCTACAAACTGTCCCTGAATATACATGCATTTTCCCCCCAGGTTGCATATACAGAGCAGTAAAATGGGGAAATTAAAGTGTCAATGCTTTATTGCACTCAGGAGTTAAAATCTGATTCATATATTCAGTTAACAGGGATGTTTGCAAGTTTTTGGGTCCGAGTCTGAGTCTTTGGTATCAAATCTCAAGTCGGAGTCCCTGTTAAAAACAATTTTTCCCCCAGAAAAAAAGGGAGGGGTGGGTGGGTTCCGAGTCATGAGCTGAGTCCAAGTCATTGGGGGGGAAAAACCAAGCTGAGTTGGAGTCAAGTCACCGGAGTGAGTCAAGTCCAACTTGACAGCAAGTCCTGCGACTCGAGTCCCCATCCCTGTCAGTTAATGGCAAGCCATCCACTCGAAAACACACCATAACCTGCAAAGGAATCTGTGTGAAGAAGATCTTCTGTTCTGTGAAGACTTCCAGGATTTCCCATTATTTTCAGACGAAGAAACTACGGTGCAATCATAGAATTGATTACAGGATTATCAACAACCTGAACATGTGCTTAAACTAAGGTTTAATAAATCCTGGAAGTTCTGCATTATGATCCATAAGATAAGGACATGACACAGGCATGGGAGAACATAAGGACATGATGCTTATTCCTCATTTAAAACAGAACTGAGAAAATAATTTGGACCTTTAGGTGTTTTAAACCTACATCCTATTGTTAGTCCCAAATAGATTACAACCATTGAATCAATGGAATTTATACAACTGTTAATTTACCCATTGATTCAATGAGTCTACTCAGACTGGGACTAACAATTGAATTTGGGCCTTGGACTTCAACTCCCAGAAACCCAAGCATGCATATCCAGTGATAAGGGACTGTGAGAGCTGTAGTCTAAAACATCTGGAGGATCAAAGATTCTACACTCCTGGCCTAACGGATACTAATTTTTTAGACTGAGAATGTTATGTCTGCACCAGGCCCAAATTTGCCACACAGGGGCTGGAATCTTATTGCTTAGTGCAGTAGGTCACACTAAAGTAGACCCATTGAATCAGTGGTGATTTGGTTACTCAACTCCTCTGTAAATTCAGTTGATTCAAATGGGCCTGCTCTAGTTACAACTTATTTTCACATAGTAAGTGGCAACTAGAGTAGGCCCATTTAAATCAAACAGGCTTTGCAGGCTTTTGTAGAGCTAAAATTCCTGTAAAAGCTACTGACCAGCTATTATAGTGGGCCACACACACAAAAGTGTGCCAACTATGGCTCAATTCTGTCCCTTGCAGGAATCTGAAGAAAGATCACTCCACACATTCCTAAATCTTAGCCTTAAATGGAAAAGTACTAGAATGGCACATAGAAAGAGCTAGAGGTTTATTGCACCTGATCCTATGCATTCAGAAATAATTCCCAATCAATTCAATGAGAGTTACTCCTGGGATTACAGTCTTCTATAGGATTACACTCTTATTCTAACCCTTTTGCCTGGAATTACTTGAATGAATGTTTGATCTCTTCCACATAATCCTGTCATACTCAGCCAGCAAAGGGAGTAAGCTAATTGTTAAATTCAGTTCAACAAGTTCCTCATTAAGAACAAATTACCCGAGTTTGAAATCTGCTAATTTTCCAATCAGGGTGAGTGTTTGCACTTGTGATTTGGAAATAATTACCACAATGTATAACATCTGAACCTATGTAGAGGCTAATGAGAGAGGGAGTCATTTCTTTGGGATGAGAAAGGAACAGAAATAAACTCATCTATAAAATTGTGTGAAACATATAGACCTTTGTAGACTTGATAACATTCAGAAACTGGAGCAACTAATGGTTTAGGTTGATCCTATACTTAGCTTTCTTTGGATGTAAGAGAGCAGGGGAATGTTAAAGGAGCACTCCATAGAATCAGGTTTATGTAGATGCTGTGCTGTTTCATTCTGAATCTAACCAATCGCATTGTCTTCCCAATACAGGCTGATATTAATTTTACTTTTATTCCCAGATTTTATCAGGGCAGTGATGTTGTCAGGGTAAAGTAGACACAAAACACAAGTAGCTGTCTGTCAACTGTGTGATACTACTTAACACTGTTCTGGGAAGAGATGTGCACAAAGCCCACACAAAATGCTACACATGATAAGGTTGAGTTCTGATCCACAAAAGCCTATGCCAAATAAACCAGCTTGTCTTTAAGGTGCCACAAGAACCTCTGTTGTTTTTGTTGGAAGAAAAACTAGCATTCCCTTGATGCAAGTGGTGCAGAAATGTTTTTTTCTACAATAATTGACTTTTCTCTTGGGATTTTGCTGATTCTTGGATGGCTCTTTTTAATAATACCAGATCTGAACTTAGTTTTAGGTGCTGGATAAATTGTCTTACTTGGGGGTGTCATTTTGGGAGTAATGTGGTGTGGTGACGTAATTTAAATGATTGGTTTTAAAGAAGAATTAGGTCTATTTGTGATGGAGAGTCCCTCTACAGCAGTGAACCATGCCTACTACGTGCTGGAAGGCTTCAAGTTTAAAGTGCAATCCAAACTCAAAAGATACACCACTGTAGTGGGTTAGGAATGGGTAGAAGCTCCTCATGCAGCCACAACTGCCCTTATGCAGAAGGGAAGTTGTTGTGTGGCCACAAGAGACTTCTCATCTGTAATTGTGTTACAGCCTAAATTTCTTCACTTCTTCTCCCCATCTAGGCAAGTATTTCCAAGTGGTTACATACACGTTGTGGTAAAGTGGCCAGTGGCAGTCAACATTTGCCTGTCTTATTGCCCATGCAGAATAAATAAATATAGAGTTGTATAATTTCTGAAAATCCAAAGAAATACTCTTAGAGAAATACTTCTAAGAATAGCTTTAAGAAAAAACGTGTGGTAATGCTTTTCAATTTGCCTGAATTGTATACAACATGACAGTAGTTTTCCACCTACGATGCTAATACAAGGGCCACTGTAGCACAAGTGAACAAGTTTATTCACCTCTGCATATATGGAATCACAATCATTCAAATAGATATTGAAGGCCTGAATAAAGCAGGGTGGGTAATCTCTGGGAGCCCAGATTTTTGTCCCTTCATGGATTACACTGGGCCTGCAAATGGGCAACTTTAGTCTAACTGAACAACCAACCAACCAACATCTCCCTCTCTATTTGGTGAGCCTTAGATAACCTTCAAAAACTTCCTTAGGGGACCCTTCAAGGATACCAAAGGGGGCTGCCAGAAGCAGGAAAAGGCAAAAATGTGCAAGGGGGGCTCTGGGTGGTTTTGGGAGCTAGAGAAATGCCCCTGGAGGCCACATGCAATCCATGGATTACATGATGTGCACCACGAATAAATAATTTGTATTACATTCTTCACTACTTCAAATGACAAAGCAACTTCATCCTCTGAGGTGCTATTTATAAAACACTACAATACATAGGTGCTCAGCATCTTAAAAGTAGTTCTCATCAGTCTAAACCAGGAAAACTCTGAGGAAACTCTGCTTCTCCATATACTTTGGATTTTCATTGCCAGAAGCTGTATCCTCTTCTCTATTGTAGGAGCTGGCCTAATAAAATCCTAATAATACCAAAACTGTTTTGCCTGCACCAGGCCAAAGCTTGCTGCACACCACTGCATTTTCAGCTAGAGAACATCACACTGACCTCTCATGTCATCGTATCCTCTCCAACAGGCACCTTGGCGGGGAGCCTGGCTTTTCCTTCACCTTCTACCACAAGGAAAGTAGAGGAGGCATGAAATGCATTTAGCTGGTAATTTGGGATCCAGCTGAGTCCCTACCTCAAAATTTAGTCCAATCCCGAAGCACCGGATAAGTTGCAGAGCCAGTTTAAACTTCCTCTTGGCTGTGGATCAGTCACACTTTTGACCTTTCTCCCTAACAACAGACTGGCCCGGTGGGCCAAATCTGAGGTTCCCCCTCTCTGATTAGGGAGCATGGCAACATATGGATTCAACTGTGGGTGGGATTCAACATGTCCTCTATGAGCAAAAAGTACCCACATTGTCTGGTCTGTCCCTTTGTTGTCCCCACAGTGAGGGACAACAAAGCTCCTGGGGGGTGGGCTTCTACTTTTTCAAGCTGGAATGAGTCGAATGGACTTTTTCCTGTGTGGTAGTTACGATATGTTCTTGTAAAGACAGAGGACATGTCTGTAGGTGGTATTTCAAGTAACATAGGCAGTTGGAGCATGATGTTCAGGACAGGGTCAGACATTCAAAAGCTGTGATTATGGATTGCTGTCAGACTAATACATTTCTGAAAAACTTTTCTATAGAAAGACCAAGCAAGCGTGTGTGCGTGCACATAAGAAAAAGTGGTTTGAAATGATCTGTGCAGGGCAATCTATCTGATCAGATGGAACTACATAGCAACAGAAGTACACAGAATATGAGGAAATATTTCCACTTCCAAGTGTGCACAATAACAATTTCACTCTGTGCTGTACGAGCATATTTAGTATCATTAAATACACCCAGTCAGATTCTCTTTCAAAATGCACTTGTCCACCAATAGTACATGCAAATGACTGCGACAGAAGAACATACAGCCATGCCACACATACACCCTTCACGTGCAGTAAATAAGAGCCATGTTACCTATTGTATATGGCCTCAGGAATTCTTGAATGAGTAGAGGTTGATCATATCAGTCTTTCCCAACTGACCAACATCTTGTTTAAGGCCTTAGTTATAAGGAAATTTGTGGTACCTTATTAACTTGTGAAACTTATCAAACTACCATTATGACTACTATGCCATTCCAAACAGAAGAGACCTCATTTGATTCTGGAAACTAAGCAGCGTCAGGCCTGGTAAGGAGAATGCAGGGAATACTGGCAATCTCCAGAGAGAGCTAGGAAAAGATTCCTAAAACCTAAGCTTAAAACCTTTGAGAGCTGCTGCCAGTTCCAGCTGGCAATATCAGGCAAGATGGACCAAGGGTCTGACTCACTGTTTTTGGGGCTGAAGCTCTTTGAAGGCACTGATATGTTGTTATTATCTCTGTTATTTAATGTATGTGTTTATGAAGAGATCAAGTGTCCAGAAAGCTGTGCCTTAGAGATTTTGTCCTGCTGACTGTAAATGGAATATCAATATCATTGAGACACAATAACCAATCTAATATACGTAAGACCATCAGGCAGCAATAGTGCTCTACAAGTGGCAGTATAGCCATGGAGACTTTCTTGCAATTTCTTGTGACCCTCAGTGTCCCCAGCTCACTATCTCTAGACTGTTTGTTGGGCATCAGATTCAGCATTCTAGTTCCATTACCTTTTGCCTATTACACGGTTACCATGAGTCTACCTGCTGTCGTCAATGGCAGTAGGAGCCACTACCTGCGCACTGTGTACAATAGAAATCTTTCATGTGTGATTTGGTTGCTCTGGATACAGGCAATTTGCTATGCACCAGGTTCCTTAAAGCCATAAATTAATGTGTGTTTTTGCAACTTTTTCTGAAGAGTAAACATTCTCTCTGGCTTTAAATGGAGCATCCAGATTCAACAAACCTCCTGTATAGCTATATAGCTCAGATTGCAAACATGTTATCAGCTTCACAGATGAATGAGCTGCAACGCAATTTCAGCTGAGGACTTTTTATTACACTTTCCTTTAGAAGAGGTTTGATTTCAGCAGGCAAGACAAAAATATTAACAATTGTCTTGGTGAGAGAATTCACCATTCTATGATTAGATTAAGACATGAGTTCAACCCATTTGCTTTGAACAAGTTCTCCTCTCCTTGCAACTTCAGTCTATGCTGTAGGTTTGCTTTCTTAGAACAGAATTATCATAAGGTTTGAGAAGTTGACAAGGGCAGGTGGGGAGTGTCTTCTTGTTAGCAACTTGCTTTAAGAGGTTTCAGAGCTTTTGCTTGAGGATGCCAAATATTTGTACAATCTTCAAACAACTTTCCCATTTGTTACTAATTGCAAATAAAACTATTCACTAATTAGAGTTTATGGCTGATCTTTGGAAGAATTTTTTTAAAAAAGTTGTCTAGTGCTCTGCAAACTGACTGACAAGTAGTAGACAAATCTCTGACATAATCAAGCTAATACCCACTTTGAAACATGTGAATATTCTGCTGAGGTTAAGGGGAACTTCTCTTCAAACAGATATAAATTTATTTTGCACAGCCCATTTCTAAGTCACAGAAATAAGCTATGTTTCATTTGTAATAACTCCCAGTTATATATGCACAGACTCTCAGCCTTCATTGTTTTGGGAAGAAAAATTGAAACCTTTTCATTTTTATAAAAATTACACCGTTCCAGATATCACATACCATATTCACATAAAGGGTGGCATTTAAAAAGAGATGGAGGAGGATCTTTCAAATTGAAGCATAGACTTCAGATATATGCTTCAAACTCTGATACAGTGTTGTTTTTCCATGGAAAACATGCATTTGCCATGGGGGGGGGAATCTATTATCATGATTAGCTACTAGATTCCTCATAATCCTGCAAAATCGGTGTGCTGCTTCTATTCTAACATCACAGTTCTCTTTGGTAATTTTCTTTAAAAGAGCAAAATGTAGTTATAATGGGAAGTCTCCACATTCTAACCAATTAGAAGATATATGCAAGTCCCATTCCATTCAGTAATTTAACTGGGGAATTTCTGTATAGTGTCATTGTCAAAAGCACACAACTTTCCCCAACTACATGAGAAACGGGGTATGGTTTGTGTAGCAGTCTAAATAGTCACTAGATGGCACACTAAATTCACCATTGTAGATTTTTGCCATTCCAACCTGCTCAAATGTTTTCATCTTTGAAATCTTCTTCACAGATGAAAGAAGCAACTTAATAGGCATGGAACCTCACTGCGGACTTCACTGTTTGTTGTTAGTTTACTCCTCAGCTAACTCTTTAAGTTTTTCTGATCAGCTCTTCTAATTCTGCTACTTTTGTTAAATATTTTTAAATACTTCTCTTCATTACTGATTATACTGAGTAGACCATTGGTAGAGTAGACCATTGGTCTAGATGGGCGGGGTATAAATAGAATAAATAAATAAATAAATAAATAAATACTGTAGAATAGTTGGGAACAGTGGCCTGAGAGCCCTTTGAATATGTGATATGTCCCAATGGTTGCCATTGACATTAGAGCTGCAATCCGGGATTCTTGTGACTCGCTGTAAGTAAACTCATTGTAGGCAAACTAAGTTATAGTACTAGAATATTCTGAACAGACAAGGACTGTTTTGAAAAGACGATTGCTATTGGTCAGCTTTCATACACTGAATGATGCTAATGTTGAACAAAAATCAATACACACTCTTGCTCAGCAATATGGATTGTGTGAAAGACAGCCACATACTCAAAACAGAACACAAAAGAGAAAAGAAGGTAATTTTCATTTTCCAGAATGCATTTGTTTTGAATATGTCATGCTAAAGAGACTTGTACTCACTTTTCTATTTAATATTGACACTTTTCAAAGAAGACATGGTAACCTGAATATTATACGTTTTGAATTGACAGTTTTAACTTATTTCTAATGGAAATAATAATGTCATATATGAAAGTGTGTCACAACAAAATGATAATGAACATCTTTTAAAAAATCAAGTTGATTTTCGTACAAAGATATCTATGTTAGCCCTAAGAAACATTCAATATCCATAGTAGGACGATTAGTCCAGGAGGCTACAGATTAACATTGGGAGCTGTGGTTTAAATGAAGGTTAATAAAATTAACTTAACCTTCTTGTTCAGAGTTTATTATTTGCATATACTCTTTTGGTTCTCCAAGTCACTGTATCTTGAGATGGAACAGTATGATCTTAAAAACTCATATATTATGCCAGTGGAAAAGGGGAAAAAAGACAAATGCTAATACTGTACCTTCCTCTCAGTGCTTTACTACGTGGCACATAGTGAAACTTCAAAACAGATTATCTGAGATCTCTGTAGGTTTTGAAATTTCACTGGTATCTATCAAACACCTGAAGGGTAACTGCAGTTGAAATGATTTTATGAATGTCATATGATTGGAATAGTTGTATTACTTATTTCTTGTATCACAGCCCGTGAAGAAGGTCACAAAAATATCCATTAGCTGAAACTCATTGAACTGTGTCAGTGATCAAACCTGGTTGTTCTAAAAAACGCAAGGCCCCATCTCTCTTTACACACTGGGGTTAATTGTTTCCAGTTTCTTTTACCTCAACTCAAATGTCACAAGCCCTCAAGATTTCCAGATATCTTCATTAAATCAGGTATTAAACAAAGGAGGTGTTGGTGATGGGTATGAAAGAGAAAATCTAATTTAGGGGGAACTACATCAGCAAATAATATAGGTATTGCTCTGGAATTGGGATGTTCAGATTCATATTATTTTCTGTTGACTAAAGCAGTGGTCCCCAACTTTGGGCCTCCAGATGTTCTTAGACTTCAGCTCCCAGAAATCCTGGCCAGCAGAGGTGGTGATGAAGGTTTCTGGGAGTTGTAGTCCAAGAACATCTGGAGGCCCAAGGTTGGGGACCACAGGACTAAAGGGCATACAAGTAAATGTGAATCAGCCTGGAGTCCTTACTCTGAAGTTTTTTCCTCCACCACTGGGGCTTCTAGTTAATTGTCACTGTTAAAATATGCAGCTGTAAATATTTCATCCACCTTTTCCACTGCACACAAAAAGAAAAGGAAGCAGTTTATGCTTCCTTTCTTCCTTGCTGGCAATATTCATTATATTTTTAATTTTTTTCTAGGAGGATTTTTTTCCGCACAGCTGACAGCAATGTTTCCAGTCCCTCCACCATTGTAAAAAAACCTGACCTTTGTAAAAAACTGACTCTGAAAAATCTTTAAGTAAACAAATGAATGTACAAACCATCACCCATTCACGCTATTTGAAACGTCTTATTTCCAAAGCAAACATTATCTTTTTCCACCTTTAATCCTCTGCTTTGTTTGGAATAAAAGGAATCATAAGCTTTCTGCAGTCTAGGAGGCAAGTTGTATGTCAGCTGGATGTTTCAGCTAGAAATCCAGAGCACAGTGATGAAAAACCTCTTCCATGTTGTGTCACCATTGAAAAGATGGCAGGAGGTGCATTTAAATTATACTGCTTAAAGGCTCTATAGCTCTTCTGTTTCTCAGTAATGCTAACATTTATATTTCGGATTACTTTTTCCTTTCTAGCAACTCAGTTCTTAGATAGAAACAATGCAAATCACTTAGCAAAATTATGTTTTTTATTTAAGAAACTGAAACAGGAAATAAGAAGCAGAGAGAAGATGCTCATTGTATTACTGGCTGAATAGTGAATATCTGCAACAGCTGGTGCTGTAATGGGAAATTGACAGGTGAGGCAAAGCTGGTTCAGTTATTTACATAAACTCTAGAGCATAGGTTCCCAAACTTTTTTGCCCCGTAGACCACTTGCCGACTTATTTGTTTTCCGTAGACCCCCTATGCAATCATAACGACTACAAAATATGTATAAAATGTTGTACTTACTTTTCTTAGGCACTCCTTAAGAAGATGATTTTGATTCACTTTGACTTTTACCTATTTTCTATCTATATTTTTGAACATATTTTAAAGCTACTTTTCTTCTCAAAACTCAGAAAGCAACTGAACGTCTCTAACACTCCTATTTATCAATTATGAATCAAACAAGTCTGTGCAAAGCTTTGATACAAGTCTAAACAAGTACGTACGTGCGCGATGTGTGTGCCCGTATAGCTCAGTAATGAGAAATGACAAAATGCCGTCGGTCCCATTTACAACACACCAACATTTACCATAAAATTTTACCAATAATTTTACGAACTTACACATGAATGTAGCACACCACAATACAGATAGTACATAGTACCTAATTAAATAATATTAAATAATATTATGAAATATTATGTACACAGAATCTGTGTTTGGTGTAATTACGGATCGCCTAAATATTATGATCTGCCTAATGGGATCTGCTCACGTAGACATCTCGTGCACCCCAATTTACATCTCGTGCACCCCAATTTTTTTTCTCTCTGACGTGGACCCCCTGCAAGTCGAAATCGACCCCTGGGGGTCCATATAGACCACTTTGAGAACGTATGCTCTAGAGGGAACACTAGAACTGCCCATTTTCAGGTCACTGGCTGAAATCTCAGTTACTAGCTGTGCTTTTTTGGATCCCCAGCTTAGGAGACAAATCTCAAGTAAGTACTACTGATGGTAGAAAATTTGATTTTTGTTTGCAAGTTGACTTTAAAGCCTGGGTACACATTATCCATTCCCAGCTGGTGCCAGGGACTAAGTGAATGTGAAGATGTTTTTATTTGTGTTGTGTTTGTGCAACAGTACCATTCCAAAAAAACAAGGGAAAGGGAGAGGTACTGGGAAGGTACATAGTTAGTGGGGACTTGGCCCACTGCCCATTTCAAATACAGCAGGAAGTGTGGTACCAGCATTTCAATTTGTCAGACTTCCTGTTGCAAAAGCCCTGACAGCAGCAGTTAAAGGCATGGAAAAAACTCCTAGGGGCTGGCAGTGAGCCTTCTATACAATCCAGAAGTCATGCATAGCCTGGAAAAACTCTCTATTTGTCACGTGCACTATATGGGAGGTTCTGTGGGATGCAAGCACTTGTAAGAATGGTTACAAGTGCTGCAGCTGTTGGCTGCATTTCACTGCCTGGCTAGCTGGCTGGCAACCTCCTCCTCTGTACCTATTTTTGCAATTAGTTGATTGGATAATTTTGGTTCCACTACCAATCATTGGTAGTGCAACCAAAACTGCTTATTCAATCAACTGATCCACTCTATGACATCACAGTGTCCTACCCCTGTAACATCGCAAGGGGATCTACCCATCTCAGGGTCCGTTCCCAAAATCTCTGGGAACTGGACACTGCTGTTCTGCAACTCTGGATGAAGACAATGTGTGACCCCATGTTTCTGTCCTTTAACTTATTGTATGTATACATACTACACTGTATTGTTTGGAGAGAACAGTGGGATTTTTCCATATGCTGCTGGCCTTCTGGATTCCCACCCTCACTGTCTGAAAGAGTATTAGTATATACATATGTACACAACTGTCTTACACTGAGATACAATACTCAAGTTTTACTGTCTTTAATAATTACAAGGAAAAAGCCTTCTATTAATTTAGCTTTCAGCTGCTGAAAAACCAAAAGTATTCACCATTCTCATTTTGATCAGAGTCAATGATATTTGGTGGAGTCAGTGGTGGAGTCAATGATATTTAAAATGTCCAGAGCAAGTCAAAGGGAAAGATGAGGAGAAGAACTCACCTTTGCTACTCTTAATTCCCACTAATTAAAAATAATTGTGTACCCTCAAGTCAATTCTGACCTATGGCAACCTTTTTTCCAGGGTTTTCCAGGTAGAGAATACTCATAAGTGGTTTATCATTCCCTTCTTCTGGGGGCACCCTGAGACTGTGCAGCTTGCCCAAGGCCACACAAGCTGGCTCTGCTCACAGGAGGCACAGCAGGGAATCAAACTCCCAAACGATGGCTCCACAGCCAGATACTTAAAGCACTGAGCTATCCAGCCAATTAATTCCCCCTTGCTATTGGATGAATTTTAGAAATATTTGTACAGTGTGTACTTGTCAGTAAAACAGCAAAATTAAGGGATCTCACTCACATTAAACAAATACTGTCTTATCAGTTATGTTGCTGCACATCCCAGCCTGAGGTTTTAAATTTGGCAGAAGGTCCCAGATCCACAGCAGACTATTGGCAAATAGTGCAAGTGTATATTTAAAGGTCATGGTAGCAGGAAAAAAGGTTAAAGATAACATTTTAATCTATTTTACATCAAACAAAATTCTCCAGCTTCTCTCACATTCAGGTGTATGGCCAGTGGCCAAGGATGATGAGAACTGTGGACCAACGGAATCTGGAAGACTGCAGGTTCCCCATCCCAATACACGGTTTTAACTTTGTATGCATTATTTTAGCTAAATTTTCTCCTCGGCAGTATTCGGCCAATCTTTCAAAAATCATAGATAAAATGATAAATGACTGAAAATAGTTATGGGTTTTAAAGTTGGGAGAACATGAACAATGACATTGTCTCCTCTCTTTGGAAAACACATAAAAAGAGGCTCTTATACCTTTTGATCATCTATTGCTATAGTCCAGCAGAAAAGAACTGTACCTTTCCTTGCAGCTTTTTATACAATATTGTTAAGAAAAATGAACGCTATGAAGATATAATTTGCAACAAACAGATGCTCCATGCTACTAAATGGTGGGCAACTATATAATTCCCTGGTATTTTGTTTCTCTATCTCTTTTTCTGTAATTTTGTAAATGCTTCAGGCTGTCTCTCTTTTTTGGTCTGAACCTGTCCTTCTGTCCTCCCTCCCCCATCTTATTGATCAGTATTGTTACCTTCCTGGATATATATTTTCTTCTTAATATATGAAATTCTGAAATTGATAACAAAGGAAATACTTATGAAGTTCTGGACTAAAAGATCTGACAACAGCTAGAATAAAATGTTCAATATTCTCGCTGTATATTGTGTCTTAACCCACAATTTTAACCACTTGATTTGCCCCTGAAATGTATTGCTTCAAATCTCTTACATCAAACGCCCACTATCAGGTCACAAAGCCACCATGTGTTTGACCATAAAAGAACGGTTTCCGAAGAGCTTACACATGAGAAATGAAGTGAAATGTAGAACCACAGAATGTAGAGTTGGAAGATATAGCAAAGGTCAACTAGTCTAACGCGCTTCTAATGCAGGAATCCATGGCTAAAGCATAATCACTGACAGGGGGGCACCCAACCTCTGTCTAAAACTCTCCAAAAAAGCATCTACCACCTTCTAATACCCTGTTTCCCCGAAAATAAGACCTAACCTGAAAATAAGCCCTAGTATGATTTTTCAGGATGCTCCTAATATAAGCCCTACCCCCAAAATAAGCCCCAGTTAAGTTAAATCCCGCTCTCCACCATTGTGCATCATTGTGTGTGGGTGATCACAGAACAAGGGAAGGCTAATTGCCTTAGAGAAAGTACAAAGGAGTCGACAACGGATGTCCGAGCCAGCGGAGTCTCAAGGCAACGCCTTGAGAACTCTTTTTATTGACTTAGCATGAGTTACATAGTATGTTGTTAGAATTCAGATAGGATACTAGTTACCTAATTGCCACTAGGATTGGCTGAAATAATTCTTTGATCTTATGCTCTACCTCTAAGCGAAAGGGCAGAATAAGGGGTTACCTCGCCTGCTGGCAGCTGCTGCTTCTGCCAGGAGTGTATGCACGTCACTGGAACAGAACGCAGCTACAACCTTTAAGCAGAAGTTTCCCACATTCCCCCTTTTTCTTTTTTTTTTTAAGCAAAGGCATATATTCTTTCATATATTTGCGACCTACATATAAATCTTTTTGGCGAAGGCCTGAAGGCGAAGCTTTGAAACAGGTAGTTATTATGGAAAAGAAGGTTGGTATACATTGAATGAAACAACAGCAAATTATAAGGAGTACGAAGAGCATAATTCCAAAAATGATAACACAACACAACAGCGTCACAGAGTTGGCATTCAGCTGTGAGATAATGGCTGCTAGAAAAGTTTCAGGAGTCTCCGGGATCTGCTGCTGATTTACAGTTCTTTTTGCATCAGCACTCAGCGTCTTTATCATCCCACAAGTAACTTTTGGCTGAGTGCCTTCAGGTCGAGCCGGGCGCTTCCAGCAACACGCAGTCATCTGGTACCGCTCCACAGCCATGGCTGGATTGAATTCCGGAATCGGGTCCTTCAGGTTGTGATGCCAACTCATTCTTCCCACAATATGGCCTCACACACCGAGCCGGGATCCACAAAGGACCTGTGGGAGTAAGCACAGCAGCATAGCCGCGCCCCCATGTTAGTAAAGGAGCTGGACCCTCCCACTGAGGGTCAGGAGGTTGCTTATAAGTCACCAGTGGCCGTTCCATGGGGATTTCTTTACGAAAGTGCTTCTCTACTGCTGACCTGCAGATACAGTTAAATGATTTAATGTGAACAATGCTATTGATACTACATCTGGAACATCTTGGGGCTTGATCTCTCTGTTTTTTGTTTGTTTGGAAAGGAGAAATTTAAAAGAGAGGTGTGCTCATTCTACAATAGCCTGTCCTGTGCAGTTATAAGGAATACCATGGGAAAGTCGAACATCCCATTCATTGCAGAAAGTGGTAAAGGCGTGAGAGGTATAGGCAGGGCCATTGTCTGTTTTTAAGGCTTGAGGCCGGCCCATAATTGCAAACGTATGTAAACAATGTTGTATGACATGGCGAGAGGTCTCACCACAAAGAGGGGTAGCCCAGATGTATCCCAAATAAGTATCAATAGTTAGATGAACATAAGAAAGAGGAGCAAGGGTAGGAACATGAGTGACATCCATTTGCCAAAGCTGATTGGCATCTGTTCCTCGTGGGTTACCAGCATCAAAAGGAAAGGAAATGGGAGAAGTAGAACAGGAAGAGCAGGAGGAGACGATGTCTCGACCTTGAGAAAGTGGAATAGAAAATTGCTTATGGAGTTGTTTAGCACTCTGGTGAAAAAAGGAATGGCTGTCAATAGGATTGGAAAAGAGGGGACACAAGGAACAAAGAGCAGAGTCTGCATGATGATTTCCCTCCGAGATAGCATCTTGAAATCCAGTATGAGATCGGATGTGAGCTGCAAAAAAGGTTGTGATCTGGCAGCAAGGAGGTTTTTTAAAGTCAGAAACAGGGAAAGTAAGGAAAAGTCAAGAGCAGGCGAAAGATAGGCATGTGACAGATGAGTGAGAAGGTTAAATACATATTGAGTGTCTACAATGAGATTTAAAGGTTGATCTTGAAACATTTGAAAGGCAAGGACGACAGCCGCCAGTTCTGCATGCTGAGCAGAAATTTGAATAGAAGTAAAAAGGGTGTTCCAGGTTCCGGGAGGTTGCTGAAAGGTAATCACGCCTCTGGTAGGCGCACCATCGGTAAAAACAGAGCATCAGGGAGAGGAGTAGCAGAGAAAAGAGAGGAAAAGCGAAAGGGTACTTGCTGAATGAATGTTAAGTGAGGGTCTTTAGGAGGATTAAAACGTATATCACCAAAATAGTCTGAAAAAGCAATTTGACAAGTTAGTGGCGTAGACATTAAATGATCATGGTCAGCTTTGGAAATAGGTAACAACACAGAAGATCCCAACCTGTGAGTTGTTTGGCACGATGGCGTCCTTTGATTACAAGGTCTGTAATCACATTTAGAGTGGAGTAAACATTTCGGGGAGGAGTGTTAGATAAATAAAGCCATTCTGCTACAGCAATGGCCTTGTCAGACTTTGGGCTACACAACAACCCAGTAGGCAGTTGGGGAGTGTTCAAGATAACCAGCTGCAAGGGACCAAAAGAAGGAATGCGGTCAACCATGGTACGTCGCAAGGCTGCATTAATTTGATGTATGGCATGTTTCATAGCCTTGGTGATGGGTATGGAGTCAGCAGGAGACTGATGTCTCTGGAGTGCATTAAACAAAGGCTGCAATTCATGAGTAGGAAGGCAGAAAAATGGACGAGCCCAATTTAAGTGCCCGAGGAACTGTTGCAACTGCACTAATGTAAATTGAGATGGAGTTTTTAGTTCTGGTAAGAATGGAGAAGATGTAGCTTGCAACAGTTTGTGCCCTAGATAAAGAAATGGAGGTGTGGTTTGTATCTTTTCTGGAGCTATGTGAAGGCCTTTTTTCTCTAAGCAGTTAGCTAGAGAATCATAGACAGTAGTGGGGAGGGATTGCCCCGCCACCAATATGTCATCCAGGTAATGATATACAAGCAATTCAGGGTGTTCCAAGTGAAATTGCTGTAGGGCTAGATCCACAAAATGTTGACATAAAGTAGGGGAATTCAACATTCCCTGAGGCAAGACTTTGCACTGATATCTTTCAGTAGGATGGGAATTATTGTACACAGGAACTGTAAAAGCAAATTTTCCCCTGTCTTGTGGTGCCAAAGGAATGGTGAAGAAACAGTCCTTGAGATCCACGATCATTAACTTATGGTGTTGGGGTATCAAATTTGGATTAGGTAAGCCGCATTGCAAAGGGCCCATAGGTTGAATGCGCTTGTTAACTTCCCGAAGGTCATGTAGCAAACGCCACTTCCCAGATTTCTTTTTGATGGTGAAAATGGGGGTATTCCATGGACTAGTGGAATATTCTATATATCCTTGATCTAATTGCTCCTTAACTAAGGCCTCCACTGCGTGGAGCTTTTCTTTAGACAATGGCCATTGATCAACCCAGACAGGTGGTCCAGGGAGCCATGTTAATGGCAAGGCTGTGTCAGATTGCATAGAGGCTTGTATTATAAATTTGTCTGCAATTTTGCATCGACTTTTTTCAAGAGATCCCGACCCTAGATGGAAAAGGGAATAGGAATTATTGTGATTTGTCTAGGAGAGTCACCTAGACTTTCCAGAAAAATGGGCTGAAGGCTTTTCTGGGCTTGCTCATAGCCTCCAACTCCCCAAATGTCGTGCACTGGCTGGGTGGGATAGCTTTCTGGCCAGTCTTTCTTTGCAATAACGCTAACGTCAGCTCCCGTATCAATCAGGCCATTAAGGACAAGCGATCCCATTTTAAGAGGGAGTTGGGGCTGCGAGTGCTCAATGGTAGTTAAGGCAGCAACTCGAGTAGAACCAAAACCTCCACTACGATGGTTGGTAGAAGGACCGATCTGTGTTAATGGAAGCAACAATTGAGCGATAGATTCACCTGCAGGAAGGACCTGTGGTATATTAGACCAGGTTTGAATAATTAGAGGTCCTTCAAAATCCCCATCAATGACGCCTGGTACAACAAATAAACCCCGTGCAGAGATGCTAGAGCGGGGGAGAATGAGACGCATAGTGTCTTTGGGTATTGGTCCATGATGTGCTGTTTTGACTTTGTAGACAGCGAGAGGGAATTGATAGTTGACCTCTTCAGCTGTGATCAAATCATGACCGGCACTTTTAACAGTAGCAGGTCGGATTTCTTGAACTGGAGTAGTATTCACCCGACTTGGAGTTTCTCGGCGTTGGAACAGACTGGCATTGATTGGCCCAGTGATAACCTTTCTGACACAGGGGGCATTTTTTAGAAGGGTGTTTATTATTTTGGGGGGGTTGATCTACATTCCCGACTGAAGTGCCCTTCCTTGCCACAGGAAAAACATTTACGGTCTCGGGCGGGGTTCAAGGAGGTAGCCATGGCTGTGGCGAGAAGCTGTGTCTTGTGAGTTTCTGTCCCAATATTCTGACATAATTTTAGCATGGCAGCAATGTCAGTCTCTGGTTTATTGTAAATAGCCTGAAGGGCCGTTTTACAATCCATGTTAGCATTTTCAAACACCAGCTGCTTCATCAAAATATTAGCAGTGTCAACATTCTCCACCTGCTGTTCAATCACTCTTTGCAATTTGTTAATGAAAGACATATAGTCCTCTGTAGGACCCTGATGCAAATTGGCAAAAGACCCTAAAGGGTACCTTTGTCTGGGATTTTTAACCAGGCTGCTCTAACAATGTCAGCCACTTGTGCCAATCCCCTGCTAGGGATGGTAATTTGCTGTGCTATGGTGACAAAAAGTCCTTCTCCAGTTAGCATATCTGCAGACACAGCAATATTGTTTTGTAAGTTATCCATGGCCAAAATGGCAGCAGTTTCTCCTTCGTGTCCTCTGTGAATACACACTAATGGGTTAATCTGCGCCTGAGCAGAGCAGCCTCCGGAAACTTCCACAGCTTTAAGCACTTAGTGCTGGGACCTCCCCTACACCTGGCTATATAACTCCACCCCCAGCCCAGTGCTGCAGTTCTTTTTTTGACCGCCGCTGTAGCAGCAGCTTCGCTGTAGCAGCAGCTTCGTTTGGAACTTCGCATTGGAACTTCGCAAGTAGAAATGATTCTGTTCCTTTCTTTGACCTCCCTTTGTTCTTTCTTCTGTAACAAGTTGATTCTTTTGCCTGGGGATAAGGTATTAGCCGGCATTAGCTGTTCCTTGTAAAACTTTACAAAGCCTTTACAAAGCCGGCTTTGCAGCCCTCAGGGCTTTTCTCTTAAAGACATAAGGTCTCTTTTACTTTCTTTATAAAATTACCCCCAGGCTTAAGAGCAACAGTTTTCTGTCTGTTTGCAATTTCCTCTTCCTAGCAGGTTTGAAGAGGATGGCTTCTGAGCTTTGCCCCGCCTGTCAATGATTCTCCTGACTGAGGTACAGCCTCTCCGGAGTTTGGCATAGAACAGCCCTCTTGTTTCAAGGGGCTCGTTCTTACAGCTGTTTCGCAGTGAGCTGGGCTTCTGCACAGCCTAGGATTGCCCTTGGAAGAAGAAAGGGCCTCCGTAGCTCCTGCTCCCCACTCGTCAGTGGGGTACAGCCTCTTTGGAGGTTGGCGCAGGAACAGCCCTCTTGTTTCAAGGGGCTCGTTCATACAGCTGTTGACCCCGCAGCGAGTTAGGGCTCTGTCGCCCTGTCCCTTGGAGAAGAAAGGGCCTCCTGCAGCGCTGGTCACCTTCCCCGCATGTCAGTGATTTTCCTGACAGGGGAAGAGCCTCTCCGGAGTTTGGCATGGAACAGCCCTCTTGTTTCAAGGGGCTCGTTCTTACAGCTGTTTTGCAGTGAGCTGGGCTTCTGCGCGGCCTAGGATTGCCCTTGGAAGAAGAAAGGGCCTCCGTAGCTCCTGCTCCCCGCTTGTCAGTGGGGTACAGCCTCTTCGGAGGTTGGCGCGGAACAGCCCTCTTGTTTCAAGGGGCTCGTTCTTACAGCTGTTAACCTGCAGTGAGTTGGGCATCTGGAGCCCTGCCCTTGAAGAGGAAAGGGCCTCCTGCAGCGCCGGTCGCCTCCCCCACCTGTCAGTGATTTCTCCTGACATGGGGCAAAGCCTCTGCGTGTGATTGGCGCACGACAGCCCTCCTTCGTGGGCGCGTTCATGCCGCTGCCGATTCCGGATAGAGCTGCACGCCGAGGCTGTAGATGTTCCGGCGACATGCGGTAAGCCTTGGGGGATGGTATGGGCCCCTTCAGCTCCTGCAGCTAGCCCTACGTGTCAGTGATATGCCTGACTGGGTTAACACCCTTGGGTGGTTTGGCATGAAACAGCCCTCATTTATCAAGGGGCTTGTTCACGCAGCTGCTATTTCCAAAATCAGTTAGGTGCCAAGGCAAGAGCTTTCTGGCAACATTAACAGCCCTAGCTTTGCCTCTGAAAAGGGGGGGGGGCTGCAACTCCCACCGCTAGCCCTGCTAGTCGGTGATATCCCTGGCTGGGGTAGCACCTATTTGGTGGCTGATAATTTGGCACAAAACAGCCCTCTTTATCAATGGGCTGGTTTACGCAGTAGCCTGCGGCCCTGCCTCAGCTGCCGGGGCCAGTATAGGCTCATAGGTAAAGGACTCACAGGAGTCCACCCTAGAACCCTGCCGCTGGTGGGTAAATTTTCCTCAGGTAGGTCCTCTCACGCTGACAAGTTGTGTAGGACCAGTCCCTTTATCCAGTATAGGAGCTATGAGCTCTCTGCCACCGCCACCATCCCGCTCCGCCTGGCATCGTTCTGAGCCACGGGCTATGGAGTGCTGTACGCCTCCACATACGCTTCACTGGTGTAGTGCTCCCTCGAACTCGGCTCCGGCAGCACAGTGTTCGCAGGTTCAACCGAACCTGCTGTTAACCCTTTCGGCTTCTCCGTTCTGGCAACTGTGTTGAGCCTGAGCTTGGTCGGGCTCGTGCTAGGGAAGTCTTCTCCCTTGTTCGTCAGAAGGGCTTACCTTATTCAAGATTGGGAGTCACAGGGGGAGGAAGTTTTCCCAACCAATCTTCCTACACCCCTCTCAGTTGTCACAAAGGGTCACCCTCCTTTCCTATTAACAGATGAGGAGTTCTTTGGCCGCCATGTAGCCACTTACTCCTCTGCCATGGGGGCTTATCTTCACCACTTATGGAGTTTGGTGCTGCCCATTCTGCAGGTAGCTCCTGTGCACCTTTACAGTTCACGCCTCCCACGTCATTAGGAGGCACTGTTGCTGGTGCCTCACGAGCGCACTGCTGCTCGTTACGCCTTTAAGCCAGCATCTAAACAACTGATGCGTCGGGACCTGCCGTTGGTTATTCTTGATAACCTGCTCAAGCTTTAGCCGGCGGCACAGTTATTTGCGGTGTAACAACCGCAAGAGCCTGATGATGGTCCTATCAGCCTAGGGCATCACGGGAATGTCTATGGCCTCAACCCCAAAGTTACCAGCCGCCGCCCCTAGACATGTGGGCAGGCAGTGCCCTGACCGGCAGGATTGCAGGCAGGACCGCAAGACTGAGCGGTCTCTTTACTTCTCTGTCATTGACCAGTTAGTCCGTTTGACTCCTTGTCTTCCCAGCTATGCCACTGAATTCGATGTGCCCCTGTCACAGGCCGTGTTATGGCTGCCTCCACCCCTAACCCCACCCCCCCCCCCCAAAAAAAAAAAAAAACCAAGGATGGAGGCCTGTGGCCCGTCCTTGGGGTTGGAAGCCTGAATTCTTTTATTACTCTGCATAGTTTCCATATGGCTTCCTTGGACTCTGTTATTCACTGGTTACGTCCAGGGGGTTGGTTTTTCGTAAGATGCTCCCTTTCATGCGGGCATCTGGTTAGACCGTCATCGCTTTCTCAGGGTTTCACTTGAGGGAATCACTGTTTACCCATGGTTGGATACCTGGCTCCCGGTCGCGGGGTCCAATTCACAGGCTGGTAAGCATACGTCCTTGGCACTGTCCCTTTCGTCAGCGTTAGGACTATAGGTCAACATAGTGAAGTTGACGTTACCACCTACACACTGTGTAAACTGTGTTAATGTGACTTTGGATGCTCTCTTGAAGCAGGCTTTTTCCTCTGCCATCAAGTCTGTGACAATGCATAATTTGTTATGCTCCCTTTTTATTCAGGCGCTTGGTTCCCTACCCTACAGGTCCAGCAACTCCTGGAGCTGATGACATCTACTGCAGATGTGGGACAGCTTGCTCGAACGAGGATGCGGTCCCTTTAAGCCTGGTTTCTCTCACTCTTTCAGATATCTTGCGACCGTCCATCCATGTTGCTCCAGGTGACTCCGGAACACGCTGCTCAACTGGATGGGTGGAACCCCCCTGCCCCCACACCCTACGGACAGGGGGACCCTCTGGTCTCTTGACCCAGTTGGTTCGGTCACTGTTGGATACCAGCCCGCCACACTGCGGGGGGCTTGTCCACGCCACCACGTGGCCCTTCGCCGCTGGTTCATGGTAGTAGCCAGCCTGCATATCATTGTGCTGGAGCTCCTGGCACTCACCAATGCATTTTAGGCCTCTGAGTCCCTGCTCCGGGGTCGGGTGGTCCAGGTCGCATTAGGCAATGCCACTGCAGTTTATTATATAAACAAGCAGGGCGGCACTCACTCATTACGCCTTCTTTTTCACACCATCTACCTTTCGAGATGGTGTTATGCTCGCCACATTTATCGAGTGGCTGTACATTTGGCAGGCGAGAACACTTCCATGGCACTCCATCTCGGCAGACCAGTCCTGCTCTCACGAGCGGGCTCTCGACGATACCATCTTTCGTTGCCTCTGTCGCTGGTGGGGGACTCCAGGCATGGATGCTTTCGCATCTTGAATGGACAAGAAGTGTGCCATGTTCGGCTCCCGAGCCGGTGTCGGCCGCGCCTCCCTAGGGGATGCCTTCCTGACCTATTGGTCATGGGGCCTCCTTTACAGATTCAACCTTTTCCCCTTCTTCAAAGGCCTGTTGTTCAAGTCCACCATGAGTGTGCGACTGTCATGCTTGGTCGCCTCGCTAGCCATGGTTCTCGATCCTGCTCCCGGGACCTGCAGAATACATCACACTGCACCTGGTCCCTCACCTACTGCCTCGGGACAGGGGTCAGAGGTTTCATCCGGACCTCGGGTTCCCCTACCTGTCGGCTTGGAGTCTTCCCCGACAGTAATGGACGTGCTCCATCATGCTTGCACACCTTTTACCACCTTGACCTACTCCTTTCATGGGTAGGCGTTCTGTCCCTTTGCATCATGACAACATTGGCCTACTAGGCCAATGTCTCTGGACGCACTCCTTCGGTTTCTCCTTCACTTGTTTGCCTGGGACTGGCCCGTTCTACCTGCACGCTATTTCTCCGTGGCCCGGAGAATATGCGCCCTGCCTATAGACCACTGACACCTCAGTGGTCTTTCCAGTTAATTCTTTGGCAACCCTCCAGGCTGCCTTGCTCCTGGCACTATCCTTAGCTTGCAGGGCCAGCTACACTAAGAGCCGGTCCTCCTTTTCTGCAAAGCATCCTTACGGCCAGGCCTTACCTTCTTGCCTAAGGTATTTTCTGCCTTCCATTTCAACCAGCCAGCTGTCCTTCCTGGTCTCTTTCCCACACCATCTTCATTGCTTGAAACAGCTCTGCACGCTCTAGACGTGAAGCGTGCTCTGTCTCACAACGTCTGTCACCTTTGCTGGCTCTCCTTTGGAGTACCGGCTTCCTCTCAGACCACGTCTAGCTGGATGGTCCAGTCCATCCGCCTTCCTTATGATTTGGCAGAGACTCTTCTTCCAAAATCAGTGAGAGCTCACTCTACTGGAGCTGTGGCATCCTCAATGGCCTTTCTCTATCACGTGGACGTCGCAGATGTCTGCTGCGCTGCCACGTGTGCCACGCCGTCTCCCTTCATCTCGCCCTACCGCCTGGTAGTCCGGCCGAATGCTCAGGCTGCAGTAGGGCGAGCTGTCCTGGATCTGCACTTTCGTGACGTCCCTCCTCCTGGTTGGTCAGCTTGCCAGTCACCCATTAGTGTGTATTCACAGAGGACACGAAGGAGAAAAGAGGTTACCTACCTGTAACTCTGGTTCTTCGAGTAGTCCTCTGTGAATTCACACGTCCCGCCCTCCTCCCCGCTGTCCGTCACGTGTGCCATGGCATGTTGGGCAGCGGCGGTCGGTTCTTTAAGAACTGCAGCACTGGGCTGGGGGTGGAGTTATATAGCCAGGTGTAGGGGAGGTCCCAGCACTAAGTGCTTAAAGCTGTGGAAGTTTCCGGAGGCTGCTCTGCTCAGGCGCAGATTAACCCATTAGTGTGAATTCACAGAGGACTACTCGAAGAACCAGAGTTACAGGTAGGTAACCTCTTGTCTTTTCATTCCTGCCAAAAAAAGTAAAAACTGCAGAGGAGAGAGCATAGCTTTAACCAAGACTTTCCAATCACCTCTACCTCTAAGCAAAAGGGCAGAAAAAGAGGTTACCTGCCTGTAACCATAGTTCTTCTAGTGGTCCTCTGTGAATTCACACAAATGGGTTGTTCTGCGCCTGCGCTGAATGTCTTGGAAGATTCTAGAGCTTAAAAGCACAAAGTTAGTGGGACGTTCCCCCATGGAGCACATGCTCTGCCCACCCAAGATTCCCCTCAGTTCCTAAATTTTGTCTGCCGGGCAGAAGAGTCATTTAATATAACCCGTGACAGACAGAGGGGAGGATGGGTGGGATGTGTGAATTCACAGAGGACCACTAGAAGAACTATGGTTACAGGTAGGTAACCTCTTTTTCTTCTTCGTGGCCTCTGTGAATGCACACAAATGGGTGACTAACAAGTCGACGCCGATTTTTGCTTCGGCACCGACCTTGTCTTTCCGGTAGTCTCCTTAGATCTTGGAGATGGAGTCATCGGGTCAGGAGCTGGCTGAGGTTGAATGTGCCACTCTACTGACGGGGCTGGTGATCTCGCCATTTCCACAGAGGCTGTCGGAGGATTCATTGCCGTTTCCCAAAGGAAAGATCGAAGCCTCTGGAGCCTGAGTTTCAGTGCAGGCCTTGTTAGCTTTTTACAAGCCGCACAGGTATAAGTAGGGTGCTGCTCGCCCAGGCAAAATAAACAACGCTCGTGGCCGTCGGATAACGGTATTTTATTTGGGCAGTCAACACCGCATTTAAACGGGGCTGGTGAGGCCATAAAGAGCGGGAAAATAGATGGGATGATGATTGAAGATGGGGGGGATGGAAAGCCAAAAAGCGGGAATAAAAAAATAGAATAACTCACAGGGGAACGTAGATTACTTGATTGGAAAATAAGAAGTTATCAATTTGGTTTTGATTAGAAGAGGAAGTAATGAATAATAAATTGCTCAAAATCGCTCTAACTCGCTCTATTCTTCCGAAGGTCTGATCAGCTCGGCGAAAAAAAGGAACTGAGGGGAATCTTGGGTGGGCAGAGCATGTGCTCCATGGGGGAACGTCCCACTAACTTTGTACTTTTAAGCTCTAGAATCTTCCGAGACGTTCAGCGCAGGCGCATAACAACCCATTTGTGTGAATTCACAGAGGCCACGGAGAAGAATAAGGGGTTACCCCACCTGCTGGCAGCTGCTGCTTCTGCCAGGAGTGTATGCACGTCACTGGAACAGAATGCAGCTACAACCTTTAAGCAGAAGTTTCCCACAATTGTGCAGCAACCAGAAGAAGATGGCATGACTGTAAAATAAAACATCCCCTGAAAATAAGCCCTAATGCGCTTTTAGAGCAAAAATTAATATAAGACCCTGTCTTATTTTGGGGGAAACACGGTATGACCCACTCCACTACGAAACAACGCTTACTATTAAGAAACATATCCAACGCCTTCAACCATTCCTCATAGGGTTTGATTTCCAGATCTTTTACCTTCTTGGTTGCCCTCCTTTGGACATATTCCAGCTTGTCAATACCTTTCTTTAACTGTGGGAATTAATGCTTCAGAACAGAATTAAATAATATGGGTTTTTTAAAAAAGGCCTTGCTAGAACAATTGTGCCTGGGAAACATATAGTTTTATGTAAATTAGCAAATTTATGAAATGTCAGATAGGAGCAGGAATATAGCACAAAAATAACACAATAGTTGTAGTAGTTATTGGGTACCCTGGCTTGCCATGAATTGACGGCATGCTCATGCATTCTACCTGCTTGCAATGGAATTGGCTGAACAAACCACACATTCTTACTCCATGGTTTATTTACTGCATCATCAACCCCCTGCCCCGAATCAAAGAAACAAACCAAAAAGGAAACTGATTTTTCTCTGGTTTGCTGAAGGAGTAACAAGCTAGAGAACAGGAAATGGTTACATTTGGACAATAAAATGGAGTAAAGCTCTACGGTTTCCCCATTCTCACAAGTAGAACTGATCAAGCAGTGTGCATCAGCATGTTTCTTTAGGCAATAAGCCCAAAGGTCCCTCGTTTATCCTGTCATTTATATAGAATAAATAAATATAGAAAATGTCAATAGCAGAAGAATTTTAATTCAATTGCACTCAATCCATTGCAGTTTGCTTCGTTTTTCTTCTAAATCATTTTAGTTGTCACTTGTTCTCTTTTTGCTGTTTCTACAGCCAAATACATCTTCCTTCCTTCCTCTCATCCCATTTTCTTCTTGTTTTCCATTTGTGCCTGCTGCCGTCTATTTAAGAGTACAAAGTGATCTCAAACTTGGGCACTGCTGTAACCAATGAACAGAGATCCTTACTTCAGTCCCTTCTTTGCCAAACTTTGCAGATTTTTGAGAGGAAATCCAATATTCCTTGACCAACATGGTGCCTTCAAGCCACTGAGGAAGGAGCCGAAGTCCACTTCCTTGAAGGGAAGGCATCCAGAGCTGAAGAGCACCAGTTGCCTTGGCACACCTACAGTTCCTGAATGTGCCAGCAGCCAAATTCAGCAAGATGACAGAAGGAAATTTCATGGGGGAGGGATACTCATATGGTTTTGACTGCTTATCTATTGCAGAGGAGAATACAATCATGCAGGGAAGAGGACATCCTTGGAAATAAGTTTTTTTTGGATGCAGGCAAGATATGGCTCTTAAAAAAAAGTAAGAAGAAAGATAAAACTTTCAGACTGGGAAGCTTCTAGCTGGATGTTACTGTATCGCAAGTGTCATAGTGCTGAACTCCAATTCAACAAAAACTGGTATTTAAAAAAATTAACTGAGGCATTTGGGAGGAACAAAAATTAAACTAAATTACCATTTTCTGTGCGCAGTAAGTACATAGGAATTATCTGCTGAACATTGGGGGAATATTTGTTACAGTCAGTGCTTAAAGACATACAAATGCTCCATCTGGAAGAGCTCAACTGGTAACAAGAATTTATAAAATGCACAGCTACTTGGCGGAACGCCTACTCCCACCAAAATCTACCCGTATCACCCGATCGAGTCAGGAGGTGAGGTTGAGGAGCCTGACGCCGAGGGAGGCCCGGAAGGAAAAAACAAGAAACCGGGCCTTCTCGGCGGTAGCTCCTCGCCTCTGGAATAACCTTCCTCTGGAGATTCGTGCGGCCCCTTCGCTGGGCATCTTTAAAAACCAACTGAAAACTTGGATGTTTAGGCAGGCCTTCCCTCCAGTCAACACTCGATTTTTTTTCTTCCTCTTTTTCCTTATTTTTCCATCTTGAACAACTTGTTTATTGATGTTTAAAATCTTGCTATATTTTAAATTGTTATGATATATGTTGGAAGCCGCCCAGAGTAATCGATTGACTAGATGGGCGGGGTATAAATGTAATAAATAAATAAATAAATAAATAAATAAGAATAAGAAGTGATAGGAAAATGTATTTTCTCCGACTGCTCCCTTGAAATAGGCTAGCTGAAATTAATTAGATATACTTCCAAGTAACCCATTTTAAAAATGGGTTTTTCTTCATATTTTTGTTTTCTACCAAGATTGTCCTATGGTCCCTGTATGCCTGGTTATGCCACACCTATTGTCACACCTCAAAGGCATTCACAGTTGTTTTTTTTTGGGGGGGGAGTGTGGGGAGAGATGAGACTGCATAGCTGTGTTAGCTTTATTCAAGCACACAGCACATGTTGCTACAACATACCTGTGCATTTGGAAGCCTACAGTGGGAAATCTTCAACACTTGAAATTTGATGACGACAACATATTAACTATAGAGGATAACATACTAAAAGGCTGTGGTGCTCCCAATCTTATGGGAAGTATCAAAACACAGACATCATGTACAGTGTTAGCAGATGAATTATGAAATTTATGTCGATATAGATTCCTTTTGCTGGGCAACCACACTTCTTATAGAGAGCTCTCACCACTAGACATGCCCTCCAAAGCACTGTAATCTGCTGAGTGATTACCATTCATTCTACTGTACTAGGAGCCATGCCTGAGACAAGCTGTACCAGACAGATCCAACTCTATCCCCTTTGCCCTATTTGGGTTTCCCGACTCCATCTCTGCCTGCCAGGATAGTTACAGCCAAGCCTAAAAAAGGATAGATCCCGGTCATATAAGTGGCTTGCCAGCCACATTGGCAGTCTTCACAATTGCAGCAAAACCTTCACTAAGAGCTTTCACTTCAAGCCCCACCTTCACATTCATATGAGAAAACCTATCACTGCATATAGCTATGAAGGGTGGGGTTGAAAATATGCTTGCTTGGATGAATGATGAAACTTGCCATTATTGCAAACTCATTGGCAACACAAAGTGTCATCTTTCTCAGTGTGTTTTCTCTTGCTGGGACCACCTCTCTCTGCAGCTGAAGAGACAAAGGCTTCAGCTACACTGACAAGCCAGAATTGAAGTTATTTGGCTTTGTTGTGGTTTGATTCACAGCCTATCTTACAGTTCAGTTGGCTTTTAGTGATCACACAGGGGCTATGGATTGATTCGGAGACAATGTCCACACTGGCTCCCCAACGTGATCCACATTTCCTCCTCTCCTTCCTTCCTCTGTTCCCGCCTCCGCCAACCCTTCACTGTTCACTTCACTGGTTCACTGTTAAGCAGCTTGTTTTTCAAAGGATTGCATAATATTAGGAAAAAGGCAGCAGCTTCCTAAAGTTCTTCATGACATACACATAGAAATATACATACATACCACAGAAACATAGTTGTGTGAAAAAGAAAGTGCAGCTGTGAGGGTTCTTGTCCCAGCTCCTGGGTTACGCCAAATAAATCACCAGACTTACGGGGTTTTGAAATGGGAGTAACATTTATTGACTTGTTCAACAAAAACCCAGTATCGGCAAACATGTTCCAACCTTTCTCCCTGTCAAACAATGGGTCTGACAGGGGTTTCCACTCGTCAACTTTAAATGGGTTCCCTTCTTGTACGTTCCAAGGTCCCGGCCAGTCTAAAGAAGCACCCATGTTTAATAATGGTCCATTCTCCCCTTCCAATAAGCGGATTGTGTCTTCATCTCGGTGGTCAACCCAGGCAAGTTCTTGGGAGGGGTCGATTGTCTGCCAGGGCCCTCCCGCTGGGACCTCTGCTGCATCTCCCAGATTCTCCATTCTAATCTCTCCCTCCTTTCTTGTTCCACTTTCTCCTTTTCCTCCCTTAATTTCCTCCTCCACTCCTTAGTCTCTCTTTCCCCCCAGTATGATGGCTTGGGGGTGCACTCTCATCTCCTTCTTGCATCTGCCTCCTCCTTGGGGACTCTTAGCTTATCCACTTTTCCAGTCCATGGGTCTTCTTCTCGTACCCACATCCACTCCCAGCCTGGTGGAAGCCCTCCTTCTCCCCCTTTTATATCAGCCAGTCCCGCCTCCAGTACTTCCCGCGCTTTTTGTCTTGTTCCCGCCAAACCCGTCCCAGTCTCTTCGACCGTTAACTCTTTCAAATCCTCCTCTATCCTCCCCGGGTCTGGTCCAGGTGGTCTCGTCTTCCTGGGTGGGGGAATTGGCGGGGTTTGGCTCTCCTTATCGGTGGAAGGCGGGAAGGACGGTACTCCCGTGAGCGGCATCTTGCTCTCACCTCCGGTCTTACAGCAGCCTCTTTGAATTATACGGTTTTATGTATCAGTACATAATAAAAATCATATGGTCCTTAGCAGGTCTGATAATTAGGTAAATACAACCTCAAATGAACAACAACACATGATATACTATACCGTGTCATGATTTATTTAACAAAAATAAAGCCAACATGGAGAAGCCATGTGTGAAAACCTACCGCATTTTTCCGTCTATAAGACGCCCCTGTGTATAAGATGCCCCCCCCCACTTTTCTAACCCAAAATTAAGAAAACTTAGCTTTGAGTATTCAGCCTCTGGGATCAGAAGGCTCGGACATTACGAGTCCCTGTTGAATCTGAGCACTGCCTACAGGCTCCACCTCCAATAAGGCGTGTTCCAATTGGTTTGTTCAGCATCAGCTGACATCAGTTCCATAAGGCTCGTGATTGGAGGAAGCTAAGCCTCCTGACTGTGGGAAGCTAAGCCTCGTGACTGAAGGAAGCCTGTTTGCAGAGGCAAGGTATGTGGCTTTTGTTCTCTCCTCAGCTTACTTCCGTGTATAAGACGACCCTCAATTTTTAGTCTAAAGATTTTAGACAAAAGTATCATCTTATACACGGAAAATTACGGTAAGCTTCTATAGGAATTAAGAAGTTAAGTAGCAACTAGGTGCTGCTAACGAAATGCCCTTCTTGACCACCTCTATAAAAGCCAAAGTTTTAGCAGTTTGCTGGTCTGGAGCATTCAGGTGTGCGTTACCACAATGCCAAGGAGGAAACACATCAGGAATGATTGTAGAGAAGCAATTGTTGCTGCCCATCAATCTTTGAAGGGTTATAAGGTCATTTCCAAACAACTTAAAGTCCATCATTCTACAGTGAGGAAGATTATTCACAAATGGAAAACATTCAAGACAGTTGCCAGTCTTCTCAGGAGTGGACATCAAAGCAAGTTCACCCCTGTCACGTTCTTGGGGGTTTCAAGAGCAAAGTCCGATAAGCCAGTCTAATATCAGAAGTTCAGAGGATGCAGAGCCGATATCAAAATGCCAAAGCCAAATCACAAACCATAAGCCGAGGTCAGGGTCCAAAGCCAAATCACACAACGTAGTCCGGGGTCAGAGTCCACAGAACAAGGTTCAAGGTAGTCAGGAGCGTGGATGCGAGCCAGAGACTTGACTTGTTGCTTCCACGAGCTTCCCAGCCGTCTGGGAGCTGATTATATAGCAAAACAGTCATTGAACTGCTGGAAGCCTTTCATCCTGTCAAAACTCAGGACTAGCTGACCTGATGTTTCTGCGGGCAGCATTCCAGCAATCCTCTGACCTTTGCGTCATAAGTCTTTGCCGAAGTCTAGCCCTCACCCTGGCTACTGGGGGAGGAGAATCTGGTGATTCAGCTGTCTGTGCTTCTAATCGCTCAGCATTCTCCTCAGCTGTAGTTAACCCCTCAGGTTCTGGATCTTTGGCTGAATTCATGACACTATCCCCCTCCGCAGGGCTCCCCCCTTCAGATGGGCCGGGTCGATCAGGATAGGTGAAATGGAACTGCTGTACAAGGTCGGGGGTGTGTAAGTTACTGGCGGGTTCCCATGATCGATCCTCAGGGCCGTAACCCTCCCAATCTACGAAGTACTGAAGGCCTCCAGACCTCAAAAGCGGTTTCGATGGCCAAGAGTTCCCGCTCCCAGATGGTGTAGTTGCGTTCTGGGGCTGTGAACTGCCGGGAGTAGAAAGCGCAGGGCTGCAGTGGCTGTGAGGGGTCCTCCCGCTGGGACAGTACTGCACCCAGAGCGACACTGGAGGCATCAGTCTCCACAGTAAACGGTAGTCGGGGGTCCGGATAGCGCAGAATTGGCTTGGTGGTAAAGCGGGTTTTTAGTGTGGTGAAAGCATGGTCTACCTCCGGAGTCCAAAGAAACGGCTCTTTGGGTCAGAGGAGGCGGGTCAGCAGCGTGGTTATGTCCGCGTAGGCTGGTATGAACTGGCGGTAATAGTTCGCGAAGCCGAGAAACCGCTGCGCATCCTTACGGTTCCGGGGCTTCTGCCAGGTCAGAACCGACTCTATTTTCTTTGGGTCCATCTGGATCCCTTGGGGAGATAGGATGTGACCTAGGAACTCGACTTCCTGCAAGTTGAATTCACACTTCTCCAGCTTGGCGTAGAGTCGGTGGTCTTGTAATCGTTGTAAGACCTGACGAACGTGTTCCGTGTGCCGAGCGAGGTCTTGGGAGTAAATCAAAATGTCATCCAGATAGATGATCACAAAGCAGTCAAGCAGGTCCCGAAAGATGACGTTCATGAACCGCTGGAACACAGCCAGAGCATTGTTTAGACCGAAAGGCATGATCAGGTATTCATGCTGGCCATAACGAGTTCCAAAAGCCGTCTTCCACTCGTCGCCAGCACGGATTCGCACCAAATTATAGGCGCCACGGAGGTCCAACTTGGTATAAATACGTGCCCCCTTAAGGCGATCCAGAAGTTCACCGATCAACGGCAGGGGATAACGGTCTCGAATGGTTATTTTATTCAAGGCCCGGTAATCATTGCAGGGGCGGAGTTCTCCGCCCTTCTTCTTAACAAAGATAACGGGTGCAGACAGGGGTGACATGGACGGCCGGATGAATCCCTGTTTCAGGTTTTTATCAAGAAAGGCCCACAAGGCCGCGAGTTCTGGTTCAGACATAGGGTAGATCCACGCCACAGGAAGGGGTGCCCCAGGCACCAAATTGATAGCACAATCGTAGGGTCGGTGCGGGGATAGCTGGTCAGCCCCCTTCTCCTCAAAGACATCAGCAAAGTCCTTGTATTCCAAGGGTATCATGGGACTATCTGTTGACCCGGCTGCAGCCAAGGTAGCCGGTGGACCCAGATGCGGACACGGGTCCCTGAAACGTAACTCCCCTTGTGCCCAGTCCATTAGGGGGTTATGTGTTCGGAGCCAAGAAAGTCCCAGAATGAGAGGGAAACGGGGCATGCGTGCAACGTTGAATTGTAGTTGCTCCTGATGGTGTTGGACCTGGAGAATGACTGGATGGGTTTCCTGGGTCACTGGGCCGGAGCGGAGGAGACACCCGTCTATGGACTCAACTAGGGTCGGGGTCTCTTTATCCTGTACGGGGATCCGGTGCTGTTTCACAAAGGCCGTGTCAATGAAACAGCAGTCAGCTCCAGAATCGACCATGGCGTAAATAAACAGCCAGCGTCCATCCGGCAAGCAAAGTTTCACGGGTACGAGGAATGGACCCGGGATGTTAACATAGGGTTCAGGGGACCCAGCTAAGTGCCCCACATCTGGGGGTCCACTCAGACATGGGGCAAATCTTTTACTGACGGTGGTAGCGCAGAGCCGGGGTTACGCCGCTTAACCAAGCAGCCGGAAGCGAAGTGTCCTGCTCCCCCACAGTACAGGCAGAGATTCTGGGAGCGGCGGCGTGTTTTTTCCTCAGGGGTGAGGCGTGGCCGAGCAGCCCCTAACTGCATGGGCTCAGAATCTTCTTGTCTAGTGTTGGTGGGCGTCGGGGGTGGCTGCGAGGAACGGGAACCGCCCTGTGCTAGGCGTCGGCTCTCCAGGCGGCCATCAATGCGAAGGCATAGATTAATTCTTGCAGCGTATTGAGTCGATCTACACGTGCCAGCTCATCTAGGATCCCATCAGCCAACCCCTCCATATATTGGTCCATGAGAGCTGCCTCGTTCCAGAGCAAGTCTTGAGCCAAGAGTCTAAACTCAGTGGAATACTGGGAAACTGAACCCTTACCCTGTTTCAGGGCCCGAATCTTCCTATTGGCAGTAGCAGCTTGCAAGGGATTAGCAAAAGCTGCTGAAATATGGTCCAAAAAGCCCTGGTAATTGGTTAACAGGGGTGAAGGAGCAAGGAGGAGTAGCCCATTTAGCTGCCTGTCCCTTGAGAAGGCTGACTATGAAGCATACCTTGGTTTTGTCCGTGGGAAAGTCTCTGGCACGCAGCTCGATATACAGTTTACACTGTGCCAGGAATGCTGGAAACTCCTCCACCTTTCCTCCAAACTTTTCTGGAGGAAGCACAGGGCACTTGACCTGGGAAGCAGTGTTGGCTTGGGATTGCAGTTGTTGCTGCTGAAGCTGTGCCACCATTTGTGTAAGAAACTGCACTTGAGTAAGCACAGCATTCAGCTGACCCTAACCTTCGCTTGCTTCTCCCTCCATCTTGTGGGGGGAGTGTGGGTGGAAGCAATCTGTCATGTTCTCGGGGGTTTCAAGAGCAAAGTCCAATAAGCCAGTCTAATATCAGAAGTTCAGAGGATGCAGAGCTGATATCAAAATGCCAAAGCCAAATCACAAACCATAAGCCAAGGTTAGGGTCCAAAGCCAAATCACACAACGTAGTCCGGGGTCAGGGTCCAGAGAACAAGGTTCAAGGTAGTCAGGAACGTGGATGCGAGCCAGAGATTTGACTTGTTGCTTCCACGAGCTTCCCAGCCGTCTGGGAGCTGATTATATAGCAAAACAGTCATTGAACTGCTGGAAGCCTTTCATCCTGTCAAAACTCAGGACTAGCTGACCTGATGTTTCTGCGGGCAGCATTCCAGCGATCCTCTGACCTTTGCGTCATAAGTCTTTGCCGAAGTCTAGCCCTCACCCTGGCTACTGGGGGAGGAGAATCTGGTGATTCAGCTGTCTGTGCTTCTAATCGCTCAGCATTCTCCTCAGCTGTAGTTAACCCCTCAGGTTCTGGATCTTCGGCTGAACTCATGACAACCCCAAGGTCAGAGCGCGCAATGCTGAGAGAAATTAGAAAAAACTCAAGAGTTACATCTCAGACTCTAGAGGCCTCAGTTAGCATGTTAAATGTTAAAGTTCATGACAGTACAATTAGAAAAAGACTGAACTGTGGTTTGTTTGGAAGGGTTGCCAGGAGAAAGCCTCTTCTCTCTAAAGTAACATGGCAGCACGGCTTAGGTTTGCAAAGTTGCATCTGGACAAACCACAAGACTTTTGAAACAATGTCCTTTGGACAGACGAGACCAAAGTGGAGATGTTTGGCCATAATGTACAGTACTACGTTTGGCAAAAACCAAACACAGCATATCAGCACAAATATCTTATACCAACTATCAAGCATGGTGGTGGAGGAGGGGTGATGATGATTTGGGCTTGTTTTGCAGCCCCAGGACCTGGGCACCTTGCAGTCATTGAGTTGACCATGAACTCCTCTGTATACCAAAGTATTCTAGAGTCAAATGTGAGGCCATCTGTCCGACAGCTAAAGCTTAGCCAAAATTGGGTCACGCAACAGGACAATGATCCCAAACGCACGCACCAGCAAATCTACTACAGAATTGCTGAAAAATAAAAGACTCAAGGTGTTGCAATGGTCTAGTCAAAGTCCAGACCTCAACCTGATTGAAATGCTGTGGTGGGACCCTAAGAGAGCCGTGCATAAACAAATGCCCACAAACCGAAGAAGCATTGTAAAAAACAGTAGGCCAAAATTCCTCCACGATGTGATTGACTCATAAAGTCATACAGAAAAAGATTACTTCCAAGGTATTGCCGCTAAAGGTGGTTCTACAAGCTATTGAATCATAAGGTGTACTGAGTTTTTCACACATGGCTTCTCCATTTTGGCTTTATTTTTGTTAAATAAATAACAGCACAGTGCAATATGTCATGTGTTGTTGTTCATCTGAGGTTGTATTTATCTAATTTTCAGACCTGCTAAGAACCAGATGATTTTTATGATGTCCTGATACTTAAAACCATAGAATTCCAAGAGTATACTTTCTATTTCACATTACTGTATGTAGTCTTCTGTATTTTTGCAGAGCTGTTTCTATTTCATAGCAAATGCCCCCCCCCCCCGTACAGAGGTGATCTAGTGCTAAACTGGTGTATCAGTGCAATGTCTCAGTACTACACTTGTTTATTCGGAAATAATAATAATAATCAGGGGACGGATTGTACGGGCAGGTGTTCCCACGGTTCTTAAACATCACATCCCAACTGGCAATGTCACTACAACACCACCCACAGTCATGCCCCCCAGTCCTTTTGCAGAAGGAAACAACTGATCACATGGGAAAAAATCAATTCAAATTGTTCCAGCTTGAAAAAAACAGAAGACGCCAGCAGCAGAGGAAAAACTGCAAAGCAAAAAGGGCCAGACTGATTTGAATTGGCCTTTGTGTCTTGTGATCATTTTTTTCAAAAAGCAAATTCATCAATTTTATAAATGGAGCAAATCCAATTATATTTGACTATGTAGTCACAACCGTGGACATGCTGTACAATGCCCCTAGAAGAATGGTAAACCACTTGAGTGCTCCATACCTAGAAAACCCTAAAAAGGGTCACCGTACATTGGAGCTTAATTAATGGTCAGTAAATATTATTTTAAAATTAATGACATTCTAAATTGTCCAATTGTGAACAACTCTGGTCAGGTCTTGCAAAGGAAAGGCTGTGGCTTCCATTATTCAGTCAGTTCATTCCATGTTACATCTTCTCTTTTTCCTATTGACTCCACTTTTCGTTCCATTGTGGTTTTGTCCAGTGAGTCTTCTTCCCATGATATGTCCAAAGTATGATAGCTTCAGTTTAGTCCTTGACTGAATCAACCCTTTCCCTGACATCAAATATTGTATGTTCGCTTCCACTGGACCTACTTGCACATACATTCAGTGTTTGCCCTCTCATTCTGTTCTAATCCAGGCATCAGGACTGTTAATAAGCCCTGCTGAATGTATTTTAGCTATATATATTTCACGGTATATACAACCAGATCCCCCTTAAATATTAAAAAGTAAGGATATTAACCCCCACCCCACCCCTGCTTTTAGAGATAACTTTGGATCACTAAGAACTCGCCCTGCTTCTGAAAACAGAGTAGGCGTCTGGAGAGCAACGAAAGTACCTTGGGGGCCAGGGGTGACGGACCCGCAGCCCGTGAACGCCCTTTGCTTTGCGCGCGGGGGGGGGGGGATAAAGATGGATACGAGTGCCGAGGGGGCACTTTCGCTTTCCCCGCCGGCTGAAGGCCCCGTCCCCAAACGGCGAGCCGCCGGCGCTTGCGCACCGCTTGGGGTGTCATGGCAATGGCAGGCGGCGCTTCGGCATCCAGGAAAGAAAAAAAGAAGAGGGTGGCCGAGCGGGGGTGCCGCCTGCTTCTCGCCCACTCAGAAGGCTGCCTACGCCTGAAAGGCGGGCGTTTACCAAATAGGCTAGAGAGGCAGAACGGCGCGCAGAGGGGTCGGGGCGCAAGGTGCCCGCCCGCCCGTTTAAGATAAAAGGGGCACGGCTGTGAGGAGGCAGTGGCAGCTGCTATTCATGCCGCCGCCTCCTCCTCCTCCCTCAGGCCGCTACCCACTGACCGCGAGGAAGGGCCGAGCCGTTGGGGCTGTTGCGAGCCTTCCCCCCCTCCCCCTCCCGGTATCTGTGTGCGTGAGGCACGGCACGCGCCGCCGCGCCAGACGGTTGCTCGGCCGGTTCGTCGAGCGGCCCGGCGGCGGCGAGTGGGGCGGTTGCGCGCGCACGTCCGTTCTGCCTTCCCGTCCTTTGCCCCCCCCCCCCCCGCCCCTGCCCAGCCAGCCGGTCCGCGCAACCCAGGGACCGACCATGCGGTTGTGCGGGGCGCTCCTGAAGAGCCCCGTCCCTAAACAGATCGAGTACTACTCTCGCTTTTCTCCGTCGCCGCTCTCGATCAAGCAGTTCCTGGACTTCGGTGAGTGACGGAAGGGCCACGGCGCCACACGCAGCACAACAACGCCCGCACACTTCCCCCTTCTCTTTTCCTTTCCCCCCCCCAAACCAACCGACCCCTCCATCGGAATTTGGGGCGAGGGGGCGGGTGCAGGCTCCGCCGTGCGATGGCCCCTTACCCAGGTTTCTCGGTGTGCGTGACGTCACCGAGCGGGGGTGGGGGAAGGGCCGGCGACGAGGCATCAAAACAAACAGAAGCAAGTGAAGTGTCCCAAGGGCTCAGGCCGTCCGAGCGGCGGGGGTGGGAGCAGCGTCTCTCAGGAGCTCTGCCAAGGGCCATGGCAGGATGAGTGCCGGCCACGGTTGGTTGTGAAGAGGCTCAGCTTAGTGGGGGTGCAGGAGAGGAGGGCCCAACTCCTGGACAGGCAGAAGCGCAACAGATAGGGCGCTGACTATGAAGCCACGCTTTGCAGTGGGTTTGCACATCACGGGTTTGGTCGGCAAAGGCCTCTTCATTTCTTGCCCGAAAGGGTTAGGCAGTAGTTCTCAACCTGGCATATCTCTAGCTCAGGTAGGCAACGAGCAGGGTGCCAGAAGAGTTAAGCTTCACCTGTTGACGTCCTTTGTTTTATAGCTGTTAGAGAAACAGGGCATCCATGTGGATGTGCTAAGTAAATCTAGTCTTTCTGAACCATAATCACATGCATTCTCACCATTCTTGGGATAAGGTCAGATTCTAGATCTCCAAATCTTGGGATGGAGGACAACAAGCCAAAGGCTTGAGAACACTCCTTTTTTCCCCAACTCCAGCTTGATTTAATTCTCTGGGTTTCCATGTTTCCCTCATTCTAATTGCTTGTGCTGTCCAATGTCAGCAATTTCATGTTAAATTTAAAAATAAACTTCTCTGGCAAGATTGTGAACCATGGTGTGGTGATCAGCAGCTGGGTTGGTGATTAGCAACAGTGGTCCTCCAGATGATTCGGTGTACATCAGCCGTAGGCCAATGATAGTATTATGCATCAGTGGGTGCTATAGATCAGAAAAGTTTAGAAAACCACAGCTGCCCAACCCCTCCTAGTTTCTTGATTCACATGGTTTATACAGTAGTCTTCAGCTTTCTCAGTCTGAGACCTAGGAACATTTTAAGCTCACACATCCACTTCTTAACAGTTTCCCATTCTTTTGATAGTTGTATTGCTACTGTAACCTGTCTTAAACTGTGATCCAGTAGTGCAGTGGATTGGCAGCTGCGCACAGCTGTTACTGGACTGCAGCTCTCATCAGCCAGAACCAGCAGTGAGCAATCCTGAAAGTTCCAGTCGATCAATATCTGGAGGGCTGCATTTTGCTCCTGCAGGAGGGGGTCATCATCAAACAGTTGAAGACCAGTGGATTGTTTCTGGTGTGATGTCCTCCAGATTTGCTGGGCTAGACACAGACCCCCTCCCTATAGATGTTTAGAAAACTATTGAAGACCAAACTGTTGAGGGAGGTCTTCGGCAGCATCTGATATTGATTCTGTGACTCGTTATATTTCATTTTTTGGATTGATGTTTTATCATTTTCATTTGTTGTATTGGATTATATTTATTTATTTTTGATCTGTTCTGATTTGTTTGATGTTTGTTGCTGGTGTCAGCTGATGTTTGCCTTTCAGTTAATTTGACAGTTGGGAGGTGAGTTTCTTCTTCTTCTTGATTGTATAGTTTAAATTTTGTAAACCACCCCAAGTAGCAATTTTGCTAATTCGCGGGGTCTATAGGCTAAATAAATAAATAAATACAGATGCTTATAAGAAGGAAATGTTCTGATGGGGCTTCTTAGGAAAAATACCATGGCATTATTGTTTCACCAGTCATGGTGTTAAAGTGGAGTACCAGTAAGCAATGTATCAACTGCCAATTCAGACTCATCTTAGTGGTGATATTTTCCCCTGTGTGCCTTTGGTTTAGGGTCAAAGTAGACATTACACTTCCCTTAGCAGATTTTAGAAGAATTGCCCTCTCAGATGGTGCAAAGTGTCTATTACAGTACATAATTTTTCTCAACAGCATGTCCTGAGTTTAGCATGCTTTGTTTTATGATTGGTCATTGGGAAGTAATATTAATTTGCATATCTGATTGCTGAGGCACCTGTCTTTTGAGGAAATCTTGAAGTTAATAGCTTGATCTAGCTAGCATTTGGTTTGATCCTGAAGTGCAGAAAGGGAGCCTGCATATTGCATACTACTGTTTGGAGTAGCGAAATCAAAGTATTCTCTTAAGCTAATTCTGCTATGTCACCCTCACACCTTTCATTAATATTAGTTCTTGGCATACATTATGGGCTTTGAAAAGCATGTTCTCATTCTCATTGGCTTTATTTCAGCTAATATTGCTACACAGTGGCTGAAATTGTATACAGATTCATGTGTGCAGTGGTGATGATGTCATCAGCAGTGGCAATTACCCTGTTCCCCCAAAATAAGACCTAACCTGAAAATAAGCCCTAGTATGATTTTTCAGGATGCTCGTAATATAAGCCCTACCCCCAAAATAAGCCCCAGTTAAGTGAAACCCCGCCCTATACCATTGTGCAGCAACCAGAAGAAGATGACATGATTGTATTTGAATAAATGTAGATTGTTGTACATGAAAAAATAAAACATCCCCTGAAAATAAGCCCTAATGTGTTTTTTGGAGCAAAAATTAATATAAGACCCCGTCTTATTTTCGGGGAAACACGGTAGTTGCTGATTAAAGGCCTCCTTTGGGGATTTCGGGCGTACTCAACTTTATCATATTGTGTGCAAGTCACATGCACCCCAAAATCACCTTTAATCAGTGGTGATTTATTTGCCACTCATTATTATGTCATTTCCATTGCAGATGTGGAGATGCACAACAGGATTTCAGTCGCTGTCTGTATAATGAAACTTATGTGTATCAGCTCTAAAACTCACTACAGCTTATTGGTGCTCATAATATTCTGCAGATTTTTGGATCTGTTTTGTTATCAGTCAATACACACAACTTCAGGAACACCAAAGCTTTGTGTTTCTACTACACCAGCAAGAGGAGCCATGGGCCCAAACAGGCCTAAATCCTGTTTGACAAATTATAAGGCTAAATTCAGTCCTTAAAAAAAAGAAGAAGACCTAAATATTGTCAACTAGAGTAGATCCATTGACTGAATGAGATTTACATAATGTTGGCATATTCAGCAATTGATTTAGTAGATCAGAGGTACCGTATTTTTCCATGTAAAAGACGATACTTTTTCCTAAAATCATTGGTGGAAAAATTGAGGGTCATCTTTTACACGGAAGTAAACCGAGGAGAAAACTGTGCGGTAGCAAAACTGCCTACCCTATGCTCATCAGTGGGGTCTGGAGGCACCTCTGTGCCAGGACCCACCCCCTCCATTTCTGCTGCTGCTTCACAGATCTGAAGCAGCGGGCGCTGTTCCTCATCGCCTGCAAGCGGATCCGGAGTGGGGTGTGCATGCACACCGCGGGGCTTAGGAAATGGAGGGGTAAAGCAGCGATGAAAGGGCTGCAGGATCAAAGGGCTGCGATCCTGCAGCCCTTTGATCGCTGCTTTACCCCTCCCCTTCCTAAGATTACTGCTTTCCCCCTCCACTTCTGCAGCCCTTTGATCCTGCTTTCGCGGGGCTTAGGAAGTGGAGGGGAAAAGCAGCGATCAAATTTTCTTATTTGGGGTTGGAAAAGTGGGGGTCGTCTTATACATTGGGTCGTCTTATACACGGAAAAATACGGTATTTGAGGCCAGTGGTTGGATTTTGCTTGGAGTTTTGTGTGCAGAGAAGCACGTATTGTGCTAGGAGAGGAGAAGGAATTGGGACACCTGTATGTATCTCATTTTAAGAAGAATGAAAACCTGTTTAGCAGCAGAGATTATCAGCGAAGAAACTTGGTTGAAAGAACATGGGGTTACAAGAATATATAACATTCTCACACAATTACACTGAATGACAGTCCCTTTGAGACAAATACAGCACTCCTGTTGTATATTGAAAAGCATGTACTTTGGCTGCTGTCCTGTAAAATGCCCAGCTATCAGGAGAGACCAGTTTTAGGGGTTGAAGTGTTCCTAATTGCCTTATGAAGTTGCTACAGCAGTATGAATTGTTCATGTTTGCTTTCATGCTGGGTAATCTAGAAACACACTATGTTTGGCTGACATAGTGTATCAAAGGCATACATAGAAGGAGGTGACCATTTGAGGTTGCTTGTAGAATTATCTTCTTAGACAGTCATAGGAACAGGAAAACTAGAATGTTGCTTTTCTGAATGATATATACATACTTTGTGTTTCTGTATTGGCGATAAATTGGTGTGTTAATGCTGGTTAAAGTGCTGGATTAGAACTTGGAAGATTCAAGGTCCTGGGTGACTTTGGGTCAGTCACTCTCTCTCAGCTGACTTACTTCACAGAGTTGTTGTGAGCACAAAGGAAGATTGCCATGTGTTCTGCCTCAAGCTCACTGGAGGAAAGGTGCAATATAAATGTAACTGCAGACAGACAGACAGACCTTCCAGTTTTCCTAGCACTGTGTTCTTTTCTACTGAATCTTGCCTCTTGATATGCCAGAAGTATAATAGCCTCAGTCTAGTTAATGAATGAATTGATATATTCATCTAGGTTAGTGATGGTGAACCTTTTTGAACCCGGGTGCCCAAACTGCAACACAAAACCAACCACGACCATCCTGAAGAGTCCCACTGCTCCAGCACCTGCCTGGAACACTCCCCGCTCTGCCTCCAGCTGCAGTCCTTAAATGTGCAGGCAGCAGGAGCCGGGTGTTTCCGTGTTTGCCGTCCGGCGGGTGTGTGTGTGTGTTTCAGCGGCGGCCATTGCCGTCTTGGCTCTCTCTCCCTTCCCAAGAGTTCTTCCCGAAATCCGGGATCGGAGGACAGGTAAGTATTTCTCGATGGCGACTTATGACTGGCATGCCCACAGAGAGGGCTCTGCGTGCCAGCTGTGGCACGTGTGCCATAGGTTCGCCGTCGCTGATCTAGGTCCTAAGAATGAAGATTTCTGTTTGAACTGAGAGAGATTTGATGCTAAATTGTCCAGTAATTTCAATGGAGGAGATAGAAGGACAAATGAAAACAATGATTTGAAATTAGTTGTGTGATCTGTTAATGGGTCTATATGAACAAAACAGAAATTGCTAAATGTGAAAATCCAATAAGATGGTAAAAAGTGTTGGCTGACATAACGTATTTGCAGTTTTTGTTAAGGAGAAAGAGAATTAACTGTTCTCAGGAAAATGGGAAAGTGGCTGAAAGTGGATATCAAAATGCCTGGATTGTTGTTATGTGCTGTCAAGTTGCCCCCAACTCATAGTGGCCCTATGAATGAGTGATCTCAAAAATATTCTGTCTTCAACAGCCCTGCTCAGCTCTTGCAAACTCAAGCCTGTTGGTTCCTTTAGGGAGTCAATCTATCTCCTATTTGGTCTTCCTCTTTTCCTGCTGCCTTCCACCTTTCCCAGCATTATTGTCTCTTTGAGAGAATCCTGAATTCTCATGAGTTGTTCAAAGGAGGACAACCTCTGTTTCAGCATTTTTACCTCCAGAGATAGTTCAGGCTTGATTTGGTCTAGGAACCACTTCTTCGTCCAGGGTATCAGTAAAGCTCTCCTCCAGCACTATTTTTCAAATGAATCAATTATTTTCCTGACAGCTTTCTTTGCAGTCCAGTTTTCACATCCATATATAGTGAACAGAAATACAGTAGTGTGGATGATCTTGATCTTGGTCTCCAGTGACACATCCTTACACTTGATTATCTTTTCTAGTTCCTTCATCGCTGCCCTTTCGAGGCTCACCCTTCTTCTGATTTCTTGGCTGCAGTCTCCATTTGAATTTATGATGGAACTAAGATATACAAAATCTCTAACTATTTCAGTTAGGAATTATGTGTGGAGTAAGTCTGCAGTGCTGCAGTCCTGGAAGGAGTTAGAGGTTTTTCATGTGTTCTTACTCCTTGTACATATTATCCAAATTTGCCCTGGACAACTGTGTTTTGTTTGGATCCTTCTGGTATCTCGAACCAGTAAATCATAATCTGAAATGATTTAGTTCCCAACTGCTTTAACTGTTATATCGAACTTGGTATCCTGGCTTAATCTAGTAGTCTGTTACATCACCCAAATTACAGAGATAAAGGAGAATTGCAGCAAGAGGACAAAACCATTCACACAACCAAGAGACCCATCTTTTCCATTGCAGAATGCAATTTTGATGTCTGTCAGACAAACGATATGATGTAAAATATATGCCAGCTGTATCATCAATGAAGTACAAAATATAGATACACTACTGATAAAGAATAGTGTATGGAATTTTTTGACAGAAGCAACGCAGTGCATTGCTTCTTGTGTTAGTCTGTTCCTCCTTTATAGGTACCTTCATGGTAGAGTGATAAGATCAGGAATATAGCTGAGCAATTGTAGATATTAAGCCTGTATTTGTAAATGAAGTGCAATTCAGAAATGATTTGTAGAAGGATGGTTGCTACTTGAAATGTTTGACAAGGAAAATTCACAAAATAGTACATAATATGCACTGTTTACTGTGATTTAAATTGTTTTATACATTATTTACGAATCAGGATGGTTATCCGTGTCTCTATAACTTTTATTAATACTTTATGTTTTAGTTTATGAGGAGTGCTAATTTATGACATAGTTTTTTTATGTGGATAATTAAGTAATAAGACATGAAAGGGAGAAAATCAGTTACATTTTGAGGTTATTTTTGGTAAAACAATGATGCAAGGAATCGGTAAAATAGTTAAAAATATGTGATGTTTTATAGAACAAAACATTGTATTAATGATCACTTTTGTATTAGGCTCTCCTTCTGAAAACCAGAAAGTCAAACAGTGTTTGTTTTCACTATCTAAATTGCATGCAGTTACAAGCAAAAGTAGTGAAAACTGTTTGCAAAGATTTTAAACTCCAACAACCTAGCACTAACATAATCTAATCTAATCTTTAAATTTAGGTTATGTAAATACTAAATGGTCACATAGTTCCCTCTGAGCTTCTGATAGATGGAGTGAGAAGGATATGTTAGTAGTTTCATATAATTATTACTTTCTGTCATTATCTTCAAAATTCCTCTCATGTTGTAGGTTGTTCACAGTAGTATCATCAGAACTAAACTTTCTGGATCATAGAAGAAAAATTACCGTGTTTCCCTGAAAATAAGACAGGGTCTTACATTAATTTTTGCTCCAAAAAACGCATTAGGGCTTATTTTCAGGGGATGTTTTATTTTTTCATGTACAACAATCTATATTTATTCAAATACAGTCATGTCATCTTCGTCTGGTTGCTGCACAATGGTGGAGGGTGGGCTTTCACTTAACTGGGGCTTATTTTGGGGGTAGGGCTTATATTACGAGCATCCTGAAAAATCATACTAGGGCTTATTTTCAGGTTAGGTCTTATTTTTGTGGAAACAGGGTAGCTAACTAATTTGTCCAATTGATTCTAACATTCCTTTAGAAAGTACTCAAGTTACAGCTTTTACATTAAGGATTTTGGTTTTACTTTGGATTTTGATTTCTTTTTCTTATTTTATTAAGCAAAGCAGTACATTTTAAAGCACTGGTACCCTGTTTGCTTTTCAAAAAGATAGTGGGATAAACAAAGAGGAAAAATATATGAACATTATCAGTACAATATATCACACAGTAATAGCTATTGTAAGGATCAGCCTTTTAAAAATTATGGGTACAAGTGGTACTATGTAATATATCTCATCTGAATATTCTTGTTTAGGCTAGAAATGGGAAATGTGGTGATGAGAAAGGTAGGGCAAGATCAATTCAGAACTGGGCTTTAAACAAGCCATATTCATTAAATGGCCTTGGCTATGCAAGAGTAGTAACTACTATTCTATCACTTGGAAAAACATAAAACAGTATAGCTAAGAACAACATGGCTGATCTGTGGGTACAGGTGTCGCACTAGTTGTCAGAGGAGAGTGAAATGGCATGTACCCTATGTCTGAAGACTCTTTAACAGTGTTTTCCCAAGTGGTGTATACCGAATAATCCCTGTATGTTTCTTGAATATGGTTCTGCCTCAACAACCAAGCACCAAAGCTGTTTGTACCCATGGAGTGGCAACAGTAAGATTTTTTTTAAAAAAAATCAGATAGTTGTTTTCTGTGGAGAAGGCAACAACGTTCCTGTCTTGTGGCTGTCAAATAGGCATCTAGGCAAAATTCCAACCCAGCCCTATCAGCTGGTGGCCCAAGTAATCCAATAGTAAGACAAGAAGCACACAAGACTACAGGATTTTATCCAAGAGTAGAAGTCAGCAAGAATACTGAGCCTGACCTTAGTCTAAGGCTTTATTTTATGCCGTGGGACAGGGGTAGAGAAAAAGTTATCCCTTCAGTCTACCCCTAGCTTGCTCCAGCTCGCCCTGCTCATGTTGGGTGCCAGACAAAGAAGAAGAACCAACTTATATTCTTTATTTCTGGTTAAAAATAGTGTAATAATTTTAACTTTTTCAATTTATCTGTATTTCATATACGTCCATAATTTTGTAGCGCTCTGATATGAATAAAGAAAGAACTTATATTGATAAACCAAGATTGAAGGCAAGATGTAGGAGTCAGATACCCAAAGCTCTGTGTTCCACCTGTGTTAAGCATAAAGGACCTTAGCCAAAATAAGAGAGGCCTCAGTCTGTTTTTGTATTCATGAATGACCAGCAGAGGGCTGCATGCTGTGCAGAATGTGAATGCGAGATATTTTGCTTCCTATGTGTTTACAGTCACCATTCGCAGTCTTGCTTCCCTGCAGTCAACATGAATTTTCACTTCTGCCCTGCCCATTTGATAAAGTTTGTGTATGTTGCATTAGTTTTTGTGAAGCTTTCTGGAAACATAAATGGAAGGACAAAGAGGAAAAGGTAGCTGAAAGTGTATTTTTAAAAAATCCACAGCTGAACAACACAAAATGCTACAAAAGTGTCCAGATTCTTCAGTTTTTTAGAAGATTAGATAAATGGTTTAAAAAGAAGGGCATGGGGAAGAAACAGAAAAGTCCCAATATAAGCCCAGATATTTTGACCATGAAGTGTTCTGTTAGACATTATATACATAAAGCTGGTGATCAAACTGTAATTGTTGCACTGGATAGAAAAAGTCAATTGAATCCAAGCCATTAGTATTGACTAGTGGAGGAGGCTGAACCCATAGTATAAAGTCTTTCTTCATGTGACAGGATTGCCTCTAGTGATAAGATTGCCTTATGCTACTACTCTTTGCTTGGTTTTAATGTTACAGTTCTAACTCTCCTGAAGTATTAATGCTTCTTTAACAATTAAGTGGGAATTCTTGCTGGGGGTTGTAGGAGCCCCTTAGAACATGTACATTGTCTGGACTGCCCTGTATTTGTTTTTCTTCTCTGGTTCTCCATGTTGATGTGGAGCTCCTTGCTGTAGGGTTCACTAATGTTGGGGATGGTATGTTGACCTTTTTTGAAAAGATGCTTCTTGGAGAGCCTGTGACAAAAATGGAAGCTTTCCACATTACTTTCTGGGTTCCAGCCCAAGAACAGAATAGACATAAATTGAGTTGGAGGGCCTATTTTTAGCTAATGAGATCAGGTGAAATAGTCTGTATTGACTACTTTTTTCAAACTATATTGATATTCCTTAACAATTTAAGCAAGGGTTAAATATGTACTAAAGTGAAAGTCAGATTTTTAAAGACTAATCTGATCCCAATATAGTTTGAATCTAAACAATTATTAAGTGATTTTTATTCATGTTGTTGGATTCAGTCCTGTTCTGAGACTTGGAAGGAATTTATTCTGTGGCTAGTTGACTGGGCTTTTCTGGATCACTGAGCAGAAACCATGCATGTATGATTAGGTTATGTTCTCATTTCTTGTTTTCAAAAGAAATAAATTGAGAGCTGTTGTGTTTTTCTTTTTCTCTTTAAAGTCAGCTTTGTAACATATTGGCAGTTAGAACAGTCTGTTATATAACCATTTCTCATTGGATTTTACCAGCAACTGTGAAGTCTGCTTTCTGTATTTGTAGAAGTGTCATGGGATAATGCCCTGTAGATTTCAGAACACTGTGACCATTTATTCATATTCTCTAGGAAGTCACCTGGATTATACAGAATTCAAAAATTGTGTGTGATACAACCTATCTGCCTGCCACTTTGCAGCCTACACACATTTCAGCAGGGCTTCCATATAGTTCCTTTTGTGAACTGTGAAGAAATAGTTTAAGGGCTCATGGAAGCATGTACCTGATAGACTGTAGGTGGTGAGGGAGATTTTCTCACCAAGGCAAATAGGACTGTCAGAAGATAGATTTTTTTTCTGGACTGCAACATGGGAGAAAGAGTTAGATTCATTCCTACTGTGGTTCCAGTAATTACCAATCCCATCTCTAGTGGTTTCTGACAATTATGTTGAATGCAAAGATGCTTTGATTTTAATTGTAGTTTGAATGTGAAATCTGCTCCATTGACTTTAGTGTTATTTCAGCTCCAACACACAAACTAATTGACTTTACTTATTTTAATATATTTCTTTACAAACTATGAAAAAATCAGACAAATCCATTTTGGAATAACAGATTTATATCAGACGTTTCTCAGAATGCTCTTAAATATTTTAATTGCACTTTCATATATATATATACTGGTTCGTTGCTGACAGTATCCTTGATGTTTTTTGTCTGAGAATTTTCTGGTGGTCAGTATCTGCAGTGTATTAAATCAACTAAGATAGTTTTGTCAGAACAGGATAACTTATTGAATAATTGTTGTATATCTTCCTTCCTCAGTCTTGCCTATTCTATTTAATCAGTCTGCTCCAAAGAACTTACATCAGCATTGATTAGGCTGTTCCAGAGTGAGTAACCTGAGTCAAAATACCTGTATTTCATAATGGAAGTATTTATACAATTTGAGTGGTTTAGGTATCTGGCTACAGAACCATTTGATTCCCCACTGTGCCTCCTGGAAGTTCAACCAGCCTGTGTGGCCTTGGGCATGCTGCACAGTCCCAGGGTGCCCCAGAAGAAGTGAATGGTAAACCATTTTTGAGTATTCTCTACCTGGAAAACACTGGAAAGGATCATCACAAGTTAGAATTGACCTGATGGTACATGATTGAAGAGAAATCAAAATAGAAAAGAAATATGAAATACGGGACTGTTTTTGTTGTAAACTTAAACTGCCTGTGTTTTAACAGCATTAAGAGCAAAATTCCATCAACATACATACTTGAATCTAAATTCTGCATACAGAAGATGCCTTCTGCTTATGGAAAGGCTGCTGTATACTTTGAACCTTTGTGAACTGTGACATCTTCTGGATGTGTTGAACTTTATCTCCCATCATTTCTAGACATCAGGGGCAGTCGTATTGGTGAAGGGAATTGTAGTTGGGCACATTTGGTGTTAGGGAAGTCTGTGCTAGAGCACTATATGGGAAGAGTGGAGCTAAAGGCAGAGATAGTTTTCACTTGGAGCTAGACGCAAAAAAAGGTATTTAGTTGGCACAAGTGCCCAACTAAAGATTCCTGCACAAGTGGTTCAGGATCTACTGTCCTCTTTGGATGCAGTCTAGCCCGTCCTGAATTAGCTTTTGTGTGTGCTAAAGGATATTAATTAATCAGCAAACAATTTAGCTGCTTAAATTTGCTTCATTTTATATGTGTGCGTGCGTGTGCGCATACTGTATATGAATATATTTTCATTGCAAAATGTTTGCAACGAAAATGTAGGGGGAAAGCAGAAATCGCTTTCCCCCTGCATTTTCTTTGCAAAACCTGGAGGCAGAAAGCAGCTTTTTGCAATGAAAATGTAGCGGGAAAGCAGAAATCGCTTTCCCCCTGCATTTTCTTTGCAAAACGTGGAGGGGGTGTGTGAGGGTTCAGGCTCCTGTTTTTCTCCAAATAAATCACCAGTCTTATGAGGTTTTGAAATAGGTGTAACATTTATTGCCGTGTTTAACAAGGAACCAGTGTCTGCAAACGCATTCCAACCTTTATCTCCTTCTAACAACGGGTCAGCAAGGGGCTTCCATTCTTCATCTTTGAAAGGGTTTCCCCCTCCAGTGTTCCAAGGTCCCAGCCTGTCCGTTGACAGGTTAGGGTTCAGTACCTGTCCGACTTCCCCCTCCAATAAGGGGACGGTGTCCTCGTCCCGGAACTCCAACCAGGCGGGTTCTCGGGTGGGTGTGTACGTCTGCCAGAGTCCTCTGGGTACCCCCTCATCTGGAATTCCCTCACTCTCCATTCTAGTCTTTCCCTTCTCTCTCTCTCGACCTTCTCCTTCTCTTCTCTTAGCTTCCTCCTCCACTCTCTGGTCTCTTTCTCACTCCAATATGATGGTTTGGGGGTGAGTTCCCTCCTTCTCCGGCAATCTGCTTCCTCTTTAGGTATCCGAAGTCTCTCCCACTTTCCAGTCCATGGATCTTGCATCCAGATCCACTCCCAACCTGGCGGCAAATCCCCTTCTCTCCCTTTTATATCTGCCACCCCTGCTTCTGCTTCCATCCTCGGCTTCCGTTCCTTTCCCGCCAAATCCTTCCCAGTCTCTCTGACCGTTAGTCGTTTTAAATCTTCCTGTACTCTCCCTGGGTTTGACTCCGGTGGTCCTATCTCCTCGGGAGGGGAAACAGGTAGGGTCTGGATTTCCTTCTCTGCTGTGGACGGGAGGGACGGCACTCCGGTGAGAGGAACTTTACTCTCACCTCCGATCTTACAGGGGGAAGCTGCATTTTGCAATGAAAAATGCACCCCTCCACTTTCTTGCAAAGAAAGAAATTTTGATTTAGAAAAGTGGGGGGCGTTTTATACATGGGGGCATCTTATACACGGAAAAATACAGTATGTGCCATGTGTGTGTGTGTGTGTGTCCTAGATCCAGTCAGAAGCTGCATTCCATTTACAATTATTATTCATATGTACCTTGTACATTTTTTTAAAAAAGTGTATTACTTGATTGACTTTTGCAGTTCTTTCTGTGCCCTTGCAATGTTTTGTAACTCAATGACAGAACAGAAATAATCCTCCTATGTGTCTAATAACCATACTCCAAACAGTTGTTCTTGTTACTGATTACAAATTATGGTAGCCTTGCAAGTTAACAGATTTAAGATAATTTATTTATGAATATAAAGGATTGCTTTCTTTCTAATATTGTTTTAGCCAGCCTATCTCTGGTTGTGATTTTTCTCAATGATTAAAAAAGCAGACATCTCAGTTTTTAGAAATGGAGAAAATCAGTATATTTGTGCAGGAGAACTTACTGCTTTGCTATGTCTTACTGCAGTTAGTAGCTTTGAATTATGTGCGTTGATGGGGAAACCTGTTTTTACAAGGAAGTCAAACTACATTGCTGCTCATTGTTTTTAACACAAATTATTAAATGGATTTAAGTAGAAAACTGACACTTAAGATTGTTCTGTTACTATGACTTCTTTGGTTTCCTACTTCTTTGTGACAGTAATTACTTTAACATGCTTGTCAAGTGGATGCATTCTTTCTTAAAGAAAAATCAGTGTGTTGCAGGTAGATGTCTACATTCTAGCTGCCCCACAGTAAACTTGTATGTGTGAGTAAATTTGCTTGTTTCTCTATTTCTTCCTTCCTTCTGTGTTTCTTCAAATCCATGCTATGGATATATTTAACTTTTTTGCTACAGAGGCTTGGAAAGGTCAGTGGTGTTGTGCAATAAGGTCAGTGGGAGCTTTGGTGAAAATGCCAACAAAGAGTTTGGTTACCCCAAATATTTAAGCCTGGGGGATGAAGAAAGTAAGAAACAGATCTTTCCAGCCGCAAAGTAAGCAAAAGGACTTTTTTCTTTTTTTCTGTGGTAAAGTGTGGTGGGAAAAGAGAGTAAGTAGGAAACAGTTTCCTTAGTGGCATGTCACTACTTCTATCCACTGTAGATACTAAGAACTGTTTACTAGTTTCTCCTTAAAGGAATATCTATGTAAAAATTGCTAAGTAGTAGTATTGGATTCCGAAGTCAGTTCTGAAGCTTATTTTTCATCCAATTTTTTTCAATAGCTTATGCTCACTTTAACAATCTTTGTTACAATCTGTCATTGCTGACCTCTAGTAGGAGTTATGGAGTAGTAGGAAACTGACTCCTTTTTCCAAGTTGCATTTTTATATGTTACACTATTACTTGTGACACCTGTCCTGTGGATGTTGCTACAAAAGCTTCTAGCATCTGTTATTTTAAGAACATGTCAATGATTTAAAGAAGCCACATTTTGAAAATTTTGATTTTTTTAGGGACTGAAAAGTATACAGTTGCTGCTATGTGCCTGGTTTGTATGGATGAAAAACTAGATGCTATGAAAAAGGCTGGATTCAGATAGAATCTTAAGACATAATAGCTGACTATAACCACAGTTTGTTGAACATTTTGCTTGCAGATCAAGCAAATGATTGGGGTTTTTTTTACCTAATACTGGTTAGTTGCCTTATTTCTTTTTTTAAAAAAATTATTATTAGCTGGTGTATTATTTTATGTCAGCCAAGGACTCCAAGTAATTACTCTATCATGATTTACTTGCCACTGGCTGGCTGTGGAAAGAGGTTGCAAACTTTAATTCCCCTCAGAACTTTTCAGCCTCTTCCATTAGGGTTCTTTGGCACTCTCAATATATCCTTGAGCAAAGAAATCCTAAAGGGTTTTTTTTTAAAATAAACACTTGCCTCCAAGTCTTCCCAAACAGAAGTCCCTCTTATTGTATTATTTGGTTTGCAATAACTTTAGTTCTTAGGTGGATGGGTTGTTGCAGAAAGGGATGTTCTTGGACTGAAACTCCCAGAAGCCTTCACCATTTGCTATGCTTGACAGGATTTCTAGGACTTGTAGTCCAAGAACATCTGGGGACCCAAGGTTGGAAACCACTGTTTTAGAGTAGCTGCATTTTACAAATTGCTGGTATAGCTTATTAAGAGCAAAGGTGTGCTTTTAACACGTCTCTCTTTAACAATACTAATTGTGTGCCATCAAGTCAATTCTGATCTATGACAACCCTTTTCAAGATTCTTTAGGTAGAGAGTACTCAGAAGTGGTTTACCATTCCCTGCTTCTGAGGGCATCCTGGGACTGTGCTGCTTGCCCAGTGCTATTCAGGCTGGCCCTTCTAGGATGCACATTGAGAAATTGAACTTCCAACCTCTGGATCCTCAATCAGGTACCTAACTCACTGAGCTAGAAGAAAGAGAGGAAGTAGAAGGGAAAGGAGCCTGATGCCAAGCAGAAGGAGAAAGTGCTTTAAGAAGTTAAGTCTAGAAGTGCCAGCAAGGGTCTCCTGGCTGTGTGAATGGTTTTGTCCTCTTCCTGCAATCCCCTTTTATTTATGTAGTTTACATGATGTAACAGACTACTAAATTAAGCCAAGATGCCAAGTTCAGATGTAACACTTAAGCAGTCAGGATCTACAAGCCAACTTTAAATCATGTTTTTAGATTATGATATATTGGTTCCAGCCTCTAAAGGATCCAAACCACATTTGTCTGGGGCAAATTTGAATCATATGTGTACAAGGAAGCCAGAAGTAAGCTAGACAAAGTATGGCTTAGCACTATATCCAGACTCGAAAACACACCCAAAATATAATTCACTAACCTGCTTGCGTGAGAATTAAGTCAGAACATTGGCAACTGGCTGTTTTAAAGTAAAATTTTAAACATTTGGGTTTTTTCATGATTCTTCTGGATGCTATATCATTTGCCTGTAAAAGCATGAGACATGATAGGTTACTTTTCATTCCAGTAGTCCACTCTAATGAGAAAGGAGACTTGACAAAGATAATATGCTGTTCTGCCAAGCTAAGCTATAGCTTCATTTCATTTATTTGCTTTTGGCTATAAAGAATACCATTTGATTTAAAAACCTGCATCTGATTGATTGCTTCATGCTGCAGTTGTGAAGCATGAATTCTTACCATGGAGACTGTAACCTGGCTGCTTAATAAAGTTCATCTTAGAGGTGCTCCTGCCATTATCAATTTATCAGAAGTGTACCCACAACACACTTCTTGTGCTTAGGGACTTTTAGCTAAAATGAATGATTGAGATGTACTGTATTGGACAAATATGTTTGTGAAAGTAGTATCCTTTCAAGGAGCACAGAACTCTTTTTGCAACCCAAATAAAGAAATAGGAGAAGTAAAAACAGTAAAAATTGAAAATAAATACAGCTTTGTAAGTAGAATTCATCAACTCAATCTTCCTTTTGTATTCTATAGTGCTTTATTGTTGTCTTAAGCCTTGTTCAGTTGTTATTCAGCATGGCACTGTGACATGCTTCAAGGGGAACTCCTAGTTCTGCTCCCTTCCTCATTGTTTTATTCAAATTTTTGTTGCCAGTTCTGAAGAGGGGCATCCACACACATATAGACATCACACACAAGCAAGAATCCAGATATTTCCAGGATTCTTGCTGATGTGTTGGCTCAAAGAATGAAAAACACTGCACTGGGGAAGGTAGTGCTTGGGGCTTCTTGCTACATCATGGGTCAAGTCGCACCTGAACAGGGATTTATATTGAGTTCTTGCAAGCTTAATCCCGGTTAAGAAATTATGGATTTTGGATTCAGTGGGAAACCTGCAGTGGAGCATGAAGCCTGTGGCCTTTCAAGTATTATTTACAGCAGTTCCCATCATTTCCAACCATGGTCCCTGCTTGTTAGGTTTGATGAGAATGTATTACCAAAACACCTGGGGGACTGGAGGTTTCCAATCCTTGATACATATTCCCTCTCCACTGATATTTTCCTCTGAGGAGCAAGTTTCTATCTCTGTGTTCTCCGAATGCTGTGCTGGCCCAGTGTTATGGCCTCCTGGGTCCTTTGCAGTGATTCTGCCTTGGTGATGGCAAAATGTTTTTTGCAATTTAGAAGACTTAAACTTTTAGTAAAGAGAAGTTATCATTGTCTGACCCTGCACACTGTAATAATGATTCATATCTCGTTAATGAAAATGTGGCTTCTTTTGATAGCCAGTAGTTGCCTGCCTAACTCCACTGGAAGATTAACTGGCTCCATTTCTGGTCAGTTGTGCCAGCTCAGTGATTGCAGACAGTCCTGACAGGTTCTAAATACTTTTTTACTGAATAATTATATGATAGGATAGGGCTTCTGTTTTATATCATCCTCTAATTTTTATTCTTTTATCTTCCTAAAATGTGTTTTTAACGTGTTTTACTGGGTTTTAATTCTTGCTTTTTAATAATTCATATATTAATCTGTTTTTTAATACTGTGATTTTTATTTGTAATTGTTTTAACATTAGTGTTTCTTTATCTTTTGTAAGCTGCTTTGAGTCCCTCTATAGGAAGAAAAGCAGGGTAGAAATAAAATAAATAAATAGATAAATAAATAAGTAAGACCTCTGTCAGCCCCCAACCACCACCTCCATCTACATGCATGCAGATGAACAGGCAATGACATATATCAATAAATACTTGTAGGATCATATCTAAAACAAAAAATTACTAAGCTATAACAAGCCATTGTTAGGTATGCCTTAAAGGAGTGAGGAAAAACTGGGTACTTAAGGAGAAGAAAGCTGATTGGGCTCTATCCTGCCAATGTACATTTATCTGTGAACAGATGCTGAATGATGTGCTGTTGAACTGATTATAATGGGACTGCCTTAAAAAGTGTGACCTTGATTGTGCCAGTTGCACTACACTTAAGGATTTTTCAAATTGCAAATCTTAGTTATTATATGCATAGCGATGCTTTTAACATTATTTCCTGGGCTGCATGAACATAACTTAATCAGTACCTTCCAGCACTTGTTCATTTTGCAGGCGGTTGTCTTTTGTGACCATGACTAACACATTTGCAATCTTTCTCTTGCCTAAAGTGGAATACTGACAGCTCATTACAGGTAAAACACAGGTCTGTGAGTTTACCTGGCCTTTTTGAATATTACTGTGGAGTTGTCTGCTCTTAGGGAGGGGGTGAGAGAAATGAAAATATGTATAGTTTCCAGTCTGAAGCGTATGTGTCTGACTGCTGGGAAGTGTCTAGATTGGAACATCCCAGTTGCTTTAAAGAAAAAATGAATAAACCTTTACAAAGTATGTGCTTGTCTGAACATATTTATGGACTAAGACTAGCTATTTCCCTGTTTGCCTGGGAATTGGTAAGTCTCTGTTGGACTTTTCTGGATACATTTGTGTAATTGAGGATTATGCTTTAAAGTGTGATGAGTAAAAACCAGCAACACATTGAAATGATTCTGTAACCACTATGATTCTATAACCATCTGTCAGATCTGCTTTGATTTGTATTACTGCATTGAGCAGAGGGTTGGACTCGATAGCCTTATTAGGCCCCTTCCAACTCAATTATTCTGTGATTCTATGAAGTCATTGAGAACAAAGCACATAGCAAAAACCTTCATTTATCTTAATTTCTATGGGACTGGTCAGTCCCTATCAGTATCCAATTTTTGCATTAGGAAACAGTCTGTTGTGCCAGTGAATACACACTTACAGAATTTGCACAAGGGTGGTAACCAGTGTAACTTCTCTTGTACAAGCAGTTAACTCAACCTACGTTACATGCTTGTGGTGGGGCTTGTGCTATTACTTGTGCTTTTGCAGCCCTGCAACAGAAAGTAACTGAACTGGTGGGATTTTCACTCTCCTGGTGTTATGCTGGATGTCATCCCTCATCTGTCCAGAAATATGTCCAGTATTTTGAGTTTGGAGTCTTCTCTTACTTCTCTTCCTTCCTTTGTGTTGGAAACAATCTAGTGGTGCTTCTGAACTGGGAGGATCAGTCAACAGGGCGCTATCATTGCCCAGGGGATGCCTAAATGTGTTCACAGTATTCACATTCTTTGGGGAGGCTCCTTCCATTCCCCCCATGTATTTTTCCTTTTAACACACCCAACTGTCTCAAAACAGTACTGAAAATGTTTATAGCTGTAGTGAACTTACAGAGAGTGACCATTAAGTCAAAATTGCACCAAGTGAACCAATTCAAAATGTATTGAATTGGTTCAAATGTATTGAAAGAATAAACAGAATAACGAAAAGGAATAAATGTTCATATAAGTAAAGACAACATATTGCATTGAAAATAATAATAGTAATGTTTAAAGCATAGCAAATGAAGCAAATACATTATAATTACAAAGAAAGCAATAATATTTAAAGTATGACATGTAAAGCAGTTATACTATGATTACCAAGAAAACAATGACAGTGTAAGAAGTGAAGCAATATAAAATTGATTACAGCATGAAAGGAATATATAGTAAGCAAAAGGAAACTATATGTTTTAAGTGAAAGAAAACGATTGAATAATATCATTGAATGAATCCAAAAATTACTAGGAAGTCTCATGACATCCTTCAGTACCCCACTATTTTAACAGAATGCAAGAAACCCAAACATGATCTAGTATTTCCCCCACTTTAACTAACTTAAGCATTCTAAAAAAAATACGCATATTTATCAGTACAATGGAGGGTTGAAAGTTCAATAAAGTCCAGAAAAACATCCAAAACAAGTTCTCCAAGTTATTCAAGCAAAATTATACATGTGTTCAAAGGCAATTCTCAACAGTGCTTGAGAAAAATAAAATAATTAAAGCTCATTCGAAACAAAAATAATTTGTCTCTTCAGAATACAAGCATACTTAAAACTTCAGGAAAGAAAACTGCTGTTAAAACAAAAATCTAGCTATAAACTTAAGAGCAAAAATTGTCACTTTGTGCTGAGAGCAGACTGTGGGCCCAAAGCCTCGAAGTGGAGCAAAAATAGAAAAGTTTATGAGGGCTGCAAGAGCATCCATCTTTCACAAGAGGCTTACCTTGGTTAACTGAAGAAACTAGTATATAGCAACCCCCACTAGGCATACAGTAAGGTTGTAGACCTCTTTCTGTCATAGCAAGACTCTATGAGGTCTTTGCGTCTCAGATTGCACAGGACCTGTAGCGATCTTCTCTTTTGGAATTAAGCTCCATTGAGCAGTGGAAATTATTTCCAAGGGAAAAAATGCATTGGGGTTGCACTGTCAATTCCATTTTAGCCACACACTCAAAAATATATTTCAGAACACTATTAAGGTTCTCATCTTCTCCTGGATAATTTGGACAAAGAAGATATGAATGGGAAATTCTGAAAGAGACAGTCTGCAAAGTATGCAAAACATAGTATCTATGGAAATATCTCCTTAATATTTTTATAGGGATGGAAACCTTTTATCAGAGTGAATCAGAATTCCACTTATCAGTCTCAAATACTTGCTTGGAGTTCTTCAGCTAACAGAGAGGTAATTAATAAGCAGATGAATGCAAGTGTGAGGATATTTGAGTGATTATTGCAGTTAGTCAGGGTTGCCAACTTCAGAGTGGATATTACATGGCTTTGGAATGCATTTCAGGTTGAATATGGAATTCTTCTCAATAAGATTGAATTTAAGTTTTGCGGACAGGAAGGGAACTTAGTTTTAGAGTCCATAAGGAAAGAATGTTTGCCTTCTTACTACATTTTCTAAATAAAAAAATTAAATATAGACAAAATATGAATTAAAATCTATCTTACTTCAGCTGCATTGTCTTTGCTTTCCACAGGGCGTGATAATGCATGTGAAAAAACATCATATATGTTCCTGCGAAAAGAACTTCCTGTGCGGCTTGCTAATACCATGAGAGAAGTGAACTTGTTGCCTGACAACTTGCTGAATAGACCTTCAGTTAAGCTAGTCCAGAGCTGGTAAGTGCAGAAAAAAAATCAGGGTATCTCTGTGAACCTGATGTTTTTTTAAGTTATAGTCTAGCATTAGTGACATTGCATATAATAAATTCAGGGCTTTGGCTTCTGCTCCATGTTGTCCTTGTTGAAATCCTTTTTCCATAGTATACATTCCAGTCTCCCTTCTTAGCTCTTCTACTCACAACGTGTCCCAGCTCAATTTTCATGAGTTTTATTCTGTTATAGTAAAAGCATCTACAAATAAATTTGGATTTATAAATATGTTTGTATGTATATCCACATATTCCTGAATTAATAAATTTCAAAGTGTTAGAATAAGATGCAGAAGGAAGGTGTATATAAGCTGTTCTTCCAGGATTCTAAAAGTGCAAGGAAAGCCTTCATAGATGAAGGAGGCTGTCCTCTTTATACCGTCATCCTCCATGTGTAGAGGTTGACATACGTACTCAAAAGTAAGCACAGTTCAATTACCGTATTTTTCGCTCCATAAGACGCACTTCCCCCCCCAAAAAAAAGTGGGGGGGAAAGTGTGTGCGTTTTATGGAGCGAATACTGTAAAAAAGGGTGCAATTTAAATTCTAACTGTAGGTGGCGAAAGAGGCTGCTTCTTGGTAGCTCTTTCGCCCCAACAGTTAGGAAAAAGCTGCGGAGGAAGGCCAGGTAAGCTCCCGGAGGTCTACGGGGGGGGGGGGGGTGGTGGCGATTTTGGCCCGCTGGGCCCGCGGGGGGGTGGAGGACGGCTGGGAAGGGGTGGCGGCGATTTCGGCCCGCTGGGCCCCCAGGGGGGTGGAGGATGGCTGGGAAGGGTCTTGGAAGGGAAGGGAAGGTGGCGATTTCGGCCCGCTGGGCCCGCGGGGGGTGGAGGACGGCTGGGAAGGGTCTGGGAAGGGAAGGTGGCAATTTCGGCCCGCGGGGGGGTGGAGAACAGCTGGGAAGGGTCTGGGAAGGCAAGGGAGGTGGCGGTTTCGGCCCCGGTGGGCCCACGTGGGGGTGGAGGAAGGCCCAAACCGATGCCTGCAGTACCCCTCCAAGACCCTACCCGTCCTTTCTGCACCCCCCCCCCCCGTGGGCCCAGCGGGTCGAAATCGCCACCTTCCCTTCCCAGACCCTTCCCAGCCGTCCTCCACCCCACCCCCCCGCGGGCCCAGCGGGCCGAAATCGCCAGAATATTTTTTTCCTGTTTTGCTCCCCTAAAAATGAGGTGCATCTTATGGAGAGGTGCGTCTTATGGAGCGAAAAATACGGTACATAGGGCTTGTGTCTGGTAAACTGAAGCATAATTTTCCTTTTCAAGGGGTTATCTATATATTTTTCAAGCCTTTCCCCCAGTTAAGTTTGATACTAACCTTCCCTGTTTACTTGTATTTCAGGTATATGCAGAGCTTTCTTGAGCTTTTAGAATATGAAAATAAAAGTCCGGAAGATCCACATGTTTTAGATAAGTAAGTGGTGGGTTGTTGTAAATAAATAAAATTTGGGGCTACTTCTACTAGAATGTGGCTGAAGTCAGAATTATATTTTACAAAACTTCTAATGGTTTACTGAACACTTCTGACTTTTATTGGCATGAGTAGATATTTCATTAGAACAATGAGCTAAATAGAAAATATTGCCAATTTTCTAATTGCAATTACTGCATGCATTACTAAACTAATTAAATATTGATTGAGTGATTGATTGGTTATAATTCAGCCAAACTGGTATACATGACTCTCCTCCAATCTTATTTACTCTCACAATACTCCTGTGAAGTAGGATATTTGAGACTGCGTGATTCACTCAGGGTCACCGTGTGAGTTTCAAGTATTGGTGGGAGCTTGAGTCGGAGTCTGGCCAGATCTGAATCCAGTACTCTTACCACTTCACCACTTTTATTCCAAGTTATACAAGTTCAAGGTGAATGTTAATTGTTAAATTGTAATTCTCCTTACTAACAATGAGATAGACAAATGGCATTGTTTCTACAGAAGGAAATACATGTTAAATGCTGTCTGTTGTTTTCTTCTGAAGTTGTTTCCATTTAGCTAAATGGGTAAAATGATTTTTTACTGAAAATAAATGGTGTCCAGAATCCATGTGAGCCAGCATATGTACAGTGGTTTAACTTGTAGAAATGTAATATGTGCACATATTGCATTTCTGTTTTTTATATCTTTCTCTGTAAGAAGGGGTGCTCTAATACTTAGATCACCTAACATACAAAAATGATTCCCCCCCCCCCCCCTATCAGTTGAGAAAGCAAAGCATAGGAGTGGACTTCTCTTGGCCTTAACTCTCAGATCCTCATAGAATCAGCAGGATCTAATCTAGCTGAAGCTTTTAAGCATTAAATAATTTTCAAGAAGGGGTGCTTGTCCAATCAGCAAGGCAGGTGAGGAGGTTAAAACCCTCCTTGTGCAATTTGAAGGTTTTAGGTTTAGGATTAGGTTGTTACTGTTCAGATTTCTCAGTTATTATTTTTAGAGTAATGGATCATTTGAAAACTGCATGAGGAATTTGCAAGGTACTTAAGCATTGCTGATTAGGCGGGAAAATGGCAAGTAAAATATCTTAGAGCAGCAAAGCACTCTTTTACAATCAGAAATGTATGTTAGAAAAGTACCTGCAAAGAAAATGGACATGATTTTATTACTTGTTAGAAAAGGTTATATTTACATCTCGGCAGCCCTCTGGACTAGAATATCTTCTCAACAAAAGATATAGGGAATGAAATTGATCAGAATGTCTGGAGAGCTTACATTCTTCATGAAAGTAAGACAATGAATTTAAGTAATTTCCTGTTCTTGCAATAAATATTTAGTGTTCTTATCCAACTGTTTAAATCTGATAATTACTGAAAATGAGGGTTACAACTGTTATGTTGGGCCTCCAGAAGAAAAATGAGTAAGTCCTGTCAGGAAGGAGAAACAGTTGTATGCATTCTGTAATCTAAAGAAGGCTGTAACCTGTATAAATGGAAGAAAATTTGTATTTCTTTTTTTATTTTGTGTCATTCTGCTTTTGCTGAGTATAGAGGAAGGAAAGAGCTGCTCAGCCCTGAGACTGTCTTGCTGGCCACACATTATCAGGCCTCCTTTTCTTCCTTAAGAAAGAAAGGCCAGCTTGAAAAGGAAAACTCCAATTAAGAGTAACTCCCGTTAAGTCTTTGTTGGTTGTCCAAGTATTAAATGATGTAAAGTGAGGAAGAGGTTCTGATTTGGTTAAATATAGTTCCTAATTGACTCTACCAAGTTTGCCACCATCCTGTTCTGGTTACAATCTTCTTGTTTCCCTTCATTGTATGTATGGATTATTAGACTGACAGCCAAGTTCTGAGCAGTTTTATAACCTGTGTTGTACAACAGTAAACAGTATTGTAGCTAAATAAATACTAGGATACATTCAGACATGTATAATTTAAGTGCAGAGTCCTGATTTGCATGGCCTTGATCTGCTGGCTCTTAAGTCATCCATAAAGCCGTTCCCTCTGAGCAGTATTTTTCAAGAGTTAAATGAACTGCATTTGAGAGGTATTATATCTCTATAAGGGACGTGGTGGCGCTGCGGGTTAAACCGCAGAAGCCTCTGTGCTGTAAGATCTATAGATCTGCAGCTGTAAGATTGAATCCACGCGACGGAGTGAGCACCCGTCGCTTGTCCCAGCTCCCGCCAACCTAGCGGTTCGAAAGCATGCAAATGCAAGTAGATAAATAGGGACCACCTTGGTGGGAAGGTAACAGCGTTCCGTGTCTAAGTCGCACTGGCCATGTGACCACGGAAGATTGTCTTCGGACAAACGCTGGCTCTATCGCTTGGAAACTGGGATGAGCACCGCCCCCTAGAGTCGAACACGACTGGACAAATTGTCAAGGGGAACCTTTACCTTTTCCTATATCTCTAATACTAAAATGCACCCATTAAGTGTTTGATCACATAAATGGGCACATTACTAAAGGGGAGGCAGCCCACATGATGTTTGTGGAAAGGGGTGAAAAGAGAAAAAATAATTGACACTAGATGCAGAGATTTGGTATATGTATATCCTTTGAGAAATGGGCAGTCAAAGAAAGCAAAAAAGCATGCACTTCTGTTTGCATATTTTAAATAGTTGGAGCCTGAAGTCATAAAGTAGTAATGGTGGTTAACAGTTAAAATTTGCTTTCATAAAGAATAACTCTTTCTTATAAATACTTTCTTATTCTACATTGAAACAGTGAATCTTGTATTTTCAGATCTTCTCTTCTTGGAAGAATTCCATTCTAGTTTTTACTTATTAATCATCTACACTCTTTATATAGATGGCCTTATGTATTATGTATGAGAGTCTATTTTTCCCCCAGAATGCTCCATGTAGGTTCTACTTTGATCAATATGTTAAACAATATCTTTCATAGTTGCCTATGAAAAGGTCTCTTCAGTTTCATACACAGCATCTGAAGATAAGGCTTTTTTTCTCCATTGTACTTTGAAATGATCCTTTCTATCTTGTATATATCATGTTAAATATATAAATATATTGTGATCTGTAAAAATAGTAGAAGGAAAATTTGTGACATTTTACCATAAATGTTATCTAATTGTTTGTTTTCGACTGTTCTGTTGAGTAGGTCACTGCCTTAATAACTGCTAGGATTTATAGAAACAGAGGTTAAAAGTTAACCAATATATTTAAGTTTTAATCTATTGTTATGGCATAAGTAGATATGTGGGCTGTATTGTGTGTTTCATCATTATCTATTTATTGTGGAATACTGAAGCCTTAAAAGCGGAATACACGTGTCCTCCCCAGGCTGCCAGTTACCCTTGTCTCCTTTTCCATATGGCTTCTCCTGTAGTTTTCATTTTCAGACTGGTGTTTCTCAACCTCTCTATTCTTATATATATGGTGTCTTCAGATTTAAAAACAGACAAAAAGCAATAGTCCCTTTCACGTTATGCAAGATTCCTAAGATTGTCTGTTATGAGACACCATGCTTCCATTTTTCTAGCCCCTCACACAGATGATGATGATTAGTGCTCTAAGTTTTTGGCATGAAGAAACACAGTCTAGCTTCAGCACAAATGTTTATACACAATCCCAATTAGGCCTTTAAGAGCTAAATATGTAGAAGATTGGCTTTCTTAGAATATGGTTTATGTTCTGGCTTGCTTATGTCGTAAATATTAAACGACTATTTCAAGTAATGGGCTTCATGCCCTGGACTGTCCTAAAGTATATGCTAGAGCAGCCATAACATCTCTGGTTCCACTGTCTGAAGTACCCAGATCCTAGAAGAGATCACAGCAAATGAGATCAAGGCAAACCATAGGGTTCTGAGCAAGTTAATTGGAACTGAGACAGGTTTGGACAAAAATGAAAAGAGGATCAGAAGAGGCAGGCTGGAAGGACAGAGTAGGCAGGAAGCTGAGTTTCACATTACCATGACCTGCAGAGATGAGGAAGACTGAAGTCTGAGTAATGATTTGAAATAGCCAGGTGACTTTTCTCCTACAGGCCCATAATTTTCCTTTGAATATATGATTTACAAAAGTAGTTTTTTAATTGTGACTAAATATTTTAAACCTATCACTTGAAATGTGGGCATTGCATTTACTACAGCAGCATTTCTGATTTTCTCCCTTTCCCTCCAGCTTTTTAGATATCTTAATTAAAGTCAGGAACAGGCACAATGATGTTGTTCCAACTATGGCCCAAGGAGTAATTGAATACAAGGAAAAATACGGCTTTGACCCCTTTGTGAGCAGTAATATCCAGTATTTTCTAGATAGATTCTACACCAACCGAATCTCGTTCCGGATGCTTATTAACCAGCATAGTAAGTATTTTATTTCTTTCTCCTCTTCAAGTAATAGCTAGACTTCCTGATTGCAAAGCAAGAGACAGGGCTGCTCTGCCTTTTGCTACACCATTAAATAGATCTGATGTACACGTGAGAATAAAGTATATTTTAATCAGCGTGGGTTGTTTTTAACCCTTTTGAATCCTTATTTTTAAACCCTTTTAGTCCATGCTTCCTTAAGGAATTTGTACAATATTGCTTGTATCTCTTTCTCTTTTTATTTCCGCAGTACTGTGAAATTATTTAGATTGTGAGTGTGTGATCAATTTAAGCATTAATTAACATCACGGTCATGGTGGGGATTTGAACCCAGCTATCCTAAATCCTGGTCCAGCACTCTAAGATTTAAATAGCATGGCAGTACTGAATTGCTCTGGACTTACTCTAGTGCAGTGCAAAATTTAGGCTAGCACAGTTCATTCACCTGGATCTGCCTGTTGTCTTGTTGTTAGAATCAAACAAATTTGGATATAAAGTGGCCAAAATGTTAATAGAGGGAGAAGAATCTGGTATCTTATTTGGCATGAAAAGAAAGACAGTGGCGGACAAAGGAAACAAAAACATCCCATGCCAAGCTGGCTTACTGGAATATTTTCCCTTTAGCTCCTTGAGAGAGGCTAGAAATAGAAAGGAGCTTGGAAACAGTTTCCATATAAAATTTCTGAGCAAGGGACAGCATTGATAAAAATGATTAAAGGGTACATTTGGGTTTTAGTAACCATTGCTAAACCAAAGGGACGTTTAAATTGTGTTTAGTTTGGCATGAAGTACTTATTGTACCTGTGCATTAAGCAATCAGCAGTGCCAGTTCAGAGTGTCTCTAACAGCTGAATGCCAAGTCACTACTCAGCAGGTTGTGGAAAAAAACAAGCCACATGAATTGCATCTGACCCACACACTGCCCAGCAGCTAAGGAAATCTGGTCTGCATTGTTTTGTCAGCATGACTGTACTAGCTTTGTTTTCCCCCAGTTGAGTTAGCAAACAGAAGAAACTGTTTTTACTGCTATAGAAGTGGCTTGCTTTGTATGGGTCTCTTCTACTGCCTCAAAGGCTTGACCTTCACTGTTAAAATTAATTTGTATATATCATACCCGATTTCAGTTCTGTTATGGTGATTGCAAATAATTTGTTTCCTATTTTATAAAAGATAAAAACTTTCCCAAAGATACTAACCTGTTTTTTGTTCTTTAGATAGTGGTACATACATGTGCACATACATGCAGTGCAGACTTCCAGGATGAAAGTTGCACATTCTGTTAATAAATTTGGATGTGTTTCAAAGGGGGCTAATGCTGACACGTAGCACAATCCCAAAGCTCAGGTAATACTGGGAGAGGTACCCAGATTGAATAGCCTCCCACCCTCACACTGTTGCTTTCATACATTGAAAGTGATGATGGAGGAAGGCAGGTGTGGTGTGATAGATAGATCAATACACACACACACACACACACACACACGTACAGTGCACCAGGTTCATGGATGTCTGAGTGTGACCTTTTTTTACTATTTGCACTAATCCAAGAGCATGTCCACGAATTAATTCTTGTTTGTATTCTTTCTTCCTAAATGGATTGTAGTAACCGTCCTGCAATATCTTCTAGAGTATTGCATGTATTTTATGCTCCTCCAGAATAATCTCTTATTTTTGTTCAAAGAGCTCACAGAAACAGTTGTGAAGAAAAGCAGCCACCTCTGCTGACTCATTAATTTGCCCGGTGGTTTCTGTTTTGCCATTATGCTTTGCAGTAAACAAGTACAGTCAACCCTCGACTTACGAACTTAATCCGTTCCGGAAGGACGTTCGTAAGTTGAAAAGTTCGTAAGTCGAAGGAAAATTTCCCATAGGAATACACTGAAAACCAATTAATCCGTTCCGGCTGTTTTTGGTTCTTAGGTCTAGGGGCGGTTTGTAAGCCGAGGCAATGCAAACCGCCAGCCGGGGGGAGCGGGGGAAGCCGAAGCTGAGCAAGTGTGCCCTGGCGAGAGGGGGGGGGGAGAAGAGAGGCTGAAAATGCACCACCGCCACCGTCTCTTTCCCTCGGCACAAAGGGAGGAGTTAAACAAAAGCCGATGCAAACCACCAGCCGGGGGGAGCGGGGGAAGCCGAAGCTGAGCAAGTGTGCCCTGGTGAGGGGGGGGGGGGGAAGAAGAGAGGCTGAAAATGCACCACCGCCACCGTCTCTTTCCCTCGGCACAAAGGGAGGAGTTAAACAAAAGCCGATGCAAACCGCCAGCTGGGGGGAGCGGGGGAAGCCGAAGCTGAGCAAGTGTGCCCTGGCGAGAGGGGAGTGTCACGGCCGGCTCACCTGCTTGCCCGGTAGAAAAGGCGCTGCTGGATGGTCTGGGTTTGGGCGCCGTCGATGGTGCGGACTTGGATCCACATGGCGCGCTCCCAGCTCCCGGGAGAGGAGAGAAGGGGCGGGAGAGGCGCTGCCCGCCTCGGTTTTTTGCAGCTTATTACGGTGGGGGGAATAGGAGGAGATGGAAGGGGAGACTCTTTCCTTAACCCCGAGGGCCACCACAAGGCTCCTCCTCTTCCTCCCTCCCTCCACCAGCCAGCGAACCAGCCACTTTGGTTCCACCTCCGCCCGTTCTCTCTTTCCCGGCCGACCAAACCTCTCACATGGAGGTCACGGCGCCAACGCTGATCTCGCGAGACAAACACAGAAACAATCTCCCCCCGCACGCGCGCCAACCACAACAACCGCTGCGCTCCCCACACGTCCCCTCACCCCGTCGTCTCAGCCTGAAAGAAACAACAACAGAGGTCTTGGAAGTCCGGCCCCTTCTCTTTGCCAGAATGGTCCGTTCCGTGGGCCACTGCAGTCGAGCTTTCCGTTCGTAACTCGAAGCAAAGTTCTCAAGTCGAGGCAAACTTTTCCTATCAGAGCGGTTCGTAAGTTGAAATGTTCGTAACTAGGGCCGTTCGTAGGTCGAGGGTTGACTGTAGCTGCAGTGCATCATAGTAGACATTAGGAACCAGAACAATGGTCCCCAACATGTATCTTGTCTGTTTGTACTGAGAATTCTTTTTAACCACCAAAAGCACCCTTTTGCCACATTCAGAACACAACTAATTTTGGGTTGGTTTTTTTTTAACCTTGTAGAATGTTTTTGGGAATCCTGTGCTTGTAATCAGCTTGCCATTTCCTGTGTTATTTTAAAAAGTAGCATTACTTCAATTAACTGCTACCTTTTTGTCCCCATAGCACTGCTTTTTGGTGGAGTCACTAATCCTGCTCATCCCAAACATATTGGGAGTATTGATCCTACCTGTAATGTGTCTGATGTAGTGGAAGGTAAGATTGCTTTGAATTTAAAAGTGATAGTGTATCTGTGCAATGTTTTTAAGTAGAGATGGGCACGGACCTCCGTTTGGAGGTTTGTGCTGGTTTGTAAACATGGCACCATAGTGCCGCGCATTCCTTTCCCCCACCTCCCAAGGAGGCGGGGTAGGGAAGTCTGTATTCCTGCTAGGGGCTGGCTGAACAGCTGGAGAGGAAGAGGAGAGAAGCTCATGCTAGCTGGTGATGGGGGAATCCATCAGAGGAGGTCAGGGAAGGAAATGCATGCTTACGAACTGGTACAAACCTCCAAACCAAGGTTCATGCCCATCTCTATGGGTTATATGGTTAAAAAATATTTTTTGTTTTGAATTTTGGAAACTGCAGCATCAAGGGGAAATGGGCATGTGTGTCTTCCTAGTAAAGCTAGGAGCAGTTCTTGGAAAGGATCAGTTAAATCTATTAAACATTTTGAGGGAAAGCTTTAAACCCCTTTTCCTTCTTTTCCAATCAAATGAGGAGCTCTTCCATCAGCTGCTTAAAGCAAAGCAAAAGGTATTTAGAATATCTAATCGTGGATCTTACATATTAAATATAGCTTAGTCTTCATAGGAGTTGTTTAAACTGATGGATACTTATAACTTTCTGAGTGTTTACAAAGTTGCCTAGCTCTATGTGTTTATTTTCTTCTCTTACAGATGCCTTTGCAACTGCTAAGATGTTGTGTGAGCAGTATTATCTGGTAGCTCCTGACTTGGAAATTGAAGAATTCAATGGTAGCACTGAACTTTATTTCTTCATTTTGCGAATTGTAGAGAATTCTTTATTTTTACAGAAATCAGTTGCTGCATTTGTTGTTGAGATCAAAATTTTGCCAACTGTACAGGAAGTGCAGAACTTACCACTTCTCTTTTACTACTTTCACTTTTTAAAAAGTGACAGATAACTAATTATTAGCTTTGGTAGAAAGTTAATTTAAAAAATGAGTGAAACTCTAGGTGAATTACTTACGTATCTTTCATGACCTAGGATCCAGAAAAATACTAGATACTGCCAAAGAGGTGGGTATATCCAAAATGATGTGGTTTGTAAATGATCTGATGTAGTTGTGTGTTCCATATTTCTTTTACCTAAGCTTTCTGTCTGTTACATGTAAGGAAGGAAAGGAGATGAAAAACATAATAATGTATGTTGTAGGGTTTTTTTGCAGGTTTCCAATATATGAAGTGAGTGAAACTATGGGCTAATGAATTTCCAGTTAACTAAACGTTTCCTTTTTTTTTAGCTAAAGCACCGGGCAAGCCTATTCAAGTAGTTTATGTACCCTCACATCTATTTCATATGCTTTTTGAATTATTCAAGGTAGGTAGAATAATATAGAGGTAGGTAGATTAATTTTATTTTGCTTCTCACTGAGTGTACTGGGGAAAAAAATGATCAAGATTACTCGTCAAGTGCTGTGTTTTCATGTTCCTGTGAAGGTTTGCCTCTGATCCTTGAGGATCATGGCATTCTTCCTTTTACTCTCCCACAGTGTGTGCAGCTTTCTTAGTTACTGTATCTGGCAAAACCTCTAATAAATTAAGTGGCTGATTCTCCTTTTGACATAAAAATGATGTTTTGAAGAGCTATTGTAAGCAGCTGTACAAAAAGTTCCGTTAGTGACAGCAGATTTGTGTAAATCTTTGTTTAAATCTTTGATGATTTAATAATAATAACAATTATTATTAAATATTAATAATTGTGTGCTGTCAAGTCAGTTCTGACTTATAACAACCCTTTTCAGAGTTTTCTAGGTAAAGAGAACTCAGAAGTGGTTTACTATTCCCTTCTTCTGGGGGCATCCTGGGACTGTGCAGCTTGCCCAAGGCCACACAGGGTAGCTCTTCTAGGATGCACAGTGGGGAATCGAACTCCCAATCTCTGGTTCTTCAACCAGATACCTAACTTACTGAGCTATCCAGCCAAGTTCCTTCTAATTAAAAGTTGAGTCTAATTAGTGGATTATTACATGACAATTCTGAAAACCTAGTAATGTGTTTATAACAAAGGTTTTTCTTTTTTATTTCTGTATTGGCTAATCCCTCCATCCTTGCTAAAATGTGTGTTTATTTTAGCCTACAATTGGGCAAAATGGTTTGTGATCACTTACTGATACTGGATAACACCATGCTTCAATTACTGTCATTTCATAGAAATATTTCACAGAAATAGTTACTACTTAAATTTCTCCAATGAGCTCAAGTTAAAAAAAAAACAGTTCAAGTATTTGTTATGAGACCATTGTAAAGCTTTGTGGGCACTTTGTTGTCTGGCATAAGTTTCTCTGTCTGGTGCAATGCTGAAAAATGTCTGACTGTATGGACCATTAGTTAAAATTCCACTCATCCAAAAAGCCTATCCTCATCAGAAGCTTTCTGCATTCGTTGGCAGTCTTTTGCCCATGAGTATCTTAAGTACAAAAACATTTCTCCAGTTCACCTACATATGCAATTCATGTAAAAAAAATTACTTTGGATATATTTTAGGTGACTTCATAAAATGATATTAAACGAATACAAAGTTGTGGTTATGTGTTCATAAATGTCCTAATACTGTTGTTAATGCTAGAAGTTAAAACCCTCAGAAATATTTAAATTCTTTTTTAAATTTTAAGAACTCAATGCGAGCTACAGTGGAATTACACGAAGGTAAATCTGGAGGCTATCCATCAATTAAAACGTTAGTCACTTTGGGTAAAGAAGATCTTTCTATAAAGGTAAATAACATATAGATAATAGTTTGAGTTTCTAGTAGTAAGCTTTAGAAATGGTTTTATATGTAAAATAAGGTAAGAACATTTTGTGGGTTGGTTCTGATGACAGGATAAGCCAAGAATCTTCAAGAATTCAAGTTTATTGAGTATAAGCAGCATGTTGGTACCTGCTATGTGACTGCCTACTTGTAGGAGAAAGGGCAAAGGGCAGTACTGCCCATGGAGCTTTGCTCTGTGAATTGTTTGCCATGCTTCCTGAACACGGGCACAGCTGTCTCTAATCTGTTTCTCCTACCAGGAAAGGAATCCAGGTTCCTTTTGGGGGAGGAATAAATCAGAGGAGGAGCTATGCCCAGGTTCAACAACATGCCATGTAACCAGAGCTTCGTGTAGCTGATTCCAGAGTTGAGCAGCAAGGAAGAGCTATTTGGCAAAGTGTACTAGGTTGCTGCTTATATCTGGTGGGGGATTCTGCTGTGAACCAGGATCTCTTGTATAAGAAAGACTGCCAATTAGACTATTCATTTTGCCCGAAATTTCCAAGCCAAAAAGAGGCCCACTGAGCATTCCCAATGGCCCCATGATGGGCAGAAAGCAACAAAACAATTCACCTGCTACAGGCTCTGTGCTTGAAATAAAGGAGAAAAGTAAACAATTCTGTCAGGATTGGGTAGAATCTGTTCCTCCATTAACAGTGAAAGTAAATGGGCTCTCTGAAAAATTACATTTACAGATGTTGTTAATCAAGCAGTAGTACTTGGGATGCAAAATCAGAAGCATGTAAACATTTTAGTGACTCACACTCTGGATCTACAAGTTCATATAAGATCACTTCAAAATGAATAGAGATGGCTGAATCTTAGAATTTGATACATTAAAGAAATTGATAATGAAGCTGACATGATTAAAGTGGTACTGCTGGAGGTGCTTTCGGTTTTTCACCTAATTCCCCCAGTAGCAAATGATAATATTACCACCACATTCAGAGCCCCAGCACCTACTGACAAGGATGGTGGTAAAGAAAGACATACTGTATATTTGATTCTCCTTCTATTCTTGTGGACGTCTAGAGAGATTTACCCTGTTTCCCCGAAAATAAGACCTAACCTGAAAATAAGCCCTAGTATGATTTTTCAGGATGCTCATAATATAAGGCCTACCCCTTCAAATAAGCCCCAGTTAAGTGAAACCCCGCCCTCCACCCTTGTGCAGCAACCAGACGAAGATGACATGACTGTATTTGAATAAATGTAGATTGTTGTACATGAAAAAAAATAAAACATCCTCTGAAAATAAGCCCTAATGCGTTTTTTGGAGCAAAAATTAATGTAAGACCCTGTCTTATTTTTCGGGAAACATGGTATTAGCATGGCCATTTCATGCTGATCTAGATATGTTTGTCAGTTTCCTGGAATATTGCACTTACACTCTAAGACAATAAAACATGGGTGTCTGGAATTTGTTGTTCCTTTTGTAGCAACTTTTTGTTTTGACCAAATTTATTTTTAAAAAGGAAAAACTTATAATAACTATATATAGAAAGTATCAGACACAAAAGATGGTGGGTTAAGAAGGGTTAAGAAAGTTTTACCTTGGAGTCCCTGAAAAAAAAAATTCTGATTAAAAGCGTGGAGTATCTTCTACATCATGCTATGTCTTTACGTGGTCATTGACTGGGCTGTCTCATTCATTCCTGCTGCCTGTCTACAGCACACTACAATCAGGATAATGCTCATTATTTTATGGATGCTTGATATTGTTGTTGTTGTTTAGTCATTAACTTGTGTCCGACTCTTCGTGACCCCATGGACCAGAGCACGCCAGGCCCTCCTGTCTTCCACTGCCTCCCGGAGTTGGGTCAAATTCATGTTGCTAGCTTCGATGACACTGTCCAACCATCTCGTCCTCTGTCGTCCCCTTCTCCTCTCACACTTTCCCAACATCAGGGTCTTTTCCAGGGAGTCTTCTCTTCTCATGAGATGGCCAAAGTATTGGAGCCTCAGCTTCAGGATCTGTCCTTCCAGTGAGCACTCAGCCTTGATTTCCTTTAGAATGGATAGGTTTGTTCTCCTTGCAGTCCAGGGGACTCTCAAGAGTCTCCTCCAGCACCACAATTCAAAAGCATCAATTCTTCGGCGGTCAGCCTTCTTTATGGTCCAACTCTCAGTTCCATACATCGCTACTGGAAAAACCATAGCTTTGACTATGCGGACCTTTGTCGGCAAGGTGATGTCTCTGCTTTTTAAGATACTGTCTAGGTTTGTCATTGCTTTCATCCCAAGAAGCAGACGTCTTTTAATTTCGTGGCTGCTGTCACCATCTGCAGTGATCATGGAGCCCAAGAAAGTAAAATCTGTCACTGCCTCCATATCTTCCCCTTCTATTTGCCAGGAGGTGATGGGACCAGTGGCCATGATCTTAGTTTTTTTGATGTTGAGTTTCAGACCGTTTTTCGCGCTCTCCTCTTTCACCCTCATTAAGAGGTTCTTTAATTCCTCCTCACTTTCTGCCGTCAGAGTGGTATCATCTGCATATCTGAGGTTGTTGAAATTTCTTCCGGCAATCTTAATTCCGGCTTGGGATTCCTCCAGTCCTGCCTTTCGCATGGTGTATTCTGCATATAAGTTAAATAAGCAGGGAGACAATATACAGCCTTGTCGTACTCCTTTCCCAATTTTGAACCAATCAGTTGTTCCATATCCAGTTCTAACTGTTGCTTCCTGTCCCACATATAGATTTCTCAGGAGGTAGATAAGGTGGTCAGGCACTCCCATTTCTTTAAGAACTTGCCATAGTTTGTTGTGGTCCACACAGTCAAAGGCTTTTGCGTAGTCAATGAAGCAGAAGTAGATGTTTTTCTGGAACTCTCTGGCTTTCTCCATAATCCAGCGCATGTTAGCAATTTGGTCTCTAGTTCCTCTGCCCCTTCGAAATCCAGCTTGTACTTCTGGGAGTTCTCGGTCCGCATACTGCTGAAGCCTACCTTATAGGATTTTGAGCATAACCTTGCTAACGTGTGAAATGAGTGCAATTGTACGGTAGTTGGAGCATTCTTTGGCACTGCCCTTCTTTGGGATTGGGATGTAGACTGATCTTTTCCAATCCTCTGGCCACTGCTGAGTTTTCCAAACTCGCTGGCATATTGAGTGTAGCACCTTAACAGCGTCATCTTTTAAGATTTTAAATAGTTCAACTGGAATGCCATCACCTCCACTGGCCTTGTTGTTAGCCATGCTTTCTAAGGCCCACTTGACTTCACTCTCCAGGATGTCTGGCTCAAGGTCGGCAACTACACTATCTGGGTTGTCCGGGACATCCAGATCTTTCTGGTATAATTCCTGTGTGTATTCTTGCCACCTCTTCTTGATGTCTTCTGCTTCTGTGAGGTCCCTACCATTTTTGGCCTTTATCATGTCCATCTTTGCACAAAATGTTCCTTTAATATCTCCAATTTTCTTGAACAGATCTCTGGTTTTTCCCTTTCTATTATTTTCCTCTATTTCTTTGCACTGTTCATTTAAGAAGGCCCTCTTGTCTCTCCTTGCTATTCTTTGGAAGTCAGCATTCAATTTTCTGTACCTTTCCCTATCTCCCTTGCATTTTGTTTCCCTTCTCTTCTCTGCTATTTGCAAGGCCTCGTTGGACAGCCACTTTGCTTTCTTGCATTTCCTTTTCTTTGGGATGGTTTTTGTTGCTGCCTCCTATACAATGTTACGAGTCTCCATCCATAGTTCTTCAGGCACTCTGTCCACCAAATCTAGTTCCTTAAATCTGTTCTTCACTTCCACTGTATATTCATAAGGGATTTGGTTTAGATTATACCTGACTAGCCCAGTGGTTTTTCCTAGTTTCTTCAGTTTAAGCTTGAGTTTTGGTATAAGAAGCTGATGATCAGAGCCACAATCAGCTCCAGGTCTTGTTTTTGCTGACTGTATAGAGCTTCTCCATCTTTGGCTGCAGAGAACATAATCAATCTGATTTCGGTATTGCCCATCTGGTGATGTCCATGTGTAGAGTCGCCTCTTGTGTTGTTGGAAAAGAGTGTTTGTGATGACCAGCTTGTTCTCTTGACAAAACTTTATTAGCCTTTGCCCTGCTTCGTTTTGAACTCCAAGGCCAAACTTACCTGTTGTTCCTTTTATCTCTTGACTCCCTTGTTTAGCATTCCAGTCCCCTATAATGACAAGAACATCTTTCTTTGGTGTCAGTTCTAGAAGGTGTTGTAAGTCTTCATAGAATTGGTCAATTTCGGCCTCTTCAGCATGGGTGGTTGGTGCATAAACTTGGATTACTGTGATGTTGAAAGGTCTGCCTTGGATTCGTATTGAAATCATTCTATCATTTTTGAGACTGTATCCCAGTACAGCTTTTCCCACTCTTTTGTTGACTATCAGGGCTACTCCATTTCTTCTACGGGATTCTTGCCCACAATAGTAGATATGATAATCGTCTGAATTGAATTCGCCCATTCCCGTCCATTTTAGTTCACTGACGCCCACGATGTCAATGTTTATATGCTTGATATAGGTATAGTTAATGGGGGATGTCTAATAATTTCAGTTTAGGAATAGTTGATTTTGAGTTCACCTAGGATTCTTTTCTCTTTTGTTTACATGAAACTTTGATTTTATTCTGTAGATTAGTGATAAAGGTGGTGGAGTGCCTCTCAGAAAAATAGATCGCCTGTTTAACTACATGTATTCAACTGCCCCAAGGCCTAGTTTGGAGCCTTCAAGAGCTGTACCTTTGGTAAGTCTGTTCTGCAGGCTAAAATGTTTCCCAACAAACCTTGAACAAGTTTAATTAAAAGAGTATTAGATAGACTTATGGACAATAGATCTGTTAATGGCTACTTCCAGTATTACTTACTTGATTACTTCCTATATTAGAAATACTGTGTCTCACTATGCTGATTGCTAGGGAACACAAGCAGAAGAGTGCTGTTGTTTCATGTTGGGGTACCTTGTGGTTTGCTGTGGGAACAGACTGCTGGACCTGAACTAGAGAAGCCTGCAGAGTTCTCTGACCATTAGTCAGGCTGACTAGAGCTTCTGAGTCTTAAAGTCCAGCAAAACTGACAACCCAAGTTTGGGAGCCTTTGCATTTAGAGTATTACTATCCAGTAAGTGTGGATATATTTCTCCAAGGTGGTAGCAGTCATACTGAATCTGACAGGAACTAAATAACTTAGTTAATTTAGCCACTGGGGCTTCTAAATGGCTTTTATTAGTGCTTTTTAAAAGCCATTAATAAACGTTAAAGAAGGATGTGTTTTGTATTTGTTTTGTTTCTCATATATATGTTAAGAAAAAATTTTGATCATTAGAATCAGTGAGTAGAATAACACAAGACATAATGAGCCATCTTTTCTGAACAGGAAGCATTCCTGTGGTTTCAATAATTGTAATGTGTTCTGCTTATTTAGTTAACAAGGCATCTATTAGGCATTTTTATGAAATGTTAAATAATTATTTTGATTGCCTTCAAGTTATGATTACGTCTATATTGCCATCTCTTGCATGTAGACAGCATTCATTGATTGTTGTTTGTGGAGACTGGATGCCAAAACCTTTATGTAAAATTGCATCTGCATTAGGGCTGACCAAGATTGTCTTCCTGTCACAGTTCAAAGGCTCACTTTAATCAATGGATTCACATTCTGGTTATAAAGGCAATCCAGTTAGTGATGGATGCAGAAGAAAATGTACACTATAATTGTAAATTGAGGTTGGGATGTCCGTGGGATTGGGAGGATTTAAAACCTCTAGTATGCTTCCATGAGGAACATGGAACATATTATAATCCCTAGCTGTCTTTTCAGCTGTTTCTGTTGTTGTTTTAAATCATGTTGTGAACCACTTTGAGTCCTAGTCTTGATACAAAGACCAATTATTAACAATAAATAAGAAAGCAGGCATCTGTGCTGGACTTTAGCTTGCCTATTTAATACTTGCCTGCTCAGATAAGTCTTTCATTATATCTCTCTTTCTCTCTCACCTTTTCCATTTCTTCAGAAGGGCTACTTAGATAATGTCTTCCAGACATGACCCTGATTTCACTAATGTTCCCATTATCAATATATGAAGGAGATGGTGCAAAATATAGCTATGTGTTTTATATTTTTTTTGTTACTAACTTGATGTGGGCTAGACAGTGCTACTGTTTGGTGGATTTGTAACTGGTTGACTGACCGAACCCAAAGGGTGCTCACCAATGGCTTCTCTTCATCCTGGAGAGAGGTAACTAGTGGGGTGCCTGAGGGTTCTGTTCTGGGCCCTGTGCTATTCAACATCTTTATCAATGACTTGGAGGAAGGAATAGAGAGTATACTGATTAAATTTGCAGATGATACCAAATTGGGAGGGGTTGCTAATTCCCCAGAGGACAGGATTAAAATTCAAAATGACCTTGACAGATTAGAGTCCTGGGCCAAAACTAACAAAATGAATTTCAACAGGGAGAAACGTAAGGTCCTACAGCTAGGCAGAAAAAAATGAACTGCACAGATATAGGATGGAAGACACCTGGCTAGACAACAGTACCTGTGAAAGGGATCTAGGAGTCTTGGTAGACCACAAACTGAACATGAGTCAGCAGTGTGATGTGGCTGCCAAGAAAGCCAGTGCAATTCTTGCTTGGATCAATAGGAGTATAGTGTCTAGATCAAGGGAAGTGATTGTACCACTCTATTCTGTTTTGGTCAGACCTCACCTGGAGTATTGTGTCCAGTTCTGGGCACCTCAATTCAAGAAGGATGTTGACAACCTGGAACGTGTCCAGAGGAGGGCGACCAAAATGGTCAAAGGTCTGGAAGCCATGTCCCATGTCTGTGCGGCTTAGGGAGCTGGGAATGTTTAGCCTTACAAAAAGAAGGTTAAGAGGGGACAAGATAGCCATGTTTAAATATTTGAAGGGATGTCATGTCGAGGAAGGGACAGGTTTGTTTTCCACTGCTCCAGACACTAGGACAAGGAGCAATGGTTTCAAACTACAGGAAAAGAGATTCCACCTGAATCTCAGGAAGAACTTCCTGATAGAGCTGGTCAGCAGTGGAATAGACTGCCTCGGAGTGTGGTGGAGTCTCCTTCTTTGGAGGTTTTTAAGCAGAGGCTGGATGGCCACCTGTCGGGAGTGCTTTGATGGAATTCCTGCATGGCAGGGGGTTGGACTTGATGGCCCCTGTGGTCTCTTCCAAATCTGTGATTCTATGATTCTATGATTGATTAAAAACTTTTTCCCTTCCTTTTTCCTGTAAAAGGGTGGTACACAATAAAATGCAACAGAACACACAACAATAGATAATAAGTAAAAGTTTTAGAGGAACAGCAGCATTTTCCCATTCTGCTCCCATAGCATTTCTTGTTTCTCCTATGAAGGACCTTGATGTTAGAAAATAGATATGAAATGCTGAGCTTAGAAAAGTTACTGAGAAAATGGAAAACTGTGGAGAGGTGTACTGTGTAGTATAGTGGTTCGAATGTTGACTTTAGACCCAGATTCAGATCCCCAATCAGCCCTGAAGGTTACGTGGGTAATCCTGTGCCAGTCAGCTTTTCAGTCTCACATATCTAAACAGAATTGTTAAGGAATAAAATGGGAGGAAGAAGAACCATTTATACAGGAAGGATTGGATAAAAATGTACTAAATGCTAATTAAGAAAATTTTAAATGTAATGTGGAAGCATGCAAAATGTTAGATTAGAAATCCTCATAGATCAAGATATCACAATGCATAAAGTTTCTGTCAGTGTTAATGCTATATACGTCTCCTCAGACATAAGCTCTATTGATTTAACTCACTTACTCCCAGGTGAGTGATACAGGATTGCCACCTATATCAGTTAGATACAGTATTTTATGTTGTACCGTGAAAGGCAAAACAGAGCCAAGTTAGATGGCTGATGCCTGCCAATTTCATATGTAACTCCTGGATAGGCAAGAGTTATTTCAAAATAAGTTTTATTAATTAGTTCTCACTACAGCCAGAGTGATATTAGGAAGATTTACTTATTCATGTCGAATATTTTTACTCCACCTTTATCCTAAAAAAAGATCCAAGGCAGCTTACATCATTAAAAACATTATATTAAAAACTAAAAATAGTAAATTATTCAGATATTTTAAAAGAATTAAATAAATATTATATTAAAAATGTTAGGTAGAAGCACTACTAAAACTGATTTAAAAGCCACATAAATACAAGCCATCCTGTTTTAAAACTGCCAGTCAGTAAGGAAAAGCCTGTTTGAAGAGAAAGGTCTTCACCCGCATGCACAAGGACAGCAATGATGGGACCAGCCTAGTTTCCTGTGGGAGGGAGTTCCAAGTCTGCAATAGAGAAGGCCCCTCCCGTGTCCCCACCAAACGCACTTGTGGTGGGACCAAGACAAAGGTCTCCCCAGATGATTTTAACACTCAGGCAGGCTCATAAAGGGAGTTGTCCTCTGCTAAGGGTGTATAGTTTAGGTGAGTTCATAAATGCAGTAGGAACATATCACACATTCTTAAGTTATGCAGTGGCCAGGTCCTAGCTCTTTGTAAGGAAACAGTCATTTGAATATAATGGTTTTGGTTCTTTTGTGACTAGATATTTTTGTTTATTTGAAAGCCAGGAAGTCCTATCAAGCATACTTGAAAACATAGTTAGGATTCTATATATCCTTGTAATTCTTTTCTGTTGACAAAATTGCAAGTCTTATTTTCTCTACAACTTTTTTCTTTCTTCCGTTGCTTCACACTATCAACAATAATTGACCTAGCAGAGTAGCCTAACTGAGGGATGCAGTTCCAACTCTAGCTTTTTTCACATCTCCTGTGTTTATAGACTGCTGTGAATAACAATCTCAGGTAATAAACTACCATCAGAAGCTCAGCATCACTGAGTTGTGACCGGGATATTGCAGCACTAACTGCCACTATGAAGAGTCCTGAAAGACTATCAGCTTGTTTGGGTGGCTTGTGGATCACTGTCAGTCCTGCTAATGTAACTGCATCCAACAAAATCCACATCCTTTTGAAGTCTCTGTAGTCAGATTTGCTGTTCAGTTGTGCGTGTTCTCAAAAATGATTTTGTGCAATTGTGGTTTTTCTCTGTCTCTCCCACATTCAAAATAATTTGTCTGCGGCCTGAAACTCTTAATGTTGACAGGCTCTAAAGTTTGAAAGGGGAAAAAAATTGGTACTTCCAAAAAGCATTTCCAGTATTTTAGTTGCACGTCTGTAAAAATGTTCATTGCCTTCCAAAAAATTATTCACTCTTATGCACCAGTATAGGGCACATTATTCCCCAAAAGCCATATGTTACTGAACAGTCTAGACCTATACCCACAGTGTAGGCATTTTTAGACATTGTCACCTACATAGTTATATAAGGTAAAGGTAAAGGTTCCCCTTGACAATTTGTCCAGTCGTGTTCGACTCGAGGGGGCGGTGCTCATCCCCGTTTCCAAGCCGTAGAGCCAGCGTTTGTCCGAAAACAATCTTCCGTGGTCACATGGCCAGTGCGACTTAGACACGGAACGCTGTTACCTTCCCACCGAGGTGGTCCCTATTTATCTACTCGCATTTGCATGCTTTCGAACCGCTAGGTTGGCGGGAGCTGGGACAAGCGACGGGCGCTCACTCCGTCACGTGGATTTGATCTTACAGCTGCAGATCTATAGACCTTACACAGCACAGAGGCTTCTGCGGTTTAACCCGCAGCGCCACCACGTCATATATATATAGTTATATATAATGATCTAAATCTGTTTATTAGTGCCAACCACATGAATTTGACCCAACTCCGGGAGGCAGTGGAAGACAGGAGGGCCTGGCGTGCTCTGGTCCATGGGGTCACGAAGAGTCGGACATGACTAAACGACTAAACAACAACAACAAAAAGAGTAGACCTATTGAATAAACAAATAGCACTTGTTAAATCAACACATATGAGAAATCCATTGATTCAATGGATTTTCTCTGGTTAGGGTTAACAATTGGATTTACCTCAGTGTCCCCAAATTTCATCTACCTCCAGATTGTTACTTACATTTTTCTCCTATAGAAAAAAGTGATGGGGGGACCAAAATGTCCCAGAAAATACATTGATATTTCCCATTGAGGCATTTATTTGTCCTAACCAGTGTATTGTGGCAGAAAAACACCCCATGCTATTTGACAGCAAGCCATAAAGCATCTAAGGAAAAGTGATGTGCTGTGGATTGTCAGCAGACTGGCTCAGTTTGCAGAATTTTATTTCATGTAAAGTAGGCACACTGGAGTTCATCTGGTCAGGATAAAAGCCTATAATGCAAGATACAGAGATTTGATTTGATTTTGCCAGATTTTATTTTATTTTATTTTGAACCCCTTGTAATTTCTGGTCTTGATGTTTGAGTAGAACACATTTGATCCCCCAAACACAGAAACATTCCTTTGCATACAGTTTGTTTTTATACTCACAATACTTTGGAATTCTCATTGGGATCAGAAAATACTCCACAACTCCATCAGTGCAATTTTTTAAAAAAAAACTCATAATGCATGGCGGTAAGAAAAATCAGCAGTCAACCCCCAGAAGACTTACAGGATTTCATTTAGAATAAAATCTCAATAGGACTCTGGCCAATATGCAGCAACCTGTGACTTCTCTTGGAACTGGAGTATTTGCTTTGATGTACTGATTTCTTCTTTAGGCTGGATATGGATATGGCCTGCCAATCTCTCGTCTTTATGCCAGATACTTTCAAGGTGATCTCAAACTGTATTCAATGGAAGGTGTGGGCACTGATGCTGTAATTTATTTGAAGGTAATATCTTGAGTCCTTTATGAAGAACACAGTCAGGAAGCTGTTTTTACTTTACTGCATGACTGGAAAAGACTAATAATTTACTAAAGGTTTGGCACTGGTTCAAATACTGGCTGAAATCCACCAGTGCAATTTATATTATTTAAGACTAGTGACATAATCAGCCATCACAGCTTTTTGGAAATTAAAAATCTCTCATCCATTTTAATGCTATACATGTGTATAATAATTAATAAATAAGGGTTTAGCTTCATATAACTCATATTATTTATGATTTAATATTATTTGTAAGGCAAAGGTGTAATGTGTTGTAATCCATGATGGTATTTTCACATTCTTTGAGAATGGGTATGTCACACCTTTGAGTAACAAAGATCATCTTTAAAAAAAATATATAATTAAGACTTTCCTCTGTAATCCTTCCAATAACTGCTAATAGAAGGTAGAAAAATATTTTCAGATGAAAATACCAAGAGCAATATTCCCAACAAATAGACAGCAGATTAATGTGTGCCTGAAACAAACTCCCTTTGTCTTTTTTGTAAGTCTTTTTTTGTGGGCTTGTATAAGCTGAACTGGACTGATGCCATCCAAACCAGGTAGTCATAGGAATACTGTATCAAACATGATACTCACATACACAGCAGGAAGACATACCTGCAAATAACCTGAGATGTTAAGAAAAAGGTGTGATGAGGGTAATGGAGCATATACTGCATATCATTTCTTCAGTTGAGTAGAGCAGTCAAGTCTCTAGAAGTGTTCTCGCGGTTATGGAGCGGGGCTTTGAAACATGATCTTGTAACTCTTTCTTTCTTTAGGCACTTTCCAGTGAATCATTTGAAAGACTGCCAGTTTTCAATAAGTCAGCTTGGCGACATTACAAGACCACCCCAGAAGCTGATGACTGGAGCAACCCTAGCAGTGAACCCAGGGATGCATCCAAATATAAAGCAAATCGATAACTCACCAACCTTTTCTACCTTGATGGTGACACCTTCACACAGAAATGAGTCTCTCCTTTGTTTCAAATTCCCAAATCTGCTAATCTCCAGTAGTAAATTACTTCCCTAGAAGGACCTGTTACGGGACTAAAATTTAAGAACGGAGAGACTGTAAAAGACTGTCGTACTGCATTTTTGGTGTGAGTTGTTATAACCACTTTGCCAAACATGCTTGGTTAGTTGAGTTACAAGTGACAAAAGGGGTTACACTGTGGGTTCAATTAGATTACACAACTGTATAGTAAAAGGGTACTATTTTTTTAAAGGTCAGTTTCTAGTCCAAGGTAAGAATCTGCAAAATTGTTTTGACTCCTTATTTGATAGTAGTGTCTTACACAGCAATATAATGTAACAGACAAATTCCAGTATAGTTGAATATCTGGTCACACTGCTGTATATTTATATGGTACAATGTAATATGCTATATTAAAAAAAACAGCATACTATGGGGGATTTTCTGATTTTACCATCAAATTAGTTTTTAAAAAGTTCATCATGTTTCTTCCCACAATTCCAAGAGCTCATTTCTTCAGTGCTGAAGAAATTGGAAAACATTAAAATGTTTACTTACTAATAGCTATATGAATAGGTATAATTTTTTTAAAAATTGATCACCCCAGTTAAGAATTTGATATTTCTTTTGCCAAGCCAAATTGAATATGGAGTAACAGCCAAATCATTTGTATATACAGTGATGCCTCGCAAGACGAAAGTAATTCGTTCCGCGAGTAGCGCCGTCTTGCGAAATTTTCGTCTTGCAAAAAGTGGTTTCCCATAGGAATGCATTGCAATGCATTCCTATGGGAAACCTCGCAAGACGAACGATTTATTTCCGTCTTGCGAGGCATCGGTCTTGCGAAAAAGAAATCGTCTTGCGAAGCACGGCCGTAGAAGAAGCCATCTTGCGAGTCACCGAAGCAATCGCAAAACGCTTTCGTTTTGCGAGTTTTTCGTCGGGCGAGGCATTCGTCTTGCGAGGTACCACTGTACCTGAACCAATTTCAGCTGATGGAGAAGACAGGATTACTTTGGAGTTTGAGATTTCTTACGTATTGACATTATTTTAAGCAAACCCAATAAGAAGTAGGCCAGCCAGTTATTTAAGTGGATTTAAGTGAATTAATCATTTAAAACCCACTTAATATAAAAAGGAAATAATTAACAAGAGAGTCACAAAGACAAGGTTAGCAGAATAATGAGAGTAAATGTTCGAACTTAAGAATAGTTAATATTTAGTGGGGCATGAATTGAAAACAGCTGTCTAGAACAGTCGTTCTTCCAAGAAGACAAATTCTGAGGTAAATTCTGAGGTAAACAAAATGGCCTCAAACTGAAGTCATGCAATAACTTTTAGTCATCCACTGCCTCTGGTGTTATGCCTCTAAAGAGAACATGACTTGGGAAGCAGTGAAGGAAGAGCTGTGATGATACCATTTTGCAGGAGCCAAGCTAGAATGGGAATTCAGAGCTCCAAAACACATTGCTCAAAATCTGTATATTTATTTTCTTAACATTGTTTTGACAGTAAGAGACTATGAACCAAATGTTATTTGGATAATCCCTGGTCTGTTAGGCAAACAAGGAAAATTCTAATCACTTAGATTATATTTTTAAACTTCTATATCAGTCTTATTCAAGCACGTAAATTGTTCAAAGAACAATTAAACGTGACTACCCCACTTCTAACAGAGAACTATCTAAAAGCACTGTTCTGGGACTAATTTGGTTTGTACATTTTGTATCAGTGGCTACATACATGAATTTTAAATGTGTTTATGAGTGTATACAATATTGGCACCTCTCTAAGCATCATATTCAGTCTTTGCACTCTAAAAAAAGTGAGTCCGCATACATGAAATCTGTAATATATATTTCCAGTGAGTCATAATTTAATGATAGGGAAGTCAGTTTTAGGGTGAGGGTCAAACTGATAGAATTAAAACTTGTAATATCTGTAGGCAAGCATGACCAACTTCTAAAACTCTTAATTTATTTACTGTGGAATAAGTCTGCCACTCTTGTTGAGAAGACATGGTTTCATATTAAACCTACATCTAACAGTGAGATAAGATTTTTCATTAATATTTTGATAATTTGTTTTTCACTCTGAAGAGACAGGATGGAAAAATCTGGTAAACAGCCAGTCATGAGAAATTTCAATCAGAAAAAAATTAAGTCGATGCTGGATACAGTTCAACTAAATTTTGTGTTATCTGTTTCAGATCTCACTATGTCACTTCAATGCTAAGTTGTTCAGCGTACAAAACACTGGTAATTTTCTAGAAAATGATGTCTACGTTAGAAAAAATTGCATTCATTTTTTTTATTCAATATTTCAGTACGGTTTGGGTTGTGTTGACACTGTTATGGTTTAATATCCATAAGATGTCATTGAGACCATACAACCTGTCCTACCTTTGTTAGAAAAATAGAGGTTCATGGCTGAGGTGTTCTGATTATATAAATCCTATGTACAGCTTCAATGTGACTTTGGAAGAATGTTGATCACATTTTCTGCAGAACCACATGAGATGGAATTCGCTTTTACTCCTTGTCTTTTGTTTTGTTTTGTTTTGTTAGCAGGGAGCAATTTTGACCAGACAAATAACCAGAGGAGATAGGATTCTTTCCTGTTGCTCTTTTGCTCTTGATTGCTACTTTCCAACACAAATGCCAACCCCTGTCCCACACAAATGAAAAACCATCAGTCAGAGTATTTTCTGTGGTTATATCTAGATAGGCCATATCCAGTTCTATCCTGAAGGAGGTTAAAGATAGCATTCTAAAGAGTTAATATATATGTGAGCTCCCTGTTGCACACTTTTCTAAAAAGCTCAGAGAATTAAGAAATGCCTATAAGAAACAAGATGCCTATAAGAAATAAGTGGGAATAAATACTGAGTATTTATATGCCACACTTTGAATGTTCACAGTATTCCATATAATGATTTGAATAAGCATTACCACCATATGGTTACAATAGCTCAAGCAGTAGTTTGTACCTTCATTGTTACCACTGTTTCTGATTCCTGTATGAATTTCTGGGCGAAACGTTCCTATGAAACCTATGAGCAATACAGTTATGTATCATTTGTTTCTTGATTAAAGGGCCAAATGTCTTTTGGTCCCTGTGTAATGGAAGTGGACCCTTCCTCTCCTTGCCACACACATATTTGTAATGCAGTGAGTTGTTACTGCTACAGCTCAGTCTTGGACACTGGCTCTTGCCTCCAAGCAAGCAACTGAAATCTGATTTTGTGTCCTGGTGCACAGGATTCGCAGCAAAGGTTGGGCCATAGATTGTATTGACTCTGTATTATAAACCAGTACATAGATTGGAAGAAACAGACAAATCTGATAGTGTAATTGCTAATAAACATTGTGAAAAAAGGTTGAAAAACACCTGCAGTAGATCAAGCCAGTTTTCAGCATAAAAAGTAGACCTTTCATCTTGTGTGTGTGTTCTTTGATGACACACACACAGGCAAACATAGACCTCCTTTCTCTTTCCTGAACCATTTGACATGCATAAGAATAATTTCATAGCAATTTTAAAACTGAGCCCTGCCTCATCCCAGAACAAATAATTGCAAGTGACTCATAAATGCAATATAACTTACATAGGTTGGTGATGGGTTTTAAAAAAATATTTAAGATAAGTATTGTAGCTTTTTTATTGCTCTCTGTTGAATGACTAAGGCTGCCTTATAAGTGTACCAGTCCATCAGTAAAACTAGTTGTCTCCTCAGATTCTTTCTAGAATACAATGTGCAGTTATGCCAGGAAATTCTTTGTTTTGATATCTCTTGACCTTGTTGCATGTCTTTTACTTCTAATTGAAAACCTTAAGAAGATGTTACTATCTGGGGAAAGGTACAGTGACTCATGGGAGAAATGCATTACACCTGGATGACTGTCTGGGACAGACGGAGCTTTCCCATAAGAGGAAAAGCAGTGGTCACTACAGTAAGTCTTAGCTGCCAAGAAGAACAAAGAAATCTGCTGTAGGAGTCCCAGAAACCTAATGTCTTTCACCTTGATTGTTTTATTTCATTTCTCATAGGCAGCAGTAGTTTCAGTGCCAAATTTTGACTCGTGTGGGCTGAGTTTTACCTGTCTTGTTCCCTGGAAACGTGCCTCCCACCCCCCAGCAATAATTTGTTAAAGTTCTTGCCATCGGTAACTTCTCAATTGTAATATATTCTAGTACTTGATGTTATTTCATACAAAGCAAGCTATGGATTCTGTTTATAAGCCACTTAACTCTCATGTAGACCAATTGACTTAAGAACCAGATTATACAATTATCTTATAATAAAGTCAGTTGAGGATTGTTGGATCCATTATCCATTTATATTTCAATAATGTGTTAAAAAGTGTTCCCGGTTCATTAGAACACATCTGATGGAAGCTAAGAGTATTTGCTGTGTATTCGGACAGGATATCTTGAAATACCGAGATCAATTTTAGACTTGAGAGAGGGTGTAGTTCTTGCATTTGTTCTAGAGATGGGCACAACTTAAGTCGTGCCCTTCATACGAAGCTACTCATGTGGCATCATAGCTGCTGCACGTTTCCTTCTCCCACCCCAGCTGGCTGACCCTCTCACAAGCCTCTGTGCTCTGCCTGGGCTGTCCTTATCGCTGGCTGCCCAGTCTGGGCAGGAGCCCGGGCTTTCCTTCTCCACCTTCTCCAACAGCTGGTCACTCGACAGCTGTGCAGGGAGAATCACTGTCCTGCCTCCTTGTCTGAGTGGCCGGATGCCAGAGGTGGCGGGGAAGGGAAGCCTGCGCTCCTGCACAGACTGGGCAGCCGGTGACAGAGGATGACCCAGATGGCACACAGAGGCTTGTGAGTGGGGCAGCTGCCTGGGGGGCGGGGGAGGGAACGTGGCAGCTGTGGTGCCACACAAGGAGCTTCATACAAAGGGTACAACTTAAGTCATTCCCATCTCTAATCTGTACTATATGCAAAAACCCCATAATTTCATCTTTGACATGCCCGCTTGAAAAAATCACAGGTAGGGGTAGGAAAAACCTGCACAAGACAAACCACTGCTGGTAGATATTACTGAGCCAGATGGACCAATGTTCAGATTCTGTAAAAGTCAAGTTCATGTGATTGTGGCAGTGTGGCTAGAAGATGAATGAGAAAGGAATGTTGGAGAGAGTTGAAGCAGCTGAAAGTCCTGCTTTTCCCCTGTAACTTGTGTTAGAATTTCAGATCTACAATATCTATTATTCTTTCACTGTAAATAATGTTTCCTTATTTTTCCTTTTCACTGGAATTTTTTTAAAAGTCATCAGAACATGATACTTGTCACTTAAAAGATTTGGTTCCTGTACTTAAACACATTTGTTTAAAAGCAAATCCATATGAAAATTGGATGTTCAGGTAAACATATCTAGGATTAAAGTGGATAGCACATCAGCAAGCCACATTATTTGAGATGCTGCATTAATTTGCCCTACATCTCCTATCTGTTTTCCTGGAACAAATCAGGTGTTTAAACGTTTATATAGAATTACGATTACTAGTTACGTGATCCTAGGTACCCAGTATGGTGTAGTGAATAGAATGATAGATTAAGATGTAGGAGACCTGGGTTCAAATAACCCCCTCAACCAAGGAAACATCTGGGAATGTTGCATTGGCAAAAATGCTCCGATATCTCACTTACCTTGAAAATCCTATTAGGGTTGCTGAAGTCAGAGGTAACTTGATGGCACATAACACACACAGATATGTGACGTTCCACAGTTGGGTACCAACATAGAATAAGAATAACTCTAGGACTTTACAAGGAATGCCAGTCTCAAAATAGGAAATTTTTGGGCTGTAGTCTCACTCTATCCACTATACCATACTGCATCTCCTTTTCAGTTTTATCCCCTACATTTTTGTGACTGTATTGGTCATTATGGGTTTTCAAAAGTTTGAGTCCAACCTGTTTCCCCTTGTCTTTGTTTCTTATCTAAATGACATTTGGAAGAGTGTAGTTCTTTTCTGGCAGAAACCTACTGTTCAATACAGTTCAGTTGTATTCACAACAATTGCTTGCAATGTAAACATCATAGGGAATGCCTGTCGAAGGAATGACTTTAAAACATAAACTACTACTGTAGTATTCAAATGTTAGACAATTAAGACAGTAAGCAAGCACAGTAGCTGAAATCCTTCCATGTTTGCTCTTGAGCCAAATTGTTCTTGGTTAGGTGGCTGCATTGATACTTGGACAGCACTGAAATGACATCAAGGTAAGTGACCAACAATAGTTCTGCAATCTTTCACATCACAGCTAGCCCCTTTTAGATCCTAGCTACTACTTCTGTGCATTAACCACTTCGGGCAAATTTTGTACTGTGATTTGCATCCATTTGACTTACAAAGAGCCTGATTAAGCTAATTATTATCCTTATGCAAGATATTTTTTAAACAGCTTTTTTATCTACATGTTACAGTATGAATATTAAAAAAATACACTTCTTGTTGGTTCTATTCCAAATAATATTATGCACACCTGAGACCCTTCAGACAGCCAAATCAGAAAAGTCAACTCAGCATAAATCACCTAAGTAATGATAAATAGCTTTACATCTTAAAACAAGTATGGAATCGCATTGGTTGCTGATTTGCATAAATAGGATTTTGTTGACACTTCATTTGTGTAATCGTGAACTGGAGTGCTCCCATTGCTGAAATGTTGGTTAAAAATCAAAACTTCTTGACTTGTAAATCTGGGGACACTATTTAAAGGGTGGAGTATTCTCTGTTTTCTTAACACATTGAGGGTTTTGGAAAGGCCCTCAAATAGATTATGCATAGGACACCGTGTAGAGTGCTAAACTAAATTCTCTTGTTAGTGTTCCAGACATCAGCCTTTCAGTGATAGGAAGCAGATGGTAATGAATCTACTTCTCATAAGTGGATAATAGTTTTATTGCTCATGTTTAATTTGTTACATTGACTTTTTAATGAAACAATTTGGGAAATAAGATTTAGAGGCTCATATAAAACTGATTAAAAAACCCTACACTAGTTCGCAACATTTATAAATTAAATATCTAGATGTTTCTCTGTTCTTTCTGGAATGCTACTTTCATATTTGAAGAGGAAAGGCAAACAGTGAGATAAAGTGGACAATGCATAAGGACCAGGTGGATCAAAAACAAATTGAATTGTATAGGAAAATTCATCTTTGAAATTAACAGGTGTTGCTTTTAAAGTTTCTTAGAAAAAAGTATAGAATAGAAATTTGACAAAATGAAAAACAGTATGGGACAAAATGATACATCATAAGATACTGCATCATTTCCCGACATCCTAGGTTGACAGGTTGCATACCTGCCATACAATAAATATGTGTTAGAGAGGGTAACAACCGTTCTTGAGCTGGTGAGCTCCATTGGAATTCAGGACATTGTTAGCACTCTCGCAAAATAGCTGCCAAAGTGGGAGTCTTGTTCATAAAATGGCAATCGTGGTGCATGTAGACGGTCACAATATGCTAATTTTTCACGAAAACTAGTGGGGACTAAAAACACAAGTAATTAGCAATGAAAAACAGTGATGAAAGTTAAGGAAATGCAAAAATAGGACAGTAGCTGAACATTAAGACTGTAAAATTAATGGCTACAGAAAATTGTAACAGTACCATTGACGTAGAAAGACTCTGAAACCGGCTTAGAAACTTAGTAAAAGGCAGAGATACTGTTTGATTTAAACCACAGATCACAACAAAATATCCAGCTTAAACTGGGTAAAATGGTGATGCTCAATGGAGCATGCATGACACAGAGTGAGCCCCTTGCAAAGCAATGACAAATCAGCTAACACATGCAGAGGAAACACACCCAAACTTTCCCCTTACCCATCCAGTCTTAGTAGCTGGGCATGCTTCAGAACAAAGCATTGGACTGCTGCTTCTCATCCTTTCTAAATTTAACAATGCAACAGTGGGTCCAGAGATGATGTTAGAAATAAAGATGGCACTTTTAACAAATTTTATAGTTTCACATACATCAGGCTCCTGATTAAAACATTTAAAACAACTCAACAAAATCTAGAGGGGCAGGCAACCTGACTGGTGCCAAAGGAGGTGTCTGCAATCATAGTGGTGCCCATGGGCACCACAGTGGAAATCCCAGAAATAGGGTTTTGATACAACAATTATTGTAGCTTCATGCCATCAAGTTGATTCCAATTTACAGTGACCTTCCTGGGGATTTTTAGGCATAAAGTAGAAGTAATTTACAAGCCTGTCCTGGTGATACATTGGCACCATGAAGATTGTCCAAGGCCACAACCATGCATGCTCCAGATGATCTCAGGTACCTTCCCCACTCCTGGAGGCACATTGGGGATTTAAACTCTCAGCCCCTGGCTCTGCAACCACGCACTTTAATCCACTATACCAATTTATCATAATTTGTAGACTTGTCAAAGGATTTGGACTGGAAACCATTTTGCTTGAGAGCTAGTGTGATGTAGTAGAGTCTGAAATCCTCTTGCACAGCTCCACAGTAGTAAATGCTGATGATATTATCAGCCACCACCAATAATCTTTAATTCTCCAGGTTCCAAGACTCCCTAGGGATCCCTTTTAGTCCGGGAAGTCTTTGGATTTTGGTATAAATGAGGATAAGCCTGAGTATTGGTTAATTTTGATGCAGTGAATACTGACTTGGAAGTATTCACTATAAATAAGTGAAGAAATAATTGGTAAATTGTGTAACAAACGATGGGAAGTTCTAACACACACAGACAAAAAATGAAAACCTCCACTAGGATCAGGAACAAGCATGGCTATTGTTGGATACTAAAGCCTTACTCCCTATCCTGTGACTCCCAAAGGCTTATTCAGCTTGAATGGCATGCCTATGGAGCCTTGGAACCTAAGGGGATTGTTGTTGTTTAGTCGTGTCCGACTCTTCGTGACCCCATGGACCAGAGCACGCCAGGCCCTCCTGTCTTCCACTGCCTCCCGGAGTTTGGTCAATTTCATGTTGCTAGCTTCGATGACACTGTCCAACCATCCCGTCCCCTGTTGTCCCCTTCTCCTCTTGCCTTCACATTTTCCCAACATCAGGGTCTTTTCCAGGGAGTCTTCTCTTCTCATGAGATGGCCAAAGTATTAGAGCCTCAGCTTCAGGATCTGTCCTTCCAGTGAGCACTCAGGGTTGATTTCCTTCAAAATGGATAGGTTTGTTCTCTTTGCAGTCCAGGGGACTCTCAAGAGTCTCCTCCAGCACCACAATTCAAAAGCATCAATTCTTCGGCGGTCAGGCGGTCAACCTAAGGGAATAGGAAATCTTAAAGATTATTGGCAGTGGCTGATGACATTATCAGCATTTATGACTGCACAGCTCCACCAACAGGATTCTAAGGAGAGCGTCACACTAGGATGCAAGACCTCAGCCATGGAAATTCACCAGGGGCAAGAGAGAGACAGGGAATAGCAATGCTAAACTAATCCTTGAACAAATCACTGATCTCAAAGATCCTGTGAGAGTTGCTGCAAGTCAGAAGTGACTTTAAGGCACATAATGTGCATGCCATTTTGTTTAAGATGCTAGGCAGCTTCTTAATCTTCCACCTGGAGTAGGTATAAAATTCAAAAGCTGCAAAACACTTGAATATGTGTAGATGTACGAATTTCACTCTCAACTCTTGGAAAAAAATTACTTTTCATTACTGAGGCTGTTTTCTGTAGTGAGACATCAGGTCATATGATCTGGAAATGGATTTGATAAATCAAAGACAGCAGGATACAAATCTAATAAATAAATAAATAAATAAATAAATATGAGAGTGAGAGCAGAAGACTAAAGAGAGGAAGATTCTTAGATGTTTAAGAGATGGCCCAAAATTGGAAAAGGCTGTAGGAAGAGCCATTAGAAACTAGATAAAGAAGTGAAGTTGGACATAAAAAGGGTATCAATTAAATATTTTCCAGTGGCATTGGTGAAAACCAAAGTTCTTAAACATTTATATTTCATGGCCAGGATTTTTTATGATAAAAGATCCTAGGCTGTATCTAGTTACTAGTCCTAGTTAAAGTAGACCCACTGAATCAATGACTAAATACTGATTCAGTAAGTCCCATCATTCAATGCGCCTACTCTAGTTGATTTACTAACAATGCTAATATAGGCACTTTCAAACCAGAGATAGCAAGTCTTTGCCTTTCCGGATGTTAGACTCTAACTTGTACAACTCTGATAATTGGCCATGCTGCCTTTAGGGTGTTCTCCTTACTGGAAGGATAGTTTTAAAGCTGCTAAGTTTTGTTTTGATTTTACACATCTGGGTTAAAGTGAGTTCCCATGGCACTTCATATATATTGAAAAAGCATTTTTCTTTAAAGGTGGGTGTGCATCATTACATCAAAATCTAGTTTATATTCTAATCTGTCAATCCATGGGTCTTCTTTCAACAAATGACTGTTTTGTTTTTCAAGTTACTTTCTGGCTCACTACTACAATAAGGTACTGCATTCTGATTCAGTCCATAGTTGGCAATCAGCATGATTATTACTTCTGGATTTCCATCCCCACCTCCCCAAGACTCAAAGAAACCAAAACATTTTCCACAGCAGGTAACTTCAGTCTGATGTCTATGTGATACTTTGAGGCTGCTGTTTCTTCTTATTCCTAGCTGTTGCTGCTCACTGCACAAAGATGCCACTTGTGAACCATCCCATGTATTCCTTTCTCCTGTCTAGCCTTTCATTTTTGCAGTACTTCTTTGTACTGCAGAGAAAGTCTGGTCAGAGAGGTGAGCACATATTTCTGGTTAATATCCAACCAAGATATTACACTTGATCATAGCCAAAAGACTGAGAAACGATTCTGCTACTCTGATCTTCTTCTTCTAAAAGGGACCTCACACACACCCCTTTGTATTTAAAATATTCCAGGGAAGGGAGTGGACCAACTGGTGTATGGGGCACAGCTATGCATATACAAAGTCTTCTGTCAACTTGAAGCAGTACAGTCCAAATCCCTGCAAACCATTTTTGGTGTTCTGCAGTATATCCCCCATGCCCTACTTAAAAGAGAATCTGGAATGATTGCATTTTAAGCACATGCTTGGTACCAAATAATTTGTTTCTGCTTTCAGTTAAACATTAATCCTACTTTGACCTTAATAGATAACCATTTTTCAGGCTGGGTAGGAACTATTGAGGAAGAGTGGCTAACCTATGTGTTTTTACACACACACACACACACACCCCTAGTTCTGTTTGCTTCTCAGAAGCCAAAGAAATGATCGAACAACACATCTGGGCATAGCTCTCCAGACAGATAGAGGCTGAGTTCAGCATTATCCAACAGTCAGCAACTAAGCAAAATCTTTGCCCCAGCAAATTATCTTTATGGCTTAGAGTATATTAAATACTGTGGAGCTTTCATCTGGCCTATTTCAACAGATTGCCATCAGTGCTACTAGAATGAAGATACCAGTGTATCCTATATTCCCAATGCCTCTGTTTTCAACAATCAGGTATGGCTGAGACCAAACATATTTTATTACATCATTTATATTATAGGGACATCTGAAAGTTATATATTTCTCCAGTTTTCAAAAAATTGCAAGGGAGAGCTGATAAATTTTAATTCTCTCTCCTCTCTGATGTATCAAGTGAAATCATAGCAAAGATGGCAAAATTCTCTGCAATGGCATGTTTAAAAAGAAAGCAACTGGTAAATCACTCCACTTATCATATTATAAATAATGCATGGCTGCAACAAGGACACAAATTGTTTCATGTATATAATATTCCTGTGGATTTCTTGTGTTCGGCAACTATTTTGTCTGTTTTATTTTGTAATGGCTGGTCAAATGGACGCAAGTTCATAACACTAAATGATTTGATTTGGTAAATAGACATGTGAGATGGAAATGAGACTTAGGTGGCTTGTACCTTGTTTGGGCAGAGCCCAAATAGGGATAGCTGCTACATTGTTGTGAAGAGGACAGAGATACAGATGCCCCTGTCGGCAGTCCATAAATCTGCAAACCAGGACTCACCCAGTCTCCCAGTGAGCCTGCCTCAGGGTCTCCCATGCAAGACACAAAAGAAGCATACACCACCACACATGGCTCCCAGGAAAGTGGGACATTGACGGTGCCCTACATGGTCCTGTTAGCCATAGGGATTGGAGAGTGCCCAGTAAGGGAGAGGGAGGAGTTGCTTTCCTCCAGCACATGGCAGATATAAAGGCTGCCTTGCTGCCAAAGAGGAGGAGAGAAGAGAGACATACAAGTGGAGGAAATCCTGATGGGACCTAGAAGGAAGGGATAGGTCACAGGGAGAAAATGCAAGAGGTCTCAAAGGAGATGGGAGAGGACCACTGGGGTAATCCTGTAGAAATAGGAGTGGAGGAACAGGGGGTCTTTAGTGGGCCATGGGATGATGCCCAGGTGGATTGGCCCGCAATCTCCTGGGCAGAAGAGTCTCCTGGTAAAGAACTAGACCTTCCAGGGGAGTGGGATTATATTTATAAAGAAGATCTCTGGAGAGGGGTGTTGGTCCACTTAAGAGTTTCCACAGAAGAAAAAGAGAAAAACAAACAGCCGAAACGTCCCTACTGGTCATCATGTTGGGGCAATTGCAAGAGGCCGGCAGCTAGGATAATGGGAAAAGCTACTCCCATGTAGAGTCAATGGTGGTGCAAGAAGAGGCAATGAGAGCATCAGAGACTGGAGAATGCTGGGGAGAACACTGGAAATCAGGACTGAACTGGTTCCCCGAAGACCCACATCAAGCTTGTCCTAATTGCAGGCATACCTTCTGTCCCTTTTAGAAGCTGGCAGAAGATAAGGAAGACTTGGGAACAGGGTTCCACATAATTTTTTTTACCTAGGAGTCTAGTGACAAGAACTAGACACACACACACAGACATGGACCAACGGAGCTCTCCTTGATGAACAGAACCAGGGGACAAGAGACATTGCTAGAAGACCTTGAGCCAGTGTTGGGAACTAGGGCCAAGGAAAGAGTACCTTGTATTGAGCCAGATGTTGTGTGCCATTTTCAATCCCCTGTTCAATAAGCCCCATTTTGTTTCACCCTGTTGGTCCAAAGTCTATGGATCCAAGAATCGAAGTGGGTCACCTTACCAATCAGGTCGGGGCTGGTGGGGCTCATGTTTGTCCTAATCTGATAACTTTAAAACTCCTGGGCCCCTGAAGCTGATTGCAGATTTGTGTAGGGTATCTCTGTGTGTGTGTGTGTGCTGCCTGTGGAATTCCAATCCAAACATTTACTAGTCTTCATACTTCTCAAGCTAACTGTTATCCTAGCTATCATTTGTTCGTTTGTTTTTTTATTTACTGCCCCATTAGTGCCAGCACTACTCTGGACGGTTTAAAGGTTAAGCTTAAAACCTCACAAGACCCCACATAACAACATACATTCAAACAGTATTGCGACACACAACTATAAAGTCTAAAATTCATACAAAGAAAAGAAAAATTACAGCATCCTGGAGATTCAGTTGTTGAAGGAAGCTTCAAATAATTCTGTTTTTCCCAATTTCCTGAAATTAAGGAGGGAAAGAGTCTGGCACATCTCAGTTGGTAACATGTTTCAGAGATGGGGGGTCAACATTGAAAAGGCCCAATTCCTTGTAATTGCCTTTTTGGCTCCCTTAGGGTGGCCCTTTGTAGCAACACAAATTGAGAGGAATGGGTGGAGAGGATAGCTGATTTCTGAGACATTTTGACAAGTATCAGGATCGTAAACCGTTAAGGGCGTTATAGGTTTTCAGAAGCACTTTTATTGCCTAAAAATGCAAAGGAAGAGTTGAGTTGGAATTTAGAATTGAAACAGCAATTCCAAGTAAGTTGTTCTGAATTCCATGCACTTTTGGATTGCTGGAGTATGTACGAGTACCTGCATCACACACCAATGAATGGTGAAGCTTTAGTTTATAATATATTTCAGACTAAAGCTTCCCCAAGTTGCTTATCACTGTCCCTACTGGCAAGGACCAATAGTAGTTGTAGGCCCCAAGATCTAGAGCAGTGGTTCCCCAACCTTGGGTCCCCAGATGTTATTGGACTAAAACTCCCAGAAACCTTCACCACTGCTGTGCTAGCCAGAATTTCTGACAGTTCTAGTCCGAGAACATCTAGGTTACACATGGTTGGGAATCACTGATCAAGAGCAGCCTTTTTTTGGCCACGGCCATAAGCACAATATGAAATAAATATAGGCTGAATCAGGATTGTGCAAGTCACATAACAAACTTTATAAACTGGTGTCTGAAGAACTGTTTCCAATAGAGATAGGGGTATTCGTATTGGTATCCCCACACAGCTGGAATTAATTAGGGTTTCTTCCTGCTCACTAGCCACTCCAGGCAGAGGGAGGGAGGACAAGTTTCCCTGCACAGCTGCTGAGTGGCTAGCGAGTGGGAAGAGAGCGGCACTCCGGGAGTGATTGGAAGGAAGAGTGATGCCGACGCCAGACGCGTGAGTGGATATCATCTCCAGCTGTGTGAATATCCCCATCTCTAGTTTCTAGTCTTTGGCCTCCTTCAAATGTGCCAGTGCCCCATTAAGAATGGTTGATTTAGAGGACAAATTGTACCTTACAGTTTTCTAGATTTATGTCTCCCTGTTTGTGAGTTAGGTCTATTTGCACATGGCTGGAAGCATCTGAGCATATCTCATCCTATCATAGAACAGAGTAACTGAGTTTGAAAAGACCTATAAGGCTACCAAGTCCAATCCCCTGCTCAAAGCAGGAATCAATCCTCTCCCCTTCTTTGTCTGAACTACTTTGCCAGTCCAAGAATGAGAAAGACGAAAGACCTGTTCTTTCTATGACAACTTATTCCTACCCATATACTCTAGCTATAAGAGAAGTGAAAGAGTGACAAAATAAACAGACATGAATGCTCCCCCCCCCCCTTCAAGCAATTGGTGATATATCAACCACATTTCCCAGTTCCCAGCATTAAGTTGAAAACACATGAGAAACCACAAGTTGCCAAGCACTGACTGGCCTGATGCCATCTTATCCATCTTACAGCTGTCCCTTGCTGGCTATTCAAATAAATGCTTGACATAAGTGAAAAGTATCTTGGTCCAAAGCTCTCTCCCTGTGTGTGTATGTGATGATAAAGAATTTCCAAAAACAAACGGAGGAGATTTGGTGGGGAGCAGGTTAGGCATGTACAGTCAGGTGTGCAGGACTTGAACCAAAACACTACTATTGACCTCAAGAAGGCTCTAGAAGGCTCTTCAAAGAAGTGGTAGTGAAATAAAGCAAGCAAAGTAAGTGCTCTTCCCATCATACTTCATTTACTTATGTACGGAGCTTGCACATACAAATAATCTGGAACACAGTCAAGGCTTGTTTGAATTTTAAAAATCCTATTGATGGCAAGGAAAGGTTTAAAAACACTTCTTGTATTACTGAGCAGAAGCCTACAGACCATGTCATTGCTGACAATTGCTCATCAGAGTTTATGCCATGGCAAGAAAACCTGTTGTGTATCTTCCACCTGAGAACATTAGGTACATATATAGAAGACTCTGTTGCACATGATGTTTGTAAAACACATTAAAAATCAAATGATGGTGATTCTGGTTAGGTTTTATTCTCCTCTTGATACTGTATTTAAGTGGCACAAATCTACCATTCTTCTCTTTCTCCTATATCTGCCATTAAAAAGCCCTGTTAAACTAAATACGCTGGAACTGCAGCATTCCCCTTGGTAAATAGCACCAGTGAGCATCTGGCTGATGCCACTGTGATCTATTTCTGACAGTAAGAGTTTTGTACAGATATGAAACACAAACGAGCGCTGACCTAGGCATAAGATTAAAGCACCACATGAAAGATTTCAATTAGATCTTCTTCTAGTGCACAGATGCCTGTTAGCACAGAGACTCTGGTATCACTAATAAATGATATGTGGTGATAGTTAATTTGTTATTATACAGGAAGCAGCTTAGAAGGTAAGTGCGCAAAAATACTTTCCCCATTTTCTTGTGACAGAATCACCTATGGTTGCTTTTCAAGCTGCATTTCTTAAGAACTGTATCAGGCAAAAAGTTTCCAATGGACAACTAATGAGGCCAGTCTGTAAGAACAGTAATACGAAAACAAACCATGAAGCAAGGGAATGGCTCTTGTGAGCAAAGTCCTATCCTAATGGATAGGCTTTCTGTATTTATGAAGGAGATAAATGTTTCACACACCACAGAACTGGTGTAGAGTAGCTCATTATTTAGGTAACTAGGCCTGTATTTGTGAGGCCCTTCTCCATATCTGAGGACTTGCCTCCCTTTGTTTAATGAAGGGCTGGCTAAATTGGGGTTCCTGTGTAATTAGTTTTAAAAGAGGTAGCCATGTTAGTCTCTGCTAGCATATCAAACAAAAAGAAAAAAAAAAGACAAAAACATTGTGGCACCTTAAATGCTAACTACTATATTTTAATGTGAGCTTTCAGGGAAAAGTCCACTTCCTCAGACATAAGACTGCAATTTTCTTCACTGCTGACCATGGACTGGAATATATTTTAAAAATTTATCAGTGTAATTAGTGAGACCCATGTTTCTCTAAATTTCAGACTCTCTTATAAGAAGTCACTGGTCATCATAGACTGGAATGATAGCTAAAAACAAATGAACAAAATACCTACCAAGCTAAAATAAACAAAGCACAAGGAAGTATTAATGGTCTTAGTGCCAGTGGTTTGGCTCTACGCGATGGAAGCACTCCTGCTACATATATTCACAGCTTGGAAATGTTGGTGTTCTTTGTTTGGTTTTGGTTTTGCTACCGCTTTCAGAATCTCCTATGTCCATGTTGCCATACATGCTGCAGAGTGCTGTTATCAAAATGGATTTGTATCCATGTACCTTATTTATTTATTTTTAAACTTTGCCATTAAAAAAAGAACAAAGTAAATAATTATCACAATGTAAGCACATAACCAAGATAACTTTCTATTATCTCTTACGCAAAATGGTAAGTCTTTAACATCTTTACTTCCTTATTTTCCACCAGACATTTATTTTCTTCGCAATCTTAATAATACCTTTCTTAATTCTTATTTTATATCTATGTTAACAATCTGCTTTACTTTGTTTTTTTTACCTCTACCAATGTTGAGAGCAGTTCTGCATCTAATTTATGCTTGAGTCACTTGGTACAGGTTTGGAATCTTTCTTCCATTTCTCTCTAAGATAACTCTTTATTTTCCCCCACTGAGATTCGTGCTCCATTCTACTCTTTCCTTTCAATGAGTCTGTTAATTTATCCATTAATATTAATTCCTGTAATTTTATTAAGCAGTCCTCCACCGAAGGTTCCTTCTTGTCTTTCCATTGTTTTGCCACTTGAATTCTGGCTGCTCCTAATATGTATAAACAAAATTTTGTCTCTTGTTTTGAGTTTAACTTTACCATATTTAACAAATATGTTTCAGGTTTCATTCCCACCGTTATTTTTAAATCTATGGTAATTATTTTTTCTATTTCTTTCCAAAATTTCTTAATAGATTTCTTACCTTATATAGCAGTGGTCCCCAACCTTGGGCCTCCAGATGTTCTTGGACTACAACTCCTAGAAGCCTTCACCACCACCTCTTATGGCTAGGATTTCTGGGAGTTGAAGTCCAAGAACATCTGAAGGCCCAAGGTTGGGGACCACTGTTATACAGGAAATACACACTGTAAAAATGTGATTCTAGAGTTAATGAAATCCCCCCAAAATAGATATTGCGGCCAGTATCACAAACTGAATAAACTATTACATGTGAGAATTTTACAACAGTCAAAACTGATGTGTACTTTCTCAAATACCAACCCCATACTGTTTTTAATATTTAATTGGCTATATCTTGGGATCTTCTAGGGAAGTATTATTTCTGATCCTGTCCGTGCTGTGCAACTGCTGTGCAGATAATGTCATTCTTCAATCAGATATTAGAAGCTGAAACTTCCAATAGATTTTTTCTGGTTTTGTTACAAAAGCTCAGTGACTAAACGAATAACTTTGATGCTTTTCAGATAGCCATAAAATAGGGGGTTGGGATTATGCAAAGCAATCCTTTAGAAACAGTGACATAGGTCATTAGTCCACTGGTCAAGATCCAAAAAGCCAAACATGGGTCTGCAAGCAAGTATTGTGGCTTATCACTAACTATGAGGATGCCTATTCCTTGTAGGGATGGGGAACAAAAAAAGAGATTACCTACCTGTAACCATAGTTCTTCTAGTGGTCCTCTGTGAATTCACACAAATGGGTTGTTCTGCGCCTGCGCTGAACGTCTCGGAAGATTCTAGAGCTTAAAAGTACAAGATTAGTGGGACGTTCCCCCGTGGGGCACATGCTCCGCCCACCCAAGATTCCCCTCAGTTCCTAAAAATTGTCCACCGGGCAGAGAAATTATTTAATGTAAACCATGACGGACAGAGGGGAGGATGGGTGGGATGTGTGAATTCACAGAGGACCACTAGAAGAACTATGGTTACAGGTAGGTAACCTCTTTTTCTTCTTTGTGGCCTCTGTGAATGCACACAAATGGGTGACTAGCAAGCTTCACTTACCGGATGGTGGGACGTCACGGTAGGAAGGATGCCAAGACAGCTCTGCCAAATCCAGCGTCACTGCGTGCTCTAACATCCAGACGATAGTGTTTGACAAAGGTCGATGGGGTAGACCATGTCGCAGCACGGCAGATGTGAGGTATCTTGATTCCACGCTGGAAGGCAGTGGACATTGACAGCTCTCTAGTGGAATGTGCAGTCAAATTATCAGGAGGTGGTCTACCTGATAGTTCGTATGCCAGAGAAATGGTTTGTACAATCCATCTGGAAATGGACTGTGATGAGGCTGGACGTCCTTTATGAGGACCATGGAAACACAGGAAAAGCCTGTTAGTTTTCCTGAAAGCCTTGGTTCTGTCAATGTAAAAGGCCAGAGAACGTCTTACATCTAACATGTGGAGCATGCGCTCTAGAGGAGTTGATAGTGATGGAAAGAATGATGGTAATATAATTGGTTGATTTAGGTGAAATTCTGATACAATTTTGGGCAGAAAAGAGACATCAAAATACAAAGTCACCTTGTCCGGGTGGAATTGGATAAAAGGTGGATCAGAACAGAGAGAGGCAAGTTCACTGGCTCTTTTAGCAGATGTTATAGCTACTAGGAAAGATGTCTTCAGAGAAAGTAATTTAAGATTTGAGGAAGCCATTGGTTTGAATGGTGGGCGCATGAGAGCATTAAGGACAATCTGTAATGACCATTGGGGTATAATACGTTGGCGTGGTGGGCAAATGTTATTGAGTCCTTTGAGAAATTTTTTCACTGTAGGATGAGAGAGAAGTTTTGCTGATTTCGAATTATCTGGTTGGTGGGCAACGATGGCTGAGATATAGACTTTCAAAGTGGAATGAGAGAGTCCAAATTCGGATAGATGGAGTAAAAAGGTAAGTAGTGTCTTCAAGGAGACAGGTACTGCAGGTAAGTTATTTGTTTCAGTGAAGGTAAGAAATGATTTCCATTTAGTTGCATATAGGAGCTGCGTTGAAGGCTTTTGAGCTTGATCCAAAATGTGTTTCAAAGCGGGAGTATCCTCCAAGCTGTCAGACTCAATGATGGGATGTCTGGATGGTAGACCATCCCGCCGTCTTGTGTCAGGAGGTCGGGAACCGGAGGGAGCTGAAACGAGTCCGTCGACATCAACCTGAGGTGAGTGAACCACGGTTGCCTCGGCCACAAAGGAGATAGGAGGATCGCGTTCGATTTGAAGTGTCGGATTCGGATGATTATCCGTTGAATGAGTGGTATTGGTGGGAATAGACAGAGTAATCCCTTGTCCCAATCTGTCACGAACGCGTCCCCGATGGAGTTCTCGTCCGCTCCGGCTCGAGAGCAATAGACGCGGCATTTGGCATTCGCACTTGAAGCGAAAGCATCCATGGACGGCGTCCCCCATCGACGGCAAAGTTGACCGAAGACTTGACTGCTCAAAGACCTCTCATGTGTTCTCAATGTCATACGGCTGAGGTGATCTGCTATGTAGTTCTCGTCCGTGGAAATGTGCACTGCTATCGGGAAGATGTGAGGTTGGTAACACCATTCCCACAGGTTGATAGCGAGGTACAGGAGGGATAAAGAATGGGTGCCTCCTTGCTTGTTCACATAATATAGGGCAGTGGTATTGTCCGTGGCGAGTTGCACTACCTGACCCACGATGATTGGGAGGAAAGCATGGAAAGCCCTGATGATCGCTAAGAGCTCGAGATGATTGATGTGAAATGATTGTTCTTGTTTGGTCCATAGGCCATGAATCTTGTGGCGAAGGCAGTGTGCTCCCCAGCTGGACGGGCTGGCGTCGGTGGTGACCTGCATCGTCGGTTGGAGGAACAAGAAGGGTCATCCGACACGGAGGTTCGACATCGATGTCCACCACGTGAGTTGTTTGGCTAACTCAGGTGTTACTGTTGACCGCATGGATGGGTGGCCTGTCATCGGGTTGAACAGAGACAGGTACCACGACTGGAGCGACCTCATTTTGAGTTGGGCATGTTGAATCACCAACGTTGTGGATGCCATGAGCCCGAGGAGATGTTGGACGTGATGGGCTGGTATTGGAGCTTGAGATTGGAAGGGTAGAATGGCCTCCTTTAACTTTGTAATTCGTTCTTGAGGAATGAAAGCCCCTGCTTGCAAGGAGTCGAAGAGGGCTCCAATATAAGTGATTGTTTGTGCTGGCTCGAGGTGAGATTTTGTATAGTTCACTTTGAGTCCAAGGCTTTGAAGTGTGTCAAGGGTGATGTTTGTAGCTTTTACGGCATCGTGGTACGATGTCGCAACTATCAGCCAGTCATCTATATATGGGTAGATGTTTATACCCTGGAGTCGAAGATGTGCTACGACTGGTGCCATACACTTCGTGAACGTCCTCGGTGCCGTGGATAGACCGAATGGGAGGGAACAGAATTGGTATGCAATGTCATCGAATTGGAATCTGAGAAATTTTTGATGAGATGGATGAATCGAAATATGGAAATAAGCATCCTGTAGGTCGATCACAACAAACCAGTCTCCCTGTGAAAGTAGAGGGATAATAGTGTCCAGGGTCAACATTCTAAATCTTCGGGGTCAAATGAATTCGTTGAGGTGTCTAAGATCAAGGATAGGACAGAGTCCTCCATCCTTTTTAGGTACCATGAAATATTTCGAATAGAAACCATTATACAGATCAAGTGAAGGAACTTTAATTATGGCATTCTTCTGAAGAAGAGTTGAAACTTCTTCCTGAAGAGCTACAGAATATGGGGTAGTTTTAATTATTCCTATAGGTGGAAGAGATTGAAATTCAATGAAATAGCCATATTTGATAATAAAGAGGACCCATTGGTCATTAGTAATATTTTGCCAGGAACGAAAAAATGGGTTTAATCTGGTTTGAAATTGGTATTGAAAACCGTGTACTGGTATATGAGATTTATGGGTACTACTGATATTGCTTACCCTTTTTCTGGGGTCTGCGAAAGGGTTGGCGTCGTTGGGATTGGTTTTGGTTCCGAAAGGATGACATCAATGGTGGAGGACCTTGAAAGGACTTGTCAGTTGGTTGTGATCTGAATTGTCGATATGGCTGAAATCTCTGATATGGTTGTTGTTGAAATGATTGTTGATAGAATTGATTCTGTCTGTATTGAGGTTGTTGGTATCTGAAAGGCTGTTGGTTAGTGTATGATCTTGCAGTTTTCCGTATCTTATGGAGGTTTTCCATAGTCTCATCAGTCTTTTGCTTAAAGAGTCCTGTGCCGTCAAAGGGAAGGTCTTCTATCCTTGACTTTGCATCATCCGACAGGCCGGTGGATCTAAGCCATGCGTGCTGACGCAATGCTATCGAGGATGCCAGAGTCTTCGATGCCGCGTCTGCTGTATGTCTAGCAGCAATTCTTTGCTGTTTAGCCAATGTTGTGGCTTCCGTATGAGCATTGATAACCTCGGTCTTAATGGACTCAGGTGCTGATTCAAGGATGGGAAGAATTTTATTCCAAAGCTGGCGCTGGTAAGCTCCCATTGCAGCTTGGTAGTTGGCAACTCTGAGTAGAAAGGATTGAAGGGAATAACTTATCCTGCTGAGAATATCAAGTTTTCGACCCTCTTTATTGGGTGGGGCCACTGAAGATTTATTCCGGGCCCTAGACTGGTTAGACTCCACAATTATTGAATTGGGAGTAGGGTGTTTCGCTAAGAATTCGGTGTCGGGTCTGTGAGTTTTATAAAGTTTTTCAGTTTGTCTCAATATTTGCATAGAGGATGGTGGTTTGTCCCATGTTTCCTTGATTAGTTTTAACATAGATGAGATAAAGGTAAGACTTAGTGGAGGGGTCCTTTCTTGATTGATATCGTCAAAGATCAGGTCTGCCTCAGGTGATGGAGGCTCTTCGACATGCAGTTGGAGAGATTTAGCCATTCTTAATATCAGCTGTGCGTATGAAGTAAAATCTTTGGATGGGGATGGAGGATGATTATCATGGACATCAGAGGGAGGCGTAGGGAGGTTGGCAGGTGATTCTTGGGATGATTTGGAATCGAGTTCTTGGTCAGAGGATGATGAAGAGGATGGTGATCGGTCCCTAGGTCTCAGTAAGGGAGGAAGTGTAGAAGAAGGTTGGACTCGAAGGGAAGAACGTGATGGACGTGATTCTGACTCAGTTGACGGATGGGGACCTGTGTATGTGGTTGTTATCTGAACTGATTGTTGGTGCTTAGAGGGGTGTCCGGACCTTTTAGAGTGGTCAGTATGAGACGTCGGCATCGAATGCTTCAGAGTTGGCTTGGGTGGGACGGGAGGTTGAGGAAATACCGGTATCGATTGCTGTGAGCGGTGTCAACATTGTGGTGGTGAAGGGGATTGCGATAGCGGATATCCCTGTTGGTACGGTAATGCATATCTGACACGTTTTGGCTCTTGGTAATAGAAATGTTCTTGTTGCACCTCCATCAGATATAGATCATAATACAGTCAACCCTCGACTTACAAACTTAATCCGTTCCGGAAGGAAGTTTGTAAGTCGAAAAGTTCATAAGTCGAATCAGCATTTCCCATAGGAATGCATTGAAAATCAATTAATCCGTTCCGGCTGTTTTTGGTTCTTAGGTCGAGGGGCGGTTTGTAACTCGAATCATTAGTTCCCATAGGAACGAATGCAAAGCCGGTTAATCCGTTCCTACCACTAGGGGCAGAATTTTTTCTTTTTTTTCCTTTTAACCTAAGATGACTTAGGCTTTTTTTTTCGGTTTGTAACTCGAATCTAAGTTCACAAGTCGAGTCAATATTTTTCTATCAGAGCGGTTCGTAAGTCGAAATGTTCATAACTAGGGCCGTTCGTAAGTCGAGGGTTGACTGTATTGGTATCTTTCTTCCACGTCGTAGTGATGATACCATGGGAGATGAGAATAATAATGGTACTCTCCATATGGAGGAACGTGCCGAGGCGGTGAAATGTGCTTACGCTTCTCCCGGTGTTTTCAGGGAGAGCGGTGTGAAGACTCCGATTCTGAGAGTTGTATCTCAATTGCCCACCATCCAGGCCTGGCTGGATGGTGCGTCAGCCATTTAAAGGCCAGTGTGGGGAGATAGGCTACCGGTCGACACCAGAGCCTGAACCAGCGGTTCCTCCCTCTCAGATGTTAAGCCACGAGCCTCTCTCGAGGATTCCTCCAGAATGGGTGATGGTAAAGTTGCTTGAGGAGGCTCGATATGGACTGATTTAACTCTCTTGGTTTTCTTTGTCATTGGTTTCTCTTTCTTTTTCTTAGATGATTCATGGGTTCGGGTCGATGCCTTCGACATCGATGTCGACTTTTGCTTCGACGTCGATCTGGCCTTGTCAGAGCTCTCTTTAGATCGCGGAGAAGGAGTCATCGGGTTGGGAGCAGGCTGGGATTGAGTTTGCCGCTCAACCGACAGGTCTGGGGATCTCGCTGTCTCCACAGAAGCTGAGGGAGGATTCATAGCCGTCTCCCAAAGGTAAGACTCTGGAGCCTAAGTTTAAGTGCCAGCTTGGTCAGTTTTTTACAGGCCACACAAGAGTGGGTTGGATGTTGCTCACCCAAGCAAAAAAGGCACCGGTCGTGCGCGTCTGTCAGGGGTATTTTCTTCTAACAGACAGCGCACCGTTTGAACAGGCTTGGCGAAGCCATAAAGAGCGGGAAGCCAGAAGGGAAAAACGGTTTGCAGAGAAGGGGGGGCGGGAAGCCAAAAACGGGGGTAGATAAAATGGAATTAACTCACAGGGGAAACGTCGATTAGTTGATTGGAAAATAAAAGGTATCAATTTGAGTGTTAATTAGAATAGGAAATAGTAAGTGAATCGCTCAGTAAATCGCTCTATTCTTCCATAGATCCGATCAGCTTGGTGGAAAAAAGGAACTGAGGGGAATCTTGGGTGGGCGGAGCATGTGCCTCATGGGAGAACGTCCCACTAATCTTGTACTTTTAAGCTCTAGAATCTTCCGAGATGTTCAGCGCAGGCGCAGAACAACCCATTTGTGTGCATTCACAGAGGCCACGAAGAAGAACTGAGGCTTATGAAGATTGTAGTGGGCCATCATGCATGACTGATAGCTACATTCAGCTATCACAGATTATGCAGAACTGCTAGACAAGCACAACTCATTCCATTCACTTTGTTACTTTTCACAGTTCGGAAAGGGATGGTCATGGGAGTGTGAGAGGAGTAATTTCAGTTAATATTAGATCAGTAGCAACAAACTCTTTGACAGAGTACTGAATGATGACTATTGAATGATACAAAAGAGTATAAAAAACATGTTCAATGGCTTAGCTGTAGTAATATGCCACAAAAAAAGAGAAGAGTGATTCTGAACAATGGTATCTTACTGTATGTATCATTCTGAAATAGCCTCACTCTTCCTCGTATGCATTATTTTGCAAGGTGGGCTTTCATGTTTGGCTTTTGGCATATCAATGGCAGGTGTGGGAGAGCCCAATGACATAAACTGTTGTGATTGTAAGGAGCAGAAGCTGAGTTTAGACAAGAAGAATACAGTTGCTTCTCTGCACCTCTACACTGCACAGGTGAGCATGTGAATTAGATATTAGAGGAGTATGGTTCTGTATTGTTAAAAACATTTTATCAGATTCATATGCAGAACAGGTAGAAAATGTAACTCACTGAGAAGTTATTAAAATATATTCCAGTGCAAGGTCAGTAGAGAAGAAAAACTAGTTCTAATGTCATGCTTTTCTTCGCCAGAATTAACCATGAGTCCCTATGGAAAAAAATGCACCTTAAAACTTTTCCCCATGAGTCATCATTGCAGACAATCCCATGAGTAGGGTTTCTCACCTTGTCCAGTTTCACCTCATGATGTTATCTGAGCAAGTGGTGTGGACTGCCCACCTGCATATTTTTCTTTAATAGCTATGCATCTGTGAAAATAATATTTAAAAGCCATCCAGTGGATCCAAAATATTACTTGGGGACTAGCTTGGAATTTGGTCTGTGGATTAAATAATACATTTCCCAGTCATAAGATGACATTGAATGTACAGATATCTTAACTAAGACTGGGAGAAAACTTTGACTGAAAACAAAGGAAAAGACTGATTTGGAGGCACCAGACTGGTAAAACATATTAAGAGTTGAACAAACCAGTTGTGTTCCCTTTAAAGTAAACCTTGCCCATATGTACAAAAGCCTGCTCTACACGCAATGATCAACAAGCCCAACCAATTGAATATATGTCCATTGTGAAAGACAAAAAAATCTACTGGCTTGGTTCAATTTTGGGGGTTCTTGTTCTCCTGTCTGCATTGTGCGAGTGCTGTTTCAAGACTGTACTTCATTCTGTTCTAGCAAAGTCCAGCTTTTTAGCAAATCTGCCATGCAGTTCAAATGTAGATGCATCTTGGAAAGGGAATACCGCTTAATACTAGATTAGTTCCTTTGAACATAGATGCAAGGTCCCCCTTCGATGCAAAATTCTTCACAGATCTTCAGTGGCTCAAGCAGCAACAACCACAACAGCACAGTAAAATTTTTGTAATTGTTCAGAAATACACAAAATGTTTGCATATCATCTCACCGTGTACTGGCAATCTGGCAACCCCCACCCCAACAGGAAGTACCTGTGTTGTAGCCGAGATCTGCCGTGCTCCAATATCCTTAAGTGCCCCTTCCCTTTTCAGACATCTCATGCATCTTTCCCCCTTTCTTCTCCACTTCACTTGTGAATTAGTGAGTGTTGTGTTTTCCTTCCCCTTTTCTAATCACAATTTCTCCTCTTTATTTAGTTTTAAAACTTTTTACTTCTCATCCTCATCTCCTTCACTCAAGCTGCTAAAGGATGCTGAGGCAGCTTTAGGAGAAGATGGAGGCGAAGTCTTTCTGAAGAGCCAGGGGGAAGGGGGAGATGGAGACCTAGATGGTGAACGTTCCCGTGTTGGACTGCCTGTAGGACTCTGCCGTGGAGAGAAGGCTTGAAGCATACGCCCACTCCTCTCTTGAAACATCTGCTTCTGGAAAACAAATGGACAAGAAAATGGGCATGTATGGACACACTAAAAAAGAAGAAGAAAAAGCTGTTCATCCTGGGAGAAGAAAAGTAAATGCACTTCTATTTTACAAACAAAGCTAGTGAAAATAGCATTTTGAAAACCAAAGATTTCATTGTTTCACATGGCACAGTTCAGAAGTGAAACAGATTTAGATTTTATTCTAGTTATTTTTCAGCTGCAGATACCAAATACTTTTCTCATATTATTAAATTAGTATTTATGCAGAAGATGAAAATATCTATATATTCTGTTCGCTTTGCAGGTGTGAGATAACAGAAGTCTCTCTGTGTGTGTGTGTGTGTGTGTGTGTGTGTAAGAGAGCAACAACCAACAACAGCATAGTAGCAGATGCAGCCCTGTGTTTTATTTGTGCCTGCTTTATATTGTTTTAATTATATCCATTTTAGCCCACAAAACAGATGTTGCTTCTAGCAATTGTCACTCATTCAAACTATTCTTGGGCATATGTTAAAACAATGAGCTTGGACTTCTGTAATGCAGACAGTATCTGAAATCAGTAATTAAGTCACAACTAAAGTTGGTCCATTGAATTATTGGAGATTTGGTAAGTCAATTTCTTTCTAAGTTCAACTGATTCAATGGGCCTACTCTAGGTGTGACCTACTATTGGATTTCAGCTAATTAGATATGTCTGTCTTGGCAAAGTCACCCTCTCTAACTGCTCTTCTATAAAACTATATGTAATGTTTGTTTATAGGACTCTATGGAGCTTGAGTTGTTAGCAAAACACATTTGTAAGTTTGTGTCAAGAGTGGAAGAAGAAGGAGATTATAGGAAGGTGCCTTATACACAGTCAGGCTTTTGGTCATCCATCCAGTTGAATATTCTAGTGGTCCAGGGACCAATTTTCTACCTCCAAGACCCACCATGGGACAACCCACCACTGAAAATGGGAAGGAAAGGGATAGAAGTATTATGCAGTTGGACATCTACTTCGGTACTTCCTTCCTCCCCTCTGTTTGGGGTGGTGGTTGTGAGGCTGAGTGGAAATGCTTTTTTTTTTTAAAGAAGCAAAGCAACTTTTTTTACAGGGGGGTGGTAGAATACAAAGCATGTATTTCACTACTGTGTTCTGGCCCTTAAAGTTACTGGAAAGGAAGAGTTTGAGGTAGAAAAATAGGCGAGTCATGTTTGTAGCATGATCATATATATATATGATCTTCTGAGGAGATCATCTCTCTCTCTCTCTCTCTCTCTCTCCTCAGAAGTAAACCCTTTTGCACTCAATAGTCCTCATACTCAGGGAAATAGGTACATAGTTCCAGACTTAGGTATTCCTCTCTGCCTAATTTCTTTAGTCCTAATTAATCCAGAAGAGGCTCTTCCTGGATGGAGGATGCATAATTCTATTGCACATTTTTTCTCTTCTTGAAATAGCCTTAAATAACACACATTTAAAGAAAATAACAGCACACAATGGAGTATACTTCTTGTAGCAGAAATTAGCATGCCTGTAACTATTCCTCAATATGTAATATCTAATGTCAGCCAACAGTGAAAGCAACATCTGATATACAGAATTAATATTGGTGGTAATTTTGAATGTAATAGCAAGTCATTGTAAAAAGCTGATTTTCCGTAGTTACTGACATTAATGTAATTCTCCCTGCACTCCTCGCCCCCAACCATTGAACACCATGGTTTTATTGTCATTGAGCTTTTCTCTAGAACAATGCCACCTCTAATTCCACTCTTCAGTGGCTAATTTTATGTGGCTTGTCTCTGCAAAGGCCTTCATATAAAATCACTTCCAGTTTCCTGCTCTGTAGTTGCTGCACTCTCAGGCCAGAGATTAGAGACAGCCCATAATCAGAACTGAAAGCATGTTAATATTGCAGAGAGGTGGTTGAAGTGCTCTTCCCAGGCCTGTGGAATCACATTTCCAAGGAATCCCATGCTTAAATCCTAAAGACCAATCACCAAACAAAATGAGCTATTCCTGAAGATAACAGGAGCTTATACTCTGACACTAAGCTGCCCACATTAATTAAAAATGTTTATTTTGCATTTGGCAGTACTTCTAACACCTATTTCTAGCCTCGGTCATATATATATATAAAAAGATGTTGCTCGTAGTTTTCACTCTGAAGAGATATGTAGCCAAATCCATAAACTGCAAGTGAAGACCAGTTTTATCATCTTCATCACGCTGATCATAGTTACTTATATTTTCCATAGCAGGCTGAAGTGTGAAATAGCTTTTTGATCCTAACCAAGTTCCCCTCTACAGAATACCTTGTGGTCGGAAATTCTGAGGAAAGTTTAATGCAATGGGGGGGGGGGAGGATTTTTTCCCCTGTGATGTTTAGACTTTACCTTCCATAATCCCATTCTCTTGGGTATGTCCAATGGGCTAATCCTGAGTGAGTGGGGAAGCACATGCTCTGCACAAGGATTATCCCAAATTTAACCTCTGGTATCCCATTAAAAGCATCTGAAATAGCATGTGTGAAGCTTTGGAGGACTGTGGCTAGAACAGGTAATGATGGACTGGATAGAACATTGTATAAAGTTGTTCCATATGGCCATATGATATAACGTCTCCCACTTTACTGATTGAAACACAGAGGCCATGTATTGTGGCTTATTTATAGCAAAAAACAAGCAGCTACTGAATTACACAAATCCAGGTCTTCCTGGTCCAAAATAGCTACACCATACTGCCTTTGAAAACAATCAGTGTCTTTGGGGCCATATTTTGTATCCATTACAAACTCATAACATTGCAATTTCAAATATAAAGAAAATACCAAACAATGCTATTGTAATAATGTAAATGCTACTTGATTTTCGCTTCCATTGAAATGAACAGAGGTAGAATATGCATATAAAACCAGGATTGGGGGTTGGGGTGGGGAGGTAGGATTTTGATGCGAAGAGAATAAGGACGGTTGTGTGACCAGGACCAGCATGTTTGTTCAGCTTTGGTTGGTGTACCATAACTGTCTCTACCTGGAGAAAGAGGTTCTGACCATTGTTCTATGCTTTAATCACCTCACATATAAACTACTGCAAAAATCTCAACATCGATGCAGTAATGAAATCTTGTGCAAAAAGCAATAGATGGGCTGCTTTGAGGGTCCGATATCCTCCTGCTTGACCCTGCTTGTTGTTTGTGTTGGAGGCCCTGTTATATGTTTCCACCTAGGTTAGTGAGAAGAGACGACAGGGACTTTCCTACAGCAGCGCTTGGCTTGTAAGACTGTCTCCCTGGCCTAAAAAGGTCCCTCTTTCTTTGGCTAGCTTTAGATGGCTCATGAAAAACTTTGCTCTGCCTGACATTAAAATTATTTTGAACAAAATTCTACTTGTTTTTTAAACATGACTTTTGTCCAGTTTTAAATGTATACAATTTTGTTAAAATATTTCTTTACCTGTTTTAATTTGTGTATCACCCTGTGAGGTACATTTTGGGATGGCAGGCAATTCAAAAATTGTATTTATATATAGGAATCAATATAGAAAGAAATTAATCAGTACCCAAGCTCCATCTGGCCCAAACAGTTCTAAGAAGTTGCCAATAAACTCTCTAGACTTTTCTTCCCATTTCTGAATGAGATCATGACTTTTTTCTTCCACTCGATTCACAAATTCTTTAGACCTTTCTTCCACATTCTTTACTTTTTCCTTCATTTTGTCTACCTGGTTTTGAAACCGGTATTTCTTCTCCTGGTAAAAACAAACACAAAAGATGACAGGTTTGTGAAGATGACAGGCCACCCCCATGTGAACATTAAAAAGAAGGAAAAGAACTCAGCTGGTACTTTTAACCTTTTTTATGAGATGGTGGTACATTTTTAATTTTTAAAAAAAGGTGAGGGGGGGCTTACACTTCTTCTGTTTGTACCAATCCTAATCTGGACTGAGGCTGCTTACTTTAGAGTAAAAATAAAAAACAAAACTTGTCATATTTAGCGTAATTGTTGCATATTTAGCATCAATTGATGTAGCATATAGCAGCATCAAATTTTGAATCCTAATTATTTAGCATGCACTTTGAAACACCAAGGATGGTTAACTATAACCATATGGTACAGTTTAATAAAAGAGAATGAAACTTTGGGTGAGTGGAGCCAATGTAATATGTGGTGGCATGGCATGGCATGACAGATGAATCTTGCAGACCACCACCATTCACTTTGATGGTTACTGTAACCACTGTTGCTGCTGAGAAGCTGAGGGGTATACATCTTTTGGTATATTTTTTAGTATCTTGGACCTGCCTTGACCTACTTCACTCGTAGGCAGCAGGGATCACAGTTCTAATTACATTTGTCGCAATTTCCCATCAGTTTTCTGTTCTGGCAAAAAAAAAGAAGAAAGAAAAACACCTTTTCATCTCGAGATTACATGGCCATCTTTCAGTAGAGTGCCCACAGCCTCAGTAGAGTGCCCACAGTTAGGTGTATAAATAATGTATGGTGGACATAAAATGGTCATCTGGTGGGGAACAAAACAAAAAAGCCAGAGCACTGAATTGGCAGAGGCTGCCATTGAGAAAGGGAACACATCCTGCTTTTGCAAACCATTCCCCAATCTCTCCAGAAGACGGATATTTTGAAGATACAGTTTCCAAGGACAATGCAGGTGCATCTGTAAAGCAGGAGTAAAAACTGTCTGAGAGCCCAAACACCCTATGTTCAAGGTGTCTGTCCATTTGGATCTAGAAATCCCATAAGATCTTGAGTTCCTCATTTTCTGACACCTTCTCTACCTGATGTTCCCATGGGTTTTTGGAGGCCGACAAGTTATATTTTTTCCATAATGACCAGTGCACTAACTTCGCCACGCTATCATGTCTAACTTTGTAATCTGTTTGTGCAATCTTTGCACATTCACAGATGAGGTGTGACACAGTTTCATCTTTTTCTTGGCAGAGTCGACATTTGCTGTTGGCATGAACTCCTTGGATCTTAGCTTTCATCATGTTGGTTTGGAATACTTGTGCAGCAAAAATCAAGCCTTCGGTTTCTTTCTTAAGGGTTCCCAGTTTTAACCATGCCCATGTTGAATTATGATCATGCTTTCCATCAATATTTCTCAGGTGTTGTCCATGTAGTGGCTTATTTTTCCAGCTGTTGTTGTTGTTGTTGATGATGATGATGATGATGATGTTGCTGTTGTTGTTGTTATTATCATCATCATCATCACCATCATTCTTAAACACAGCATTTTGTTTAGGCCTTGGAAACCAGAAGGACATTTTTATTATTGTGCATCCCAAAGCAGAAAGATGACTAGGACCATGTTACTTAACAGTCAAAGGAAAATGTAGAATATGTTCTTACGGAAGAACTAAAGAGTACTTTACATGTGATGGATTTACTACATAAGTTTATAGAGATGTAAGGAAAGAAAACATGTATATATCTGTTCATTATCATTTGAGGATAGGAACTGTTTTATATATTACCTCACTATATTTTTATGTATAATCTTAATATATGATATATTCAAAGGATTCTCTTGCCTTGTAACATAGGGCTTGTCTACATGCCCATTTTGGATTGCACTGAATTGGGCTAAATATGGTCACTAGAAGGCCCAGTATGCCATTTGGTACAATGCTTGCATCCAAACGTCATATGAGCTTCAAATGACCTTATTAGGTCTGCACCAGTCAGAGGTGGCTTAAAAAGAGAGCCATCTCTTAAAGGTACAGCTGAGAGTTGGTTGAGAAAAGCAAACAAAACCCCCCTTATCATCCCCTCCTTTCTCCTCCTGGTTCTGGGAGGAAGTTTTCCATTGGGTTTTTAATTATTTAAAGTGATGAAAAACACGTGCACTGTCCTAATACAATTTTTTTTAAAATGTCACTTCCTTGTCCCCTCCTCAGAGCCAAGGAAATGTTTAATTTTCCCATATGCTAAAGTGGTTCTCTTCTTAAGCCAATTCAAGATATTTACAATTCGAACAGGAATTGTATCTGCTGAAAATGAACCAAAACAGGGTGATCCTACCTGCAGAAAAAGTAGAAGGTGTGGTTGGGAACACTCTGGGGGAGGGATGGTTCGCTCCAGCAAAGATGTTGTCTGATTGCAATCTTTAGAGTGAACCAGCCCATCCCTACTGTGGACCAAGCACTGGGCTAGATGCCCATGTAGTCACCCTTATAATAATTTATTAGGCATGGGTTTTTTTTTACTACAGGCCCCATAAGTCTTCATTTTGGGTATACCCTCTGAAAGGCAGACACCTACAGACACCTAAACATGGCTCAACTGGAGAAAAGGCCTAGCTGTGAATGCTTTGAGGCATAGCATAGGCTTCACTCTGCCTCAGCTTCCTATTCAGAAAGGACACTCCCATCCAGTAGTGAGACAGCTTCCTTTCAGAACAGGAAGGGACTATGTACTATACATGACAGGCCTTTTTTCCACTTGCACCCAGTGATCTAATCAAATGTTTCAGATCCCTGTAGCAAATTATTATAGTTAAAAAGTTGATGCTTGAATTTCTCAGCATACCCTAGTTGCATGACTGGGAATGCAACAAGAAATACAAGTGGCTGGCAATATGTCAGCTAGTGGCAAATCACTTGAAAATTACTGTATGCTGTTGACCTGCATAGGTAAGTAAGAGAATTCTGGTCATTATTTTAAAAAGAAAAACTACTAAAAAACCAACTTGATCCTGGTTCTTCGACCCACCCTTCAATTCTTCTGAATCCAATATGGGCTCTGAACATGACTCAACAGTCTCATACACTTACATTTATAAAACTGACATTCAGCTCTTTAGCAGTATATCCTCTTTGAAGGTTGCGACGAGCATAGACATCATAATCACGCACAATTCTAGTTATTATATCTGAAGTTGAGATGCCTTCAGTTCTCTGAGTTGGCACAAACATTCCTGAAAAAAGAGAAGAAGGAAAACTGATGAGATCTTCAACTTAACTATAATTATCTTTTAATTATTATATCTGAATGACTTAGTTCTAATGCTGAATTTTAATACTTAGTAACCATGATGCTGTCATAGCCTACAGATTCTGGATAAACTATCATAAAGCACTGAATAATTTTAATCACTCCAAAAACATGCATATCTGGATAGCTATGTTAACCAATTTTTTATTAGCAAACATAGAGTGGTTGTGAACATATTAAATATTATTAACTATGACACATTAACTAAAAGATGAAGGGCCTGGAAATAACTTCATCATACTGATTAGTGAAGTTAAGTGTGAGTCAGTTCTGCTCTTGTTTACATAACACACACTGAAACAAGTAATTTACAACAATGAGTAAGATCTATGCTAAGCTAAATCATAGGAATCATAGAATAATAGAGTTGGAAGGGGCCTATAAGGCCATCGAGTCCAACTGCTGCTCAAGGCAGGAATCCAGATCAAAGTATATCTGATAGATGGTTGTTCAATTTTTTCTTGAATGCCTTAAGTGTGGGAGCACTCACCACCTACCGAGGTAATTGCTTCCATTCTCATACTGCTCTAACAGTTAGGAAGTTTTTCCTGGTATTCAACCGAAATCTGGCTTCCTGTAACTTGAGCCAATTATTATGTGTCCTGTACTCTGGGATGATTGAGAACAGATCCTGCTTCTCCTCTCTATGGCTATCTTTCAGGTATTTGAAAAGTAGCATTATATCTCCCCGCAGTCTTCTTTCCTCGAGGCCCAGTTCTTTCAGTTTTTCCTCATATGGCTTGGTTTTCAGTCCCCTGATCATCCTTGTTGCCCTCCTTTGAACTTATTCTAGTTTGTCTGCCTCCTTCTTAAAGTGCAGTGTCCAGAATTGGACACAACACTCAAGATGAGGCCAAATGCACCTGTTCTACAACTAACTTAACGTTTCATATTGATTTCCGTAGGAACTAACCAACTTCGTTTGGATTCAAGTCAGTGACAAATAATCTAAAGGAATTGCCACATTCTCTTTAAAGCTTTGTATTTCATGTTCTAGTGCTGGCCTGTGTCTTGTAGTGCCATTGTGTGAACTCATACATACTCACATGCAAGTCCTGTTAAGTGCAATGGGGCATTCTTTGCAGCAAGTCTGCCTAAGATTGCAGTTGTAATTTCTCTCCAGCCTATTCTTGGAACCATTCTTCTTTTGAACTACATGTGCACCTATACAGCAGACTTTCTACATGATTATAGCAGTCCCTGTGGTACAGAAACTCTTCTGTCTTGAAACATTTCACAAAATTACCATTTGATAGCCTCACTATTGTTAAAGCATAAGGACTGCACAGAGTTACATCAATGGATGAAAACAGTGATGGTTTGTATACTTGCTGAGTGTCTTTCTTGAAAGCTTGAGGAACTATCCAAAAGACACATGGTATTTTGCTTCTTTATAATGCTGAATTCCCAAATGAGGCAACTCTGTAGTAGTAGTCTCCATTAAGCTCTGGGAAGAAAGTTTAATTACTTCCTCCTTCAGCACTGTTAATTGTGTTGATAACAAAGCAAGTTAAAAGAGGTTTCTGAGATATACAGCATTTTAATTTATTCTCTTGGGCTCAATATTGAATCCAATAAAGATAGTAGAAACCTTTCAGTGGTTCTCCTGAAGGGAACATGGAATAAATTCACTGTCCCACAAAATTCAGATAATTTGTATGACTAAACAATAACAACAGAAGCAAGGAAGGGATTTTTTAAAATAATAATAATAATAAAAATGACTAAAACCTTCCATGTATAGAATTCTACCTAAAAATGTATAGGACTGTCAGTAGAGGTTGGAAGTAACCAGTTATCAGTAATGTAGTTACTCACAACTAGTTACTTTTGACAAGCAGTAATCGTAACAGTTACAAAGTTACTTTTTAGTTGTAATGTGTACATGACTTGGGTGCAATGAATTTCAGCACCTATTTACATTTTAATACCATATTGACAGGACTGTTTCAGTTTTTATGCCATTCTCTTGTTACTCTTAAGTGGAAAGGGAACTATTTTTTGTTTGGTTTTGGTATTTTTATACGTGAACAATATTAGAACTGGTCGCTAGAAGCAACCAGAGAGGGTTTCCCTGTATTTTTGTGGCCTGCTAATAAGGATAATGTGGTGTATTAACAACTTGCAATGCAACAAATTGCATGTGCAACCAGAGCATGGTAACAGCAACCTAGCTAGTAAGACGCAACAAATAACACAACTCAGTTTCTTTTAAAATATAATATTCCAGTCTCTGACTTTCACTTTATATATTTATTTAAGAAATTAATTATTAGCAAATAATAATAATAAAATACCAAAGTGGCACATACTCTCTCTCTTCTAACAACAAAGACAATTACTTTCTGTTGAAATCAGCATTCATCAATGCTGTAGTACTTCATACAAAGATTGTCTCTCCCTTGCTCACATCTGTCTACATTGAGGGCCAGGTGAAGCAGTAATGTTCTTAGAAGCTGACAAGATGGACTGACCCTCACCTGCTTCCTTTATATGCTTGTAAACATCATCTGAACCAGCAGAGGAATATGGAATGTCATCATGGGCAACAAAATCAATCTGGAAAACACAGGAGAAGGAAAATTAAGTTTGTCTGCCTTGGTTATTGTTTGGGAAATACAATTTCTTTATTTGCCCATGGAAGTCTACCTATGAGATTGAAAGCATATGTACTGATATGTTAAACTAAGACATTTTAAACTAGGCTCTTCTGATCAGCATATACAACATGCCTTGGTGTAATGCATGTGCTACTAAAAGAGGGCCTAAAGTTGGTCAAAACTGACTTTTACTTTTCCAGTGACTGCCACAGAACAACCTCTCTATGCAATGATCTTTCTGAGGGAAAACCCTGTTGTAGTATTTAAGGGGAGGTGATTCTCAATACAATAAAGTTAGAAAAGTGGAATTACTCCAAACACATGAAGTATTTATGGTAAAACTACTGGTCTTGATCTCTGGCTATGTCTGAACACAAGTATTCAGATGCCACAAATATGCTCTGCAGTAGTGAAGGGGTAGCCAATAGTGGGCAGTATCCTGTGGTGCTATCACAAATGATGTGATGCTCTCAGATATCTAGTTCTGGACTATGCACAATGTGTAAATTGGCTATGCTGGCAGGTTGCACAGATGTACTGTTTGTATAGCAGATTGCAAAACTGATTTAGCAACTGAGTGCACTAGCAGTGGCATGCCTAGGGAACCACAGAGCAAATGCATTTCTGTTCGCACAACTGGAAGATGCAAGAGAATTTCACTAGGGAACTCTTTTCCTCCACTGATGTTTAGGCTCTTGTCATGGGTATGTACTTGAATAATGACACTGTCAATCCATTGTAGGGCACTGCTGTTATTAGGAACCAAAATACCAGTTCACTCTAGGTTATCTGCACATCTAGCTTTTGAGTGATCACACTACATAGTTGGAAGAAAATTCAGTTTTCTACTGTTGTATTTAGATTCACGTGTATTACAACTCAACCTTCCCCAACCTGAAGCCCTTTGGATGTTTTGGATTAGAACTCCTCACTGCAGACCCTTGGCCATGTTAGTGAGTTTGAGCTCTTTCATGAATTTGGAGGACATAACTTGAAGAAGGCTGGCCTAGAGAACAGAAGTGAAACTCAAGACAGAGCTAGAGGAAGCATTATTTTCAGAGTGTGGAAAAGCCAGCAGATATACTGGATGGGAGATTCTGGGAGTTGTAGTAATAAAACACCCCTTTCCAAGAGCTGGTTGTTTTCCATCTTTGGTAACAATCTGAACCAAAAATGAATGGAAGAGGTGAGTGAATGCTCCAGTCCAGAATTCCAGCGTGGTGTATAAATGTGTCAAATTTGTATTCAGAATTGGATCATCAGAAATATATAGCAACATCACTAATAAGATGCTGATTCTCCCAATGCATGGTAAAAAAAGAAGAGAAAGTCACCTTATGCTTTTCCAGGAACTCTGGTGTGAGTGTCCACGGAGCATCTCTGATTACCTCATCTACATACCGGCAGTGCCTGAGTGCTTCATATCTCTCGGCTTCATTCATTACCGTAAAGCCTTTAAACTTATGGGTTAAATCATCGCTACAAACTGACAGACACAAAAGAAAATTTCAAAACACAGTGACACAGCCTCTGTCAAATGTAGCACACACCTGTTAGGTTAGAACATTTTTCAAAGCTATTCTGTGATTTAAATTTGTAGCTGTCAAACCAAATCAGCATGATTCATGACTGTAAAATCAAAATAAAACAGCCCAGAACACAGAAGTTGCAAACAAGATGTCACAAAGGATGGTTCTCTTGACTCCATGCCTAGATATAGGCTTAGGTAAAGCAATATAGATTGATCTGCAGTTCAAATGGCCTGCTGGCATACTAGAAAAGAATGAAATCCTTTAATTACGTCTCTCTTGTAATGAATCACCTGCAAAATCTCAACAAAGCATAATCTTTCTTTCTTACCATAGAGCACAATTCTGCAAAGCCTACTTACAGGCTTTAAACTATCTGTTTAATATATCTCAGTTGTATGAGAGAATGGGCTCCCACAAGTAATTATTCAATAACGTCCTTTGTATAGAGAGGAGAGGAAAAAATTTGTAGCAACATTATAGATAGGAACTTACAAAAGAGCCTCCTGGATCCGGCCAAAGAGGCATATAGCAAAACCCAGGCATGGCCTATTATGAAGGTAATCTCAAGCTACTACCAATACGGAATGAGCCCCTATGTTCAGACCATGAATCACTGGTATTCGCTAGTCCAGCAGCACCCTCTTTTCAATGACTGACCTATATGTTACCTCTGGGAAGTCCTGGAGCAGTACATTATGGCAATAGCTGATGTTGTTTCTCAGAAACTGGTAAAATAAATGATTTAGAAATGGGTGAATTTAAAACCGCAATTTCCTGACCAGGTCAGTGCCCACTTTGCAGACTATACCACACAGATCATCAAGATATAACAGTTATTAAAATGTTTGCCTTACCTCCTACTAATAAGTAGCTATTGGGAAACAGAGTTTTGGCTTGCATGAGAGCTCTAGCATGGCCAGAATGAAAGAGATCAAATATTCCATCTGCATAGACTCTGACAGGTCTGTCTACTGTGGGAAAAAGGAATAATGTCCAGGTCAGACAGATCAGTACCTTAAATCTGTGTTAGACTATAATCATGTACTTGATAAATATATTTAATATCACAATGAATACACTAACGACAGAAAGAGCCATGCTAGGTGAAACCAAAGTCCTGTCTAGTCCAACATTTGTCTTCCCATAGGGTCAACCAGATGGTAAGACCTCCAGAAGAACATGAAGACAAAAGCCCCTTTGTCTCACATACCACAGCAACTAATATACAGAGTCATACTGCCTGTGATACTGGAAGTATTACAATGGTTGTCCTGACTAAAAGTTAATTATGGCTCATTCAGAGCTTGAAAGTAATCTGTTAAATTAACATATTAATGGTACAATTATCACTTTGGGAAAATGTGTCCAGGCGTAACAAAATGACAATTTTGAAGGAACACATTAGCCTAAAATTGTTATTTTAAAAATGTTACTATAGATGCATCGATTAGATTGTCCTCTAGTTTAACAAAACTAACAAAATTGGTTTTTAACTGAGATCCAGTGAGGTGGTGTTTTTATCCTTTCTTATTTGGCAAATTCATGAAGATTAAAAGAAGTCCAGATTAGAAAAGTAACTCATTATACTTTTGAAGGATGTCATATACAATAAACAATCCACTTTTAAGAAATGCATGATGGATGCATATAGAATTGGAGTGTTTCTATAAAGAAGAATTAAAAAGGAAAACCAATCATACTTTAATATGGTAATTATAAACATTTTGCTAATATACTATGATATCTCATATGAAAATGCCATTGTTATACAACAAATTTGTAAATGGCTCACAAGTTCTTACAATATTTATTATCTACAGTTTCAAACTGAAAATAATAAAAAGTGTCTGTGCTTCCTCTGGGATTATAGGAGATGTAGTCCAAACAAGGAAATGTTCACATCCTTGCTTTAATAACATTGGAATGACTGACAGGGACAAATTATTTTTCAAACACTTTATCTAATAAGAAGAACAAATTACTAACAACCTCATTCCCCTTTCCAAGCTCTGTCCATGAGCATAATTCTTTTTATATTAATAGAAGTGATATTTTTGTCTTATATTTATAGACAGACTTTCACGAGATTTGTCTGGGAAATTTACAGACAAAATGCCAACATGCACCATGCACTGTAAATTCACTATAACATTACTAATTACAGAAATACAAACTGTCTTTCCTCTAAAATCTTGTTTAAAAAGCAAAGGCAAAGATGAATGCTCTATCTATAAAATTTGCCTGCATCTTATAAATCAAGACTCACCTGGTGTTCCAAGGCGGGCCTGAGCAATTGTTAGCTTTTCATGAGGAGCTCTGCACTGACAGCTTGTTTCACCTGCAAATGGAGCAGGTGCACACAAAGTCTAGAAGGTGAGGAGAGGGAAATCAGGGGAATAAAGACCAAAGGATATGATAAATCCAACAAAAGCAACTTGTTCCTTGGCATTACGCAGTAGCATTTGATAAGGATACAAAGGTTGAAATCTTATTGCTCGGTGTAGTAAATTGGACGAGAGTAGACCCACTGAAGTGGGACGTGGTGGCGCTGCGGGTTAAACCACAGAAGCCTCTGTGCTGCAAGGTCAGAAGACAGCAGTTGTAAAATCGAATCCACGCAACGGAGTGAGCTCCCGTCGCTTGTCCCAGCTCCTGCCAACCTAGCAGTTCGAAAGCATGTAAATGCGAGTAGATAAATAGGTACCACCACGGTGGGAAGGTAACGGCGTTCCGTGTCTAGTAGCGCTGGCCACATGGCCACAGAAACTGTCTATGGACAAACGCTGGCTCTACGGCTTGGAGACGGGGATGAGCACTGCGCCCTAGAGTCGGACACAACTGGACTAAATGTCAAGGGGAACCTTTACCTTTACCTAGGCCCACTGAATCAGTTGGGATTTGCTGCATCAACTCCTCTGTAAGTTCCATTGACTACTCTACTCTAATGGGACTACTCTAGTGGCAACTTACTTTAGTGTAGTGAATTGCAACTAGAGTAAGGCCATTTGAATCAACAGAACTTATGGAGGAGGTGATTCACCAAATCCCCATTGATTCAGTGGGTCTACTTTAATACAACTTACTACACTAAGCAACAGGATTTCAGCCCTACTATGTCAGTTTAGTGTTCAAGAGAATGAACAATGAAGCATTTTTATACTACAGTGGTGCCTCGACTTACGAACGTCCCGACACAACCATTTCGAGTTACAACCAGCTCCGGATGCAAAATTTTGCTTCGACTTGTGGCCGGAGCTTCCAGTTACCAACAGAAAAAGGCAGGGAAAAAAGGCAGGGAATTCAAATTGCTAACTGTTGGTAGGCGAAGAGGCTGCTTCTTTGTAGCTCTTTCGCCCCAGCAGTTAGAGTGAGTGCGATCGGAGGAGGCTCCGGACTGCCTGGTACGGTAAGGTGCTGCTTTCTGCTTTTTAAAAACTGTTCTGGGTGGGTTTTGCAGCGTGGTTTTGGGCTGGGTGGTGGGATTATGTTTCTATGCTGTGATGGGTCTTGCAGGGTTTGTTTGTTTTTTGGGTTCCCCCCCCCATTTCCGATGGGTCTTGCGGGGCTTGTTTGCTTTTTTGGGTTCCCCCCCCATTTCCGATGGGTCTTGCGGGGTTTGTTTGCTTTTTGGGGTTCCCCCCCCCATTTCTGATGGGTCTTGCGGGGTTTGTTTGCTTTTTTTGGGTTTTTTTCCCCATTTCCGATGGGTCTTGCGGGGTTTGTTTGCTTTTTGGGTTTTTTCTGCTTTGCTTTTTTTGCATTTCCGATGGGTCTTGCACGGTTTGTTTGCTTTCTGCTTTGCTTTTTTTGCATTTCCGAAGGGTCTTGCATGGTTTGTTTGCTTTCTGCTTTGCTTCTTTTGCATTTCCGAAGGGCCTTGCATGGTTTATTTGTTCCCCCCCCCCCCTCAGCAGGAATGGATTAATCGCGTTTCCGATGGGTCTTGCAGTGGTGTGTGGTTTTTTTTGGTGATTTTTTTCTTCGGCCGGAACGGATTAATTGCATTTCAATGCATTCCTATGGGAAATGGTGCTTCGACTTACGACCATTTTGAGTTACGACCGGAATTCCGGAACCAATTAAGTTTGTAAGTCGAGGCACCACTGTATTGCAGAAAACTGCTTTTATCCCAGATCTAATGCTTTGAAAACTGGCATAAGAATATAAAGCAATCCATCTGCTTATTGATTTCAAGCCACAGTCTCATTGGCTCTAGGCCTTGAGCATGAGACTCCTCATCCTTGGGTTACTGGGTTACAGGATATGTTTTCCCAATGGCTGCTTGTAGAATTAATCGGTTGTACAGGTAGAAGTTGAAGCAAGGCATATTTCCTGCGCTGCTACAACAAACAACAGGGTATTTCTAAATATGCCTTTAAAAAGTAAATAAGGATTCAAAGAATCCTTAGGAAAAGATAAGTGTTATGGCCAATATCTTGTTCAGTATTACCGTGCAAGAAACTTCAGCTGCGGAAGCTGCTGTAGCAATCTGACAAGGTGTCACTTGGTGCCTGTTGTACATGGCTGGCATCTCATCTGATTGCTGGACCAGGTTGCACAACTAGATGTTATGTTTTAGAACAGTGGCTACAATCCCTGGTCCTGCTGATGTCTTGGACTTCATCTCCCAGATTCTCTTACTATTGCCCATGGTCAGTGGACGTGAAATCCAAAACTTCTGGAGGGCCAAGGTTTGAGACTCACTGTTCTCATATCTTCATACCTTTTCTATAAATTATTTAATCCAGCTTCTGAAACAGAAGAGTCTAAAACCGTCTGTTCCCCTTTTTTTTCCTGCTGAAGACACGTAAGCACACCCCTGCATTGCATTTAGGACAGTATTTTGAAGAACTTGGTAACAATATTAGAGAAACACTGGCTTGAACTGAAGTACAGATTCTTTCCTCTAACGCCAACATAGATGGGCACTGTGCAATCCCTCTCCTTCACCACTTTTCTTACAACAAGATTTTTCTGCACAAGACATTTTTCCCCACTTGAGAAATCTTGTGGGAAGTCTCATGAGATTGCTTGGAAGTTCAATAATAATCTGTTCTGGTTGTACTGGATTATTACAATTCCTGTGGAGAATGACAGATTCACTGCTCAAGATTTGTCCAGAAATGCAAAAAGAAATGCCACGTTTTGCAGAATTATTACACTTCTTTAAAAGCATGGGATCGTTCCCATATAAGAGTCACAGGAAATGGAACCAAGCCATGTTAAATCTGGCAGTTTACTGTGCCAAAAAGAGGGAGAAAGAGAGGGATGGGATGGGATAGGAGTAGGGCTGCCAGACGTCAGGCAAAAGGAGGACATGTCCTCCTTTTTAGCCTAATGTCCTCCGTCAGGCAGGCAAAGATAAAAACCTTTAAAATGTCAGGCTTTTGCATATTTTATGTTATAATTTTAGATGGGAGGGGGAGAGGTGGGAGGACCCCTCCTCCCCCTGTCTTTCCCCGCCAACCCCCCATTACCTGCCACCAGTGCCGGAGCGCAGCCCTCGCCCCCTCCCGCCGCAGCGGTGGCTGCTCTGTGATCCGCCATGCCTGCCCAGCCCACGTGGAGCCCAGAAAGGCAGTGTGAGCGGAGTGCCAGCCGCCGAGTCAGGCAGGAGCAAGCAGTGCCCGAGCGCATCGATGGGAAGGCGAGCGCCCGGACTGTGTGTGTTCAAAGTCCCTTTCGGGGACTCCAACTCCCACACTCCCCAGCCTTGAACTTATGACCCTCGGGGGAGGAGAGGCTGCCTCGTTCGGCTTTGCCCGGCACAGCTTTCCCCCTGCCTGCGCTGGAGCCTTGTTTGGGCGTCCAGATTAGCAAGGTTGCCTCTGAGCCTGTGCAGAGTGCAAGCGGCCGGGGGATCCTGCAGCCGGGCCGGGGTGGGTTCGGGTACAATTGGCTGTTTAAATAATGTTTTTTGGTATTTTGAAAAAAAGCCTCCATTGAATTTATTTTTATTTTTTAACATGACTGTTTCTTGGTTGGTTCACTAAGAGACATTTATTGGCAGCTATTGTAATAAAATTGTATTGATTGCGGGTTTAATCCGGAACGATTCAAATGAAACATTCAATACGTCCTCCTCTGTCCTCTTTTTTGTCTTTCTATGTCCTCCTTTTGGTACCCATGTATCTGGCAACCCTAGATAGGAGGGGGGAGCAGGAAATGGCAGCAGTGTCTTTTTTCTTTCTTTTTTTTGCAGGAAGCCAGGACATCTTGCTGATAAAACAAGGTCTTGATGGGGAATCTTTGCATGGCAAGACTTGAAAAATTGCCATGAATGAATTTTCCCCCCATGTACTTGTCACATCCTTACTCATGTGTCATGTGTGCTGCAAGTAAGGCTGTGTGGGTATTCCTTCAGGGCCAGGTTCTTAGTATTAGCCAGATTTTTATCCAGATGCCCCTGTGCTATCTGTTCTATATTTTAATTGGTGGTTAAACTATTTTCTAGGAATAAACTGTAGTTTAACCACTTTGCAAGTCTTGTTTTGCTTGCAAAGTGGAGAGTGTGGATGTCACTTGCAATTGTTGCCATAGAAATTAGAATGTTGGGAAGAGGGTCAGCATCAAATGGAAGAATTCTGGAGGAGGGAGAGAAGGGAGGTGGCCAAAGAGTAAAGCAAATAACTGGCGGGTGGGTGGGAGAACACAACAAAGGGAAAGAAAGTCAATAAGATGTGAAATAAATCTGTGCCCCTCAGTCTCAGATTTGGCATTGAAACATCAGGAGATGGGATGTTGCTGACTAATTATTACCCATGCCAGTGCCACTTGATTTTTCTGAATATGTTCTTAGCTTAGTCCTACAGAAATATACTGCATCAAGGACATCCTTTGTATGCTAGACAGCAGCTGGGATCTAGCAAGGTGTTGTCTTTGTGCACACAGCAATTGCTTTGTTTATTCAATAGGTCTGGTGCAAATTCTTACGCTGTGTTTTTAAAAAAAACTTTGAGAATTGTAACACAGACCTGAAAAATTAGAACAGGGCAAACTATTTAAGTCTGTTCCATAAGCACAAAATAGAAGTACTGACAACTCACTGAACAGGGCTAGATACAATTTACTGCTTGGATTTTATGTGAACCAGGTCTTTTCAGTTGACTGATCAAAAAACAGTGTTTTCTTCTTGTAATACATGACCATACAACCCGGGTTCTTTCTTTTATTTTCTAATCACTATCTTTTTCCTTCTGTCTTTGTGGTAGTTGAGTGCTAAACTACCTTTTTATCTCTAAGCAAGGTCAAGTTACACAACATCCAGCCCAACATGGTTCATGCTGGGATAAAAAGGAAGGCAGAAATGTTAAAACAATAATGTCTATGGTCTTAGGCCTACAACTAGTAATCATGACCTTCCTAGGAAAAGGCTGTTTCCTCGGAGATAACTTGAAGAAAATAGGCCTGTTTTCTGGTATTTTCTTTTTCTTGGTTTTTACCCTTCCATGCTGTTAGAATGTTAAGTCTTTTGATCGTGTGTGCCTGGAAATTTTAAAAAGCCCCCCCTTTTTTGCACCCATGAAACGGTGTATGCCAGCATTCCTATTGAGTAAAGGGAATAACCCTCAGACCTCTAACTCCAAAGTTCCCAAAATATTACTGTTAGGTTTGACTGATGTGAGACTGGTGGATGCAACAATAAAAAATTGTGCAGAAAACGCCAAAAAGTTATACATTTCTTTATTCACATGCTGGTTTTAAAAATCTAAAGCACATAACAAGGCTTCAGAATATATAAATACTAAAGATATAAAGATATAAATACAAACAAGTATTTATAAATATATACAGTCTGACAAGTCTACATGAAGCAAGATTTATAGATCGATAGAACAAAGAGGAAATTAACTAAGGAAATGAAGAGTTTGTTTTAATTATTTGTATGTGTAGATGGCCTTCTGTATAATTTGAGTCCAACACATTTATTTACAAACATACTTAGAATTTTGAATAATGTGGACACAATTTTTAGTCTTAAAAAAGAGAGAGCTTTTCAATATGCTCAATTGGTTAATAATTAATTAAATAAGGCGCAATAAGGATTAAAGTTTTAAGTTCAAACACAAGAAAAATGATGGATAATTGTGTGAAATTGGTTATGGAAGATTTGTCTGGCTGCTGCTCTTTCACTGGTGCTGGGAGTCTAATTCTGTCCTGAAACTTTACCTTCCCTCTGTATTTTATTGCCTTGGTTTATTCAACTCTGTATTGGTCACAGATGAAGATAACAGCAGAAAAGATCAACAAAGTTCTGGAAATGATGTCAGAGATTCTTAGGAAAAATATGCCCTGCAGAGTTGAGCATCTGTTATGGAAGTTGACTATTTGAATACAAAATATAAATGGCTCCTAGAGATGGGACTTGCGGGTTAACACAACTGGGGGGGGGGGTAATACAGTGTACATATCTTCAGAGAGCCTCTGAATCCCAAATCATTTGGTTTCATGAAAGAGAGGATCATAGAAATTTTATTCAGATTTCCATATTTGAATCATGTCCATTCAATCAGTGTATGTATAATCACTTCTTTAATATTCCAACAAATAGCATCACGAGTCTCACAATTAGGACTGCCAGCTGCCAACCAGGATTCAGAGAATACCTATTCTCTCCCCACAGTAGTCAGCCAGATACTACGGGAAATCCACAAGCAGAAGATGGGCACAGTAGGATCTTCCCATTGCCTGTGTTCCCCAGCAAATACACTGCTGTAAACTACTAGTAGCCACTGATAACCTTATCTCTAACCACCTTTTAAAGATGTCCATACTGTTGACCACCACCACATCTTTCAAGTTCCACAGTTTAACTATATGCTGTGTGAAGAAGTATTTTCAGTTCTTGTCCTCAGTTGAATGACTGAGTTCCAACACCATGAAAAGACCTGAACAGCAGTCATCAGCTTCATTATATTACATACTTGCCATGGGGGTAATTGTAAGCAGTTTACTCCACTCTTTAAAAGAAAGAAGCATAGGGACAGGAACACACTGACAATACTGATTAGTGCTGCAATCTTTTAGGAATCTTCCTTGTTTAGAACATCCTTCTGCCCAAGATGAGAGATTTTAGACATGAGATATCAGCCAGAATCCTTCTGTTCTCTGCAAGGGTTAAGTCAAATGGCATAAATCACTACGGTGAACAATTTAAGAAGTTGAAGCCTGTATTTCTTCTTGGATATCAGTTGCATGATTTGACATATGCTGAGAAATACAAGCCTTGACTTTTTAACCAGCAGCAATTTACCACTGATTTACACCACTGCACTTATGCCAGCATAAATAACCAGAGGGATTTTGCCAGTTATAAAAAAAACCACAGTAATAATTAGAAAACAAACTTGAAGTTCCTTTTAAAGGAAATAACATACAATATAGCTAAAGGATATGTTAATTTACTTTTCCTGGAGAGTGAAGAAGTAAATTTCAATGTGTATTTTTTTAAAAAATCTGTAGCACTGTAAGTATATATTGCCATTGCTTTCTTTTACTGCTTATAATGCTGATCAGGACAGTCTCTAGCTGTGCCTTGTTAAGGAACACTGAAAAATTACATGACAAAAACATTTAGCAAAGAAAATCGAAATGCCCAAGGATGCATTGGAATGATCTAGTAGTGGCTACAAACAAAAAGAAACAAGTATGCACAGGCCAAATAACATATGGTGGCATAGGAAAATAAGTTGGCATAGTTGACTCTGTATTAGATAAGACTGAAAGCTTAAGATTCATAGTTGAACTTTTGTAAAAAATAACTGTCCTCGTCATTTACAAATCTACTGACCATGTGCATGTGTATCTAAATAGTGAAGGAAGATTCAGTGAGATCGGAAGTGGGGGTCTTGGGCATACTAAACCCTAAATTTCACATAGCACTGTTTTTAAAGAGCATTTGATACTGTTTCCCATCCTTTTAACCTTAATTTATTAAAAAATCAGAAGAAGCCTAAATAGTGTATTTAAAAAAAGTGAAAGGATCTGTCTACACATTTCATTTATATGAATGGCCATTCACTGTTTACAACTTCTTATGTTGGCCAGAGATACAAGAACCCACACACATAAAACATGGATATGAACTATCCCACCTGCCCTGATCAAACAGCACTCTGGCTTTTAGTTTATCTTACTCGATTTGATAAAAAGCCTCACAGGAAAGATAGCTCTTGTGCTCTTGGATCTCTGTGAATGCATGCTGTCAGCCTTCCAGGAGGCTCCAAAGTCTAATTTTAAAAAGATCTGATATATACATATGTCTAATTGCTAAAACTGTCACAAATTACTTAGTATCTATTGGCTACCAAAACAATTAACCCAGAATCAAAATTGGCACATGGCCAATCCTCAGAGATTATGGGAACTGGATTTTAGCAACATGCAGAGAGCTGCAGATATGCCCTGGCATCTTGGGATGTCATCACTGTCATCTGAACAGGGTCTCTGCAGTGTGGAAGGCAAGTGACAGAACAATTGGCCTCAGATACTACTACAGTCTTTATTCCACAAAGCTGAGTCTTCCTGCAGGACCCTTTTCACAGCATTTTAATTGCTGAAGACATTGTGAAGGGCTGCAAGGGCCAATTATTCCTGAAAAAGCTGCAGCCACTATAGGAATAATTCATGTTCTTCTACCACAGTCAGGGAAGGTAAATATCACAAAGGTTTTATTTCCTTCACATTCACTTCTCCAGGGTGTTCTAAGTATGTGCAGAAGTGTTGCAAACTTCCATAAAACCTGTGGCCTTGACAGCATGCATCAATTCTGGCCATCTCGTGCATCACCAATATATAACACAGAATGAAAGCTGCAAAAAGATCCCAAAGTGTGCAAGAATACAGTATCTGTATACTCCAGCTCCCACCATCATTAGACCCCCAAAGGCCTGTTACCATGCAATATGGCCAACCAGCACAGGTGACAGGTGGAATTTAGCAACACAGAGAGAGTTGCAGATACACCCTGGCATCCTGTGCTGACATTATTTTACATTAGGGTCTATCGTTCGCCATTGATATGCAGCCATGTGAGTTTGTGTCTGATCCAAAATTATTTTTGCTAGACTTCTAAATCTGGAAATAAATGAACAAAATCTGGTGCTTATTAGAAATCCAGTACTGTCTTCAGCTGGAAAAAACATCATCACTTTGCTGAAGTACTTTTGAGTTTTATGTTGCTATATAATAGATTAATCTATTCCACAAACCACTAAAGAGGAAGGATTTAAATCAGATTTGAATAAGATTCATTTTTAATTTAATCAAATTCACTTTTGGGTGTTGTGGTTTGAGGAAAGTGGGAGGAAAATCTGTGGTTGTAACAACTATAGGATGAAAAATCTGCTAGAAGGATGGAGCAACCCTTTTCTGTCAAAGTTCCTGGCTTCTCATCCTCCTTTTCCCCTTGAGAGTTTCCTCAAATCAACTGCATGACTGTTTGTTTATATGTGGTGTTAGCCAACAATCACTATGTGAATACAAAATGTTAATAAACATGATAGAATGGAGCAAGTTCTGCCTCAATATATAATTTTTATTAGACACTACTTTTCAACGCCAAAATATCTCGTAAGTCTCTGTAAAGAAAAGGCAATGGCAGACTATAATAAAACAGTGGTACATATGATGAGAATACACATTGAAACTTACCTGAATGGGGGACTTGAATTCACTTTTCCCCATTCACTGAAGGTCAGAGGATGACGTTCATTTATTTCTTAAACCACTTCTGAGTATTCTCTACCTGGAAAACCCTGAAAAGGATTGCCATAAGTCAGAACTGACTTGACGGCACATTATTATTATTATTATTAATGGTGGTGCCCTGGAGCAAAGCCCCAGTCGTCAGCCCCTCATTACAGTCCTGTCTACATTAAGTATATTACACAATCATTCTGTGTTTTCTAAGTGCTCTGTTTTATCTGCTAAAGCTCTTTTATTTTTTTCAGACAAAAATATTTATGTTTTTTTACCCATTTCCTGAAGGCCAGGAGGGAGGGAGCCTGGCGTATTTCTGCAGATAATGCATTCCATAGGATTGCGGCCACCACCAAGAAGGACCAGTTCGTGGTGGTAGTTTTCTAGGCCTCTCTAGGGGTGACAACCTGCAGACATGACACCTGTCCCAGGTGGACTAATCTTAGGGAAATATGCTGCATCAGATAATGAGGTCCCAAACCATTAAGGGCTTTATAGGTTAATACCAGCACTTTGAATTTGGCACAGAAGCATATAGCGAGCCAATGCAGATGTGCCAGGATCTGGGAGATGTAACTATATCTTTATACGCTCTACATAAACCTGACCACTGCATTTTGCACCTGCTGAAGATTCCATATTGCCTTCAAAGGCAGCCCCATGTAGAGTTGCCAAAGTAAATTCTAGAGATTCATGGACCAAAGTCATTCAGGATTTCCTGTCCAAGTAGGGCCACAACTGAGCAATTTGCTGAAGATGGAAAAAGACAGACCTGGCCACGGCTGAATGTTTTTGTTCGTTTGTTTTGGGTTTTTTTTAGGATTATTATTGCTGTTTTTAATGTTTCTATTTTTATTTTTGTTTTCTATTATATGTGTTGTAACCCCCCAGAGTAGTGCTGTGACATTAATAGGAGCAGAATACAAACTGAATGAATGAATGAATGAATGAATTTGGTTCTCCACGTCCACAAGCACACCCAAGTCACAGACCTGGTCTTTTAGGGGGAGTGTGACCCCGTCCAGCCCAGGCAGCATACCTCCTAAGAGGGCAGGTTCTCCACCTAACAACAAGATCTCCATCTTATAAAGATTCGATTTCAATCTGTTAGCCCATGCCCATGTCCAATCCATTGCTGAGGCCAAGAATTGTTCCAGGGTCCACACAGCTTCCACTGCTGAAGATGAAAAGGAGAGATAGAGATGCATGTCATCAGCATATTGATGACAGCAAACTCCAGATATCTGGATGACCTCCCCCAGCGACTTCATATAGATGTTAAAGAGCATTGGGGAGATGATCGATCCCTGTGGGAGACTCCACAACAAAGAACCCTTGGAGTTGAAACAGCATTCCCAAGCTGCACTCTCTGAACATGACCTTTGAGAAAGGACTGGAGCCAGAGTAAATACGAGCCTCCAATCCCTAAACTTGAAAGTCTGTCCAGGAGGATACTGTGGTTGACAGTATCGAAGACTGCTGAAAGACCCAGGAGGACCAACAAGATCACACTTCCCTGGTTGGCCTCCCTTAACAAGTCATCAAACAAATAAAGTTAGTTTGCCATATAATGTATAACACAAATATTTTACTTAGTGAACTCTTTATTTTACCTCATATGTATGAAGAAGTGGACTTGTCAACGAAAGCTCACATTAAAATATAACAGTCTTATGGTGCCACAAGGTTTTGCCTTTTTTATTTTTATTATTTTTTTCCTTGGGTTTTATCTGATATGCCTGCACAGACTAACATGGCTACCTCTTCTAAAACTACAAATATAAAAAGATATTTTGATCCTTTTGGAAGATTGGTTGGGAGTTTAGAAGCAGTTGAACTGGTAACTGTTTTCAAATTCTTTTAGTCTTTTCTTTTGCCCATACTGTGAAGCTTCACATATGGGCAGGGATTTTTATGTACATTGATCTGACGTAAACTTCCACATAAAATCCGAGGTGGCATGCTTGTGCATCACTTCCTCCATTAGACCTTCAAGTGACAGTTTCTTCCTGACTCCTTCCTGACTCAACAAAGTATACTCCCTCTACTTTTTGTTCTTGTCATTAATAGCAGATGTACTATGTCATGTAGAAATGAGAAAATGTATACGAAACATAAACAACCTTCCAATAATATCAGCTCAGAAGTATAAGAAGCCCAGAAATGTTTATTTAAGCTGTCTGTTCTGTCCTAAATTTAAATTGCTTGTAGAAATCTAGGACAGATTATTATTAATTCTCATAATATTCATATAGTTTTAGAATCTATAAACAATGTTAGAACAAGACAATCACAATAGGTAATATGCATGTAGGAATATCATGTTTACATTGATCCCTTTCATTATTTTCCTTGTGAGATAATATTATTTTAATATATTCCACTATACTTTGTGGTGCTTGAGAATTCAATAAAAAAACTTTGACAAACATATATTGCAAGCAGAATGCATGCCTCCTTCCCATTTTTAACATAACAATTTGATGTGTAGAGAAATTTAACCATATAAATCAATTCATGTCCATGATCTCAATCAATTACTACATAATATTAAAACCATTTTAAATAGGAGGCTGAATATAATTATTAAGAATCTGTTTTCATTTTGAAGAACTGCTCAAAACCTAGTTACTTGTTTATTCCAGTGTTAAATACTTTCAGTGGGAAGTGCCAGTTACGTCACAGTGACACCCTGGCAAACTGGCTGTCTTTCTGGGTTTTGCTTTCTTAAGAAGCACCTTTCCTGGGATACAGAATGGAAGTGATACATTTGAGGAAAGAGGAAAAAGGAAGGCCTTTCATTTTTTTAGGGGGAAAAGTATGCACCCTCCTAAGCGCTTGTTATAGGAATCACACTTCAGTTAGATTAATGAGGAGTAGGACAGATTTCAAGGGTAAAATTCAATACTGTCCCTACTACTTCGAATCTCTGCAGCCCGGTCTTATTCATATTTACTCAGAAGTAAATAGTACTTAGATAAACTGGAATGACTTCTAAGTAGGTAGGCCTTTAGGAAAAAAATTTCTCACTCTATGCATATATGTCAGAAGCAATTTCTTTACACCACCCTTTGAAATTATAACCTGCAAAGGTGCCCATTTCTTGTAATACAGAACTCTTCAGTGTTGCTCAGATATAATGCATGGAAAGGTCCAGTATCAAACTGGCCTGCAACTGTTTCTACTTTTTTTTTTTAAATAGCAAGCAAAATTTCTGGCTAATGTAATATAACACATGTACAATCACAGCAGTGAAAGTGAAAACTGGTCTGCTTCAAGAAAGCAGACAAGCAGTGAGGGAAAGAGACTCTACATGCAGCTGGTTTCTTTATAGGAATGGTTTCAATAAATTGATTACTGTAGAAATTGCAGGTTTTTTCCCCTTCTTCTTGTAATTCAATTCTTTCTGGGTTCATATGTACTCAGTGGCTTGAAAAGAGCGCCACATATTTTCAAACACTTTATTTCACTTTGAAGGGGAAAATAAAATTGGTGAGATTCTTTTTCGGTGCTCCTCTAATAAACAGGTTTTGATTTATCTGATTGTGAAATTTTGCTTCACATCCAATCCCAACCCCCCTGCATGTCATTATTTTGGGAAAGTCAGCAGAAAAACAAAGACAAAGCAAGGAGTAAATAAGCAGTTCTGCTGAAAACCTGAACTCAACAAAGGCTGTTGGAAAATACATCTTTTCTTTACAAAGCCTGACATGCTTCCATGGAGAATCACTGGCCAGGGAAGCCTGTTACAATCCCTCCAAACCATCTCCCTCCATGCCGCAGGCACAATTAACACTTTGTTATCCGAATCTTCACAATACAGACAATAAACAGGCAAAGCAAAAACAGATCAGGCCCTACTTGCATTTTTCCCCCCTGAGACTATAAAACCTTGATTCCCGGCTTATATCCTAAAACAGCAAAGCGACCAAGGGCAGTGATAAAAAGGATCATCTATCTTTTACTTACCAATCGCGGCTGGGGGCATGTGTGCTCTATCTCCTCCATGGTTTCTGAAGGCAGCTCATTAGAAAGGGATTTTGGGATACCTGTTTCTGACTCAGCATTAGAGGCAAGCAGCACTGGCATGGCCAGTGGGTGCTTCTTACGGTGATGCCCTCTGTGCTATTCTCTTCTCAGCCGGATAATGTTTTCCTTTCTCATGTTATTTTCTTTCTCTTCCCCCCCCCCACCGTCTTCTCCCCTCTCTTCTTTTCCTTCCCTTGCTAAATTAAAGGGCTTCCCTTGCCCCCCCCCCCCAGGAGAAGCCAAGAGGCAAGGCCTCACATTATCACTATAACAACCAGCTAGCAACAGAGCAGTTGGTACAGGATACAGTGTTCTGATTTGCATGATGCTTTCTGGTTGGTTACTGTCACCGTAGTACCACTTTAACTGAGTTATGTGATGTATACCAGGAGGCGGGCTCTGACGAATGCTACCCAGACATCCTCCCCTCCTTTTCTTTGATGCTATACCATTTTGCATGGCAGGTGTTTGACCAATCTTCTTCACAACAATATTATTGGTTATAAAACAGCTTCACAATGCATCCTCTTTCCCGATTAGAATAAATGTTTAAAACACTTTCTAAAAAGAGATAAAGAAGCACTTTGGCAATGGATTTATCTAAGAATAATTTTAGTTTAAGGAGTGAATTACTCTTTAGCTCTTATTATTCTATTTTTATAGAAAATGTCTGTATGTTTCATTGGGATAGGATTTTCAAAATCTTATTAAGAAAAACTCAATATACTTGCATGCAAAAATCTCTTTTTTAAAAAATCAGTCGGAATGTGTACATTCCAAGTACTGACAATCAACACATCTTAGGTCACTACAAATTGCTAACTCTAATTAATTAATTAATTACTACCCTGTTTCCCCAAAAATAAGACCTAACCTGAAAATAAGCCCTAGTATGATTTTTCAGGATGCTCGTAATATAAGCCTTAACCCAAAAATAAGCCCCAGTTAAGTGAAACCCCGCCCTCCACCATTGTGCAGCAACCAGAAGATGATGACATGACTGTATTTGAATAAATGTAGATTGTTGTACATGAAAAAAATAAAACATCCCCTGAAAATAAGCCCTAATGTGTTTTTTTGGAGCAAAAATTAATATAAGACCCTGTCTTATTTTCGGGGAAACACGGTATTATCAGACCAATTTGCACAACAGAATTTTATATGGTGGAACATCTTGTGTTGACTTTTCCTCTGAATACTAGCCTGTCAAAGTGATTTTATTAGTGCTTCAATACATATCTAGAGCCAAATATGAACTCTGAACACTTTTATACAAATTATTTCTCAAAATCATATTGGCACTTGGTGACTTCACACTCAAAATATGAGTTCAAACACTTTGAAATAATCCAGTTTTGATGCACTCTTCTTTTAAATCACCATTTGTATGTACATAAATAAAATTCCAGTTGTTGTTTGGTACTGAAAGGAGAGCTCATTTTAAAAGTGTGATTATGTTCAATATAGTCACTTACAAACTTAGAACTATATAATATGGGGCCAAATTAGATGTTTTACCCAATTTAGTATTACCATGTGGTTAGGAAGAGTACCTGTCTTCTATATGATTTCCTCAATGACACATTTAGCATATATTTAGAAGAGGTGCTCCCTTGATTTATGAGAGATGTCTATTAAAGGATATGCTTTTCCTTACCTCCATATCTTAAATTTATTGTGCTTTATTATGTATGAACATGGGCTGAATTTGCAAGTCTAATTAATTAACAGTGTGGGAGGAAAAATAGGCTAATTACAGAGAATACAAATTACCTTTAACATCTAGTTCACCTTTGAAATACTGGAGAGTTACCTTCAATCTCAATGGGTGACACTGAACTATGTGGCTTGATTGTTTAAAGTAGCTCCCAATGTTCCTGGGAGGGCATATAAATTGAGGAATAAACAGTGGAATGGCCTGATACCATCAGAACTTCAATCTCATAATTTTTTAAACCTAATCATTTATCTATGTATTTAAAACTTGGCCATGCTGACAACACTGAATAAAGGGTTAAACAATGCTAAACCATGTCTTGCATAGTTAGGACTGTGGGATTCAGTAGCATGCTGGCAAGAATTAGTCCAGAACAGTGAGCCACAACTAGCCCCAGGAAATACACCAAAGTCCCAAATAAATCCATAAATCTCTAAGGATTGATATTCCTGGAAAATTCTAGGAATTTCAGTTAACAATCTCTTGGATTTCTAATACAAATAAAAAGATGGGGAAAACAAAGTTGATTTGAGGGTTCAGGCAGGCTTTTTACACAGAGGTGAAACCAAGAACAAGACAGGCAAAAGCAATATGGATACCTAAACCATCGTCCAAAAGTCTTGAACTTCTGATGCAACATGAACCTGGCATTCCATGGAGATGCTTCTAATTAGTCAAACTGACACCAATGGGTCAGCAATCAAAAACCATAACATAGATATTACAACAAACAAGGCCTCATCCAAAACCTCATCCAAAGCACCCAGTCCCAACACACAGGATTTTATAGGTTTAGAACTTTGTAGGGATAGTAAATGCTTTATTCTGGGACATTTAACTCCACATATATCCATATATAAGAACAAGATTATAGACTGGTTTTGATAATATTTTGTGACCATTTCAAATCACATTGTATATAAGGCTGACCATCTCAAATGATCAGCATTGATTGATTTGAGCTATTTTTCAAAGTAACCTATGACATTTATCCTTTACGACACGAAATTATTTCTAGACAAGAGAGGCTGTGGAATTGTAGTTCCACTGAATCATCATGGATGTGCAAATATACGAGCAGGATCAGCAAGAACAAGTGCTGGAAGTGCCTATGTCCTATGATATATAGCATCTCTTCCAAGAGTATTTTTGGAAGTTATTCTTTGGAGTAACTGGTCCTGGGAAAAGCAGATACTCTGAAGAATTGTTAGTTGCTTTATCTCTGGCAATATAATTAAAAAAATTCATCCTTAGGGTAAATAGAACTTCAACTAGCTGTAGCAGAATGATGACTCATAGGGTTTTTTTAAAATAGATAACAAGTATTTCTTAAAATGTCACTACAGACAAAGAAAAGCCAACAGATAAAAGGATGAACTTTTGCAAAGGAAGAAGTTGAAAAGGTCAGAGAAGAAGAAAGAAGAAATGGTGTGTAAAAGCAAGAGTAAGAGAAAAGTTCTATGTTGGTAAGGTGTACAAAAAACCCACAAAATATTAGAAAAGTTAACTTCACTGAAATTCACTGAATGGGGGGAAAAAAAGAGCTGCCCTTTGCTTACATTTTTGTCTCATTATCAATGGTGCTCTGTTATGCAAACTATGACACACCAGTACCGTGTTCCTTCTGCGTAGACTGGGAGAGGACTGGGCTGCATGTAATTCTTCAAGCATGGTCACATATTTAATAGCTTTCCAGCAAAAGAAAATGAAAAGTTTTCCTCACTCAATTGTTTAGTTGTTGCATGGGATGATCAGTCAGTTCTGTTACATGGAAATCAAATTGCCTAGAGAGCAATATAGAGAGGTTACCTACCTGTAACCATAGTTCTTCGAGTGGTCCTCTGTGAATTCACACATATGGGTTTTGTCTGCGCCTGCGCTGACGTTCTTGGAAGATTCTAGAGCTGAAAGTAACAATTTAGTGGTGTGATTCCCCCACAAGGCATATGCTCCTCCCACCCTCCATTCCCCTCAGTTCCTAAATTTTTTTCCGTCAGGTGTATAAGAGTAGAAATTTAAGTGAACCCTGACAGAGAGAGGGGAGGATGGGTGGGTAGTGTGAATTCACAGAGGACCACTCGAAGAACTATGGTTACAGGTAGGTAACCTCTCTTTCTTCTTTGTGGCCTCTGTGAATGCACACATATGGGTAAGCAAGCTTCACTTACCGGCAGGTGGGACGTCACGGAAGGAAGGAAGCCAACACAGCTCTGCCGAATGAAGCATCTTGTCGTGCTCTGACATCTAGCCAGTAGTGCTTGACGAAGGTCGACGGTGTGGACCATGTAGCAGCCCGGCAGATGTCTGGGATTTCGGTTCCACGTTGGAAGGCAACCGAAGTGGATAGGGCTCGTGTTGAATGAGCCTTAAGGTGTTCAGGAGGTGACTTTCCTGAAAGTTTGTAGGCTAGAGAAATGGTATAAACTATCCACCTAGATATGGATTGAAGCGATGCAGGGGCTCCCTTGTGGGGGCCATGGAAGCAAATAAAGAGTCTATTGGACCCCCTGTAGGACTTAGTCCTGTCTAAGTAAAAGGACAGGGCCCTCCTGACATCCAAAGTATGGAGCATATGCTCTAGCGGAGACGATGGGGATTTAAAGAAGGATGGCAATATAATGGGTTGGTTGATGTGAAAATCAGAAACCACTTTAGGTAGAAAAGACACATCAAAGTACAATGTCACCTTGTCAGGGTGAAATTGAGTAAAAGGTGGGTCGCATCGAAGGGCAGCAAGTTAACTAGCCCTTTTTGCTGATGTGATAGCTACGAGGAATGCTGTTTTATTTGTTTTTATATAAGGAGAGAGTCGAAGGTTTACGTGCCCGTTGTAAGACTTCCATCACCTCTGGGATATCTTCCATGCTGTAAGATTGAGAGATGTCAGGTTTGGATGGTGGATCATGCCTTGATTGAGATTCAGAAGATCCGGGATTAGAGGAAGACGGACCCGGTCTGTGGACATCGATGTAAGGTGAGTGAACCAGGGCTGTCGGGGCCAGCTCGGGGTTATGAGGATCGCATGAGCCTTGAATTGTCAAATCCGAATGATTGTACACTGGATGAGTGGTATCGGTGGAAACAGATAAAGGAAATCCTTGGACCATGGATTTCACCATGAATGCGTCCCCGATCGAGTGGTTGTCCGACCCGGCTCTGGAGCAGAATATCGTGCATTTGCGTTTGAGTCTCGTTGCAAAAAGATCGATTGATGGAGAGCCCCATCGACGGCATAGTTGACGGAAGACGGTATCGTTCAGGGACCATTCGTGTGTTCCCGATGGTAGACGGCTGAGGTGGTCCGCGAGATAGTTGTCGTCTGTCGTAATATGGACTATCGGAAATATTTGGTTTTGACAGCACCACTCCCATAGGTTGAGAGCGAGATATAGAAGGGAACGGGAGTGAGCGCCTCCCTGTTTGTTGACATAAAAAAGCGCCGTCGTATTGTCCATTACTAGTTGAACGACCTGTCCCTTGATAAGTGGGAGAAAGGCATTGAAAGCTCTTATGATCACAAGTAACTCCAAGTGGTTTATGTGAAGAGTCTGTTCTTTCTTTGACCACAGGCCGTGAATTTTGTGTTGCAGGCAATGGGCTCCCCATCCCGAAGGGCTGGCATCCGTAGTGACCTGTATAGTGGGCTGAAGGGGCGAAAAGGATCGACCGGTGCGCAGGTTTGGAAGGTAGGTCCACCAGGTAAGTTGGGTGGCGAGGTCGTCCGTGACTGATAGCATCTTGGTAGGGGGATCTGTCATGGGGTCGAACAGGGCTAGAAACCAGGATTGAAGTGGTCTCATCTTGAGTCTGGCATGAAGTATCAGCGACGTCGTGGAGGCCATGAGACCGAGGAGGCGCTGTGTATGATGTGCTGGCACTGTTTGAAGAGGTCGAAACGAGGCAATTGACTTCCTTATTTTTGCAAATCTCTCGCGAGGGAGGAACGCTTTTGCTTGTACTGAATCTATTTCTGCCCCGATGAAGGTGGCTGTTTGTTTTGGTTGAAGACAGGATTTTTCTAGGTTGATTTTGAGTCCCAGTTTTCTCAGTATGTGTAGGGTGGTGTCTCTTGCGGCTGCAGCCTCATGGTATGATGCCGCGACTATCAGCCAGTTGTCTATGTAAGGGTAGATGTTTATGCCCTGGAGCCGTAGAAAAGCTGCGACCGGTGCCATACATTTTGTAAAAGTTCTTGGCGCCGTAGAGAGTCCAAATGGGAGAGAACAGAATTGGTAGGCAGCATTGTCGAAATAAAAACGGAGGTATTTTTGGTATGAAGGGTGTATTGAGACGTGAAAATAGGCATCCTGTAGGTCGATTATGACGAACCAGTCGTTCTGTGAAAGCAAAGGGATAATGGTATCTAAGGTAAGCATTCGAAATTTACGGGGTCGAATGAAACCATTTAAGTGTCTCAAGTCCAGAATGGGACGGAGTCCTCCATCCTTTTTGGAAACAGTAAAATACTTGGAATAGAATCCATTATGCCAATTGAATTGTGGTACCGGGAGAATAGCCTGCTTGGAAATTAAAGTGGCGATTTCACCCTGAAGGATGGGAGAGAATGGCGTGGGTTGGATGAGTCCCATAGGGGGTAGGGTACAGAATTCGATTTTGTAGCCATGGGCAATGATAGCAAGGACCCATTGGTCGTTGGTAATATTTTGCCAGTAAGGTAAGTATGGTGCCAATCTGGTCTGAAAAGAGGGGTGAGAGGGTTGTAGGTCTCTAAAGGTAGAGGGACATTGAAAAGAATATTCAAAATTGCTTATCCTTCCTTTGATTCTTGGGAAGGGATTGCCTCTGATGAGTTGTATCGCGGGGACGAAAGGAAGGCAGAAGCGGCTGCGGAGTTGGGAGAGACCGTTCCGACTGTTGAGGTCTGAACTGCTTGTATGGATGATATCGCTGGTATTGATATTGAGAATAGGACTGGGAGTATGGTTGATTGGGACGATACTGAGATCTTTGGAAGGTCGAAAATTGTTGGTTGGAGTAAGATTTCGCCGTTTTACGCATCTTATGAAAATTCTCCATGGTTTCGTCAGTTTTGCTGTTGAACAGGCCAGTCCCATCGAAGGGTAGATCTTCAACCCGTGATTTGGTGTCGTCTGATATTGTGGACGAACTGAGCCAGGCATGACGTCGTATTGAGATAGAGGAGACCAATGTTTTAGAAGCAGCTTCTGCTGCATGACGTGCAGCAATTCTTTGGTGTTTAGCCAGAGTAATGGCTTCGGAATGGGCATTAATAAGGTCAGTCTTTATCGCTTCGGGTGCTGATTCAAGAAGGGGGAGTACCTTGTTCCAGAGGTAGCGTTGATACGCTCCCATAGTAGCTTGGTAGTTGATGTTTCTCAACAAGAAAGATTGTAGGGAATAAATCCTTCTACCTAGGATATCTATCTTCCTCCCCTTCTTATTCATAGGGGTAACTTTAGATTTATTGTAGTCCCTAGATTGACTAGATTCCACTATGATGGAATTTGGTAAAGGATGTTTATTTAGGAATTCAATGTCAGCACCATGAGATTTATAGAGGTTTTCAGTTCTGCATGAAATCTGCATCATTGAAGGAGGTTTATCCCATGTGTCTTTAATGAGTTGTAAAACGGATTTGTTGAAAGAAAGGCTGACTGGTGAAGACCTTTCCTGAATGATGTTGTCAAAAACAGGATCTGTTTCGGGCGATGAAGGTTCCTCAATGTTAAGACGAAGTGCCTTAGCCATTCTCGATATAAATTGAGAGTATGAGGAAAAATCTTCTGAAGGAGAAGGAGGTTGGTTATCCTTGGTCTCATCCGGAGGAGTGGGGAGATCAGGAGATGAATGGCGAGAAGAAGTAGACTGTTCATCTTCAGAGGAAGATGGTGAATAAGGTGATGTCGGGGACGGTTCATGATGTCGAGTATCGTAGGGTTGCTGTTCCCGAGTGTCCGTGCGTTCCATGACATCGAGGGGAGCATGTAGTGAGTGATCATGCCTGGTCCATGACGTCGTAATTTTGGGCTTGGACGGTGCCGAAGGGATAGGTACATGCTTCTTGGTTCGAGCACGAGTTTGTGGGGAAGGAGGTTGAGATGGTTCAGAAGCAAGGCGAGCTCGTTTGTGCTGCTCGGTATGATATCGCTCGAAATGTGATTGCCAGACAGAAGGGTCAAAAAACTGGTATGGCATCATGGGGGAAGGGAAAAAGTCCCCATACGGCGTCATAGATCTCTGTGGGGAGACATGTTTCCTTTTCTCCGTTCGTTTTCTGGGAGATGGAGGGGGAGTTTCGGGGTCGGAAACCGAGATTTCAACTGCCCGCCCTGATGTAGGGTTGGAATGGGCCGAGGCCGGGCTGGATGGGTGCACAGCCGGGAAGTGGCCAATACTCGGTGTAAGCTTGATGCCATGGCAGAGACTATTATTTGTTGGACCTCCTCTTGATCCGAGGCATAGTCATGAGCGTCCCTCGAGGATTCCTCCAAAATGGGGGAGGGCAGAGATGGTTGAGGGGGCTCATCCGCTTTCGTAATTTTCGTTGCGGATTTCTTCTTAGAAGGGGGATCAATCGGTTTAGTGGAGGATTTAGCAGACGATTTTGGCTTAGAAATTTTCTTTTTTTGTGCTTTATCCTTAGTTGGGCAGAGATCGCAGCTTCAGGGGCAGTCTGAGCTGCGGGGAGTCTTTCGCCCGATGAAACAGGGGATCTTACCGGTTCCCTGGAGGGGGAAGAAGGATTCATCGCGGTTTGCCAAAGGTGAGACCTAAGCCTCTGTAAACCTCGTTTGAGTGCTGGCCGAGATAGATTTTTGCAGGCAGCGCAAGAATGAGTGGGGTGAGATTCCCCGAGACAGAAAAGACACTGATCGTGCTCGTCAGAAAGAGAGATCTTATTAGGACAAGAAGTGCACCACTTGAAAGGAAACTGGTAGGCCATAAGAGAGGGAAGGGGGGGGGAATCAAAAAGGTGGGAAAAAGCGGCAAACGTAGTAAAAGAGAAACGATAGCTCAAACTGATTAAGAAAGAGTAAAGGTAGAGAGAATAGTAGCCCTGAAAAGGGCTGTTTGGGTAATTAGCTTGAAATAGGCTAAAGAGAAAGCTCAGTCTTCCAAAGGAGAACAGTACAGCTCGGCAGAAAAAAGGAACTGAGGGGAATGGAGGGTGGGAGGAGCATATGCCTTGTGGGGGAATCACACCACTAAATTGTTACTTTCAGCTCTAGAATCTTCCGAGAACGTCAGCGCAGGCGCAGACAAAACCCATATGTGTGCATTCACAGAGGCCACGAAGAAGAAGAATTGCTTCCCTACTGCACTGTGTACTGAATAGCTAGTTATTTGTTTATTTCACATTTAGAAAGGCCTTTGTACAAAGCACTTTAAGTATACATGAAGTACTTAATTTATTGCTATATGCTGCTTATGTGTACTAAGTAGTCCTTTTCTCCTGAAGGATTTACAGTTTTGATTTCCCTCATGTTCTCTGGCCTCCTTAAGCTGAGGAGAAGACATAGATGGGAAGAAAATGCTGCTGGGTTGTTCAGATATAGTCTTGCTGGGTTCCTCAAAGTTACCAAATACTTGTCTCCCATGATACCCCACGATTAAAAATAAAAATAGAATTGTGCAGTAGTTCTAAAAGAACACAGACAACTCCTCAATGGTGGCAAGGTCAACCACATGTGAAGATTCAGCTGGGACAGCGTGTCTGTTTGTGGGAGAATGATCCACATCTTCCACAGTGTGCTTCTGGAAGTCTCCAACAGCCTTTGCTTGCCCACTATGCCCCTGCCCTGCTGTGTTTCATATGATTCAGTTTTCCTTGATGGAAATGTGACCAGCCAGCAACTTCCTTTGCTGCAGTCTCCACCCCCGGTCCTTGAACCTGGACATGAGTTAGATAGCTTACTCTGATGTTGTTTTTATTCTGTGCTTGCAAATTAGGTCATTTTTCTCCCCTGTAGTTATTTTAACTGTACAAGTGCACTTTTGTTGAGGTATGCAGAAAATATAACTACTTCATCACTGCTCAACAATAAACACAATTTTGCCTCTTCCTCTCTCTGATTTTCTGACTCTTTTACCGTACTAATTCCATCTGGATCAATGTTGGATACAATACTTTTTCTGGGCAAACTATAGTTTTCTGCCAAACTTCCATGGAAGAGGAGAAACGGGAAGAAAATAGTTAGGAAAGAAGCTAGAGAAGAACTGGGGGATCTGGGTGGGTGAGGTCTTTGATTTGCTTGGAGGTGGTGACCTGATCACATATTAATTCTTACATTTTTTTCAGGCTTCATAAATCATGATTTCATAAATCATGATTTATGAAGCCTGATTTATAAATCATGATTTATGAAACTGAGAACCAATATTTTGGCCAAGTGCTCTTCTCTTGCCCTTCTCTTTTGAAAGAATCTTGTCATGTTATCTTCATGTATTCACTTCATTTATCAACTTGTCCCCTTCTGCAAACAGTGTCTTTTTACTGGCTTCAGCTGACATACCAGCTGTTACTGTTAAATTTACCTGCCTCAGCTAAAGAAGGTGGACTTGGCTTCAGTCATCCATGCTTCACCAACTTCCATGTAGAATTACTGGAATGGATTCTAAGGGAGACTGCTTTGAAGTATTCTGGAAGACCCATCAGTCCAAAAGGAAGCCAAACTCCTGTGTAGTACTCACAGGTCAGAGAATGTAAATTAGAATGTATGTCAGCTCCATTGGCTTCCGTCAGCAGTATTGCTGACATCACTAGCTTGAAGGCTCATTTCAAATTCCTGGCTCTAGCAGATAAGCTCAAACACCTTAGGATCACAATGACTAAAGGGCCAGGAGTTAAGATCAACCTTAAAGGACTTACTTCCAGTATGTCACCCTGGGAGATTTGGTGAGTGAACATGAGAGACAGGTCCTTCTTGGTAGCAGTGCTGAAACTCTGGAGTGGCCTCCCAAATGGAATCTGTCCCATGAGTCTAATCTAGACAGTGGGGGAGCCTAACCAACCCCTGCCCCAGATACCAATCCCTGCAATTGACCCACAAAAGCTAAATTTTAGGAGTAATGAGGAAGCAATACTTGTTATACCAAGCAATGGATAAACTCAATTTCACCAGCTGTTATATTCGTAAGAAAAAAATAATAACATTATCCCCTAATTACCCCCCAAAAGTAGTTTTTGCAGGTAGGATGGTTACTTATACTGTGTTACTTCCATGATGTGGAGACTTCAGCCAGCACTTAATTGGGAACACTATGATGTCATGGGGTCTGGCCCCTCTTCCTGTCACTCTTGCTCACAGATGGCTAGGAAAGATTTGGTCTTCCTCTTGACAGCGGTTCCTCACCTCTTATGCATGCTATAATAAATGTGAGTTTCTAAGGAAGTAGAAGGGTTTTTATTTTGCCTACCAGCAGTACTCAGTGAGAGTCCAAGGATGATTTGAAAATCTGCAGCTCAATCCTGTGCCTGTGTATTTAGAAGCAAGCTGCTCCAAGTTCAGCTGGATATACTCCAGTAAGAGCAGGAGTTAGGAACATGACGTGGGTAAGGAATGTTACAAGACTTATCACTGAGCCCTTCGCTACTAAACATCTTTGTTAGTTTAGATAATCTCAGACAATTTATCAAGTCCTGTCCTCAGATTCTGCCATTATGTTGCACATCTAGCCTTAGCAGAACACAATATTGCTGTGTGTATCATGGCTTTCCTCCCCTCTCCTCCATGCAGTTAGAGAGTACAACTGGGCATTAAGCATGCAACCAGAAGTCCTGAGAAATCTGGCTAGCTTGTGCTGTCTGTGCATTTCTGAGTAAGTGTGAACAACCAAGGAAAGATACTCCTTGTGTTTCCCTTCTTCTAAAACAAAGATCTACTTTGGGTCTGCTTTCCTCTCATTTTCTCAATTGCTTAAAAACTATCTGCTCTTGCCCATCTTGTGCCACTGATGCTTTCTTTGTCCTGACTGGGCCAGGCATCCACAAAACTACCTCTCAGTGTACCTAGTACTAGAATTTGGAAAAGCTCCTATTTTGGACTATTTCTCCCAGAATCCTTCAGGATTTGCTAAACTATGCTCCCTACCACATAACCTGCGAAATAGAACATAAGAAGAGCCCTGCAGGATCAGGCCAAGGGCCCATCTAGTCCAGCTTCCTGTATCTCACAGTGGCCCCACCAGATGCCTCTGGGAGCACATGAGACAACTAGATACCTGTCTCCTGATACCCCTCGCCTGCCTCTGGCATTTTGAAGTACCTTCCTTTTAAGACTGGAGATTATACATCCCCATCATGGCTTGTAACCTGCGATGGACTTTTCCTCCAGAAATCTGTCCAATCCCCTTTTAAAGGCATCTAGGTCAGATACCATCACCACATCCTGTGGCAAGGAGTTCCACAGACTAACAACACGCTGGATCAATAAATATTTTCTTTTGTCTGTTCTCACTCCCCCAACACTCAATTTGAGTGGATGTCCCCTGGCTCTGGTATTGCATGAGAGGGATAAGAGCTTCCCTCTGCCCACTTTATCCTGCATAATTTTATAAATTTCAATCATGTCCCCCCTCAGGCGCCTTTTCTCTAGACTAAAGAGCCCCAAACGCTGTAGCCTTTCCTCATAAGGGAGGTGCCCTAGTCCAGGAATCATTTCAGTTGCTCTCTTCTTCACCTTTTCCAGTTCCACTATGTATTTTTTGAGGTGCAGCGACCAGAACTGTACACAATACTCCAGCCTTACCAGCAGTTTGAACAATAACACACACACCCCCAATCACATCACTCCTTCGGCCTGGTAGTTTAACCCACAGTGGTTCTATGAGGGAGTCAGGCCCGCTGTCTATCTCCATTCTGCTGGATTCTACCCCTTCTTTGACATAGATGGCCACCCCACCTCCAACACACCCCTCCCTATCCCTTCTATAGAGTTTATAGCCTGGGATTGCAGTATCCCACTGGTTCTCCAAATTCCACCAGGTTTCCGTTATGGCCACTATATCAATGTTATCCCTAGCCACCAAATGTTCCAGCTGTCCCATCTTTGCTCAGACGCTTCAGGCATTTGGATAAAAGCACCTGCGTATGGGGTCCCCCCAGAAGGGCTGCTTGTTTCTTTTTTTCCACAGCTTCTCATTCTAGTGGACCAACTATCACGTACCATCACGCTCCCAGACCGAATTCCTACACTGTCATCACTTTGTGGTTCTCTACCCTCTCCACTCTCATTCCACAGGGATGAGGAGTCCCAAACCAGACGCCACTCGGCTCCTGTCGGCTTTCCCCTGGGATTCAGTTTAAAAGCTGCTCTCCCACCTTTTTAATGTTACGCACCAGCAGTCTGGTTCCGTGTTCGTTTAAGTGATGCCTGTCCCTCTTGTACAGGCCCGGCTTGTCCCAAAATGTTCCCCAGTGCCTAATGAATCTAAACCCCTCCCCCTGACACCACAGTCTCATCCACACATTGAGACCCCTGAGCTCCGCCTGCCTAGCTGGCCCTGCACTTGGAACAGGTAGCACTTCTGAGAACGCTACCTTTGAGGTCCTGGCTTTGAACTTCCTCCCTAACAACCTAAATTTGGCCTCCAGGACCTCGCAGCTACATTTCCCCACATCGTTGGTGCCAACATGCACCACCACTGCTACCTCGTCCCCAGCGCTCTCCACCAGTCTATCCAGATGAGGCGTGATGCCCGCAACCTTTGCACCAGGCAGGCAAGTCACCATGCAGTCCTCACAACCATCACAGACTCCTTGCTCTATGTTCCTGAAAATCGAATCGCCCACTACCAGAAGCCCCCTTCCCCCATTCCCACGAGGAGTATCCTCAGTGCAACTGGATTCGGGCCCGTCACCTGTAGAAGGGGTCCCCTCTAGGGGATGGTTTTCCTCTTGTCCAGAATGGCATCTTCCATCCCAGAGACTTCCAATCCCAGCAGCTGTGGGTGGGACGATGCCTGAAAGTCCCTGGAAGTCTCACTGTGGTCCCCCTCTCCCGTCTCTGCTTCTCCCGGTTTGCAACCAAGATCTCAAAGGAGCAAACCCGTTCCCTGAATTCTTGGAGCTCCTTGCAATGAGGACACACCCATGACTTTTGCCCAAGAGGCATACAGTCATACGTGTGATACTCAGTGCAGAACACAGGATAGCCCCCAACCCACTGCTGTCTGTCTGACTGCATACTGATATTTCTTTAGAGCTTGCCAAACCTTTTCTCAAGGGAAGTGACAGGCAGTATCTGGGCCCCTGGCTTCCTTGCCCTGCTGCTGAACTCACGCAACTGCTAAACTCAATGTGTCTTCTTACCCTTCACTTTGTTGCACTGTGGCACTTCGTTGCAGGAGGCTCCCTGCCTTCCCATTTTTTATCATTCTCATTAGGAATAGTCACAATAGAACAAACCGAGAGAAACCTGAAACCAGAAGTTGTCATGTTAGTTTATCTCAGCATGTTGGCAAAGGAGAGAGGAGGAAAAGGTGGTGGCAGCGGCAAGGCAAGATTCTGTAGTTCTTCAAAGACAGATTATTTCAGTGTGAACTTTTGTGGATCAAAATCCATCTTCAGACATGGGACGCAAATACATGTTCTCCATGTTCCCTCTAATTTTCCGTCAGTGCTGGGTGGGGGCCCCACCTGGTGTGTGGCAACAAATGGGTAGCAACACTGGCTGCAGGTATGTGCCATTGATGCAGCATGGCACAGCTGCACACCTGCGCAGCTTAAAGGGAACATTGCATGTTCTCTATATTTATTCCCTATATTTATTCCTTGGAGCACACAGATGATATGCAAAATATCAATGGTTCATTATTACAGGAATGGGACTACCAAGCTGTCAATTTGCAGATCTTAGCCAGGATGATAAGCTGTATGCAGGTACACTTGGCTGTAACAGGAATGCTAAAAGTTGTTTATGGGATGCAGATCAGAGTTTTTCAAGGGACACAATTATTTTATGCCCATAAGATATTATTGAAACCTGAGTTTTTAACTAATTAATTAATTTATGAAATCTTTATCCCACGCATCTAGTAACAGAGTAGACCTGACCACACCAGATTGCATACTACATAAATTAATATAATGTTGTATTTACTCAAGTGTATTTATTTAATTTAAAATAGTTCTACCCCACCTTACTACTTAAAGAGAAGCAAAGGTGGTTTACATCATCAGAACACAATATTTAAAGCTAAAAACAGTAAGTATAAAAATATTAAAAAGAATTTTAAAATGCCACACTAGAAATGCTAAACAAAAGCAACACCAAAAACACATCCAAAGCAATGAGGCACGACGATCCATTTAGAAACCCCATTCAGGCAGTCAGTCACTAAGGGGAAGTCTGCCTGAAGAGAAAGGTCTTTGTTTGCAGAAGGACAGAAAAAGATGGGTCCATCTTGGCCTCCAGTGGGAGGGAATTTCCAAATTCTGGAAGCAGCAACAGAGAAGGCCCTCTTCCATGTTCCAAACGCACCTGTGAAGGTGGTGAGACACAGTGAAAGGCCTCCTCAGATGATCTTAACACCCTTGGCAGGCTCACAGAGGGAGATGCTGTCCTTGACATAGCTTTTAAAGCTTTATAAAACTAGGACATTGTTGTTGTTGTTGTTTAGTCGTTAAGTCGTGTCCGACTCTTCGTGACCCCATGGACCAGAGCACGCCAGGCCCTCCTGTCTTCCACTGCCTCCCGGAGTTGGGTCAAATTCATGTTGGTAGCTTCAATGAATTCTTTAATTCCTCCTCACTTTCTGCCATCAGAGTGGTATCATCTGCATATCGGAGGTTGTTGATATTTCTTCCGGCAATCTTAATTCCGGCTTGGGATTCATCCAGTCCTGCCATTCGCATGATGTATTCTGCATATAAGTTAAATAAGCAGGGAGACAATATACAGCCTTGTCGTACTCCTTTCCCAATTTTGAACCAATCAGTTGTTCCATATGCAGTTCTAACTGTTGCTTCCTGTCCCACATATAGATTTCTCAGGAGACAGATAAGGTGGTCAGGCACTCCCATTTCTTTAAGAACTTGCCATAGTTTGCTGTGGTCCACACAGTCAAAGGCTTTTGCGTAATCAATGAAGCAGAAGTAGATGTTTTTCTGGAACTCTCTGGCTTTCTCCATAATCCAGCGCATGTTAGCAATTTGGTCTCTAGTTCCTCTGCCCCTTCGAAATCCAGCTTGTACTTCTGGGAGTTCTCTCTCCACATACTGTTGAAGCCTACCTTGTAGGATTTTGAGCATAATCTTGCTAGTATGTGAAATGAGTGCAATTGTACGGTAGTTGGAGCATTCTTTGGCACTGCCCTTCTTTGGGATTGGCATGTAGACTGATCTTTTCCAATCCTCTGGCCACTGCTGAGTTTTCCAAACTTGCTGGCATATTGAATGTGGCACCTTAACAGCGTCATCTTTTAAGATTTTAAATAGTTCAACTGGAATGCCATCACCTCCACTGGCCTTGTTGTTAGCCATGCTTTCTAAGGCCCACTTGACTTCGCTCTCCACGATGTCTGGCTCAAGGTCAGCAACCACACTATCTGGGTTGTCCGGGACATTCAGATCTTTCTGGTATAATTCCTCTGTGTCTTCTTGCCACCTCTTCTTGATGTCTTCTGCTTCTGTAAGGTCCCTACCATTTTTGTCCTTTTACATGTCAATCTTTGCACAAAATGTTCCTTTAATATCTCCAATTTTCTTGAACAGATCTCTGGTTTTTCCCTTTCTATTATTTTCCTCTGTATCTTTGCATTGTTAATTTAAGAAGGCCCTCTTGTCTCTCCTTGCTATTCTTTGGAAGTCAGCATTCAATTTTCTGTATATTTCCCTTGCATTTTGTTTCCCTTCTCTTCTCTGCTATTTGTAAGGCCTCGTTGGACAGCCACTTTGCTTTCTTGCATTTCCTTTTCTTTGGGATGGTTTTTGTTGCTGCCTCATGTACAATGTTACGAGCCTCCATCCATAGTTCTTCAGGCACTTTGTCCACCAAATCTAGTTCCTTAAATCTGTTCTTCACTTCCACTGTGTATTCATAAGGGATTTGGTTTAGATTATACCTGACTAGCCCAGTGGTTTTTCCTACTTTCTTCAGTTTAAGTTTGAATTTTGCTATAAGAAGCTGATGATCAGAGCCACAATCAGCTCCAGGTCTTGTTTTTGCTGACTGTGTAGAGCTTCTCCATCTTTGGCTGCAGAGAACATAATCAATCTGATTTCGGTATTGCCCATCTGGTGATGTCCATGTGTAGAGTCGCCTCTTGTGTTGTTGGAAAAGAGTGTTTGTGATGACCAGCTTGTTCTCTTGACAAAACTCTATTAGCCTTTGCCCTGCTTCGCTTTGAACTCCAAGGCCAAACTTACCTGTTGTTCCTTTTATCTCTTGACTCCCTACTTTAGCATTCCAGTCCCCTATAATGACAAGAACATCTTTCTTTGGTGTCAGTTCTAGAAGGTGTTGTAAGTCTTCATAGAACTGGTCAATTTCTGCCTCTTCAGCATGGGTGGTTGGTGCATAAACTTGGATGACTGTGATGTTGAAAGGTCTGCCTTGGATTCGTATTGAAATCATTCTATCATTTTTGAGATTGTATCCCAGTACAGCTTTTCCCACTCTTTTGTTGACTATGAGGGCTACTCCATTTCTTCTACGGGATTCTTGCCCACAATAGTAGATATGGTAATCGTCTGAATTGAATTCACCCATTCCCGTCCATTTTAGTTCACTGACGCCCAGGATGTCAATGTTTATTCTTGCCATCTCCTGTTTGACCACATCCAGCTTACCAAGGTTCATAGATCTTACATTCCAGGTTCCTATGCACTATTTTTCATTGCAGCATCGGACTTTCCTTTCACTTCCAGGCATGTCGGCAGCTGAGCGTCCTTTCGGCTTTGGCCCAACCACTTCATTAGCTCTGGAGCTACTTGTACTTGTCCTCCGCTCTTCCTCAGTAGCATGTTGGACGCCTTCCGACCTGAGGGGCTCATCTTCCAGCGTCATATATTTTTTAGCCTTTTGTTTCTGTCCATGGAGTTTTCTTGGCAAAGATACTGGAGTGGCTTGCCAGTTCCTGCTCTAGGTGGATCGCGTTTAGTCAGAACTCTCTACTATGACCTGTCCATCTTGGGTGTCCCTGCACGGCCTAGCCCATAGCTTCTCTGAATTACTCAAGCCCCTTCGCCACGACAAGGTAGCAATCTGTGAAGGGGTAGCACATTGTACCTAGTAGTGAATCAGCAGCCAGTGGAGCTGCTATAGCTGGTGGGTTATGTGATCCCTGTGACCTGCCCCAGTTAACAATCTGGCTGCAGTGTTCTGGACCTGCTGAAGTGTTCAGACACTTTCCAGTGTAGTGTCCTTGACATATGTGTTCGAAGTCTTATTTTTTGTAACATACTCTCTGTGTACCACATTTTATGCTCTTAAGTACATGTGTACAGATGTGAGTTTGGGTGCATGACTCAACCAAGACACAAGGAACAATTCCAGTAACAACTAATACAGATCTATTTTCAAAAGTAAATAGATGTGAGAGTAACTGACATATGATTACTGAGATGGTGTGCTCTGTGAACATTTTAAAGGCAGTGTACATGCATGAGAGGGACGTGGTGGCGCTGCGGGTTAAACCGCAAAGCCTCTGGGCTGCAAGGTCATAAGATCAGCAGTACAAATCCACGCAACAGAGTGAGCTCCTGTCACTTGTCCCAGCTCCTCCAACCTAGCAGTTCAAAAGCATGTAAAAATGCAAGTAGATAAATAGGTACGACCATGGTGGGAAGGTAACGGCGTTCTGTGTCTAGTTGCGCTGGCCACGTGACCACAGAAACTGTCTACGGACAAATGCTGGCTCTACGGCTTGGAAACGGGGATGAGCACCGCCCCCTAGAGTCAGACACAACTGGACAATTTGTTAAGGGGAACCTTTACCTTTACCTGCATAACCATCAGTGTGGTGTAATCATCAGTAGACTCAGCTTTGGATTCCCACCCAACCATGATACCCATGGGGTGACCTTGGGCCAATCATTCTAATACATGTTATTTGGGACTATCTTTGAAATGAATAGGCAGAGAGCCATGCACATTTTCAGTTTCTGCTAGTGCTTTTCTTAACACATGCACAAGTCATTGCTTCTCTTAAGCTTCCACAACTCAGTATTATGAAGGCTTGGAAAAGTAACTTTTTTGGATTACAACTACCCAAGCTGACCATGCTGGGTGGTGGATTCTGGGAGTTGTAGTCTATAAGAGTAACTTTTTCAAGCTCTGAGAAGTCTAACCATAAAATGACACCACTCAGGAACTGGAATAAAATGTTCAGTCTTGATACTACAGACAGTTAAAATCACCAATACAAAATAACTGTAATTTTCAATACAAGGTTCCCATTATTGTTAATGATGTAAACATTACTTTTCATGTTACATTTACTTTCAATGAGTAATTGACAATGATTGCCTCTAACTGTGTATCTTTTTTTATGTCTTGATTCCAAATATTTTGTACATCCTGTTTTAAGAACCTAGATCTATTCATCTGATGGAAAGATGAAATAAATTGTAATATATATAATATGCACACAGAAACTTCTTTATGGTACTGCTTCAGGTGTCATGTTTGGCAAAAGATTAGCTTATAAATTTTTACATGCTAAATGTTTAAAGACTCCTGTTTAATGGCAATTATATTATAAACAGACATGTGATTAAGTTGTACATGGCGAAGAAAAACAAGTCACATACCTTTCTCTGACATTTGTAGGACTGGGTTGGCAATTCTGGTTCATTTTCTATCTTGCGCTTTTGATGCCCCACCATAGCTGTGAACGTTCTCTGTTCTATTCACTTAGAAACAGAGCAAATGTTAAGTTCCTCCAAGTCAATGGTAAAATGCAGGATATTTGGAGTTCCCTCAAAAAAGTGGACAAAGGTTGTGCCAAGCTGTTCTGTATGACTGACCAAACAAGGTTTAAAGATCGTGTCAGTGTAATCTGGTGATGATAAGGTTATTTACAAAAGGACGGTCCAAGTTGACTTCTTGTTTTTTTCCTTCTTGCACCATTGCACATTTATATCCACAGTAAGAGACAGAAAAAATCCATTAAGATTTCACCAGAACTGCTGCATTTATCTGGAATTAAGAAATGGCAAGGAATAAATAGGATTTACTTCTTCACAAACAAGTTTCAGGCCAGGATGAAAAGCTCATTGTTTCAGTTACACTGAAGCTGTGGCAACAGTTTCAGTTTGAAAAATTAACTGTATCATTGGCTAACATTCTAGCGTTGACTGAATTATTCTTGTGGATTGACATAGCAAAATAGCACATTTGGCTCAAAATTCCAGTATCTAATTTTTTTTACAGAAGCCTGAGTAGATGGGTCACTAAAAAGGTGCTTAAAATGGATTCTTCTGACTGGTGCAGAAACACAGTATTGTGCATTCTGCATATAATTCAGTATAGTTGTTGAGAATTTGGTGAGACTTTAAAAAAACCTGTGTAAATCATGAGAAACTATGGATTGTTTGAAAGTAATGTGTGTGCAGCACCTGATTGTCCTGATGTGTAATTTGTATTATGGACAAGAAGCTACAGTTAGGAAAGAATATGGACAGCCAGAATAGTTTCCTATAGGCAAAGGTGTTGGACAAGTGTGCATTTTATCCCCTTATCTGTTCAGTCGGTACACAGTCTGTATCATATGGAAAACCAAACTAGATTCAGATGAAGGAGGCATGAAAATTAGCAGAAGAAACATCAACAATTTAAAATATGCAGATGACACCATCTTACTGGCAGAAAGTAGCAATGACTTGAAACAACGTTTAGGGAAAGTGAAAGAATAAAGTGCCAAAGCAAGACTCCAGTTGAACATTAAGAAGACAAAAATAATTACAGAAGAACTACACAGCTTTAGTATTGACAATGAAGAAACGGAAATAGTTAGATATTTTATATACCTTGTCTCTGTCATCAATCCAAGTGGAGACTGCGATCTACAAATCAGAAGACGAGTGAGACTTGGAAGGGCAGCAATAAAGGAATTAGAAAATATAATCAAGTGTAAGGATGTTTCACTGGAGACCAAGAGCAGGACCATCCAAACTCTTTTATTTCCAATCACCATGTATGGGTATGAAAACTGGACAATAAACTAAGTTGACATAATTTTTTTGATTCATTTGATATGTGGTGCTGGAGGAGAGCTTTGCTCATACTCTGGACTTCCAGAAAGAGGAAGAAGCAGGTCCTACATCAGACCAAATCAGAACTATATCTGGAGGCAAAAATGTTGAAACTGAGGCTGTCCTACTTTGGGCACATTGTGAGATGGCAGGATTCTCTGGAAAAGACAATAGTACTGGGAAAAGTTGGAAACCTCAGGAAAAGACCAAATACAAGATGGATTGACTCTCTAAAAGAAGCCACAGGCTTGAGTTTGCAAGAGCTGAGCAGGACTGTTTAGGACATGACATTTTGGAGATTGCTAATTCATAGGGTCACCATAAATTGATGGTGGTTTGATGGCATGTAACGATCAACAAGCTTGTTACAGGAAGGGGAGAAAACTTCTGTCCCTCTGACCAATTTTGAGATGACCCCCGCACCTTGTCAATTTGCAACAATTAGCCATGGCAAATTACACAAATCTTAAGCAAACAACTACAGGATTCTGCCCAGTATATGCAAAACCAAAATTTCTACAGCTCAAAATTCAAGAGGCACAAACTTTCTTTTATGTTAGCTGATACAAAATTTATGACAATGTGAAAAGCAAAATGAGCAGTTGGCTCATTGGAACCCTCAGTCCTAATCGAGAGTAGGCCTTTCTCTCTCCCCCTGGCTGTTAAAGGTACTCTGTGCAGATCTCCCTGCTACCCTCCACAGAATGTTTATCGGTGTTTCCAGGATGAAGGAAATAATTCTTGAAGAAGGGAGCTCTTATCAATGTTACAATAAGGCGGTGATAACAAAAATTGCCCACTACATTCTTAAAAACTGGTCAGAATCTTATTAATGTTTATGTAAGGTTTGTGTAACTTGCCATGGCTACTTCTACCTAACTGATCAGGTGGGAGTGCATCTAAGTTGCACAATTGGGCATGTGACCAGGCACACCACTGAGACTTGCTCCAACACCCCATCAATGAGCAGCAATTAGCAGCTGCTAGTTTGAAAACTTTACACAAACACCAGAAAGATTTTCACCATTTGCTCATCTGGGGTTTTGGTGCCTTCTCCTTAGGTATTTTTTTTCCCTATGCCACTCACTCACCATCCCCCTTTTGTGTTATATTGGTGGTGCTGCTGCTGCTCAAATTCCGAGTTCTGAGGATTGTTCTCCCATAGGCTTTTATATGTAATTGAACAGGATATGAAGGCTGAAAGCATTTGTGCACGCTTACAAATAAAATGGGTTAACACCTGTGTAAATCCCATTGATTCTAGATTGCTTTACAAATGGCCACGCCTTCAGTCCAAAATTCCCGCCCTTATTTTTCCCCCCTGCTACATATGGAATATATGAAACAACATATAAAGAAACGATACAGAGCTTTCCGTCGCGGCCGCGCGCACCTCCCCAGCCCCGGTAACACAAGCACAGCGAGACATAAAAGGCAAGTCTTACTCTTCCTGTTTAACCCTGAAGCGGAATATGAAGGACGGAAATCGTCAACGCGCGGCTTCTGATTGGCTGCCGCTTCGGCCGGGGCACTTGGGTCTGCTTTCTCGCGCCAGTTTCAGGCGCTTTGGCGCGAGAGCGTGAATTGCCGGGGCGGTGTACCGGGAGTGAGAGGCGGCAACCTGCAAGCTTCTTTCCGTTCACCATGGATTGGAGTGAACGTCCGCGCGACGGGGTCGAGAATGGTAGCCATGGAGGTAAGAGAGGGAGGGGGCGCAGGGCTGCGGGGTGAGGTGGGTTGGATTGGATGGACGGGCCAGATAGGATGATGAGAAAGAAATAGAGCAGCCTGGTCACTGTGCAGAGGCTGAAAGAAGAAGAAAAAGGGGTGGCCAGACCTGGGGAGGCTTATTGTTCTTTCGGAAAGGGAATTGAGTTCTGAATTCATCCCCTTTGCACACTGTGCAAGCGGCAGCTGGTTGCAAGCCTGTTGCAAATAAAAGGACTACGGTAGCAGACCCCTCATAGCTGAGTTGGTGTTAATGGTTACTCAGAGCTGCCCTCTGATTCAGAGGAGTTGTGGCTTGCTTTTCACTGGGAAGTACAAGCCACTCACATTCCAGTTCTATAACAGAAGCCCTGTTGACTTCAGGGAAACTTAGTCCTAAGTGTGCTGGTGTGGGTCTGCAGGAAGCAATGCAGATTTCCGGGGAGAGGCATTTATGGGCCACGAGGAGGAGGAGGAGGAGCAGGAAAGCAGTGTTGTGTGAGTGCCCAATAATATTTGAATGTCATCCACTATTTAAATCTTATGGAAGACAAATGAAGGCTTAAGAAACTGGTAGCATACTTGATAAACCAGAGGCCTTCTACCACCTGTAGGATTCGCTAGTTTTTGTTTTTCATAAGCTTTCATATGTCCAAGTGCACTTCTTTAGATGAAGACTTCTGGTTTCTCTTGCAGCACCAAGTGAACTAGTGTAGGCCACTTGGGAACAATAAAATCGTAAAATCACTTAATAAGAGCTATTTCAGGATATTGGCAAATTAGTTACTTCTCTTGCTTGACAGAGGGCAGGGTATACACACACACACAACTGATGCAGTGCATCAACAATAGTCTAGATTCAAAGAATTATATATAATTCTTTGAATCTAGACTATTGTTGATGCACTGCATCAGTTGTAAAAAAAAGGCTTTGCTTTCTCTTAAAAGACAGGTTGAGAAACTGCTTGCAGCTGAAGCCACCACTGTGGCTTCGACTGTTGGTGGCTTCTTGACTGGCCCTTTAAAGGGGAGGCAAAGTAAAGATTGTTTAAATGTTTCTATAGCTGATGTAGCATATCAGCAGTAGTCTATATACAGTCAAAATGTTTATTTCACCTCCCCTGCCCTCTCCTGAACAGGGGAAATGATTAATGAATCAATTTATTAGCTAATATCCTGAAATGTTGTTTAAGCCACTTCACAATACCAGCAAATTGAAACAGGAAGGCTTGCTTTTGAACCAATTCAAGCCAGAGTGATTCTACCTGCACCAGAAAAATAGAAGCCCCCTGACAGGGACCAGAAAGGTGCAGGTAGGAATGCTCTGTAGATGGGTTGGTCCACTCTAGCAAAAATGTCATCTGATCGTCAAACACGTTCAAAGCAGTAAGGTACAACAATTCATTTGAAAACCCCACTCAAGCAGTCAGTCACTCAGGGAAAGCCTGCCTGAAGAGAAAGTCTTCACCTACTTTCGGAAGGATAGCAAGGATGGGGTCAGCCTGGCCTCCTGTGGAAGGGAGTTCCAAAGTCAGGGGTCAGCAACAGAGAAGGCCCTCTTCTGTGTCCTCACCAAATACACCTGTGAAGGTGATGGGATTGAGAGCTAGTGGAGCTGCTATAATAGGGGGGTTATGTGATTCCCTGTAACCAGCCCCAGTCAGCAATCTGACTGCTGTATTTTGGACCCACTGAAGTTTCCGGATACTTCCCATAGGCAGCCCTGCATAGAGCACATTACAGTAGTCCAGCAAGGTTGTAAATAAGGCATGTGTCACCATGGCCGGATCAGATCTCTCCAGGAATGTGTACAGCTGTCGCACTAGTTTTAATTTTCAAAGGCACTCCTCATCACTGCTGAAACCTGGGCTCAGAGATGAATCCAGGAGCATCCCCAAGCTGTGCACCTGTGTTTTCAGAGAGAGTGCAACCCCATCTAGCATAGCTTGCATCCCTATTCCTTGATCTGTCTTTTGACTGACCAGGAGCACCTCTGTCTTGTCTGGATTAAGTTTAATTTTATTCACCCTCATCCAGTCCATTACTGACATCAGACACTGATCTATAGCTGAAACAGCCTCAGATTTAGATGGCAAGGAGAGAGAGAGTTGGGTATCATGAACATACTGGTGACACCAAAGCAAGGAGGGCTTTTTTAACAATCGTGTTACTATTGCCTTCTTTAAGCATGCTGGGATCTTACCCTGTTGCAAGGAGGCATTTACCGCTCCTCCTACCCACTTGACCAGTTCTGACAGCTTTGATAAGCTAGGAAGGGCAAGGGTCCAGCAGACATGTGGCAGCCTTCACCTCTCCAAGGGTCCTGTTCACATCCTCAGGTCACAGAAACTGATACTTATTCATTATTGCTGGAGAAGCAGGGGCCATAGTTACAGTCACCAGACCTGAATCAACTAAAACATATCTTGTTGGGGGAAAATTGGTAGAAAAATATCTTATTCTCCTCTTCTTGCTTTTGGCCATGGAAGCAGATGTTGGAATTGAAGATGTGAAGGAAAAAAGTGATTCTTAGTAATTTTGATATGGTTTTTGGAGGAAAAGTAGTAGAACAAGACTCCAGTTTCTTATTTAAAATGTAATAATCAGTATATTTGAAACTGATTATCACAGCAGTGTGTTAATATTTCTGCATGTGTAAGTTGTGCATTTGTTTCCACATTTTAAATCTATAACTTAAATTGTTTTGCTTTTCAGAACCAACTGATTCTCCAAATCTTTCAGCATCACGTTCACGGCGTGAGAAGAAATCTCAGAAAGGGAGACAAGAAGCACTGGAACGTTTGAAAAAGGCAAAAGCTGGGGAGAAAATAAAATATGAAGTAAGTACAATAATAATCTGGATATTTAGAGCAATATTGGGTTCACTGCAGGATCTTCTTCCCGTATTCTGCTGAATGTGGTCATGCTAGTCCATCATGTTTAGAGGGCACCAGACTGGAGAAGGCTGGACTAGCTAAATGTAATGGTGCTTTTCAGATTATTGTATCTCAGTCTAAAATAGCAGGGGCAAGATTTTTTGCTCTGGACGGTCCCTGAGCAAGTAAATTTGGAGATGTTTGTGACACTTATTCTTATTTATAATTTCTGAGATGGAAGCTTAAAGCTTTTCTGGACAATGACATTCCCTCTGTCAATTATGATCTTGCCTTCAGGGTTGGAACAAAGTTTAAGACTTGCCACCCCCCTTCTTTGCACAGTATTGCTGTGGGGAGAGAGGAGAGAGTCTTTAACCTTGGTCCCTTCCCCTAGGAAGTCTGTTGGAAGATAGTTATTTCCCTGCTGATATGAGCCACCCATGTACGATCTAAGTAATGTCTGAATACCTTAATGTTTTTAACATATTCTCCAGTCCATCTGCAGACAGATGCAGCTAATGTTGTTACTTTCTTATTCCAGGTGGAGAAGTTCGCAAGTGTTTATGATGAAATTGATGAAGAACAATATTCTAAGATTGTCAGAGAACGACAGGATGATGACTGGATTGTGGATGATGGTTTGTTAAATAGATTTAATTTTCCATTGTTCCATTTTTAAATTTGGACTAAAATATAAGGTGCTGAAACAGCTGCTGTTCAATTGGTATTGCTGCTGATATGATTTAGGAAAACTTTGCTGTTTACATAATTTAATAATATATAATATATTTGGCTCTTGGGCTGTGATACACAAACTACTTCAGCTTTAAGCTGGCAAAGTGGAAAGTAGGCTACAAGGTTTTAGTAATTACTGTAATGTGTCCTGAATTATGATGTGATGTTAGTAATATGTTCAGAATCTACTGGCTGGATCCTTTTTTGAATATCTGATATTAATCTTGTAAGCATTTTAATAACATTTTTTGTAAACCTAAGTTGTGTTGAATGTGTAACGTTTGTGTTAAATGGAGAGTGACTTAGATCAGTGGTGAGGACGTTTGCTGCGTTGGCCTTGCAAGTGTTGTAAAACTGTGGCTTTCATCAGCCAGAACCAGCATGGCCAAAACTGATGATAGTTGGAATCCAATAGTATCTGGAGGATACAGGTTCTGTAGCCCAGTTTTTAAATACTCATGTTCCAAAATAATGGATGTCAACTGGAACCTAGTTAACCATCATATCCAGCTAAATTCTGTGTCTTGTAAATTAAAATGTGACTGTCTTATGGTAAGTGATGGTCCTTTTTTTTTTTGCACAGATGGAGTTGGTTACGTAGAAGATGGGAGGGAGATTTTTGATGAAGACTTAGAAGATGATGCTCTTGATTCTAACAAGAAAAGTGAGTAAACATTCTTTGGTAGTTAACTGATTTTTTTTATGGTAAAGCAGAGACTTAGTGATTAATGGGAAGCTGGCATGTTTTGATATTGCTGATTCATGAAGTGGACTTTTACAGACACTACTGGCAGCATGGGCATGTCCTGGTCCTTGCACGTAGAGAGCAGTTCTTTTGCTAAATTACAGTTTGCTTGGCAAGAGTTCTTTTTGGCTTCTAGTAATGGGAGTGTCTTGTTTTACCAATTTAATTAGGTTCAGAGGATTTATACAGCAAATGAGCCTTCTTGGGCCATAGTGCCAGAATGTCACTTAGTATTACAAGAATTGGAATTAGTATGAGGTCAAAGCTTCCTCCCAGTTATCTTGCTCAGGATTGTTGTTGGAGAAGAGGAACCTCAGACTTGCTGCCTCCTTTTGGAGTTGGTATGAGGAGAAAGGGAAAACCTTTTTTTTTCTTTTAAACTTACCACAATTTGACGTGTTATCTGAATCTAGACAATCTAATTGCAGCTTGTTGAAACAAGCTGATTTCAAAACACAGTCTATGTTTCTGTCTTTTTTCTGATAACCATGCCTAAGGTTAAGTAGAATTGAGGCTACAGTGATATTACAAAGTGCATTTAATATGAAAAAAGAAGCAGATGTTTCTGCCTATTCCTTCTCTTCCTCTAGATGAATTGAGTTTTAATGCCACCCTTGTATATTTAATATTGCTGTTAAAATAAAAGAGGGGTCGACAACTTCTTAGCAGGATTGCATGTCCTTTGATCCCAGTAGGGACCACACCCTCCTGATCTTGCTGAAATGCAGCCAGTAGAGTTTCTATTTCCAAAATCTTGGCAATTCTGTTGGGGAAGATGGGTATGGATAGTGCCAGACCTTGCATCCCAGTAGTGCTTCAAGACCTCTCGTACAGTCTGCTGGGGCTTGCTTCTTGAATGCTTTTTTTCTTAGCAGATATGCTACAATTTTTGTAGTGTTGGTGGAAACTGCAGCAGTGACCAACTTGGGAGGGGTGGGGGACAGACCAAAAGATCTTGTGTGTATGGGTGTTGCCCACCTCTACAGTAAGAATAGGGTACCTGTCCAAGGGTCATCATACTGTTTGTTGTGCTTATAGAATGCAGTTGGTTTTTGGCTTTGGCTTTTAGGTTTTGACTTTGGTGATTATGGTCAGCAATTGAAATGAATGAAATAGTGATTTGGAAAATTAAATTTACAAAACAACAACATAGAGTAACTCCTGTGGAGTAGTGTTCTTTTGTTTGAACTGAAGTCAGTATTGAAATTGAATCTAGGTAAAGGTGTTTTTTCTCTATTTAGGACATGAACATTTTATGGGAAGGAATGCACTGTTGGTACAACTTTTATTAATCAGTGTTTAATAGTAGTACTCACATTTTGCAGAACAGGCAGCAAGTTAGGACATACCTATTGTCTTGATTACAGCAACCCATATTTTAAGCAAGAGTTGCAGTGTTCATAAACCAACAACAGTTTTTTGTGGCAGATTGTCAGCAGTGGGTTTGCATATGACAACAAGCTGGATTTCATGGCTTCTTGTGGAGGTGAGAATTGTGCAAGGATTGCCATTGTTTTGCCTTACAGCAGGGGTCTCCAAACTTTTTACAGTGAGGACCACAAAGTTTTCAAAGTTTCTGAAGGACAAAGGAACAGGAATGTGTGTGTGTGTGTGTGTGGACGCAGGCACCCCCACACACCCCCACAGACGCCCGCATGTCCGTGCCCCTGCCTACGCACATGCACGCCCCCTGCGCGTGTGCACAGGCTAAAGGGAATGGGCCGGACAAAACTGCAATGCGGGCCATAGCTTGGAGACCCCTGCCTTACAGGAATGAGGCTGGCTTCCCTTAACGAGCCTAGCAATTCACTTCTGCTGTGGCTGTGAAGAGCAGTTTGGAAGCCTTTTGCTTCATTTTTTTGTTTAGTCGCAGCTTGTCTACAAATTTGGACAGAAGCTGGTTACTGTTAACTAGATATGGGATATTTGTATTAAACTCCCGGGGGAGATGAATATGACTATCGCCACCACAGGTGGCCGGGCCAGTTGGACCCTCTCCCCAGAACCGGGCTGTCCGATTACTGCTTGTGATCATTGCTGTTTGCACCATGCCAATCACTGGAAGTAGCCCATTTGGGGCTTCCCCTCCTCCCTGCACTGCTGACCACACACAGCAGCTGAGTGGGGAGACTCGTCATCCCGACTCCTTGCCAGATCGATCAGCAGCGCCATGCCACAAGCAGTAAGTGAGATGAATACAAATATCCCATCTCTACTATTAACTCTGGTTAGTGGAAATGAGGCTGCTTCAAACCATGAGTCTGGCTTGTTTCTCTCACCGTTCTTAAGATTATCCTTGGGTTAGTTTTTTGCCAGCATACTAAACTGTGTTTCAACTAAAATGAAAATGAAAACTTCCCAAATCCTTCTGGCTATGCTGGGAAGGAAGGGGTTTGACAGCTGTGCAGAGGCTAGGCTTACTGTTATAAAGCTGAATAATGTTTTAGCATTGCTTTTGAGCAAAGCTGTAGACTTTGTAACTTACGTTGCCTCATTAATAGATTTTTCATATTTTAAGATGTTGTTTATATCTTATATTGGTAGGAAAAAGAAACGCAACTTCCACAAATGACAAGAAAAATGTGAAGAAGGCTGTGGTAACAAAACCAAACACTATTAAATCTATGTTTATGGCCAATACAGGGAAGAGAAATACTGATGTAAGTATTGTATTTTATGCAAAAAAGGATCTGAATAGTAATAGTAGTAATAATTTGCACACAAGATTCTTTAGTGCTTCCTATTACTTCTTTCTACTTTACATGAAAAGAGTACAGTGGAAGCAAAGCAGACAATTGTTTTTAGTAGATTGGAAAAGCTGGTTTTGTTGATACCATAAGAATTTTATTTATTACCATTTACTGAGCACAAGTATCTCATTTTACAGAAAGCTATTGACCTGTCCAAGGATGATTTGCTAGGAGACATTCTGCAAGATCTGAATGCTGAGGTAGGACTGAATAATGTGTTCTGGGGAGATGATAGACAAGCAAAATAAGGTTTTTAAATGATAAATATATTTTTCTGCAGATACTCTAAAGAGAATATCAAATATACGCTGGAGAAATATATTTCTAATGTCTTAATTAGCCTAATAATGCTTCAGGCATCTGAAAGCTTGCATATGTTTTGATTCAGAGGTAGAAAAGTCAGCTTCATTTGCCTCTTGTAAACTCTGGAGGGCCTTGCTTGGAGACAGGGTAGAATTTTGTTTATTTCATGCATATCCTGTCATTTCTCCAAGGAAGTGGTGGCTTTTAATGAGAGAGAAGGAAGAGGCAGAAATACTGAATCAAGACTTTAAGTATCTTAATGCAGAACAGTGAGAAGCTTCTCTTTTGTAAATTCCACTAAATCAGTTACAGCCTAATTTTCTTCCCCTCTAGCCTGTTCACATATCAGCGCCACCAGTTGCAGTGCTAAAAAAGAAGAGGCTTTTTGAAACACCTCTGAATCCTTTTTCTGTGCAGTCTCAAAGTGCAGTCTCCAAGGTAATTTCCCCAAATGAAAATATTAAAACTCCCGAAGTTTTAAAAATATCATTTGTTTTAAATTCTGTTGTGTGTTATGAGCTGTCAAGTTACAACCACGTTATGGTGACCCTGATAAGGTTTTCAAGGTATGTGAGATATTTAATTGAAACAAAAGAGAGACGTGTGGTCAATACAGTCCTGCTCCGCTGATATTGAGAGTCCCTGTGTCTTCTTGTTGGTGCAGGGAGTGGGGGGAGCAGCTATTTCTTGTTATCCTTATAATTCCATTGAAATAAAAGGGAGACATGTGGTCAATGCAAAATACAAATGCAAGTGTAAGTGATACCTTTATAGACCACTAAAAAATACAATATGTGAGCAGGACTGCAACCACTAGGTAATATTGTTTTGACTAATCTGATCCCAATTGGCTAAATCTACTGAGTTTACTAAATTATCACCTCAGATCCCAGATTAAGGACCTGGGTTTTCTGTGTCGCCTCCCCACCCCTGCCAAGCAGAGACATGTCTGTTTCAAATAAAGGCCAAATGGGAAGGTGTGCGCGCGCATGGCCTGTGCCTCTTAGTTTGAAGAACTGGGGTATGATACCCAATTCAGCTGCAACTTTAAAACAACAGCTCTAATGCAGCCTTGTAAAATCCATCTTGCCATGAACTTTTGAACATTAAGCTCCTCACACTGGTACACGCCTGATGAAGTGGTCCTGATCTATGAAAGCTCGCAGATTGTATGATTGTTTTTTAGTGTAAAGGGATCACCTACTCCTGCACTTGAGGAGTTGTTTTACCATTGCCTCTCCCAGTGGGTTTCTGTGGCAAAGAGGAGATTTGAATCCAGGTCTCCTTGCTCCTAGGCCTACATTCTGGACTTTCTACATGAGGTATAATTTCCCCTGATTACAGAATGTTTCACTAATTTATTTAGAAATTTATATTCCATCTTATATCATGAGATCTCAGGGCAGAGTACAATAAGAAAAACAATATAAACAATTCAATACTTTAAAACAGTTTTAAAACATTAAGAAGTACATGTGTTAAAAGAAACAGTAGAAGATCCTTCGCAACCTATTAAAGCCATGATCTGTGAAGCCTTTGGAAAATAACAATGTTTTAATGTGATACTAAAATGAAGTTAGTTTTGTGCTGAGAGAGTATTCCATGACTGGGGTGCTACAGCTGAAGAAACCCTTGCCCGCATCTCTGCATAATGGATGGTTCTCTACAGTGGCACACAGAGGAGCCCCACTCAGCAAATCTTAGTCATTATGCAGGCATATATAGGGAGAGGTGTTCCAGTATCTAGGTTCTAAGCCGCTTAGGGCTTTTAAAGTCATTTTGAATGTCTTGAACTCAGACTGGAAGCATATTGGCAGCCAGCAGAATTCTTTCAGAATGGGTGTCAAATGGACTCTGCAAGTTGTCTTTGCTAGCAGTCTAGCTGCTGCATATTGCACTCACTTCAGCATCTGTATTGTCTTCAAGGTCAGCCCTATGTAAAGTGCATTACAGTATTCTAACCAGGAGATTATGAATATATGAACAGGAATGGTTGTAGCTGGTGGACCAGTTAAAGAGGGCCCCAGTCACTCTGAGCCACTATGTTCACCTGAGCCTCAAGTGGCAAGATGACCATTATTCTGGAGCAGATCACCAGTCAGGATGACCAAGGCTGCTTCAGTGCCACACCATGGACTGAAATTGGACTGAAATGGATGCGGATCATCTGTTTCTTCCAAGAACTTCTACAGAAGCCCAGCCATCACACACTTAAGTGCCTTACTCCAAAAAGGGGATATTGTTGATAGGAAGGTGGTTCTCTGAGACCAGGGACGTCCTCTTTAGGAGAGTGCACAACCACTGGTTTCAAGGCAAGCACTATTTTGTGAGGTAGTTTGCCACCCGCTGGACCTGCCTAGCCAATCCGCTTGTGCCAGATCTTATTAACCAAGATGGGCAATGGTCAAGCTTACATGTGGTGAGACAGACCAATTCAAGTATCTTGTCCACATCATCAGGCCGCAACAACTGACATTGATAACTGCCCCAACACTGTATTATCTGTGGAATGAAGTTCCAAACTAATATGAGCAACTTTCTCTTCAAAGTGTTTAGCAAATTTATTATAGCAAGTGACCCAGAGTTCCACAGCTGAGTCATATTCTAACAACTTCTTCACCACTCAGAAACAAATCTCTTGAATGACAAGTTGAAGATGGAATAGCGTAGGCAAAAATAGAATGTTTTGTCCTTTTGACTGCAGCACATTAGGCTCAAAAAAAGAGTTATTGCCACTTTTTAGTCATATTCGCTTCACGACCTATGCCACCTGTACTCTAGCCACTGTCTAACTGATTTCATTGCCTGTACATCTTTTGTAAACCAAGAGGCATTATGGTTTCCATGACACCAGAGTGGGCACATGAGAGTCATTCTATTGATAGCCCTTTCCATCTTACCAGGCCATAGTGAGACCAAAGCCTCAGTCAGCCTTATCAGCTAAAAACTGCCCCAGAGCATTCAAGAATCTTTTGCATTCCAGAATTCTCCATCTTAAATTAATCACGGTGTTAATTCAGTGTTCAAGGGAGATGTTGTGTATTGCAGTGGTCCCCAACCTTTTCTGAGTCACCGACCAGTTGGGGGTGTGGAGTCCGTGTGCGGGGGGTGGGGTATCCCCGCACTCACAGGTGGGCGGGGTGCACTTGCGGAGGGGAGGGGCGTGCATGTGCGAAGGGGTGGAACGCGCTCATGGAGGGGTGGGTTGTGCTCATGCGCGAAGGGCTGGGGTGTGCTCGCAAGGAGGGGTGGGGCACGCTTGCGTACATGCGCGAAGGGCGGGGGTGCTTGCGCGCATGTGTGGAGGGGAGGGGCATGCTTGTGGGTGGGAGGGGCACCCGTTCGTGGGGGTGGAGTGCGTGCGGGGGGGGCGGGAGATCTGTCTCCGTGGCCCGGTCCTGCCATGGCCACGGACCGGCACCCGGCCGCGGACCAGGGGTTGGGGACCCCTGGTGTATTGCATTTTCTTGCCTTGGTTGATGCAACAGAATTGAGTTCATTTCAGAATGTGAGATGTAATTGTGCTCTATATGTGTGTACCATTTTTTCTATGACATCTTGGGGTTCAGTGATATTATGGTGCAAGCAAATGGAATGTCGCATGGTGGTTAAACTAAAGGGTTCTTTTATGCCAGCCAAGATTACTAGGTTTTGTTTTTATTGCAAAAATTAAGTTATTGTGCCGACTAGACCGCTGGGGTGCCTGATTTTGTGCCCTTCAGTATAAGAGCACATCTGCATTTTTTTAGACATTAAAAAGTTTGTCAGTATAGGAGAGGTTTACAGCAGGGAAGCTGTAGGAAAGAATGGTTGGGAAAAATCTAACTTTCCTTACTTTGATGCTTGAATGAGCCGTTTTTAAAAAATTGCTAAATAGAACAATCTAAGACAGCTGGAATGGATTTTAAATAGTTACATTGATATTACTAAACAGGTTTTAATTAAAATCATTTGTGCTTATAGCCAAAAAGAAAAGAAAAGAAAAATTAAAAAATAAAGAGGACAAAACTGTTGTTACACCTTTAAGACTAACTGCTATATTTTAATATGAGTTTTTGTGGACGAGTCCCCTTCTTCCAACTTGTCCACAAAAGCTTACATTAAAACATAGCAGTTAGTCTTTAAGGTGCCACAATGTTTCTGTCGTCTTTATTTTTGATTTGTCTTTTGTTTTTGCCTGAGAGACTAGCACAGACTAACACGGCTACCTCTTCTAAAACTGTGCTTACAGAGAACATCTGCAATCCTGAAAACTGTCACGTCTGACAAAAAAGAAGTTTCTGCAATAAATTCATCTCGTTCTAAGTCTTCAGTTTACACAGCAAAATCAGAGGCAGTTGGAGAAGAGAGTGATGTTCCTGAAAATAAAGTGCACATTATGGAAAATAGTGAAATGGTAAAAGTGAAAGAAGAAGAAGTTAGTAAAGGTATTTATTGTACGTTGGTGCTTAATATTCTAAATCACTTACACTGTTAAAATATTTCATAGAATCTTGGAATAATGGAGTTGGAAGGGACCTAACAGGCTATCAAGTTCAGCCCCCTGCTCAGTGCAGGAATCCAAATCAAAGTATCATTGACAGATGGTTGTCTCATCTTATAGTTATTGCGTTTTGCTGTTCAGTAACATTTTCCCAGTTGAGCCCAGGTGCTAGTTGTGACCTTTAGTGTGTAACAGACTGGGTTCTTGGTACCTCCCAACCTTTGCCCAATCAAGGCCATGGTGCTTCTGGGTGAGTAGGATGTAATGAGTCCCCCCCCCCCACTCTGCTAATCACTGAATTCACTCACATGACATTGACAGCATGTACTCGTGCAGTGAATAAAGATTCCTATGCTTTCTTAAATGTAAAAGACTACAATTTCCTGCATCAAGTGGTGTGCTTAGGTGTATGGGGCTGTAGGTTTGCATTGTTGGCCTGCCTTCTGACATCACATGACTTTCCTGGCAGCGGTCCTCTGGTTCATAGTTGAGCATGGATATATAGAGAAAGCCTACATAATCTGGAAATAAATGATCTTCAGAATGTTAGAAACAGAAGATATTCTGTATTTACAAAGGCTTAATTTACTGAAAAGCATACGGAATGCTCCAAAATCAGTCTTTAGGCAGCACTTTCTGCTTTGAAAGAATAGGTTCAGTATCATTCTGTTGTATACCTGAAAAGTAAAAGAGGAGGAGAAAGAGCACATGAGGAGACATGACAGAAACAAAATAATGTGCTGCAAGAGTCCACTCATGCACAATAGTTTGGAGGTGGCCCCCAAAGAAAGTGGACCCAGGGCAGTTGGTTTACTGGTTAGCCTCTGCCTTAATCCAGCCTTAATTCAACTCTGTACAGGATCTTAACCTTTACTTCAGCTGTGCTGTTAGTAGGAGCAGAGCTTCTTAAGTATTGCCGTTTACTATGTGAAAGGCTCTTCCAGAGAAAGTATGTCAGGCTCAGCCTTTTGTTCTTTTAGGTCTCTGGCAAAAACATGGCTTTTTCATAAGACTTTCATTGCAAGTTCTCTGGCGTGTGTTGCTTCAATGATCTCCATCTCTGTGTTGTTGCGTTTGAGATGCCAGTGCTCCACAAAGATACAGAAATGTTCTCAGAAATGATCCTTGACTTGTTTGCTGTTCTATATGGTATTTTTATTTACTGTACAATGTATTCTTATTTAAGCCACCTCAAATTCACTGGGGGAGAAAAGAAGTAGGTGTTTGTTGTGATATTTTATAGCTTTACTCTATAATGGCATTTGGGTCTTATGCTGCCTTAATAGCCTAGAGCAGTGATGGTGAACCTATGGCATGCGTGCCACAGCTGGCACGCAGAGCCCTTTCTGCGGGGAATGCGAGCCATAAATCGCCGGATCGCTACTCCCCCCCGGCACCCAAACCTGTGGAGGCGGCTGCAGCTGCGGTGCTGGCGCTTCGACAGATGGTGGGGCCAGGATCCGGAGCTGCTGGCACTGGCGGCAGATCCAGAGTGGGGTCTTGAATCTCCGTGCCCAAGATTCCCCCTTCCGCCGCCGCAGCCGCAGCCCACTGCCCGCTGGGTTGTTTCCCCCCCCCCCCCCCAGTTTGGGCACTCGGGCCCAAAAAGGTTCGCCACCACTGGCCTAGAGGCTCCAAAACCTAAAGTGAAGGTGGGTTAAAATGTTAATACACAATATTTTATATAAATTGGTGAAGTTAAATGCATTGAGTTTCTTGTTAAAGTTTTTTTACAATGTTTACAGAAGATGAACTGGCTGTAATGGATTTTGATGATGGGGACTTTGATGAGTCTATGGAGGAAATTGGAGCTGCAAGAGAAATGGGTGCATTGCTGAAGGAAGAGGTAAAATCAGAAGAGAGACCAACACAGGAATTAGACTCTGCAAAAACAAGTTCGTATTTATTGTAAGTATTCGTACAAAAATTTAAAGGATTTCTCTCAACCTCCATTTCTTTCTTTCTAGAAAGATCATGATATGTTTGAAGAAACCTTATAAATTTAATAAATAAATAAATAAATAAATAAATATTTTAAATCCCAGTACTTTATACAGGTACAGAATTTTCATTAGAAATGCAAGAGTAGTTTCAGACGAGTGAAAATAAGTGGTCCAATAAAGAAACATTTTATCAGAAATGTTACCTTGCTTGCATGAAAGTCTTAAATATATCTTCCATAGTGACATAGCATGTGTGTTTAAAATTTTTAAAATTAAAATAGAACTTTTTGAATATTTATCTCCTATTTATCAAGCTGCCCTTTCATCCATCCCCAGAAGGATTAGGGACACACACAGGAAAGATCACTGAACAACCGTCAACCATCCATGACAATGGGTGGAGAAGGACTGCAGAAGTGGGATTATCCCTCACCCCCAGTCCTTTGTCCTTCTAACGAGCCTATTCAGACCAGGGCAAAGTAAAACTAACTTGGAGTATATATCAGGGATCTCCTATCAACTCTCCTCAGGCTGAAGAAGCTGCTTGGAGGAGTACCAAACGTTTCAACCTAACAAGAAAGAAGTCCAGTTGCCATGACTGAATTTCCAGATAACCTTTTGAATAAATGAGAATTTCACATATCAACTTCTCTTTTGCCGCCTTCTACTTCTTCGCTGTTTTTCAGAAGCTCGTCCCTCCCTGATGTTTCCTGTTGGGATAGTCTTGATGACAATGAAGATGGGCATCTGTCTTCAGAAATACAAGTAGATTCCAGTCAACTTCCACTAATAAGTGGTGAAGATGGGCAGCAGGTTTTCAAGTTTTATTGGCTGGATGCTTACGAAGATCAGTATAATCAGCCAGGCAAGTGTATATCTTGAATCCATTCTTATAATCACTCTTCCCTTCTCTCTCTTCTCCACCAAAGTTTTTTCTTGATCAAAGCACTAATTCTAAAAGTACTCAGTGTTTACAGTACTTGCTTTTCCTTGAAATTGAGGCTGTTGGCTGTTTGTGAAATAAGATATCTCTGTCAACACTGAGCAGGCATAAGCAAGAAGTAGATGCCCATGAACTGAACTGTTCGCTGAACTCCTTCATTCATTGGAACAGGGAAGGCTAACCCCCTACCTGAGTCTCCTGTACATCTCAAAATCATCTCTAGAGGGCTGGGGAATCCTTTACATTTTAGACTCTCGAACATAGAGAGCTATAGTGGGCAGCAGAGGAATGGAAATTGCTGTTGTGACTAGTACAGTATTGAATTTAGCCCTTGTGTTAGTAGATGTATTTGGGTTTCAAAACCCTATTTTCAGTTTTAGAGGGCACTGGGGGAAGGTGATATGTTGTGAGAGGACAGAAGCTTTCAGCTTTCTGTCATTTTCCCATGCAATTCTACTTCAGACCTGAAAGTTGTCCTGGGTACATAGTATCTAACAGTATTTAATAATGTTTTAAATGTTCAGTACTATTATTGTTTGTAATAAACTCCAGGGACAGGCAAAAGGTTTCTGGGTAAAAGCCCTGCTATATCCAGTTCTTTAGATCTTTACTGTCATTTAGCTTAATCTTTATGCACATCCAATTTAGGAAGATGCAAAATGAAATTTAATGGCTAATGTTTCAGTTTAAAGCTTAATAGCAAAAAATTAATAATTTAACATCATTTATAACTTGGCCAGGTCTTTACTTACAATATCTTTTGGTATGCTGACTGTACACAAAGTTTTGGGATAACAGGTGATAATTGACGAAGCTTTGGTGAAATTGGTGACTAGCAAGGGAAAAAAATCTTACCCCTGAAGCCCCTTGTATAATGTGCTCACTTTTATCTTGAATTCTGTATGGTGGTTTCTGAATGGTGCATAATTATGAAAAGACTTCTGTTCCTTGATTATGAAAAGAGATCCTGTCATCATAACTTTTCAAGGATGAATAATAAAGACTGCACCTGGTTTCAATTAGTAATGTAGAAAAAGATAAAAATTTTGGCAGTACTTTTTGTTTAAGAGAATCATGATAGTTATAGCAAATGAGATATTAACTGTCTTGTATGAAGGACTCGTATTACTTCAGAATATGTAAGAATTTTGCACTCAGGCTGTATTCACACGTAAAGCTAGAATCATGATTTGGCACTACCATGATGAGCCTCCGGGATAAAGGATCTGTGGCCCAGTGAAGTTCTTCTGGCTGCACAGGTGGTACAAGGGAGGAGAGGACTTTCAGAGGTTGGATAGTGTAGTTCTAAATCATTGTTTAGTGTTACTTGTGACCTTGAATACAGTGTCTTTTACTACATGGTTTTAACAAGACTGAACTGTTAGGAATGACATAATCCATGTTGATCTTAAGTAAGGTGACAACAGGTATTGTAAATCCATTCTCACAATATTGAGATGAAATTCTCCCAAAAGTTCGATATATCTCAGAAGATGAGAGAAAATATTAAAGAAATTCAATGCAAACGTGCAATTTTAACACTTCTTACAACTTTTTTTGAAGTGCACTGTCCATTTACAGTGAAAAAAATAGCTTGCTTTTTTCTCCTCCAAGTAAGACATTAAAAGTGACTAATGGAATACATCAGACAAAATGATAATAATTCAGTGGCCAAAATTCTGTTGCATATCTGCAGCAGGAATGATGTCATTGGCAGTGGCAGATTGCTGCTAATTGAAGAGTTCCTGCTGCTCTTTTGGGTTACACATGAGTTTTATTTCATTACGTGCAAGTCATGTGCAATCCAGAACTGAAGAATAGACTCTTTGATTAGTGGTAGTCTGCTGCTGCTAGTGATGTCATTCCTGTTGTGTTGGTGTAGCTACACAAGTGGATGCTGGCCAATAAATTAAACAATTAAGTAAATACATTAAAATAACATTTTAACAGTGAAAATATCATTTAGAAAGCAAGAGAAATGGAAGTTATGGAGAAGAAGAAAAAATATATTCTTTGGAAACATAGTTTTAAGATCTTTTACTTACAAAAAGGTGGCATTCAATGCTTGCATACTATTGTGATGCGTGCCTGCATAGTACAAGACTCTTAAAGCAATCACTTGACTGTGGAGTACTGACTTTCAGCAGATGGAGCTGTTAATTAGGGACTACAGATTGGAAATCATTCTGTTCCCATGGGTGAATTAGTGTGTTTATTCAGTAATTCTTAGTATTGCAGCTTTTCCATTAGCAGCTGTGCTTAGCTGTTTTGATTAACATGCATTGTCTCTGTCTTCACTTTTTTCTCTCATCTTAGGAGTGGTGTTTCTCTTTGGTAAAGTGTGGATTGAATCAGCAAAGTCCTATGTGAGTTGCTGTGTGACAGTTAAAAATATTGAAAGAACAGTTTACCTGCTGCCACGTGAATCGGTATGTCTTTTTATATTGGTAACTGTGCAGACTTAAAACGGTCTGTTTTACTGAGATTATTCAGGCAGAAGGCATTAACTCAGGCATAAATCACGTTGAATGCTTTTGTGATGTATTACTGAATAAAGTATGGTTATCTTTCACATAATATGGACTGGAACATAGAGGAAAATAATGGAGTAGTAGGAAAGTGCTCTATAAATGGTATAGATATTGAAAAAAGAAGTAATGACACCTAATAATGTTAAGTGGATGGGGGGAAGGGGTTGGTTTTGTCACTCTCATAAATCACTTGGTGCCTAGTGTCAATACAACATCAGCTGTACGTTTTTTTGAAATATATGTGGTGTTATGTTACCTTTCTTCTTCCAAGTCTGACTTTAACCCTTAATTCTTGATCCCAGGTAAAATGTAGTCTGCGTGAATGAAGCTGTGTTTGCTCACCTTTGTCTTTTGCTATACCACCTCTTCCATTCTTTGGGGAAGGATAGTGTACAATAGTGAGTGCTTTAAAGTTTTAAACAAAAAGCTTGCCATCCTAATATTTGCTATATTTCTTTTTGAAGCGAATTAAGTTATCTTCTGACCAAGAGACAGAGAATCTTGTGACTATGATGGATGTCTATCAGGAATTTAATGATCGAGTTGCAGAAAAATACAAGATCATGAAGTACAAATCCAAGGTTTGTGTGACACGTCCCCTCCCTATCTTAGGTTTTTAAGATGAGTGGTAGATATCTTCAGGTGGAGAAGTAACTGACAAGAAGAAATTGGGATGTATTAAAGGATACAGGACATCTATACCTCCTTACAGATGATTTACTGATGTATCTAGGTAACTAACAGAAGAGATCAAAGACAAACAGTATGTCAGATTGTATTAGCTCATATTAGTCTAGGTTCTCCTTTTAGGAGCAGTACTTGTCTAGTCACTTTAAAAAAGTTTTGTCCATCTAATCTTTATGCCCATGATTAAAAAAGGTGACTTAATGAGTACAGTACAGTTTAAAGGCAAACAAATTTTGGGAAAGTTTAAACAGAGGAATTATGTCAGGAGAAAAGACACAAAGCAACTGGAAGAAATGGAGAACTGTACACTGCCCTCAAACTAAACAGCTTCCAGTCTCATTCCGTTTCTGTATCTCCCCAAGGCTGAATTGGACCCATGTCTAATTACATTTGAAATAAATACAGTGAAATCAGTGGAACCTATTAGTTATTACTAGTTTAAGTCCCATTGGTTTTCATGGGTGTCTTCTAAGTATTCTTGAATCTGGATCTAGCCTATCATATATGGATTGCTGAAGAGGGTGTTTTTCATATAGGTTGTCCAGTTCCTTGTATTATGAAATATTTCCACAAACACATAGTGGGTTTGCATTGACTTACATCTTCTTTAAGCATAATTTTCCTGTTGATTATTTTGCTCATCATATGGGAGTTGAAAGTGCAAAAGGTCTGTTTTGGTACCAATGGATGTACCAGTTTGTTGGGAATATGTCACAATGGAAGGTTGTACTGTCTTTTTATTGATATGTTAAATTTTCTGAAGTTTAGTATGAGAGAAAACCAGAGTATCTTTCTTTGAGTATATACCTAATAGAGCACAGTTTGGTGATTTATCACTTGCATAAATAAAACCAATTGCACACAAGAAGGACTACATAAATAATGCTATAATTTCGACAGGGAATAACTCAATATTACGTGTAATAGGCCAATACAAATGGGCTTCATACACCATGATTGTTGAATGAGAAATGTGTGGTCTGCAAGTCCCTTCCCTTCTTATGCACCAGTTTTGGTACAGGAATCCTGGTTACTAACCAGTTTATTGAGATGAGCTACTTATATTAAACCATGGTTTATTGAACTTGGCAGTATTATGTTTGACCAGCCTTTTGTGATATCAGATCATTTCAGGAGAAGAATGCAAAACAGGCCTTATAAAGTGTGCTGTCTTGGGTGCTTACAGGGAAAAGCAAAATATTGCTCTTGCTACAAAATCTAGGCCAGATTCTGTTGAGTCTGGGCAATAAGCAACAAGTGAAATATAGCACCCTCTCAACTGCACATCTGGTATGGATCTCAGATTTTTCAACAGATGAGATTTAGGGCTTCAATACTTTCTGCTTTTCCTTCCCTATATCCATCTATTGAAGCAAGTAGACTAAATTATGCAAACTGCTTGAGTTAAAGATTTGTGTGATTTAAACAATGTAGATCTCCAGGTTAAGTTTAAAGAGCAGATAACTGTTTTCTGATAACACAAACTCTTCTTCAGAGTTTGGGTTTTGAAATTTGAAGCAATAAAAAGCGACAAGGCTCTATCTTTGTGTGTGTGTGTGTGTGTGTGTAGCACTGTTTTTTTATTCAGGGTGTGATGAATATCTCAAAACTTGTATTTTGTCTAGAAAGTGGAGAAGAATTATGCTTTTGAGATACCAGATGTTCCTGCAAAATCTGAGTACTTAGAGGTTAGATATTCGGTGAGTAGTGTTTTCCTGTTTCTCTGAAAGTGCTCCTTAAACTGAAATGGAAAATGGTGTGTGTATATTATGCTTTTAAAAAATGATACTTTGAAACATATGTTAAATTCTGATACTTTAAAGTTACAAATAGTGCTTGTTTTTTGCTGCTGTTGGCTGACTAATATGGCCTAAAGATAGCCCAAAAAAAGTAAGGATCATCAAGAGTAGTCAGTTGACTATTTCAAGGAGTTAGAGGAGTCATGGTGCATATTGCTTGTTGTCTGATGATTGCTTTGAATAAAAGAACTTGCATTTAAATAGGTGAGAACCTGTGTGGTGTTGTGTACAGAGCATGGGACTAGGACACAGGGATCCGAATTCAATTTCCTGCTCAGCCATTGAAACGTCCTTGGGGATGGGAGTGGCAAAACACTGCTTGAAAATCTCACAGATCTTGAAAAATCCTATTAGGGTCAACATAATTCAGAAGCAAGTTGATAACACATGACAACGACAATAATTTAAATAGTGCTTTCAACTGCATCTGTTTAGATGAGTTTAGAAGCATTATTGGGGTGGGGAGCGAGACAACCTGGAGAGACGTTCCTATTCACTACAGCACTTCCATGAGATTCACACTCCCTATTTTTCACCCACACTATATAGCAAGCCTTCTATATGTGATGCAGGTTCTGGTGTTTTATCAGTTAAAATAACTCTCAAACTTTTCCTAGTATTTGGGGTTGTCTCTGTTAATTGTGTCTTCCAGTTCTGACTTGTGTGAAGTTTATTTGTTTGTTTTATTTATTGGCTACCTTTCTCCCAAGATAGCTCACAATATTAAAAGAACAGAATTAAAAACATAGTAAGATAAACATTTAAAAACAATTAAACTATATATTAATTAAAATACAATTGGATAATTAAAAGCAGGCAAACATTAAAAACTATCTTAAAAATGGCATTCAGGGACTCAGTCATGATTGTTAAGAGCCTGCCTGAAAAGACTGGTCTTCAGCTGTAGGTGGAAGGATAAAAGGGAGGGGGCCAACCTGATCTCCCAAGGGAGAGCATTCCATAACCTGGGAGCTGTCACAGAGAAGACCCTCTCTTACGTCCCCATCAACCATGCCTGTGTTGGCAATGGGACCAAGAGAAAGGCTTCTTCTGGTGATCTTAAATGCTGAAAAGACTCAACTTATTAAAACTAATCAAAGAATAATGATGAGAAAAGTTTATTTTGGGCCAAACAACAGGAATGTGGTTTGAAACAGCCATCAGGAAGAGAGAAGGAAAATTTTCAAACCAACTTGTACTTCTTACATTTCCTCCTCTATTCATTCTCACCAACCACAGAATAGAATAATAGAGTTGGATCAGCAATCCCTATTAAGCACCATATATGAACATTCTAACATCATCTATCAATCATTCCAGCTCTTTTGCTATGCATGCAGTTCTAAAGAATAAAATATTATTACTGATATATGCACAAAATCTACATATACTAGAATTGCCACAGGAGGTAACTATCTTTCCCCCCCCACTTGGCAAATACTGGTATAGACTCCCTCCTGTATACTGATGGTGAGGTGGTTAGGGAACTCCACTGTTGTTGATAGGAGAGGACTACGGATTTGTATACCCTATAATTATAAATAAGTTGTACCAGTAGTAATGGGAAGTTTGTTCCTTCCTCTCACCTCATAAGGAACTTGTTTCTAGATGGAGTCTAAGGTGTGAGGTTTGGACATCTGGGATGCTTGAAGTAAACTGTAGAGCAGGACTGGGGCACTTTTGGCTCTCTAAAGGTTTTAGATTAAAACAGAAGCCTCAGCAAGCACAGTCAATTGCTTATTATAGGTGTTGGTCCAAAATATCTGGAGGACTGAAGATTTTCCACCTCTGCTGTAGATCTGCAGGAATTATAATCCTTCATATGCTTTATGAGCCCTATTTCTGTGGCTTCAGATTAGCCTGTCAAGCCAACTGGTAAGTTTCGTATGGCTGAGGAAATTTTCCTTTTGTATGTTTAGTTTAAAGACATCTTGCTTGCTGCTTCTGTGAATATAGTTTTCCTGCTGGAATTCTTTGTGATATAATTGGCATGCAGTCTTTTACAAATTTTAAAAGCATGCTTGCAATACACAATAATCGATATATTTTGATTTTTAGGCTGAATATCAGCAACTACCTCAAGATCTGAAGGGAGAGACATTTTCTCATGTATTTGGAACAAACACTTCAAGTCTAGAACTACTTTTGTTGAGCAGGAAGATTAAAGGACCAGGCTGGTTGGAAATAAAAAATCCACGTATGAATATTTTATATAGAATATATCACTTGTAGGAGAATGATTGCTTATATATATGTTCAGCTGCTGTGGTGCTATTCAGAACGAAAAGAATAGAACAAAACAGCCTGTTCAAAAGTTGCTAGTTTAGTGAAAATATTTTAAGATTGAATTTTCTTAGAATTTGTATAATTTCGAATCTACAATTGTCATGTATTTGGAAACCGTCTTTATTTTTAACTATATTATTTTAGAGTTGTATGGTATATAAATTTACATCAAGGCAGCGGGTTGCTTCTCTAGGAAATAGATGCTCCCCAAATTGTATCTTTTCTTTATTCTGTTTATGTGCATGTGATTGTTTAACATAGACTTTTGTCTAGATGGGCGGGATATAAATTAAATAAATAAATAAATAAATAAATGTATAGCCCATGTATAAAATAATTCTGTGCCTATAAATCATATTACTGAGTACTATATCCAGTTTTAGTTTCAGCTAGAATAGAGCTATTAAGTGAATGGGGCTTGTTAAATCAGAATTTATGGAAGTTCCATTGGTTCAGTGGTCTAGTTAAGCTCAAAATACTAGCTTTCTTTAGCCCTAAGTCATTATAGGACTAACTTACAAGACCTCTTATTTTTTTTGTTCTATATTCTCTCACTTGGACACAAACATTATTGAACTCGTACATATTTTCGGAGAGATTTTGTTCCACCCCCCAAACCTTATCTGGAACAGAGTTCAAGTGTCCAATTAATGGGGAGAACATGTGTCATTGCAGATAGTTAAAATGTAGAATTAATGGCCTTAAAAAAACACTGCTAAATTGTATTGTGGCATGCTTAACTGTTACGCTAACTTTTCACCCTAGATCTATTGAGTAAAAGTATTACAGTAACCCTTGTTTAAATATTTTGTGTGAGTTCTAAAGATTGTTTTTCCGTTTATCTCAGAGCTCTCAACCCAGTCTGTCAGCTGGTGTAAGGTAGAATTAGTGGCCTTGAAACCCGAACTGGTGAATGTAGTGAAGGATCTTCCTCCACCTCCTCTTGTGATCATGTCTCTTAGCATGAAGACAGTTCAGAACACAAAATCTCATCAGAATGAGGTTTGTACAGTAACATTCTTCAAAATTACTTGACAGACTGATTAGTTCTTCTGTAGCTGTGTTTGGTGCAGATTCTGAATTCTGTGGAACTGGAAACACTTTTCTACTGGTAGACTTGATAGTGTATTCTCTGTTACTGCATTGTGTTATAGAGACATTGGACCTTGAAGCGCAATGCTCCTTCAACGTACTGATTTTTGCTGGCCCCATAAATATGTATCTGAATAAACGTTGGCCATCTCTTTTTAATAATAATCTTTGTTACATTAATAGTTAGATTAACAGCTTCGGAAATTTGTTGATTTTAAATGTGTTCCATGCAAATGAATGAATGAAACTGAGACCAGAGTTTTCTACTATTTCAACCTTTGCAGCCGTAGCCCGTTTTTATCTGTTTGTGTGTATTTAAAAAAAAAAAAAGGGCTAGTGAGCAAAAAGGAAAAATATGGAAGCATGAAATATCCACATAGCAATTCAAAAAGGAGTCCTGAATTTTATTCCATATTGACAGTGAACTTGAGTGGCTCTCCCTTGTTCTTAAAGTTGTCAGAATTTAATATGTATTATTATCACAAAGTCTGTTCATAGGCTTACTTTTCCCTGTTCTGGAAATTCAAGATATGTTAACACATTTCAAGAAATTAAAATTCTTTCACCTTTCTTTCAAAATAAAAAAAAATTAGGAAAGAAGTGTGTTCTGATTTTAGTTCTTTTCTGAAATGAGGGAGCTTGCCTGGAATTGGATAAGTAAGATACTGACAAATTACTGATGCACAGATTGGTTGTCTTTTCAAACTTATCATCTGTTATTCATTGACTTTAGCATACAACAAATGAGTTATAACCATTTCCCAGCAGAATACATCATACATTTTGAATCGTGGTACATGGTTAGATTTATTGAATGGATTGTTAAATCGGTATGTAATTTAACAGATGAGCAACACCTTGGTTTACCGTGGGAGAACATTAAATGACTTCCTTAGTTGTATGTTCATTCTCCTTTTCATTTTTGTTTTTTAGATTATGGCTATTACAGCTTTGATACATCACAAATTTAGTTTGGACAAAGCACCACCTGATCCTCCTTTTCAGACCCATTTCTGTGGTAGGTATAAATGAAATTACAGTATATTAGCATCTGCCTTTCTGGCTTGAATGTGAGGTGTAATGTACCAAATACATTTGTCTAATGGCTTGACCCTTGTTCTGTAGCAATAGTCATACCTTGTGGTGAGTAGATTTGAATGTGAGAGTATTTATTGATTTCTACAAGGAGGAAGGAATCTATGTAGGTAGCCTACATGTGTAATATACTAGTGACTAAAGTTTTAAACCAAATTTTATCTTTGGACATAGTCTTTCTCCTAGTTTCTTTACCCTGTAAAAATGTTCTATATGCTTGAACAACTCTCTTAGGATGAGCACAGGATCAGGGATGATTTTATACAAAAAAGCACAAAAGAAACAGGAAAAAAAGAAACTTCCAGAAAAATAAAAATAAATAAATATATAAATACACAGTGCTCCCTGCCATTGGGACCATTTGGGAGTGACAACCTGTACCATTTACTCTTGTGGAGGCCCATCTCCCTTCTAAAATTGTATTGACTTTTGCAATGGGCTTTGTCCCTTCTCTTCAATTAATGCAAAATTGATAAATTCTCCCCATGTATCTATACATTCATCTCTTCCTAGGTTTTATATGACAGGTAGGCTTATCATTGATAGTGATATCCCAAACGTTCCTATACCAATCACTTAACTGGAACTTATAAACTATTTTTGAATTCCTACCCTGTTTCCCCGAAAATAAGACAGGGTCTTATATTAATTTTTGCTCCAAAAATGCATTAGGGCTTATTTTCTGGGGATGTTTTATTTTTATTTTAATTTTTTATTTTAATTAGATTGTACAACAATCTACATTTATTCAAATATTTATTTAAATACAAACATTTATTCAAATACAGTTGTGTCATCTTCTTCTGGTGGCTGCACAATGGTGGAGGGCGGGGTTTCACTTGACGGGCTTATTTTGGGGGTAGGGCTTAGGAGCATCCTGAAAAATCATACTAGGGCTTATTTTCAGGTTAGGTCTTATTTTAGGGGAAACAGGGTAGCAGTAATCAGTCTTGCCACTGTTAAAAAATTGGAAATTGATTCTTTAGCTGTCCAGTTACCTTCTTACTTTTGAAATATTGATGAAAGCGGTATTTTAGGACAAACAGCTAAGTTTAGCTTGCTTATTTCCAATGAAGTGCTTTCTGTTTTGACAAGGCCGACAGTGGGGTTTTTTGGAACGCATCCATGGAGGAGAAGACACAAAACCTTATTAAAGAGGGAAGAGATAGTAAAGCAGAAAGCATGAGCAGTAAAAAAGTAAAGTTGAGAGAAACCTCACACCCTTTCCGCTTGCTGAGAGCCCCTGAAGAATGGCAGTGGGTGTCCCCTGGGAGTCAGCTGTTGTGCAGCACCTGTCTGGAGCCTGGTCTGTGCTGCAGCTCTGCAAAAGCCAAAATTCCTAGCCCAATTTCAGGCAGTGCATCTGTTAATTAGTGCATGTGTCTGTCAGCTAACTTCTCATATGTCTGCAGTTCACTAATTGACAAAATGATAACAAACCATCCTAGTAATGAGCAAAATGATAACCAAATAACACATCAAAGGATTACAGAATCAGCCATCAAAGCATAATACTTGCTAGGACTTCTGACCAAGGTACACCTTATCACTTTCCGAGTTTTCATCTCTGACAATCTTGGGTAAACAGCTTGGTCATTTAGCCAGATAGGACTGGTTTCTGCCAGCATCCACCACAAAGTCTTCCCAAATAATTTCTGGTAACCTCGAATGTCTTGCCCATGTCCAGTAGCAATTTAGGCATTTTACAGCATCTTAAGCATCAGCATTTACAGCATCCTTAAGAGAGGAATATTTGCTGCATACCACACTAGGCCTCCTTGCAATTTTTCTGCATGGGCACTACAGTCTCTAATTGTGTTTCAGAGTTTGTGTGCAGTTTTCTTTCTTCTGGGCTCTTTCCCTAAACCTCTTTGTGTTTCATTACTTCTTGCTATGTTTTAAATTCTGTATTCTGGTTGAATGGTTTAAATTCTGTACCATGGTTGAAAGGCTCGGAAGAGTGAAGTATTGTTTGTGTAGGAAGGTTGTAGATTGTTGATGATATGTGTGACTAGTTCCAATTGTGAGATGAAGTGACTGTCAATGGTTTTTAGCCTTTTCCTCTTCTGGGTCTGCCTTGTAGTAGGTTGTTTCTGGGTATCCATCTTGCCCTCTTCATCAATTCTTTAGTCATCTTAGGTGGGTATTGTAGTCTGAGAAACATCTTTTGTAGATCTATGAGTTTGGAGTGTCTATCTTGTAGATCTGAGTAGATGCAATTAAATCTAAGGGCTTGACTGTGGACAGTAGATTTTGTGGGGTGTTTGAGTTGGAACCTGAAGCTCTGAAAGAGTGTGTAAGGATCAGTGGGTTTTTGACACACTGTAACCTTTCTTTCTGTATTTGTTTCAGAGTGTTGCACAATTTAAAATTATGGACCTATATGAAATATAGGTAACTGAAAGCAAATTAAAATGTTCAGATAATTAGACTATTTTTGACCAGAAGCAGGCTACTTCAATGCATTATCTCAGCCATTTGCTAGGTCTTCTTTTGTACAAGTGGTAGGGCATGAATTGCATGCACATAAATACTGCATTGATTGAATTTCTCCATAGTCACAGAAAATTTGTCCAAATAGCCCCATTGATTACTTGATTACTCTTTGATCTTCCTACTTTGCTTTGAAGTCTATTAAGTGACTTCTAGATGGTGGAAAACACTCTTCAGCATTCATCTGTTTGGCAAGGTGTGCTGTTTATGTTCTCCAAAGGTTTTTGGCCTAGCCTCTTTTTTTAAATAAATATTTAGAGCTTGAGATGTGTGCAGAAAACTTTTCCTTGATTTTAGCCATTGTCAAGGCAGTTGGTGTCCATGAAGTGGATGGATAGGCTTGATGCTGTGTTACCTTATTTTGTTCATTATTTGCTAGCAACTCTCGACATACTTCTGGAGAAGCAATGCCAGCCAAATAATAATCCTTTTCAATGGAGGTAGATTTCCAGCAGCCAGAATAATCCTGCATGGTTCATTAAGAGCTACATCCATTTGTTTGGCATATGCTGATTATACCATATGGCACTATCATATTCTGTTGTGGAGTAGCACAGGGACCAAAATTTGTGTTTTCAAGGTTCCCTGCAAGGCGTGCATCTGTGCAACTTTGCCTCCCTCCGCATAGCATACTTTTTCCTCCACACAGCGATAGTTTTCAGCCCCTTTGGTTTTGGTCATGATGGAACCCCACACGGGGGACAGTCACGTAAGAGAGAGGCAGAGCCCTGCCCAGCGGGGCTGAAAATTAAAGATTATGTCACTTGTTTTAATTCTTTGTGGGTGTGCATTCCAACCTGACCCAGTTTCCTAAGTATGTTATTTCTGGTGGCAGCTTTATGTTTGGTGTTCAAACAATGTTTTTTGTAGGTCGGGGTTTGATCCAGAATGACTCCCAAATACTTTAGAGTAGGTCAGTGTGGCGCTTACCCCGGGGCCCCTGCTTGTTTCACCAAACACAGGGCTCACACAAGTATCCCAACACGCCCTTTAACACGCTGCCACCAGTTGATCTCTTTATCAACCTATATTTCCTATGAAAGACTGAGGTCCATTCAGTACTGAACTTTTAAACAAAAACAGGTTTATTGATTACAAGTTGTTTTAGGACTAGTTCTTAAGCACATTCTTAAAGTTATACAAAGCTTCAGTATTTTACTTTAACCTCTTCTATCTTAATTAATACAGGTCACACTCTGACTAATCACTCCTTAAACACTCTCTCTGCCTCAAACCCCCAAACACTTTTTTTCTTCAAAACTCTGTCTCTCTGACTGAACTCCCTAGACCAGCGATGGCGAACCTATGGCACGCGTGCCACAGCTGGCACGCGGAGCCCTTTCTGCCGGCACGTGAGCCATAAGTCGCAGGATCGCTACTCCCCCCTCCCCCCCCTGCAGCCAAACCTGAGCAGGCGGCTGCAACCACGGTGCTGGTGCCCGGACAGGTCAGGATCCGGAGCAGCTGGTGCTGGTGGCGGATCCAGAGTGGGGTCTCGAGGCACCTCCGTGCCCGGGATTCCCCCTTCCACCACCACTTCCGGTTCTGCCGCAGCGGCGGCAGCACACCACCCCTTGTTTTGTTTTTATTTTTCCAATTTGGGCACGCGGGCCCAAAAAGGTTCACCACCACTGCCTTAGACTCTGACTCACCCCTCCCTTCTAGTTTATCTGGCTCCGCCTCCCGACAGCTCTCATTGGTACATGCAAATCTTGCCTTCCCAGCTAACTCAGAGCTTCCTCTCCGCTTCTCTGTACTTGAAGTGCAAGACACAGATCTGTATTTTTAAAGAGTATGGTTTCAGCTGGTTGTTTTTATAATATGAGAGAGCTTCTAATGCAGAGGTTAGCTGTTACTTGCTCACTTTGAAGGTTTCCCCCTGGATTGTCAAGGCAAGACCATCGACATAGATGAAGCTTCTGGAATATTGGATGATCATTTGTGTAAATGTTAAAAAGTAATGGTGCCAAGATGCTACCCTTATGGAGACTGTTCCTTTGATTTCTGCAGCGACTCTGCCTCCCTTGAAATTCAACAAAGTATCTTTGGTTTTGAAGTAGAATGGTGACCAATTCTGTTAGTCTGTGATCTTTAGTAAGGAGGTAGAGTTTTTGGAGCAGCAGTTGATGGTGGACAGTATCATATGCCTCTATAAAGTTGACCAATGCTGCTCCAGTTTTTTATGTGCTTCAAAACCATATTCTATATGTTTGGTTAGATTTAAGATTTGAGCTGTACTGCTCTTGCCAGCTCTAAAACTTGCCTGTTCTGGAATTAGAAGAGGTTCAATTTTAGGGCTATATGGTTTAATATAATTCGTTCAAACACTTTGTATGTGGCATGGTAGGGAGATTGGCCTGTAGCTTTTGGGGTCTGATGGTTCAGTATAATGATTACTTTCTGCCTTTTTTTGAAATTCGTTTACTCACTCAGCACTTATTAATGAGTTGAAGGAGCCATTCCTTTGTGTTTTTCCCAGAATGTTTAATTTGCTTGATTCAGATATTACTGAGTCCTGCCACTTTGCCATTCCTATATCTTCTTATGGCTTCCTCTAGTTCCGCCAGTATGAAGGCAATGGAAAGTTCATTGGATTCACTCTGAATATCCCTTTGCTGTTTTATTTTTATTATGCATTGGTTGGTCTTCCCTGCCAGGAGCAACTGGCGTTGTATTTGGTTGTAGGTTGTATTTGCATACAGTATCCTTTTGTTTGGGTCATTGTTCAGTCTTTTCAGTAGTCTCCAGGCTGCTTCTTGTCATGTCAAGCTCTGTTATAGTGACTATCCAGCGAGTTCTTTGTGTTTCTGCAAGAGTCAAGATCAAATTTCTCCAAGTTTTTACTGTATGTTCACTAAAATGATTTTCTTCAAAGTGTGAAATACAACCTAAGCACTGGGTGTGTGTTTATGGAATTAGACCTGAGATGTAGCTTGATCCATCACCCTCTTGGAATGGAAGCATGAGAGAATTCCAAAATGGAAGTTACAATTTTATCATAGTTCTCTGGTTGAGGGGCAGTCAGAGGCACAGATACATCTGGCATTTTTACAAACTTTTCCCAGTTAGCTTTTTAAAAATCATTCCTCCTATGGATCGCGGTGGCGGGGGACCCCCAGGAGGTCTCCGGTGGCTTGGAGGAAGCCATCGGAGACCTCCTGGGGGTCCCCCGCTGCCGCGAAGGCAAAAAGGCAGGGGGAAAGGACGGGAGATTTGAATCTCCCGTCATTTCCCCCTGCCTTTTTGCCTTCGGAGGTCTGCAAGGGCTCCCTCCGATGTCGGGGGAAAGCCCTTGGAAGACCCCTTGGGGGTCTGATCGCGGCGGCGGGGGACCCCCGCCATCGGAGACCTTCTGGGGGTCCCCCGCCGCCGCGATCAGACCCCCAGGGGGTCTCCAAGGGCTTTCCCCCGACATCGGAGGGAGCCCTTGCAGACCTCCGAAGGCAAAAAGGCAGGGGGAAATGACGGGAGATTCGAATCTCCCGTCCTTTCCCCCTGCCTTTTTGCCTTCGCGGCGGCAGGGGACCCCCAGGAGGTCTCCGATGGCTTCCTCCAAGCCACCGGAGACCTCCTGGGGGTCTCCCGCCGCGGCGATCCAACCCCCAGGAGGTCTCCAAGGGCTTTCCCCCGACATCGGAGGGAGCCCTTGCAGAAGTGTATTCGCTCCATAAGACGCACATACTTTCCCCCCCAGTTTTTTTTTGGGGGGGGAAGTGCGTCTTATGGAGCGAAAAATACGGTAAATAGAAGTTGTTGTTTGTGGTTCTAAAAAGGACTGTTGGGTTGTTTTGTTCATCAGCAAGTTTAGGGAGGTTGTGAGTGAACTGCAGTGGGTGAAAGACTGATGCAGCTACTTCTTTGAAAAGAATTGTAAGTCCAGAAAGTTATTCTGAGGGCTAGAATTAAACTGAGCTTACACAAGCCTTCCAGACAAAAAGTCCACTGTAGTCCCCTTTTTAAAACCTCAACAGCATGATTTTTCAGAGTGGTTGGAGGAAACATTTTGCTGTTGTTAAAAAAACTAGGAACCAGGAATCTTTACAGATCAGTTTCAAACCACAAAAAGATCTCTTCGTAGATCCTGATATATGTTCTGATCGCTGCTGTTTTAATTGTCTAGTTAAAGTTAAGAAAAATAAAGGTGTCAAATGTTTGCTGTGATTAGCATTTCATACACCCCAAGATGAAACTGATTTTCCACAGTTATTAAAAAAAAATCCTCCTGAGGCTGTGTGTGTCTGCGCACATGGGCATGGGAGGACAGCAAATGTTGTTATGCTTTCTTGTTGTGAATGTGTAGTGTTTCCATACTGGTGAATCTTATAACATATACAGATATGACCATAGACAAGGCTTTACAGTATGTGAACTATCTGGTAGTAGCTTTTATACTGTATGTTTATGATTGACTCTTAATTTCTTTTGCAGTTATTTCCAAACCGAATGATTGCATTTTTCCATATAACTTAAAAGAAATGGTGAAGAATAAGGTAATTCTGTTTTTCTTACCCTTAGCTGTTTGCAGTACCCTTCAAATTTATGGAAAGATCAGTCTCATGGTACATGGGTGTAAGGGCATGAAATTTGCCTCATGGCCCATTTCACTTCGTATTGGTGGTGAAAATCTGTTGGGTCTGAACTTAGTTGCAGTAAATGCACGCCTGTTTTATCTGCTATATTATCAGTGATTTACTTACATAGCTTGTTGTAATTAGCAGTGGCCCTGGCTGCTAGATGGGCGGTATATAAATCAAATAAATAAATAAATAAAAATTAGCACTTTTGATTGCAAGCTGGAATGGGAACTATTAAATTTTGGGCCACTTAACATAAAAGTTCTTCCTGATTTAAAAATATATGTTTTTGGGTGGATTAAGTCAGTGTTTTAAAAGAGCACACACTTGTAAAAAGGGATGGACAGGAAGGAATGAGAGAAACAAGTTCAAGCAGTAATTGTTAGTTAATGTTCTTATCATGTAGGAACAGTTTAGGTAGTCTGATAGGATGGCAGTTAGTGGCAAAGATCAAAGGCGGTTGAATTCTCAAGAGAGGCTATGGCTCTGTTCCTCTTCCATCTCTTCCCCTTCATTTCTTTTGCTGTAAAACAAATATTCTTTGTTTAAAGTTGTTCCATATCCATGGAACATAGCAGGATATAAGAATCATGTTATAAAACATCCTGCATTTTTAACTTTGTTCACTGTAAAGCAAAAGACAACAGTACTCTCTTGCTTTGTATATACAAAGATGTTGATGGCAGTATTGGAGATGGGTCTTACAGAGTATTATATATATCACCATGGCCAGCAGTAACTTTTCCTGTGATGAAGTCAGCTGAACCCTAGTATCAAATGGAAACCATTCCATTTGGGTTGGAGGCAAATGCAAAGTGAATCCAGCCAAGTTGACTGGAAGGGGAGGGTGCTCACTGCCTGTATTTGCCTTCTGATGCAGCCATGAGAAATGTAGATGCAGGCATGGAAGCTTTCTGGGGAAAAATTGCATGAGCATGACCTACTTTGGATCCCAACTTCTTAACCCAAGGTATACATTATACTCTGAGCCATTGTGCTGCAGGCAAAGATTTTCTGGGTTAATTAACTGTAGTTGTGTCTGAATTAGGAAAGTATGATTGCCTGGTTTCAAACAAACTAGGATTTGAAAACAACTTCAGACTGTCATGGTTTCTTTTGAACCTCATAACTTCAATTTTCCAGGTCCACTAAGTTGTGTCCACTTTTAGGGTTTTGCAACAGGGCTTCCTGGATCTTCTCATTGTAGCTCTTCTGCTCTTCTTAAAATGCTATGCAGAGGGTCAGCTGTTGTGACATGGGTTGTTTTGTGTTGGGGGAGGGGTCATGGAGAAGGAATCTCTAAAGACTGAGCAGGAGTGCTGGTGTTGACTTTCTAAAATCTATAAATAGCTTGGCTGTGCGAAAGAGCATCTGCATCTGTGTGAATCTACCCATACATTAATACATCTTTGGAGGTCCGCTTATCTTCCATTGTAAGACTGACAGGCAGAAGACAGAAGACCTTTTCATTCGCAGCCCACTATTCTGTGGAATTTCTTTCCAAGAGTAATTGCCCAGTCCATCTTTCACTGCTTTTCAGAGGACATTGAAAGCTTTATTCTTTCTGGCTTTTATTGTATTTACAGCTATTAAATTTTTGGAATTATATTTTAGCAAGCTTATTTCAAAATGGTTGAAATTTTAAGAGACCTTAACAATTTTATATTGACTCTTACAGTTTTGTATGGTAAGCCACTTTGTGAACACCACAGGCATGAAAGTTAGCTAATATATTTAACAAAAGAAGGGTAATGTGAGGATAGATGTGTGGTGGGCACCACTCTTATGTGTATCGTGATGAGAAATATGACTGAACTGGGCCTTTATTATATTATCTCCAAATACAGTGTTAACATATGAACGAAAATATAAGTAGACCTATCACTGTAAGGGTTAAAACATGATCCATTTATTCATATGTTTTGCCATGCTTTTCTATTGCAGTAGTTTGGGTGGGATTTTTGAACCTTGGAGTGTGGAACTTAGTTATTTGCTCTTTGGTCCATTCATTTCTGAGGATAGAAATTTGTATAACAGCATAGGTTTGTAGCCCAATGCTTTTCTCCTCCAATGCTTTTATTTGTGTTGTCTTGTTTAGAATGCTAAAATAGAGATTGCCGCGACGGAGAGGACATTACTAGGATTTTTTCTGGCAAAAGTGCATAAAATTGATCCAGATGTTATTGTGGTAAGTGACTCTTCATTTGCTTCTCAGTCTAAGGCTTTCTCCTATCAGCATTGGCTGGGCTGCTGTGATACAAGGGAATGCTCGCGAGCATTTTAATAACTGATTTTGAATGTGCAGCAATGAAAGTTATAGTAGATTGGGAGAAGCTCTTTACATGCAGCAATGGAGAAGGACATTTGGAGCAAGTAGGAAAAGATTTTTAGTGATTCCACAAATGAAGAGGTAGGGAGCCTAGAGCATGCTGTGGATGAAGGAAGAGGGCAGTATAGGGAAGACCTAAGTAGCAGAGACCTGGAAGGGAGAGGTTTGGAACTTCTGCTTTTGGCGGACAAATGAAAAACAGGGGTGCTTCACAAGGATCTCCTACCTGTTAGGTATACACACAAGTAAAGCATTACCAATACAGTCCTGTGCATGTCTGCTTGGACATAAGTCCCAAAGGGAATACTCCCAGGTAAGCAGTCTTTATTGCAGTTTTCAAAATAGTTTTCAGATTTTCCATTAGAGAATGATCGCAGTTTTGTGACGCACTTTCATACATGAACATTCTTTGATATATCACACCTTACACTTTTACAGATAACAGAACTAGTCCATTGTATCTTTTGTTGTTTTGTATAAACAGTTTTTCTGTAAGAAAAAAACATAATAGAAAATGTTACTTGTTTTGGTTAAGCCTATTCTGTATTGAAGGATTCATATGAACAGTTATATTGTACATTTTTTGTGAAGCAAGCCTTTAAATAATATAGACGCTGAATATGCAGTATATATCAGATATGTTCTGTCCATTTGTCTTTTTTTGTTTTATTTTTTTAAAGGGACACAATATTTATGGTTTTGATCTGGAACTTCTTCTCCAAAGAATTAACTTTTGCAAGGTTCCACACTGGTCCAAGATTGGTCGATTGAGAAGATCAAACATGCCAAAGTTGGGGGTAAAATGTTGATTGTCTCATTACTTCGTGATTAAAAATGAGTTATTTTAGTTGCTGTGTTTTGAATTTTCTGTTCATTTGTTTTGATTAGTCATGTACTGTGGATTATATATTAGTTTTGGATTGCAGTGATGATGAGAGTTTTATTTCAACAGTGAGACAAAGCCAAGCCAATTTAGTTTACTTGTCTCAACTAGATGGAGATTCTGACACATTAATGACTAATAGTGTTGCTTTTGTATGTAATAAATTATGGGAAAAATATATGTTGGCTTGACTGGCAAATCGTTCCTTAGAGAATAATTATGTTATTTTTTTCTAGTTCTGTGGAACATTTGTTTCTTACTACATTAGGTATGGCTGGTTGTTTTCATCTTTGTGAACAGACTTCACTGCTTTGCCTTTCCCTCAATATACTATTGCAGAATGTTCTTATCTAGTGTTGTAGAAAAGTGGTAAAGTTAACCTATTATCTTTCTGCATTTAGTTTAAAGTTGATTAGAGGAATTGAAACTGCATGTTACTACATTAATTGCATTGCAACCTAAAGCTGTCAGATTTTTTCCTGTGCCTCTGTTATAAGATGGCACTTATGCTTTTTCTCCTCAGTTTACTGATTTGTTCCATGCCATTATTGCAAGGGTAAGCAACCTAAGGCCCTCCAAGGGCAGAGTCTGATTCATTTCAAGTAGAGTGCAGGGGTCTATCCACAGAGCTCCCACAATCTCTGGCGTGCAATTGTGCAAGCCCAGACTTGGCCTACATTGTTTTTATCAAGGGTTAATGTCTGCCCAATTATTAAGCTCTGCTGGAAAGAGCTTCCCCTGGATCCCATCACTGAGACCTGTTCATGATGTGGAGACATGAGTGGAAGACTTTCTCAGTTATAGCACCTCGACTATAGAATACCTTCTAATTGGAGCCGTGACTAGTGCAGAAATCGGCATCATTTTGGTTCAAAGTCAAAATGTGCTCATTTATCAGAGTCTTTCGGTGTTGGGGATCTTGTTCTGCACAGGTTTTAATGCAATCATTTTAATATTCTGATTTTATATGTTTTAAACTGTTTGCTTTTCAATTGTTTTAAAGATTTTATGTTTTAAATAATTTGGCTGTGTGATCTGACCTGAAATCATGTGATACAGGATAGATTGTAGATGTTTTAAATTAAAAAATTAAATTAAGTAAATATGATTTCATAAAGAGGTATAGGATAAGCTCTGGAAGAGCCCCATCTTATGAGCAGTGGAGAGTGCAGATACTTTGAACTACAACTCTCATAATCTACAACTCTCATAATGTTGGCTGTGTTAATGTAGGTATGTGAGAGTAGCAGTCTAAACCATTTGGAGACAATTGATTGCCTGTCCATCTGGCTGTTGAGTAAGACTGATGATTGTCTTGATATCTTTGTTCCCAACCACACCATTTCCTTTTGTTTCTAAGAGTTCACTTGGTTACTAACTGGCTGCCTTGAATGTTTTTCAGAACGCAGCAAATATTCCCTTAGAAGTTATTTGCTAGTGAAGAAATGTTATTTCTCATTGCAACAGTTATAGTTGTTGGGAAGTGAATGCTCTCTCATTCACTTTGATTAGTGAAAAAAGATGCACTTATGATTATGAATTGATTAGTTGCGGTTGCTTTTGGTGAAACTATGAAGTTGTGATAGATGATGAATTAAATCCTTAATATCATTACAAGGTTGTTTGTATCTGTACAGGATAGAGAAGTAACTTCTGTATTATGGATGGACTAGCCAGTGGTTCTTAACCTTGGGTAACCCAGGTGTTCTTGGACTGCAAATCCCAGAAGCCCCAACCAGCATAGCTGGTGGTGAAGGCTTCTGGGAATTGCAGTCCAAGAACACCTGGGTTACCACTGGACTAGGCAATTAGTCCTGGAAAGATGTGGATGCAGACTCTAAAGATGCCTTTTTCCCCCCCAATGGTGATTAAGGGTCGTAGTGGATTTGCTGAAAAGAATGCAGCTTGTGGTCGCATGATCTGTGATGTAGAAATTTCAGCAAAGGAACTGATTCGCTGTAAAAGTTACCATTTGACTGAACTTGTCAGTCAGATTTTGAAAATGGAGAGAGTGACAATTGCACCAGAGGAGATAAGAAATATGTACAGGTATGTGATTATCACTTTTTAATGAAATGATCATTCTACTAGCAGTGACCAGAACAATTAAGATTTTTTAAAAATTCACCTATGGCTGGTGTCCTCAAAATGTTTTTATCTGCAATTCCCCTCATGTCAGGCTGTAGGCCAGGATGACTATGGATCAAGTTGCGAATTGTAGTTCAAAACATCTGACAGGCACACGCTTGCTTAACTCTGATTTGCAAAATCAAGGAAGGATATCTAAAATTTCATTTACTTGCTAGGAGAGAATATTTACAGATATTTGAATAACATATTTATTATTTGTTTCTATAAAATATGTATACCCTTCCTTTCTCCTCAAGAGGACGTAAGGCGGCTTACAATACAGTGGTGCCTCGACTTACGAACTTAATCCGTATTGGAATGATGTTCTTAAGTCGAAACGTTCGTAAGTCGAATCAGCATTTCCCATAGGAATGTATTGAAAATCGATTAATCTGTTCCGGCTGTTTTTTGTTCTTGTCGAGGCACGGTTTGTAAGTCGAAGCATTCGTTCCCATAGGAACGAATGCAAAAGCGTTTAATCCGTCCTCTACCACTAGGGGGAGAATTTTTTTTTTAACCTAAGATGACCTAAGGTTAAAAAAAGGGCAGGAAAGGAGGGAGGGAGGGAACGAACAGCTTTTAAACAGAACACCTTTAAAACCAAGCAGCTTTAAACCAAACCAAGCACCTTTTAAACCAATTTTTGCATTTTAAAATTACAGTACCAGGCAGTCCAAAGTGCATTTCCCGCATTTTTTTTTTTGTTCGTAAGTTGAAGCGCCGTTCACAAGGCGAAGCAAAATTATGTGAACGGAGCTGTTCGTAAGTCGAATTGTTCGTATGTAGGGACGTTCGTAAATCGAGGCACCACTGTATTCAAACAATATAAAATCTGGAAGAGAGGGAGCAAACACCCCACCTCCACTTTAGTCAGTCAGCTACCAGGAGAAGCCTGTCTGGGGAAAAAAAAGAAAGAAAGATGAAAGGAGAAACCAGTGTTGAAATTTTTGAATGAGGGACTGCTAGATTGATCTGGGAGTCTCTCCTCCTCATTGAAAGGAAAGCTTATCTCTTATGTTTTTGTGCTGAATGTCTGTTCTATGCTTTAATAATCTTAATTAAGCAGAGAAGATTTTGATCTTTGTATTTATCTCCTGCAATGGGACTACCCAAAATAACAGCCCAGGAAATGTTGAGGGTCTCGCTTTGGGAAGTAAACACAGAGACTTCCTTTTTTAATCAAGATTTTAAGGCGAAGAACAGGCACTTTATAGGATAATAAAAGGGATAAGCTATCTATAACTAATAAAATAATTTCAACAGTAACTCGAAAGAAAAAAGCTGCAAAAGTGACTATGTGCTGCCATGGGCTACGTGTGCAGTAGCCTTGGTTTGCAGTAGTGATTTTCTGTTGGTTTTTAAAAACCTTGCTTAAACCCTTAATTTAATCAAAAGCCTTAGTAAAATCTTATAATAATCTCAAAATTAATATGTTAATGTACACATTAACGAATTATGGTAAATTAATTGTTACAACTTATGAAAATTAGTTTTAACCTGTTCCAATTGTTTAAAAAACAAATTAACTATTTAGGCCACACTCCTCCTGTTGTGACGATGACTTCTAAAGAGTATATCTCTTGGATGGGTTGCTGCATAGGTAAATTTGTGATCACTGACCTTATGGCCATAGAAATAATTTGAATGTTCGTATCCTTGCAGAAAACAGGGAGTTTACTAAAACTGCCTCTGCTTTTTCCTAGTGATTCTCGTCACTTACTATACATGCTGGAGAACACATGGACTGATGCTAAGAACATTTTACAAATAATGTGTGAGCTGAATGTTCTTCCACTAGCTCTACAGATTACAAATATTGCTGGCAATGTTATGGTAAATTTTAATTTCCTTTCTCAGCAAATTCCACATCAGTTCTAGCATTGGATTTCTGTTTTATTTACAAAAATCTGGTTTACTTTTTAACTGTTCAGTTGTGGTAGTGTGTTCCTTTGGCAATGAATGGCTTTTTAAAAGAGAGAGATTTATTAAGTCAGAGTAGCTTAGTATGTTGTAGCTTGGCAAACTGAGTAAAGATAAAGGGAACTATTAAGCCTAATAATGCATTGGAGGTTGAAAATAAAGCACTGTTATTGTTGGCATTTTAACCCACTTCATAGTGCTTGTATGTGGCCCTTCTTTTTCCTGCAGTCAAGGACACTGATGGGTGGACGAGCTGAACGTAATGAATACTTGCTTCTTCATGCATTTTATGAAAAAGATTTTATTGTGCCCGATAAGCAGATGTTTAAAAAGGCTCAGCACAAGCAGGTGAGTTTTCTGAGTTTCCTCGTCACCTGTATGTTATGTTTTCTGTCTGTTTTCCTTGGGCTTGCATGCTCCCCTGCTCCAGAGCCATGTGGAGCCCCAGCAGATCTACTCCTTGGATCTAGAATAGGTCAGCATGTAGCACAGGAACTTGCAGCACAAGTAGGCGATCAGTGAATAGTGATTTCCTTTCCATGAACAGAAATAACTGATAATTTGCTGTCAGCAGAATAGATAGCCATGGTCCACTGAATTTCTCCTGAGTCCTGAAACTACTCATGGGCTCTCCTTCTAACTCTAGAAGAAGGGATTTGAGGACAAGGAAGGGAGAAGGAAAATTCCCATTTCATGACCAACTCTTCTCATTTAAAAATGGACTAAATGCAGCGGGACCTGCTTCTGAGTGAACATGTATAGCCTTATCCTTCAAGTCCTAGAAGACATGGTGAATTATTATCTTTTAAATTGTGCTGAGTTATGTGCCAGATCTAAACTCGCATCTGTGTTTACATTTATCTTTTATTCTCCACCTCTCCAATCCCATCTTACACAGGGCTGTTATCTGAAAATTTCAGATAAGAGCCCTTTAAATCTGTTTTCTTCTTATAACTACAATAACCAACCTTCTATTTCTCCTTAACATTATACAAATAAAACATTATAGTTAGAGCTTCAGTTTTGTCCTGTTTTTGTACAGCTAGAAGATGATGAAGATTTTGAAGGTGATCAGACAAAATCCAAAATAGGGAGAAAAAAGGCAGCATATTCTGGAGGTTTAGTTTTGGAGCCGAAAGTTGGTAAGATCTGGCAGTTTTCTTTTGCTTGGGACAGAACATCAAATGATGAATCAGAAAGCTGATCTAGATACGTGAAATTATCTTAAAATGGTTTTTATATCCATATACTGGTTTTTCATTCAGTAGTTACAGTCTTACAGAAGTAGTGAAGCAATGCTGCACATTGTGAAAATGTACATATGTTTCCATTTTGGGAATACAAGAACAAACATTAACGTTAATTGAGAGTATAGCATATCTTAGGTTGAATGTGGAGGAGGAAAATTCATGCTGATGGTATTTAGACCTATTTGAGCTGTTGTATGGCAGTAAATTGTTTTCTGCTTACATATGGAATAAGAAATTACGTGTGTAAATTTGTACTTAAATATGTATATGCAAAATGAAGACAAATAATTGGCACCGTGAGTTAAGCCACCTTCTTAATATAAATGTATAGACAGTTGTACTGTAATAGAGAACATGGAAAGGATTACCATTTATGTGAAGTGGCTATATTCTCTTTATTGTGAATATCTTCCTTTCTTCATTTCAAATCAGTGACTTTCTGTCTGTTATGAATAGCTGCTAGGACTGCAGTAAATGTATGCCTGTATTGAACTGTAGTTATACAATATCTTAGTTTTGGGAAACTGAGAGGAGTGCTGATCTTGTTCATCATACTTCGTTCATTAGGAACTCCTGCTTTGCATTTCATTTTCATAAATCAGAGTTGGGCAACTTCCAAAGGTTTCCTGGCTGCATACAGTTCCTGTTTTGAAAAAAAACACTCTTTACCACCATGCCAAATTGATTGTGAGGGGAGGATAAGGGCCCCAAATGACTTATTGGCTGTACAAGGGACATGGCTGGACATTTGGGACCAATTTTATTTTTTGAAATTTTGGGATCTGTTTCTGTATGGTTATCCATGGGCTGCATGTTACTCAGCCTTGATTTAAAACTAATTTGTTAGTCTGTTAAATATGTATTCTGCTTTTCCTCTGGGGAGCTTGTGGTGCTATATATGGCTCTTCTCCTCCCCACTTCCTCCTTTTCTCAACAGCCCTGTAAGATGGGCGAGGCTGAGAAACAGTGACTGGCCTAAGGTCACCCAGTGAGACTTGAACCTACATTTCCCAAATCGTACTCAAATACTATCCACTACACTCCTGAGGTGGCTCCACTCACTCACTCACTCACTCACTCACTCACTCACTCACTCACTCACTCACTCACTCAACATAGAAGAGGAAAACAGACATGTGTATGTTTGAAAACCATAATTCTGTGTGTAAATTTGTACTTAGTGCTTCTAAGTATATTGGCTAAAATCTTGTTGCTTAGTTGCACTTGAGTAGGCCCATTGAATCTGTGGATTTGGTGAGTCAACTCCTCAATAAATTCCATTCTTATCACTCACTTCTTCTCTTTTTTCCTCAAATGGTGAATCTGATGGAGATAGAACCATTTATGTGGAGATCTTCACAATAAAGAAAATACAGCCACTTAACATAAATGGTTATCCAAGGAAAATGAAGGACAAACTTCATAAGTTTCATTGATTCAAATGGGCCTGCTCTAATTGTGGTTGGGTCAGTGGGCTTACTCTGATGTGACAACACTAAGCAACAAGATTTCAGCCTTTGTGCACAGGTGGGGTGAACATGGGAAGAGCACCACAAATTAGATCAGTTTCCTATCTCACAGACATAGATTTTAGAGAGATGCATTATAAATGTGAATTATACTTCAGTGGCAGCTGCTATTCTGAACAGACTGAACATAGCTTTTGTGAAATAAGTAAAGAGATGGTCACAATAGTGAAATACCCACCTAAGAACAAAGCACCTTTACCAATGTATAAGTGGATACATAGATACTGGAAGACTAAAATATTATAGTCTAGGCAGTGCTTCAGTGTTGAGTACAAGTATAAAATTCCTCTTGTATGACTAGTGGATGCTTGAAGTTTCTTTCATTGTCCCTTTTTTGTGGGACGATGGTACTAAAGTATCCCAGAGTAACACAGAAGCTATCTGTTCATCCCTGGGTAGTTAACAGGGTTGGATCGTTCCACTTCTGACACCTATGCATCATTGACTAGTAGTGTAGTATAACATGCTGATATTTTCCCAGATGACTAGTGACTAGATCATTTTGACAAACTTTGAATTCATAATTATCCAAAGTATATTTTGTTTCAGAGTATTTCTGAAACAGTGGCCAAAATTGAGTTGCTTAGTGTGGCAAATTACATCAAAACAGGATGGATTTGATTTAAATTTTTAAAAATCAGAATTTTTAATGATTTAAATAAAAAAGATCAATTGATTTTTATCCGCCCTGCGCTGAAGTAGGCCCAATGAATCAATGTAAGTTCAAACAGACCTGCTCTACTTCTGACTTACTGTGCTAAAGTTGCAGTTAGAGTGGGCCCATTTGAATCAAAGTAACTTATGGAACAGTTGATTCACCAAATCCCCATTGATTCAGCGGGCTTACTCTAGTGTGATTTACTACACTAAGCAACAAGATTTTGGCCAATGTCAGATACAATCTAATATGACAATCCAGCACCAACTGTCTCTCTTCTGAAGTAATTTTTTCCTTGCCTCATACTCTTTCTTCTCATGTTCATTCTGCTGTTCTTTCCCACTGTGCTAATGTATCATTTGTCTTGCTCTTCAGTGTGTGTATGCTGTGTAGCTTAAACTGAGTCTTTCTTTTGTTTTAGGTTTTTATGACAAGTTTATTTTGCTTCTAGACTTCAATAGCTTGTATCCTTCAATTATTCAGGAGTTCAATATCTGTTTTACTACGGTGCACAGAGTGTCTTCTAAGGGCCACAGAAAGACAGAGGTGTGTGTTAATCTTGTTAATCTGTGTTAAAGGTAGTTTGTAAAGAAAAATCTAATTTTCACATTTCAGATAAACATTGGCATCTAAATATTTCTGCTGTCTTCGGTAATTTCAGTATGTTACTTGATCATCAGATAAATAGTGTAGTTTCCAAACAGTTATGAATTATGTGTCATTTCATGTCCATCAAGACATGACTTGTGTTAAATCAGGAGCATTATATTTTGGTGATGTTAACAAACCAGATTTATTTTCAGAGTTACTGCTCCTCTACTTTTGAAGCTTGTTTTGCTTTCTGTTCTCTTGTTTCCTGTGTATGTGCAGGATTGAATCTATCTTACCTCTTGAGTACTTCTGTCTTTCCTAACTGCAGTGCTCCTTAAACATCACTCACATGCTTAATTAAAACCTCTTCAAATATGAAAGCTCTACTAATACTGTACTAACAGAAAAAAGGATTACAAGGAAGTGGCAGAACTTACTGTGGAGGTAATTAGCAGCCCTATAAAAAACTAGAGATGGCAGCAAATAACCATTTCCCATTTTTGTCATCAGACTATTGTTTAGCAGAACCGTTGTGAACAGCTAACATTTTATACATTTTTGTTACTCTTCTGTCTTCATTTAGCTCAAGCAATTTATGTTTTGGTCCTTGATGCTATTTTCTAGTACACATGAACTGAGAGTTTGGCAGTTTCTGGCTAAGAAATGCCTCCTTGACTGGGCATGGGATGCCATCACTGCCGAAAGAGGGTGGCGATTAGGCTCTTAATTGTTATTATATAGGAACTGCCAAGGTACTTAATAGACTAATATTGAATGTCATTTCTTGGACACGATTGGTGTACACATGGCTGAAGAGCCATTTCAAGCATCCTGTTGCAGTAATTGTTGTGAGAGATGAACATCTGGGGGAATTCCTCCAGAAATTAAAGGTCATTCTTTTGCCTCTCTCCTTTCAAAGGCCATGACATCTTGAAGTGGAACATCTTCCTTGTGGAGGTTGTGTTCGAGCAAGTTTGTGAATGATGCTATTTTGGTAGTGTTAAACTATCATTGTAATTAATCATTTCACAGGATGGTGAACAAGAAGAAATTCCTGAATTACCGGATTCATCCTTAGATATGGGAATATTGCCTAAAGAGATAAGGAAGCTAGTTGAGCGAAGGCGTCAAGTCAAACAGTTGATGAAACAGCTGGACTTAAATCCTGACCTTTACTTACAGGTACATCAAACAGAAAAGCACCTATTTGTTGCATACATTTACTGAGTGCCTTATTCTGAAAGCAAAACTGGCAGCTACAGAACTTGATAGGCCTTTTCAGGTAAAAGCTTTTGGGCTTAACCGTGGACCATAATAAGATACACATACATAAAAACAAGAATAACAAAAAGTTCAGTTTTTAAAAATCGAACATATTATGTTCAGCTAGGTAAACTGAATGGCCATAAATTCTCCACCCCTGTGCTAGGGCAAGTTAGGTTTTCTGTTGATAAGACCACTCCTAGTCATAAGCAAACTCTAGGTTTTCTATTAGTTTGGCCATACTCAAAAGCAGGAGGTGACCACAGAGTGAGAAAAATAGCTGTTGCTCCTTTTAAAAATGGAACATCAAAATAAGCAATTGGGCATGTCTTTCAGTTTTCTTACCATAAATACAGTGTTCTAATAATAAGGATATTCTTTAGGCATTCATTTAGAAAACCAGTGAGCATTTGCTGAAACACAAGTAGAAGCTCCTCAGAACACTGTAAGATTCAACAAATAATTTTAATAGTAAAGCTGTGATGTTACCATACGGTCCAATGATGTCTGGAGGGCAACATTTTCTGCATTCAGGGGTATAAATAGAATTTGAATTCTGCTTTTGTAGTAGTTGGTGTGAAAGAGTAAATATGAGTTTGAGTGAATCCAAAGGACTATCAAGGTTACCTTCCTCTTAAGAAAAGCCATTTATAGCAGATTTAACTGATGCAATGTTTTCATAACATCTCTTCATGATTTCAGCTCAGTCATTTGAAATATATTAAATGTATGAAACTTTCAAAACCACTTCAGTTTCATCTTTTATGGCAGTGCTTCCCAACCCTGAGCCCTCAAATGTTCTTGGACTCTAACTTCCAGAAACCCTGGCCAGCACAGCTAGTGGTGAAGGCTTCTGGGAATTTTAGTCCAACAGCATCTGGGGACCCAAGATTGGGGACCATTGTTTTATGGGGCATAAAAGGTGGGATTCTCAATATATTTTTTTAACTATTCATTTTTGGAGTACTCTTGGATCCTCACAGAAAGGTCCCATTGCCATTAGCAAATGTCTTCTACATGGGAAATGGTAATATTAATATTAAAAGAAAGGTACTTTTATCCAACAGCAATAGGAAACATTTTTTGCTCCTAATATGATATTAATGTTGACTTTAAAAGAAATAGAGGGAGGTAGCCACCACTGTTTTGCCTTTTTTGTTAAAATTTGACAGTAACCCAGAAGACATAGTTCTGTCTTTAAGTAAAATTGCCATGTACAACTTGTGTAAGCAATCTGTGAGGTTGCTTGCAGGTTGCTCTCTGTGTGACCAATAAAACCCAGGAGCTACAACACTTTTCCTAGCTAAACAGGTGTCAGCAAATAGTAGCAAGGAAATCATTTTCTTAGTGGTGATTACTGGGAATGGCAAAGGGAAGTTTCACTTTCCCACTGTTCAACAAATTCTAGGTAGCCATGATTGCTATTTTCCTACTTTTAATAGTGTTGGAGAAACCAGCATTGATGGGAATCTCTAGGTGAGCTAGAGATCATTGTATTCCGCAGAGATCCCATCCTTTTATCTTAGTATTGGTGGCTAATATAGACACACTGGTAGACCATCTAGGACGAGCAGGGAAGTTGAGTTTTAAGTTACAAAGGACAGTAGTTTTGGTAATTTTGGGTGCCTGGTTGTAATAGTTCTTTGTATTTCTTTTTAGTATGATATCAGGCAGAAGGCTTTGAAACTTACAGCAAACAGCATGTATGGTTGCCTGGGGTTTTCGTACAGCAGATTTTATGCAAAACCTCTTGCTGCTTTGGTGACTTTCAAAGGTAGAGAGGTAAGTCAGTAGTGATTGATACTGTGTTCTCTCTCTCTCTCTCTCTCTCTCTCTCTCTCTGTGCATGTGCATGCACGCACGCATGCACATGTGAATGAGTAAGCAAGTTTGTGCACATGGAGGAGAGGGGCATTAAACTAGGTAGCCAACCTTCCAGTGGACAATGTTTGTTTCCAGTGTTTCAGTTACATAGTGTTTTATATTTTAGTGTTTATCGTTTTAAAAATGCCCTAGGTGATTGAAAAGTATGTTCCTTGTTGAAAGAGTATTTCAGTTCAAAGAAATAAGCTGCTTAGTTATGAAGGCCAGTAATAAAAACTGTTAAGTAAGGTTCAATAATAAGATAGTAATAATGTAATTTGTTGAAACTGATGTCAACAAATTGGGAGATAGTTCTTAGCTCCTATGTTTTCCAAGGCATCTTGATCGGCCACTAGGGAAAAAAGATGCTGGATTAGATAGAAGCAGCAGGGCTGTTCTTTTGGTCTGATCCAGCAGGAATTCCTTTGTCTTCCATATGGAAGACAAAATGTACAGTAGACCAGGAATAGAAAGAAGATAAATTGTGGTCTCCTGCCTTTATTTTAGCTAACATGGGCAATTTCTTTTGGATCACTATTGACTGCCCTGATTCTAGCAAAACCAAAAATGTTGTTTAAGTGAACCTTGGCCTGGTGCATCCAAATTCACATAAAGCGTGTTCAGGCAGTACACCTGAATAGGACTTCTATGTGTGAATGTAGAGTACTGAATGGGTAGTGGGGACATGGGGATGCATATAACCCCCCACTCCCACGTCCCACCCTACCTGGAGGTACTGACACACTAGAGAGGTAAAACAGTCTCTTGTGTATTTAGTGTGAAGGTGTGTGGAGAGTGCATTTGCGTTTGTAAGTCCATTTGGTTGGTTAGATACACTCCACTGACCGCAGATCAAGAGTCCTGCATGTGGGAAGGTCTGCCTTACTTCCAGAATGGATTGGGGGGGGGGGGAGGTGTATATGTGTGCTCTGGCTCCCCCCAATTTGAATCCTTAGTGTTTCAAGGTACAATGCTTGAATAAAGGTTAGGGCTGTATGTGTAATCTTACTTGATGCTAGCTGCATTTTAAGAGATCCTGAATATTTTTTAGCCATATTTAGGCATTACAGCCTGCAACTGGGTTGTGATGTTGCCATAGTGAGGATGAGAGTAGATAGATATATAAGTGCCGCTCCCAACATCTTTTCCACCTGAATGACAGATAGAGCTTAGCTTGTTCATCTTGAGAGTAAAAAGAGGTGCTTGCAAGCACATTCCACTGAACACACTTGTTGGCAGTGTTATTGTGACAGGAAGTCATGATAAGGAAGGACTTCTTATCACAGAAGCCTTGTAAGCATGTTTAATCAAACATGCTTCTAAGGACTTTTTCAGACCTTTCCACTGAATGTGTGAAAGTCTGACATTCTGATGGGGAGAATGTTTTAAGACATATGTATATCCCCTCCCCATCACAGTTAGAGCATTACCTGTCTTTATGGTACAATGCCTGAATAGGACCACTGTTGCTCTGACGATTTGGATTTCTTTTTTCAAAAGACCCAGCAAGATTGGACTACCTCCTTAGCTGTAGACAGTGGTGAAATATGCTGTAAAATCATTTAGTGAAGGAGAGCAAGTGCTAAATATATCAGCTGTCAAATACTGAAATCATCATGAAATCAGTAGAGCACATTGTGTTTGGTGCAGTTTGGCATAATTGCTGTGCTCCCCAACTGCTAATGGAGGCACACATTTGGAGCATGTGAATAATTTCACTTAAATGGGAAGATGCTCTGTGTATGCTTGCATATTAGAAGCAACTTCTGCATTGTCTTTCCCATCATGGCGTTAGTTTTTGTCACTAAAGCCAGACTGTTTCATTGCTGAATAAGAAATGCGAATTCCTACTGCTATGTTGAAAGCATAATGTTTCCAAACTCTAAGCCTAGTTATTCTCTCTTCTCCAGTAACTTTTCCTGTGCTGGAAGTATTATGTCTTCATTCATCTTAACCATGATTAACATTAACAAGGATTCCTCTTATACAGGGTGTGTTGGATTTTTTGCCAATTGTAAATCTTGGCTATAGTGGAAATTCTGGGGGACAGAATTACTTGCCCCTGACATATCTAAGGCCTAGGCAGTGGGTCATGTCAATCAATGTGGGCAAAATGTAGCTCCCCAGGTGTTGCTGGATAGTATCTCCTGTCAGTATTGGACAGCAAAGGCAATGTTGTAAAACTCTGGGACTCCAGCAAAATGTGGAAATCCTGAGTAGTCATTAGCAGCACTTTACCTGCTGCTGATGGAAAGATACAATAGGCAGCTTTTTCTAGGTATTTATATTTTGGACTTACAGGAGTTTTTTCATTAATTTTTCTTTTGTGGCACACCTGCAGTTCTCCCATGACATGCAAATTTTAGTAAAATTATGGATTCTTAAATGTTCCTGAGAGACCTGGATTTGAGCCAAAGGTTAACCAGTAGTTCAGTGACACTGAGTTTAATTCAATCTTAACAAGGTATGAGCAAATTGAATTAAAGTTATAGGAGAAATGAGGGATAATTGATATACTAGATGGTTTCAGAAGGCAAGGGATTTTATGAAAGTTAGTAGGCCCAAATGGAACTTAGTGAAATGGGAGAGCAGTTTGAATCTTTGAACTGCAGAGCTTGAAGGGATCCTATGGATCATCAAATCCAGCCCATGTCAAGGAGGCTCTGCAGCCAGATGCCTAAACCACTGAACTATCCAGCAGTTACTTACTTATTGTTCAGCTCCTGCTTAGTACGAATCCTCTGGACTTATTTTACTTTCATATTTTTGTCAAAACAATTTAGTGCTTTGTTCAGAAATTTGTCTTTAAAAACAATTGCCATACGGAAGTGGTGGTTTACGGATCAAACCAGGGAATCTTACCCTGAAATGATTGAGGGAGGAACCACCCTCCGCTGTTTGGATGCTTGTATCTTAGAGAAATTAGGCCATGCAGAAGTTAATCAAAATATTTGTTTGTATTCTGTCTCTGTGGTTCATGTTCTCCCTCTTTTGTTTTTCTGTTTTGTACAATTCTGATTTGAAAGTGAGTAATTTGATGTACATTTAATTTTTTGTTCAGTCTGTCATAGTCGTTAAATAACTTGATGGCACAAATGAATAATCAGTAATAAATTTATATAAATTTGCTCTTAGCAGAAAATCTGCTGCTGAATAAGTTATGATATTAATATTGTGGGTTTTTGTCCAATGTAGGTTAATTTGTCTAGTAATAGTAGGATAATTATTCAGATTGTTCACTAGATGGCGATAGTGATCTTGTGTTCATTAGCAAGATTAAGACACTTTTGGTCACTAAATGTTAGTTCTGATTAGAATCAATTTTGTACCCCTTTGGAGGATTACAAATTCTTTGTATTGTAGTACATTATAAAAATGAACATCATTGAAAATTTGTTTTTTATTTAATTCAATGAAAGATAACTCTCCTGAATTTAGTTGACACATAAGATACAGTTTTGGAGGAGGTAGCCATGTTAGTCTGTGCAAGCATATCAGGCAAAACCCAAAGAAACAAAACAAAATGACAAAAGCATGTGGCACCTTAATATAATATAACTTGTATCCATCTATGTGATTTCAGGCATAAAGTAAGGTGTTTTTATTATTATATATGTTACAATTTTACCAAAAAACACAACACCTTGCACATTGAAAATCTCATAATAGGAGAGGTGCCTGTGTGGCACCTTCTTGAACAACTGACTTTATTTGTGAATGGAGTTCACTGCATGAAGGAACATTTATTTGTATGAGCTCTGATCTACAGCCAGAAGCAATTGCCAAAAGCCAGACATTTTCTATTTGTGAATGGTTGTAAGAGTGCTATAGAAGATGGATTGAATGATGTGTTCAAGCTGCAAGGTGTAGCTAGGTGTGCAGTGGTATGATCAGGAGTAATGTTCCTGACTCCTTTTAGTCCTGCAAGTCATATGTTGGTATGTAGACGTTCATGTGCAGTCTAAATGCTTCCAACTACCATCCAAACACACTACATAATTGCATTGTCTTCCGTCCAAATCTGCACCTGCTGGATTAGCTCCACTCCTCTTGACAGGGACTGTAGTTTTGAAAGACCTGAAGTAGGCTTTTTGAAAACCCACAGTTAACTCACCCAGATTGAACCCAGAAGTATCCTACTATAGAACAGGCCCTATAGGGAAAGTGAAATCTCTCTCAAAGTTACATGTTACTACTCATCATTCATATAATGCCTTCTCTTGTTGAAAGCATTTCCAGACTCCAAAAGCTTCTTCGTATGGTGTGGCAATCTTGTAGATAGAGTGACAGTGAGGCAGCTAAATTGATAATCACTATTCTGTTTTTGCTTGAATAAAGAAGTCGGGTTGGATTCAGGTTTAGCCACACTTAGAGTGTGCCTGTTGAAATCAGTGGAACATAAGTTAGTTAAGCCCCATTGATTTCAAGTGTGTAGAGTCTAAGGATTGCTAATTCTGAATAGTGTGGTGGACTCAGCCATGGGAGGGAAAAATGGTAAACCACTCCCTGAACATCTCACCCTTGAAAACCCTATTGGGGTTGCTGTAAATCGGAAGAAGCTGGATAGTCTGTAACACCTGCAAGAATCGATGGAGAATAATCTGAGAGGCAAGACAGTAGGGCTGTGCTCCTTAGCTGTTCGGCAGCCTCTCTGTGGGAACAGAGTGGCCATCAGTGGGGTACACCATGGCTGTGGGTGTGCCTTGAGGTTCCAGCATCTGTGTCTTGAGTCATATGGGGCAGGAGCAAGATCTCCAACTCTCATAGCTCCATAACTGCCTCAAAACTCTTGAGATACCAAATTAAGGCCCATGTTGACTACTTCTATTAATTTTAAATAATATACTTTGGAAACAAGTATCCAGAGGCTTTACTGCCTTTTAAAATTTACTGGAGGAGCTAGGTTGGAAGGCAGCTTTCCAGAAGACTTCTTGTAAGGAAAATAATTCACTTGGCAATCCTTTGTTTGTTGTATATTTATCTACACAAACATCACATTTAACCTAGTAACTGCCCAATCATCTTAAACAGGTTAAGTCACTGTTTCATGAATTTAATGCAGAGTGCAAGTGAAAGTGCTTTAATATGACAGGATGGGATATGGTACTCAGAATGCTACATTTCAGTGCATTGCTATAAAGTGATTTTAATATTTTTTTTCTAGTTATAAGAGTTCTTTTTAATTTTCTTAGATGTATTCGTGTATTTTCTTTGTTGCCAGGTATCCAGAAATTAACTTGCTTGCTATTCTAATCTTATTCCCCTTAACAATTACTTTCAGGTTTACATTGTGTAGCTCTTACTTTTGTTACATATATTCATAGTTTAGAATTGGTTATGTTAGTTTAAGTTTTGACTTAAGCACAAGTGTAATTTTAAAAAAATGACCTTTTCTTTATTTTTTCTTTAAGAAATACGTTCTACAAACACAGAATCATTTCCTAGAACCTGAGAAAGCACAGTTGGCACTGTATTTAGTTGGCTGTTTATGAAACAAACAGCAGTGCTGCATTGGCTCAGTCACCATAATGAGGAAATTATTCTTTGCCAAGATAGGCAATTTCATTTAGTGGAGGGAGCATGTAAGGCATGCATGATAATAGATTATCACAATTATCAAGTATCAGTATTAACTTGATATTTGTCCCTGGCCTTTCCCCTGTTAAATGGAGACCTACATTTTGTGTCCATCTGTTCTGTTGTTTCTCTGTGTCTGTCTGGCTGTTTCTTGTGCATATATATATAGAGAGAGTGAGAGCAAGAGCAGTTGACACTAATAATTTATTAATAATCGTGAGTTCATAGAACTTTATGTAGTGATGTGTGCCCAGTATATACTTATTTATATACTTAGGCTATCATGTTAAATTTAATTATTGTGATTCATCTTGAGTCCTTTAATGGGAGAAAGGTGGCATTGAAATGATAGAATAGAATAGAATAAGAGGGTACATGCTTTCAGAGCCAGTTGCACACGTGTTCCTGGGAAAATGGTTTTAATTTGGTCCTCTCCTGCTAGGTAGCACTACTACTGTAGTGTGATAGCTGATGTATGCATTACTTTATAATGTATATCTGAGAAGCACATTCAGTGTTTCTGGGCACCTATATGTAACAGGATGAATATGGGGAGTGATAGGTTCCATCGTTACTTTCCATCCCAATACTTCTTGGTAATATAATTCAGCCTGGTTGCAGGCATTTTTTAAAGTGAAGAACCACAGGATATTTACTATAATCCTTTTATTAGGGTTCAGTATTTTTCGTGTCAATCCTGTAGTAATATTTCCTATTTTTATTTTACTATTAATTCTTTACTTGTTTATGTGTAGCTCTAGTTTGCATTGTGGTAATTTATTTTGTTCTTAGACGTAAGTTAAAAAAACAGCACTGATAGCAATGAAACATTTTTTGTAATCTATAAGGTAGAGATTTTTCAGTCCTTGAAGAAGACGCAGATAGAGCCCATGGTTGCAGACCTGTCGAACATAATTGGGTGCAGTATTGCACACTGTTTCTTATTTCAGGTATTTGGCCTGCAGCCTCAGTTAAAGAGAAAACTTATACATGGGGAACAGAAGTTAATATGCCAATAAATTCCTTGGTCAGGAATTATAACTATGTTGATGGTCACAGTGGAACAATGACATATAACCTCTGGAATGTTGAAGTGATCAAAGTAACTTTAGCATGCCTTTGTATGTTGAAGTTTCTATGTTATACACCAGTTGTTGGCAGAAAGGTCATTTCTTAATTCATGCTATTGATTAAATGGCCTGGATCAGTAAAAATACTTTTTGCAAATATTTCATATTACTGTTTGCTGTGATTCATATTGGCAGACACAGAGCTAGAGCCCTAAAAGTCCACTGAAAAAAATGGATAGCATTAAGGTAAAAATTCTTATGACATCTAGATATATAAGTATATGCACAACAAGAACAAGTGTGTACCTCTGCTACTGTTGTTATGTGCTGTCAAATCACCTTTGACTGACAACAACCAAAGTGTTCTGTCCTTAACAGCCCTACTCAGCTCTTGTAAACTGAAGGCTGTGGTTTCCTTTTTGGAGCCATATTTGATCTCCCTCTTGCTGCCTGCTTAGCATTATTGAATTTTCCAGCGAGTTTTGCCTTCTCAAGATGTGCCCGAACTATGACAGCCTCAGTTTCATCGTTTTTGTTTCCAGAGAAAGTTCAAGCTTCATTTGAACTAGGATCCACTTGTTCATCTTTCTCATGGTCCAGGGTATCTGCAAAACTCTTCTCCAGTACTGTATTTCAAACAAATAATTCCCCCCCCCCCATCAGCTTTCTTCTCTGTCTAGCTTTCACATCTGTATATAGTAATCAGGACTACAATATGTGGATTTTGGCCTTTTTCTCCAGTGACATGTCCTTTTCTTAATGATCTTTCCTTCATTGCTGTCCTTCTGAGTCTCAGTCATCTTCTGATTTCTTTGCAGTCTCCACTTGGATTGATGAGTTGTGTAGTTCTTTATCATAGTTTTTATGTATATTTGCGATATGATCTGTAGTGTTTCTTCCTTTTCAGAATCTGGCTTGAGTGTTTTTGAAAGTAAAAAGTAAATAACCAGACAGCAGATCTGTAGACTTCTTCTTCGTGGCCTCTGTGAATCACACCCTGGGTGATTCGCGCCTGCACGGAGCCTCATCGGAAGATTCTAGAGCTTCAGCGGTAGCAATAAACACATTAGAATATGCCCCTCCCCACCCGTATAAGTACCTTGGCGCCAAGCGTCCCCTTTCAGTTTCTTTCAACCGCCGTGTTGAGAGCCTCATAATTCTGCTTCTGTGAGTAAAAGAGAAAGAGAGCTTATTCTTGATTCTTCCTGTTATCAATCTTTTTTCTTTTAAACTATTAGATCAAACTCATTATCATCAGAGATTTTTTCCTTTCCCCTCGCTCGGCCTCCGGCCGCAGCACCCCCTCCCCTTTTCAATCATCGGTTTTTCTCCTCAATTATTTTCTCCTATTCATGGCCCCTTTGGGCCCATTTAAGCACTGCTAATTGTCTCTGATAATAAGATCCCACTTTCCGACGGACACGCTAAGTGCCTTTTCTGTTTGGGAGAACAACATCAAACTTCCTCCTGTACCCATTGCAAAAATTTTAAGCGCGGAGTTCTTCGTCTCGCCTCTTGAGGCTAAAACTCCGACTTTGGGAACAATCCTTACAACCAGTTCAAATGGCCCAACCTCCCTGTAGGGCCGCTTCCCAAACCAAAGCAATGGAAAAAGCCGTTACTGAATCATCGAAACAACGTCCATCGGCTACACCAGCTCATTCCGATTCTCCATCTGCATCGTCTAAGACCTCAAGGACACATAAATCGAAACCCTCAATACCGAAGTCCTCGACTTCGAAAATAACTTCTAAACATCAGAGACCTACTGAAGCTGCTCCAGCTCCGGAGCCTGTTCCTCCTAAACGAGCTAAACAGTCTAAGCCTACAGACATCCCACCACAACCACAACAACTCTCTGAATCAATTTCGGTCGGATCTCCCTCAGATTATGACAGACTTCCGTCCCACTAACCCTGTTCTCAGTCTCCAGAATGGGATGATAGAGTCGACCGACTAACGTCCTCTCCTCCCAGTCCACAACCTTCCATTCCTTCCAGCAATCCTTCGGTTATTCCATCGCCCGAAGATTCCCATCCCGAACGGCTCGACACCGTTCCATATTCGGTGCCCTTGGATCGTCCATCGATCCCTAACCAGAACCGTCGACATCAACAAACTCGACAGCTCACTTCATCGCGTGTGGTTCAAACCCACGCTCAGCACGCGCATCGGGTTGCCATTTGCCCTGACCAGTGCTCTGCTTGACAAACTGCACCGACTAGTCGACCAGGTGTTTTACCCGGTTCGATAATACCATCTAGTAGTCGGCCTACCTCTTGACAACCATCGGTGTCGAAGCGGCCACATCACCGAGAGGTGCCTATACCTCAACCTGATCCCCACTTGGTATCAAAAAAACCTCGGACGGTCGAGCAGATTTCTTCCACACGTGAGACTTTTGCAGCCCCCAGCCTTCCGATACTTTCCTACTACAATAGATGATGGACATCACTCTTCACGCACGGCATCGCCAGCGTTCGTTTATTCTACTGCTATGCCATCGGATCAGCAACCTCCGTTTCGACATTACAGAGACACAGGCTCTGATATCGACGATCCTCGATATTCATCCTGGTCCATGGACACACGCTCCATTCCGTTACATCAACACAGTTCCCGTCCTCCGGTAAATCCAAGTCGTCGACCCCGGCACCGTTAAAGACACCGAGCTCGACACTGAGGTCCATCGACGCTCAACCACCATCTTTCGATGTCGACGATCCTCGACATCGACAGATGTCCATGGACATGCTGCCTCCATCTTTTTCGACTCTTAACCGGCAATACTATGAAACTCAGCCTCTCGACACCGAAGTTGATCGACAGTCCATCGACTCCAGACGCGACCTTGATGGCTCTGACCATGGATCTTGGCCGCAGACTCCATCAGTATTACTTATCTCTCCAGAGTTGGACGTTGTCGATACCGACCCGCCGTCACCGGCAGAGGATTTCCAGACCTATGCCCAACTTATGATTCGCATGGCTAAATCCCTTGATCTGCAAATCCACCGACCATTGACAGAACCACCCGATCATCTATATGATCCGATCTCTAAAAATACAACCACTCTGGTATACATATCGATGTTGCCATCTCTCCTTAGTACTGCGCAGAGATCCTGGACAAAACCAGCTTCCTCCCATACCATGTCTAAGCGGATTGATAACCTCTATAGAATCCATGACCCAGGAGCCATTTTCCTCCAAAAACAACCAGCTCCAAATTCTATATTTGTCGAAGCCTCTCAATCGAGATCTCAACACCGACAATCTCTCATACCACCAAATAAAGACAGCCGACGAATAGACTCCATGGGTAGATGGCTTTACTCTTCCGCAGCCTTCACCATGCGAGTCGCTGATTATCAAGTTGCCATGGGAGCTTACCAACGCTTCCTCTGGGACAACATGTCCACCTTTATTGAATCCCTGCCAGAGGATAAAAAGGTACTAGCTCAAACCCTCCAACAAGAAGGTCTCTCCGTTGCTAAACAACAGATGCTTTCCGCCCGCCACACCGTAGACGCTACAGCCAAGTCCATGGCCACTTCAGTAGCCCTACGCCGTTTTTCCTGGCTCAGAACGGCCGGCTTAGCCGAAGGTGCTCGGGTACGTATCGAAGACCTCCCCTTCGATGGAGCAGGTCTTTTTCATGCTGAAACTGACGATATACTAGAGAAACGTACAAAAGAAACGTTCAGCAGCCAGACGTTGGGGAGTTTACCCTTCCTACCAGCAACGTCCTCACCAAAATCAATGGAAATGACCCTATAACTCGTACCAGAGGTTCCAACGAGACCCTCCACGACAAACCTCTTACAATCCATACTTCAGAAACCAAATAGCCAAAACCTGGCAACAGCCTGCCACTAGGCGGAATGACCGGAAACTCAAACACCATGTTTGACGTTCCTCTGACCGAGATCGCCACCCACCCCACCAACCCTGCCCTCTGGAAACAATAACCTGCATGGGAATCCATCACCACAGATTCCTGGGTACTCTCCATCATCAAAAACGGCTACCGCATCCACTTCTTCGAACTTCCTCCGACAACACACGTCGTTACCCCTCCGTCACAACCCCTGCAAGAAGAAATAACGAATTTACTTCTCAAAGATGCCATACAACCCGTCTATCAAAACAACACCAGGTTTCTCTCTCGCTATTTCACCGTCCCCCAAAAAGATGGGGGACTTCGCCCTATTCTAGATCTAAGATTATTAAACAACTACATCGTCACCACAAAATTCCGCATGTTTACTCTAGAATCAGTTCTTCCCTTACTTCGAAAAAACGATTGATTCACCGTCATAGACCTAAGAGATGCTTACTTTCATATTGCAATACATCCCGCACACAGAAAATTCCTTCGTTTCCAACTTGGATCACAAGCATACCAATTCAAAAGACTCCCATTTGGCCTTGCAACAGCTCCGAGAGTATTCACCAAGTGCATGGCGCCGGTAGCCGCCTACCTCAGACTTCAAAACATTCTCGTCTTTCCATATATCGACGACTGGCTCCTTGTAGCACACTCCCGTCGCAAAGCTTGACGAGACACCCGTTTCACCCTCGCTCTTCTTCACGATCTCGGTCTATCAACGAACAGAAATCAAAATCAAAACCTACAAGGACTATACATTACATAGGCACGCTCATAGACTCCACACGAGCTCGCACATTCCTCCCTGCAGAAAAGAGACAAAATCTCTTCACCTTACTTCGTGGCTTCACTCCGCATGCCTTGATACCTGCCTTAACAGTGCAACGGGTTCTAGGCACCATGGCCTCTATGACGTCAGTTGTACAGGATGTGCATCTCAAAATGAGATCTCTCCAATCCTGGTTTCTGGCCCTATTCGATCCACTAACAGACTCTCCCTACACTCTCCTAAGTGTCACTCCAGAACTGGCCTCTCAACTTCTATGGTGGCATTTCCATACCAACATTTCTAACGGGCGACCGTTCCAACAACCTCGCCCGCAAATACAAGTCACTACCGACGCCAGTCGCACCGGCTGGGGGGCTCATTGCAAATCCCTCACAGTGCACGCCAAATGGTCTCGCAGAGAAAAACTGCTCCACATAAACGAGTTGGAGCTACTAGCCGTCATCAAGGCCTGCAAGGCTTTCAGAAACCACCTTGTAGGAAAAATGGTACAGATCGCCACCAACAACACCATGGCGATGTACTACATCCTAAAACAAGGTGGCACCCACTCCCCAGGTCTCCTCTACCTAGCTGTCGACCTCTGGGAGTGGTGTCTGCAACATCACATCTGTCTCACAGCCTTACACATCGCTGGTCAAGACAATGACCTAGCAGACTCGCTCAGCTGTACAGATGCCCAAGCTCACGATTGGGAACTAGATCAATCAGTATTCCGCCAACTATGCCGGAAATGGGGCACACCGACTCTCGATCTCTTTGCCTCCCGAGTGAATTGGAAATGCCAACTCTATTGCTCCCGAGCAGGAATAGGAAAACATTCCCAGGGAGACGCGTTTGTCAGCCGTTGGCCAAAGACTCTTACCTACCTTTTCCCGCCATTCCTTCTCCTCCACAAAGTTGTTGTCCGTCTACAACAATACAAAACCAATGCCATTGTTATAGCCCCTTGGTGGCCGAGACAGACTTGGTTCCCAGTTCTCCGCAGTCTCTCATCAGACATCCACCATCTCCCCCGCCTGTCACACCTTCTCACACAGAACAACTCCCAAGTCCTACACCCGGATTTACCTGTTCTGCACCTGGCAGCGTGGACGATTTTCCCTCATTAATGAACGTTCTTCAGCATGCCAAAAAAACATCCACAAGGAAAGCCTACCTGTACAAATGGAAGAAATTTCAATCCTTTACCAAATCTTCCTCCTCATCCTCCATCAATCCATCACTTTCCACTGTTCTCCGCATTCTCCTATATCTCAAATCCAAGGGCCTCTCCATCTCATCCTTGAGAGTCTACCTTTCCGCAATAATATCATTTGTTGTTGTTGTTTAGTTGTTAAGTCGTGTCCGACTCTTCGTGACCCCATGGACCAGAGCACGCCAGGCCCTCCCGTCTTCCACTGCCTCCCGCAGTTGGGTCAAATTCATGTTGGTAGCTTCGATGACACTGTCCAGCCATCTCGTCCTCTGTCGTCCCCTTCTCCTCTTGCCTTCACATAGTATCATACCAACCTCCAAATTCTCCAGCAGCAAACTTCTTCAAACATCCAACAACGAAACGTTTTCTCAAAGGTCTCTCTCATATCTACCCCGATACTCAATCTCCCTCTCCACAATGGTCACTAACTCTTGTTTTGAAACAGCTTACCAAAGCTCCTTTTGAGCCATTAGCTACAACTGACTTAAGACTCCTCACCTTTAAAACAGCTTTTCTCGTAGCCATCACCTCAGCTCGACGAGCTAGTGAATTGGCAGCTTTACACTATGACTACCCTTATCTACAATTTTCCCCCGATAAGGTGAAGTTATTCATGGACATTTCCTTCCTCCCCAAAATTGTCTCTCTATTTCATCTTTCCCAGCCGATTGTCCTTCCTTCATTTTTTCCGTCACCTTCTTTAAACCAAGAAAAAATACTCCATATTCTGGATGTCAGAAGAGCTCTTGCTTTTTATCTCCAGCGTACCCAACCTTTTAGACAGCCATCTCGTCTCTTCATAAGCCATCAGCTAACTACAAAAGGCCGTCAGGTGACTTCCCAATCTATCTCCAGATGGGTCGCCTCTACCATTCATTTGGCTTATCAACTTGCTCGACAACCAGCCCCTAGAGTGGTTCACCCTCACTCCACCAGGGCAGTGGCAGCCTCTACAGCCTTTCTCCGCGGCGTACCTCTTCCGGACGTCTGCGCCTCTGCCACTTGGGCACAGCCGTCCACATTTATCCGTCATTATAGACTCCACCTCCAGCAGAAGTCTGATGCGGCATTTGGACGTGCTGTTCTAGCCTCTACCTTGGCGTGACACCCTGCCTCCGGGTAAAACAGCTTATTAGTCGCCCAGGGTGTGATTCACAGAGGCCACGAAGAAGAATGACAGGTTACCCACCTGTAATTGTAGTTCTTCGAGTGGACCTCTGTGATTCACACATCCTGCCCGTCCTCCCCTCTGTCACGCCATTGTTTGCTTACTATTAAGCGGCGGTTGACACAACTGAAAGGGGACGCTTGGCGCCAAGGTACTTATATGGGTGGGGAGGGGCATATTCTAATGTGTTTATTGCTACCGCAGAAGCTCTAGAATCTTCCGATGAGGCTCCGCGCAGGCTCAAATCACCCAGGGTGTGAATCACAGAGGTCCACTCGAAGAACTACAATTACAGGTGGGTAACCTGTCGTTTCTGGGCTTTATTTCTCAGAATTGTGCTATTTGTTGTCCAAAAATATGGAAGAACACAACTCAGGCAAAACCTTTGCTTTAACATCTTGAGAGAGCAATTGATTTGTGTAACTAACCTTACCATTACTGGCATGCTTATACCATCTAGTCCTTTGAAAAATAATGATGGATGTTCATAATAGAATTGTCATTTTCTTATCTTATTTTATTTCCTTTCCATCCCCGTAACCATAAATAGTGTGCTCATAAACCCATCAAACCCATTATACTGAACTTAAACAGAGCCTTTTCTCCACCATTGGTGTGTTGATCTGTTTATCAGTACTTGAATCTCCTTCATCCACTGGATACTTTTGATGGACTCCACCACCACCATTAAGATCTCTACCTGTCACCCCCAAGGACTGTCAATAACCCTTAATTATTAATTACTGTTACCATGATTGAACTCTTGCATTTCCCTCACATTTCATACCCCTATCATCTTATTTACTGTATAAATCTGTCTATTATAGCTATGCTCTGTGCATCTGAAGGAGTGGGGTACAGTCCACAAAATCTTATGCTAAATAAATCTTTGTTTTAAAGGAACCATTGTACTATTTATTGTTAGCCAATGTATTTACATGATTACCTGACTTCACGTAAAAAAAATTACATGAAGTCAGGTACTTCTAAGATAAATGAAAATGAATAACAATAATAGGATAACAATAATAAAATGAATACTCTGGGTATAAAATTCAAGTTGATGATGTTTCATTCCAAGTCTTGTAGACAAAATGTGTACAATTTAATTTTATATGCTTTAATTCAAACTTACCAAGCTGCAGCATTTTCATGTACAGATTGACAAGTTAGATCTGACCAATTAGTTTTACTAACATGTTTTTATGCTAAGTATCTGTTGAGTTCTGCTGTGAGTATTGCATTTCTTTGTAGTCCATATAAGAGTATTGTCCACTGAATAGTGTCAATTTCCACATGAAGATCTAGAACATGTGAAAGAATTTCTGTTAGAGCTGATGTACAAGTACTAAATTTTATAGCAATGCTTTTGGTTGACCAAAAAAAATTCCATGTTTGACTTAAGTGGATTTTGAGCTGGGGTGTTAATCTTCTTTGAAAAGTTATTTTTCCCTGTTTTAATAATTTAATCCTTTGTCATGCTTATTTCAGAGTCTTCAGTTGTCTCTAGTCAGAAGCAGTGAAAATGAATTAGAAGTCTAAGAACTTGTTTGTTTTGGATGAGTTGTATGTAATTGTATAAAAAGCTTGCATATGTTTCTTATTTTAATTACGACTTGGGTAAAAGCAAGAGAAGCACTCCCTTAACATATGTTTAAATGTGTGTATATCTTGGAGGTTGGAGAGCAGAAGGTCTTTAGGTCAGAGCTGATGAAATAAATAGGTTGCATGACTGAAATTCTCACCTACTGATCCCAAATACCAAAGTGAATTTATAGCTATGGATGTAGCTGAGAAATAGCTGGCTCTCACTGGGCTTCACAGCGCAACAGGGATTTAAATTCTCTGTTCTTTTCTAGGCCAGATCCAATACTTTGTGGCAAACCCATGTTATGGATTTAAAATCTGAAACAGGGTGATTGGTCAAAACCCGGAATAAGTAATCTTTCCTGACCAAGTTACTTGACCTTTCTCTAATGAAAACTTTGGCTTTGTAAGAGCTATGACGTGGCACAGGAGTTTTTGAAAGATTCAATTAGCTGAGGGCTATAAACACTTTAGTGTCTGTGAACCTTCTACAGTATTTGCAGACAAGTTTGTTCCAAGAGCCATACAGTAACTTGGTTGCCTTAAAATATAGCTCTGAGACATTTCACTGAGACATTTTAATGCACTATGTTACTTTTGCTTTTATACTAACTTCAAGAGGATGTTGCTTATTTTCAATTTACTGTAATTTGGAGTTTTGTTTAGCATCTTTAAGACCTTAAATGATGTCAGAGCATGCAGTTATCATAAGAACTGTCTCTCATCATGGGCCTTACAATTGGTTGGAGTTGTCTATGATCCCTGTGCGTGTTTCAGGCTGTTTCACATGTTTCACAGTATGGTTGATGGAAATGAGGGAGAGGACATTCTCTGTAACAGTGGAAGGCATATTAACATCAGTCATAGAATCAAAGAATTGTAGAATTCTAAAAGAAAGGTTCCCATGTCTTTTTCAAAGCAATAGAAAAAGCAGCCATGGTAGTAATTTTCAGCAAAAATTACAGTGCAATTGATTTAGATTAAGAAACACACACTCTCCCCTAACTTTATTCTATCCAGTTTCCTGCTTCAGATTGGTCTTGCACTGGGTTAAAAATAGTCTGAAAAATATTTAGGACTACATGTAATATGTGGACATTCTCTTACCCATTTATGTTCTGTGGCATTAGGTTCAAGAGAGGGTGGTGTTATAATGAGAGTGAACTGTAAAAGAAAGTGTTGTTAAAATGACAAAGGCATCATAGTTCACTTTCTTCTGAATATATTCCTCAAAAAATCTGTTTGCTTTTCTTGTAAAATGTAGTCCTCAATTGGTTTCTGTTGGGAGTCTTTTAAATTGATGACGCATTGCCTTTGATACTATGGCTATGTGAGCAAAATGAGGTAAACGTTATCACAGATTTTTTCCCCCATCTCACCACCATGCATCAGTTTTGCTTATGGTGTTACTTTTTTGGGGGGAAAAGAATGAAACCTTGTCTTTCTGAGACTGTGTTTCGATTTGAGCATTTTTTTTTCTGGGTGAGTTTATTTTCTTAGATTCTTGACTATGTAGAATCTGCATTCTACAATATATTGCATTAAGGTGACTGTATGACTGTTCATATATGTTGTGTATGTGGTAGTCTGCTTGCCAAGTCAGTGTGTCCTTGAACCTGCTTTTTCATTTTTCAAATGAAGAATGAGAAACCTCTCAATGGCTTAAGTGTCAGCAGTTTCTGCAGCTGACAGGAAACTGATATGTTGCTTGGCCCTTTTCCGTGGGCGCTGATATACCCGTGGCATTTTGCTCAGACCAGAGATGCCCTTTGCATGGATCTTCTATAGCTGGGATGGTCATGGCTGGGGAGAGTGATGATGCCTGCCATCTTGCAGGAATTATGATCACTTCTAGAGAAAAAGTTGTGATGTGGTGCTTGAGCAGCTACTGTTGTGCAGGCTTAACTTTTTGGGCCCACATGGAATTCTTCCCTCAGAGCCAAAAAGCCTGCTTGAAAAGAAAAGATTGCAGCCTCTCCTCAGCTGTCAAAACAGTGACTTATTTCAGGGTTAAAGGTTGATGAAAACAGTAACTTGAGATGTTTGATATCAGAAATTTAATTAGCATGGGCAATTAATTCAGTAACTTGGGACTTTTAGATCCCCCTCAGAATGTCAATAATACATTTAAAACACACATTCATTCCTTTTTTATTTTCATTAATTTGAATAAGAAATAGATTTATATCTTGCAAGCAGGGACATTGTCTATGATGTGCTGAAGTGGATCATTGGATGAGGTTTTACAGTTTCTGTGGTAATTGTAGTTAGTATAATAGCAGTTAGGAACATTGCCTGCAGAACAGAAATAGCTTGCTTTCTTTTTTTGCGGAAACGAGTATTAAGGTACCTGGCATGCCTTGCAACACTGTTTCTGCTGTTTCACTTGCAAATGACAAGATTGTGTGCTGTCTTCATTGTTGAAGCATAATACAATTATTGTTAAGCACCAGGCACCTGTTAGCATCATTCTTTCTAAAGGTCATTGTGTGGTGCCTTGCTGTCTGACTTTAACAGCCCTGTATCAGATTTGTTGGCCACTATTTTGTGTGGACAAATGTTTGAAAAAGAATGGGACACTAATGTCTAAAAGAAGTAGGGAGAAGAATAAACTCTCTAATGTTTAACTTTATTTTTTGTGTTGTGATTATTGAATTGATGAAATAATACTTGGATTCAGATGTATTTGTTTTTATAGTTTTTATATAAACTGCAGTACTGCTGCTGTGCCTTGTACATGGAAAATATCCCACTCACATTGGGCAAAATCCTGCTGCCTAAAGTTGTACTGGTGTAAAACCAGATCCAGTGCTTGAAATAATTAATTTAAACCAATTGAAAACTTCCTATCTCACCAGGTTCCAAGGTTCTATGATGGTCTTGTTTGTCCTGGGAAAGCCTTTGGGAGCCTTGGAATGGGGAGAAGCTTTAGTAGTAAAAAAATCACTGCTAGATTGCCACTGGCAGCCCCAGTCCCTGAAAGGGGAAGGTAGGAAGCTTTTAATTAGTTTGAATTAATTATTTCTGATAATCATTCAGGTTTACACTCGTGTAGGTTTATGGCAACAGGATTTTGCCCATGGGTGACTTTGTTTTGTTTCTTTTGTCAAGTTGTCTATAACCATTTTTAATCATCCTTGTGGGTTAGTTTTGAAATTAAGTGCTTGTAGCATGTATGGTTAAGTTCAGGAGATGAACAATCTTGTTCGCTTAAAAGAATACCAAAAAATGATCAGAAGCTAAATGCATTTTATATTAACTTCCTGGTAAAAGGTGGGGAGATACTCTTGAAACCATAGTCAGAGTCCCAAGTATCATTAACAATGAATTAAAGGCTGAGGAGGAACAGGAAATGTAAATCTTTTAGCCATTAACCTGATGTATTAGTTTTATAAATTCCATTCTAGAAGACAATTTTCTTTTCTGCTGAGGTCTGTCAAGTACTTGATCTTGGTAATGAAAAAATCATTCTTTCTAAATGATCACTGCAAGACACTCACAGTTTTATGCTTGTCTACTTAAATATTCACCCCACTGAGTTTGTTGGGGTTTACCCTCAGGAAAGTGTATATAAGATTGCAACGTAAGTGAATTTTAATAAAGTTGCATTAAACTTGCTTGTGGCTATCTTGTCTTTCATTGCAGTCCCTCTATGCACTCCCAAAACTAGAATCACTAGATCACTAGAACCCCCACCCCTCCCCTGGAACCAATTTTCAAGCTATTCAGTTGCTCTGAGCTTTAAAGGTGCTATAAAGATTATCAGGGTTCAGACTCTTCCCTTTCAAAATTTTCTAAACAGCTGCTGACTGATACTTCAAGGAGTGTCTCTCCATGTGATGCTCTTAATATTCTTAAACTGTTTTATGAGGCCTCCTTGAGATAGCGGTTCTATGTGAGGTTGTTGATATATCCACAAAGGCAGGGGTGGAGAATCTTTGGCCTTTTGGTTGTTTTGTTATTGAATCTCTCACAGTCCCTTCCTGACAGACTGGATGAAGCTCTTGCAAGGCCAAACCATTTGGAGCCAAACGTTTTTGTCCCCAGCACTTGGAGACAAGCCTTTGTTTTGTAATGAGTACTCCCCCTTCAACACCTCTTGGATCACCTCTGTTCTTTGCCTTTTAGAGAACAAGGGAATAACCTTTTTAAAAATTACTGTTATGTTTTTGAAATCTGAGAGTTGAAAAATCTTTTCGACCTACTTTTATTGTTCTATTTTTTTGAATGGTTAAACCTGTGTTTGTGTCTCAACTCCTATTCTGAATGTTAAAAATGCATTTTAGTGGTTCCTTGCCTCTAAAACAAGACTAAACTTTCCTGAAAGACCTGGGGCTTGAAAGAAGAAGTTTAAAAATTGCTTCCTCAGGAGGTATTCTTCTCCTCATTCCTTACTTACTGTTCTTGCAGCTCACCAAGGAATTGTCAGAATCAGGATGAATAAAAATCAATGGCTGAAATCCAGTAGTACGTTGTAACTAGAGCCAAGCCTATTGAACCAGTGGGATTTTGGTGAGTCAGTTCCTCAGTAACTTCCAATGATTCAAATGGGCCTACTCTAGTTCTGACTTACTGCAGTAATGTAAGTGGCAACTAGAGTAGGCCTATTTGAATCAGGGAAGTTATGGAGGAATTGACTCACCAAATCCCCACTGATTCAATGGGTTTACTCTTGGTTACAATTGAACGTTACATTACCTGTAACTAAGTAAAAAAAAAGGTCAGCTGTGAAGATATGTAATTCATCTGTTACAGTAGTATATTACATGTTTCAGGTTCAGTAGTGTTCCTCTTTGACTCCTAGGAGAGCACTCATACAGAGTCAGTTGTATCTCTTAACTAAGAACAAGAAAGTTCCCAGTCTTCAGGAGGATAGATATACTATGAGCTCATCACCAGCTGTTTGGCAAACTTGTATATTCATTACTAAAAGAGGAACAACTAATATGGAAGAAGCATTCTCCACCACCATACACACATAACTGGACTTGGTGTGCCTCATGCCTAATCCTTCCCCTGCACAAAAGGAAATGTCAAAGAATGTAGTAGCTATAGATTATTGCATTAATTTTCCATATCATGAAGTAAATGATGCTCAGGATTTTACAACTAAGGTTTTAAACATTTGATTCTGTAGAACCTGAATAGCTATGGCTCATTCTAAAAGAAATTGGTGTAGCACACCACTTGGTTGTCTTGATGTATAACCTACTGTCGGGATAGTAGTGTATATACTGACAGAATATGGAAAAACTGAATGGTTTGCAGTAGGCAAGCATGTCAGAAAGGAATGCATTTTTGCTTCCTGTCAGTTCAGTTTCGGAGCCGGAGTCCCGGAGGCAGTTCATGTCGTTCTGTCAACTCCTGCGACGTCGCTGGAACCAGTTGTTGTTCCAATTGGCTCTTGCCTTTCCATTGGACTAATTCAGTGACGTGGAGAGGGGGGATTTGCTGCTTGGGTAACAGCCTATTCTCCATATTATTTTACCCAGGCTTCGTGCCCTGGAGAGGACACTCCAGCTTCGCACACAGCGTTGAAACACTAGACGCTGTTCCAAGTCCTCCATACAGAGCACATTACCATAGTCTCTCGAGACTGAAGGATGCCTATGCAGTTCAGTTTACTTACAGTATCTATCATACAGAGGTCTGGATTAGGTTTCAGATGAAAGAGAAGGGGAAATTGGTGAAACTTCTACAATTTAGGGTACACATGTCATATCATATTACTGGCAGAAAAAAGCAATGACTTGAAATGACTGCTGGTTGAAGAAGAAGGGTGAAGAAGAAAATGCAAAAGCAGGATGACATTTGGATGTTAAGAACAGAAAAATAATGACTGGAAAAGAATTACATAACTTTAATGACAATAAAGAAATAAAAATTAGTAGAATTTTTATACCCTGGTTCAGTCATCAATCCAAATGGAGGCTACAGCCCACAGATTAGGAGAAGACAGACTCAGAAAGGCAGCTATGAAGTTATTAGGAAAAGATCCTCAAGTGCAAGGATGTATCACTGGAGACTAAGATTAGCTAATCTACAACTGATATTTTCAGTTATTATGTACAGATGTGAAAGCTCGACAGTAAAGAAAACCAACCTGTAAAAAATGATTCTGTTGAAATATGGTTTTGGAGGACAGCTTTGTGGATACCCTGTGGATGCCAGAAAGACAAACAAATGGATACTACATCAAATCAAGTCTAAACTTTCAATAGAAGTGAAAATTACTTAACAGAAACATCGTGAGAGGACAACACTCACTAGAAAAGACAACAATGCTAGGAAAACTTGAAGGCAGAAGGAGAAGAAGAAAATCAAACATGAGATGGATTGATTCAAGAAAAAAGCAATGACCTTTAGTTTGCAAGATCTGAGCAAGACTGTTAATAATTGGAGCTTTTGAATGTCATTGGTGTGGTGGTGTAGATAGCGTTGGACTATGACTCAGGAGACATGGTTCAAATCTGTGCTTGGCCATTGAAACTTGAGAGGAAATGGCAACAGTAAGCACTGCTTGAACATATCATGTACTTTGAAAATCCTTACAGTCACCATAAGTTGGAAGCGAGCTGATGGCGTGTAAGAACATTGTCTCCATAGCTTACTTAAGTATGAATGCTAGGCAAGTAAGTGAGAACATATAGGAATTTCTCCATTCCTCATTCTTCATCCCACTATTTTAGATTCAGGTCTTCAGCTCCAGAAGGAAGAATAGATTAAGGAGCGTCCAGTTGGTACACAATTTGGAAGTGCATGCATGGATTTGTTTCCTTTTTTCTAGCCTAAAATGGGACAGTGTGGAATATTGGTATATGAGTGAGGTATTTCATCCCATCTTTCTACAGAGTTGTTAGATAAAATAGTGCCATCTGCTTGTGAACAGAAATAATTGAAGAGCTCTTATTGAATCAACCTTAACCAGTAGTGCCCCTGCTTTTCTGCCCTCAGTGTTTAGTACCTTACCCAAATGAAGTTAACAAGTGGAAATTAAAGGAGAATCTTTGCTTGCAGAGATTGCTATCTTAAAGTTTAAGATAGGAACATCTGTAATATCTCCTTTAGCTATTTGTGTATTTAAAAATAAAATGTAAAATTGTTCTGACGACTAGAACTAGATCTGTTCTGTCAAGTTGTATATGAGTAGTGAAGAATAAACATTAATGTTTTGGAGAGCTGTTTTTATGCTAAAGTATTTGGAATTCTGTACAAATAAGATAACAGTAGGTCTAAATGACAAATTAAGGATTTTTAAAAAATCCTCAGCATGTCTTTTGCGATAATGGATTTATGGAGGAAGTATGTTTAGTTGGATTTGTAATTAAGGTTTTTTCCATTAAAGGAAATCAAGCCTATTCCTGTTGAGCGGTATCTTTCTATTCAAAGTAGGTGGATTGAAAGAGTGGGAAAAGTGAACAATTTTAATCCGATTTCCTTATGACAAGCCAGTATTCAGAATGGTTTCCTGTAGTGTAAAGTTCAAAGATTAAACATTGTTTGTTTTGCTAATCTTCACTATATTCTGTCTTTTAACAATTAAGATGTGAATAAATTATTCTGCTTCTCAGGGTGATGCACAATACATACAAAGAAACCAAGTGAGTCAGGTTTTTTATTTGAATAAATGAAGCTGGTGTAAGATAAATATTGAAATGTATGTATATTTCACATGGAGTCTTAAATTACTGGTGACCTAAGCAAGATCAGAGACTAATAGCTTCCTACTATAGTGACTTTCTCAACAGCTTCCAAATAGTGCATCCTTACCATTTATCAACTTACTCAAAGAATTCTGATATCAGTATTAATTTTTGTTGTAGTGGGTGCATTTCTAATTTACTCGGATTTTTGAAGCAACCACACCACATTTATTTCATTTTAAAATAAAATTGGCTTTACCAACAGTTCAACAACATCTTGGGTCTTTCAGGACTATCTGGCTTTGCTTGTCAGTCACAGGACTCCAGCCTGATCATATTCTAACAGAAGCAGGAGGATATTCTCCATCCTTTGGTATTGCATGTCCAATGCAGAAAGGATGAAGAGCCAGCTTGCTGGTTGGCTTCTTTGCTGAAGAGTTCTGTGGCTTCAGAGATCAGTCCTGCGAAGGAACAGAGAAGCAGGATTTTGTTTGTGCTGTACAAGTTATACTTGTTATTTTTTAAAATTGCTCCCCATCATTCTGCTCGCTTCCCAATGTGGCATGGACAAGACAAGGAAGCATTCCTTGGAAGTTGGTGATTGGTATTGCAAAGTCCATAGCAAAGTTGTTGCACCAGCGCCAGACAAGTCCAGATTAAACTTTGTATGCTTAGCTGTGCATGCCATGCTCTGCAGCACTTTGCTGGTGAATCTTTTCAACTCAGGGGCTGTATTTGCCTTGTGGGCAGCCTTCTGATTTCCATGGTGGTGGGTGGAGCCAAAGCAACATGGAGCGGGGGGAGGAGCACAAAAACCTATAGTTCTTTGACTTGAAAAAAAAAAGATTCTCATTGAGATCAGATGATGATCTCCAGGCATTATACCGTCCTTTTCCTATTTTTTGTGTAGAGAAATATAGAGCAATTGCTCTATGATCCTCTTTAGATGAGGAAAGACACTTTCCTCCTCCCTTACTTTCCTGAATAGGTAAGTAGGCATACTGATTGGAAAGAGGGAAGATTCAGACTGCTTTAGACTAGCTGCCTCTTGTTGGTTGTGTCATTGCTGGAAGGATGGAGCCATGCTCAAGATTTTCACCTCCATATCTAATGCAGGATGAATCCCTTCCAAAATAAATGGGGCATACTAATTTTTGGCCCCATATCTTGCTCAAATGGGCATTGTAGCAGTCGCAGCCTATATAGTAGAAAGAAAAAGGGCAGGTGAGCCAATCAGTTTTCTGGACCAGAGAAAGTTCCTTCTGCCACACCCCATTTTGGTCCCTAGCATGGCACATGTATAGGACAAGGTTGAGGTTAGTGGAGATGTTGCATGGGTTATCTGTTGTAATCATGGTTGTTTGGGCATGGAAACATTATCTGTCTGTCTGTACAAACACAGTCACAACTGGCTCAAAAATAAGTGCTGGTATTCTCTGAAAGCAAAGAGTCATAGCTACGGGGCACATTTCCCCTATGACGGAAAAAGTAATAATTTTCCATGCTGGCTTTTCACAGAGTTATAAACAATAGGCTTGGGCATTTAGAGGTAATAATATAAGAGTACTGGATCACCCGGATAAGCTCACTGAGTGACTGTGATAAGATACAAGCTGATGTTTTTCAAAGCCATGTCTGATCAGTTTTCATGATGATGGCTTTCCCAACCTAAGCTTCAAGTGTCAATCCAATAGTGATGTAATACTGTCCTGACACATTTTACAGTACCTGACAAGAAAAGACCAGTAATCTTCCTGTGCCTCTTTTACAGAGAGCCAACTTTTAGTTCTGGTCACGGTCTAACACAATGCTAAGAAGTATCTTCTCTGTTGAGCAATTGCTATGGTCAAGACATGCATGGTCATTGATCTAATTTTAAGGTAGTAAGTGTAAACATGGCTTTCAAGTAATTTATTTTAAAACAAGAACCACTCAACAGTTTGTGTATTTAAAAGTTCTTTAAATGTCTCTTCTTAAATACCACTTCTTATCCACCCTTTGCTTCATTAGATACACATATCTTAGTAAGTTGCAGTTGAATCTCAGTGTCTGCTGCATGAATATAATTTAAATATAATCCGGTATTTATTTTGCATAATGTGGGTGCATGATATGTACCTAACAGATCTGTTACATGTGATGCAGATGTCACTGGTTTTCTAATTCTCCCAAATACTGCATATCTTTCAGAACTGGCAATAATCCTATACAGTGGTCCCCAACCTTGGGCCTCTAGATGTTCTTGGACTACAACTCCCAAAAGCCTTCACCACCACCTCTGCTGGCCAGGAATTTCTGGGAGTTGAAGTCCAAGAACATCTGGAGGCCCAAGTTTGGGGACCACTGCTATAGTATATATATATAAATATATTGAGCAATAATTCATACATATTTTGGAATTATGATTTTAAGGTTACAAACTACAGCAAAAGGTGTATTCAGCATTGTAGATTACAGAAGTAAGCTGCATGAAGGAACAAATAAAGTTCTCTTGCTCTAAATTATTTTGTAGTAAAGAACTGGTGAATTCAAATGGAACACAAAATATCACAGAAAACAATAAGGAACTATTTTTTGATTCTGTCCTTTTCTTTTTCCCAACCTCATCATAAAACTCCATCATTTCGTTGTACAGTTCCTATGATTGATATGATCGCAGTGCTGTCATTTTTAACAAAAAGTCACTTTTGTTCTAGGTATTTTAATAGATTCCCATTAAACATGTATTGCTGACTGAAATATTGGCATGAAGGGCTCTCACTGGGCTGAGACCAGGAATTAAGAAGTCAGGAAATCAGCTGCTGCATTGCAAAAGAGCCTTGTGTGACACAGGATCTCCTGATTGGGGGGATCATTACTGCTATTATGACTCTACTTGCGTAGGACTTTTGAATTTCATCTGAATGTCAGTAATAACCCTCTTAGCAAATTATCCTGAATAAAATCACAAAGGCATTTTATATAATAGGTGTTGAATTACTGGATAGATTTGCTAATTAAATACTCTTTGTTCTGCTGCAGTTGACATTACAGGGTAAGATCTTGAACAATTATTCTCAACAGCTGTACTTTGTTAAGGGAAAAATTAACTGCAAAATTTATTTTTTTTATGCTTGAAGTTGGCAGATTTTTGAAATGTGCTTGAAAAAAATTTCATCATCCAGTTGGTAATGAGAGGATAAATATGCAGGTGTTTCTGTGAAATGTAACTGCCAACTGATTTATAAATGAAATTTAGCAAGACTTGATAACTTGTTCCCTCACATTGGCTCTTACAAGTAATTCTTCATAAGGATAGGTAATACTAATATTATGCTTGTTACTGTAAGGATGTTACTTGTCTTGTGACCCTCTTATAAATACCTTTGCTTGCTACTACCCTTATGAACAGTAAAAAATATTTGGAGAGAATCATTAGTTACTTTAAGGGGATTGATGCTATCAGGAATATTTTGCTAGTTACTTCTTTTCTATTTTCAGGAGACTAGCCTTTAAAAAAATAAATAGTTTAGAAATCTTTTGGCATAAACCCTTATATAATCTTTTTATTTTCATATGATATTTTACACTTTTAAAATTCGAAACAGCATAAACTGTCCCCCATGCTTTCTTTGTGTGGAGATTAGGTATAGGAAAAAGGGTGATGTATGAGGCAGCATGGTTCTGACTAGCTTTGTTAAAGACAGAAATTTTAGATTTAGGTAGCTTTTTTTATATCACAAACATTGTGACAACAGTGGATATTATTTTCCTCTGAGACAACATTTATTGATCAGCAGCCTGTTTTCCAGGGGAAGGATTTGTCTTTTCTAGCTGTTCTAAGCAGGAAGGCATATCTACCAGTGCTAATAATCGCTCTTCTGTTTTTCTAGTTGCACAGTTCTAGAAAATTGTAACTACTGTTATGATTGCTGGGTATTTGGCAGTGCTGCTGCCTACCTCTGTTGGCTTCTAGGAAAGTATCAATAAATAATATGACGTCATCTGAAGACTTTCCTATCCTGATGAGTATACAGTACCAGGATATAGACTCCGTAGTGATCAAACAAAGAGATATAGTCAGTGAACTACAGGGAGGCCTACAGAAGAGGTGGGAATATAAGTGTGCTGAAATGAGAGGTATTTGTGCTTTATTATACAGAAACATTTTGGAGTAGGTCTTTGAGTTGTTTTTGCATCGACTACTGCAGCATACACTGATCAGTCATACCATTAAAATCACCTGCCTAATATCGTGTGGGTCACCCTTGTGCTGCCAAAACAGCTCTGATGCCTTGAGGCATGGACCTCCACAAGGCCTCTAACATGTCCTGTGACATCTGGCACCAAGACATTAGCAGTAGATCCTTTAAGTCCTGCAAGTTGAAAGGTGGGGCCTCCATAGATTGGATTTGGTGTTCCAGCACATCCCATAGATGCTCAATTGGATTGAGATCTGGGGAATTTGGAGGCCAAAGCAACACCTTGAACTCTTTGTCATGTTCCTCAAACCATTCCTGAACAATTTTTGCAATGTGACAGGGTGCATTATCCTTTTGAAAGAGGCCACTGCCATGAGGGAACACCATTGCCATGAAGTGGTGTACGTGGTCTGCAACAATCTCTAGGCAGGTGGTATGTGTCAAAGTAACATCCACATGAATGCCAGGACCAAAGGTTTCCCAGCAGAACATTGCCCAGAGCATAACACTGCCTCCATCTCTCTTCTTCTCATAGTTTATCCTGCTGCCATCTCTTCCCCAGGTAAATGACGTACATGCACCCAGCCATCCACCTGATCTAAAAGAAAATGTGATTCATCAGACCAGATTATCCTCTTCCATTGCTCCATGATCCAGTTCTGATGCTTATGTCCCCATTGTGGGCGCTTTTGGCTGTGGACAGGGGTCATTATGGACACTCTGACCTGTCTGTGACTATGCAGCCCCAAACACAGCAAATGGCGATGCACTGTGTATTCTGACACTTTTCTATCATGGCCAGCATTAGGTTTTTCAGTAATTTGAGCTATAGTCTATCTTCTGTGTGATCAGACCGGACGGGCTAGCCTTTGGCACTCGCAGCCCTGATGCCAGTTCACTGCTTGTTCTTCCTTACACTACTTTTGGTAGGTACTAACCACTGCATATCAGGAACACCCCACAAGACTTGCTGTTTTGGAGATGCTCTGACCCAGTCATCTAGCCATCACTATTTGTTCCTTGTCAAAGTCACTCAGATTTTTTCATTTGCCTGTTTCCTGCTTCCAGCACATGACATTCAAGAACTGACTGTTCATTTGCTGCCTATTATACCCCATCCCTTGACAGGTACCATTGTAACAAATCAATACTATTCACTTCACCTGTCAATGGTTTTAATGTTGTGGCAGATTAGTGTATCTTTTCCTTTGGTTGCCATGCTGGGAAGAGAGCCCTGGGTTTCATGGAAGACGTTCCTGCTACAACATCTCCTCTTGCCAGTAGAGCTTTGGTTTCTTGGAACCCTCATGAGTCACCCTAGGCAGATAGGGATATACATTTATGCATATTTGGGTGAATCTTCTTAGCAAGCTAAGCCCCAAAAAGTCATGGATTTTCTACTAACCAAACAGCTCCATTATTCTAATAAGCAATAATTTAAACACAGATGTAGTGTTTATTCAATTATTTTTGGCTTATACGTATGTTGTTGCTTAGATTTGCAGTCTCTGTGTTTGTGATTCTCATTAAATATTACAGAATGTGGCTTGATTTAAAGAATGGTGTGTTACTGAAAGATATATTTAAATAAATGGCACAATATTATAACCCTGTTGCCCTGGAGAAGTGTGCATTCCTAGATGTCTTGGCTTGTTTTGTAAACCAACAAATCGAAAGTTTATTTCCTGATTGATATGTTTTGTGTATAGTAACTTTATAATGAGATCTCATTAGACTCAATTTCTTTTTCTTCCAGATCTTGATGCATACTAAGGAGATGGTAGAGAAGGTAAGAACAAGTATTTTCATTATAGTGCAATCCTTGGATGGCATATTACATTTCTTTAAAAAACGATCTAGGAAAAGAGTACTGTTACCACTTCTCAGGATGCGTGGTTTACAAATGTAATGCTTGTTAATGAACTATAACTCTTCCCATTTTGGAAAAGTAGATGTGACTTAATCCCTGCTTGGATCCTTTGTTTCAGTATTACAAGCAGGTCCCTTGTATCTAGCATCCTATATCCTTCTGCAGACTTGGAATATTATAGTTCTTTTCTGTGGCTTTCCGCTTGATTACTTCATGTTGATGGTATAAAAATATTAATAACAATTTCCCCACATTGAGGTGGTTCACATGTAATACCATACCGTACTTTGATAGGATGAAACAGAGCCACATACTTGTTTGTGTGTTCTTTCTTTTATAAATTCTTATTAATTAGTTTATAGTTTGCCCTTTGAATGGGGTAGCAGAAGTATGCAATTGTCCTGCAAGATTATTTAGAGGGACAGGATGAACCACAATTTGTGATTGTTTTATCTCCCCCCCCCCCAATTTTTATTTAGGGCTTAGGTATGAACTTGTAGGTGAATGGTGCCATGCATAAGGGCAGATATTTAGAGTATGAAGACCCACACTCTGTGGCTATGTAGGTTACCTATTTTCCATGCTTTTCATCAAAGATGCTTATTCAGATTCTTAGAAAGATGGTCTGTTTTTACTTTCCAAACATTGTAATGTGTGCAATTTCTCACCCTACTTCCACCTCCTTAGATGAATCTGGAAGTAATTTATGGTGATACAGACTCCATTATGATAAACACAAACATTACCAATTTGGAAGAAGTCTTTAAACTTGGGAACAAGGTAAAGGAATTTTAATCTTTTCTTGTAGCTTTGGTACAATTATTTGTTTTTATTTCTACTGTGCCTTGTTTAAATAATAGGAACCTTGTGAGCATCTGTGAGTGCTGTACATGGTAGCCATTGAATACTGATGAACATCTTCTTTGAAAAATATTTTGTATTATCTTATATGCCAGTGTTTTTCAAACTGCCATGACTTCTCTGTGACTAACGTTTTCGTCCCTCTTTTATCTGTAAAAAGATTGTAGATTTTACTGCAGAGTGTGTGAAATACAGCCTTTTATCACTTTCTACAAGGATATCTTCATTAACCTGTGCTTTGCAAAAAATAAGACATATTTAAGTTGTCATATACTGTATCAGATATAAATTTTCTGTGGGAAAATGTGGTATGTTATTTCTAGGCAGAAAAACAATTAATCATGTTATTTAGATGGCATTTGCAACTAGAAGCCCTACTTCTCTTGTTCATTTCTGAACTTCATCAGAAATGTGTATTAACTCTTCAGAATATTCAATATGTGAACGTATTTTGCTTGTATTCCTAACTTCTTATGATGTTTAAATAGTATAATGTGGTCTAGAAGCATCCAGACAGGAACAAGAGAGAGGGCTTGAAGACAATGTCTTGCTCTTCCCTCAGCTAAGCCTTTTTGCCCAACCATCTTACAACAGCATAGATCCAAGAACATCTTGGGTCCTCAGATGTTCTTGGACTAAAGTTCCCAGAAACCTTCACCACTAGCTGTGCTGCACAGGATTTTTGAGAGTTGCAGTCCAATAACATCTGGGGATCTAAGGTTGGGAACCACTGGCATAGTGGAACAGTCACAAATAGAGATGGGGGTATTTGTATATAAATACGAATATCCCCGTGCAGCTGGACTTAACGAGGGTCCAGCCCCTGGGGAATGGACTGTCCACTCAAGCGTCTGGCGGCGGTCTCGTTAATCTTCATCCTTCCAATCACTCCCGGAGTGCCATTCTCTTCCTGCTTGGCTAGCTACTCCAGGCAGGGGGAGGGAGGACGAGTCTCCCTGCACGGCTGCTGAGTGGCCAGGCGAGCGGGAAGTGCCGCTGGACGTGTGAGTGGACAGTCCGGCACAAGGGGCCGAACCCTCGTTACGTCCAGCTGCACGGGGATATTTGTATTCGTATATGAATACCCCGATCTCTAGTCACAAACTAAGACAATTCTGGCAACATTTTTGCACTTATCATGGCTGAGCTTTCTTGACAGGACCTGCAATGGAGGCTTTTACATATATATTTTCTGAAGCAAAAGCAAAGGGTACTGGTTGCTCCAGTTTGTCCAACTAGTGATCTAGGCTGTGACTCAGTGTTACACAGTTCTTTTACCTTGTCTTGCTTCCTTCTCAGGGCCAAAAGCCAATTGTGCTCCAGAATCCAATTCTCCACTATAATTTGCAGATACTTCAGTTCATAGCGTGGAGGCTATCTGAGTGTGGTTCAAATGATACAAGATACCATCACCTTGGTATCTATAAGGATGAAAGGCAGCTCAAAATACATTTAATAAATGCAGTACTTTAAAATGTTATTCACATTCCTGGCATCCATATTAAGCCATTTGGCAAATATGGAGTGGTACACCAAGGAGTACATAGTTCTGGGTAGGAAATATATGAAATTACTGCTCTTCTGTATGTATGACCTGACTAAGTTTAGCATGAACAACTTGGAATACCAGGTGACCCAGCTTAAAAGCATCCTGAGATATAAGAGGGAAGCAATTCTCTTTGATTGAGATCTGGCAGATGCCTATTTGGGTACATGTAGTCATGTTCATCATTACATGTTCCCTGGCAGATGGGCCATATAGTTGAGGGAGGAAACCTGTTCCTTCAGAACATCCATCGTTTCTAGGACACACTGTCTTGTTGGCTTCGTGTTGTGTAATTGTTTATAAAACAGTGTCCCCTTGAGATAAGTAAAATATTCAAAAATATAAAAATCATTAAGTATAGGAAAAAAAGCTAGAGAAAATTTTAAAACAGCAAAAAATAACAACAATATTACACACACACACACACACACACACACACACTGCTTTAAGTGTCCTTGTGTGCAGAAAAACCACTAATAAGTTCTTTTTATAAAAAATAATTTAAAAATGTGATGGGCCCTTTGCAGATGTCTAGAGTAATGGAAAACCCTAACTTTCATGTCCACCCCTCCCCAGGCATTCCTGTAGTTCCCCAGAATCTCGCTGAGAAGTATTAGGAGAGCAACAGAGAGTCTGGAAGTAAGAAATAGAACTCTTATGGAACTCCAGCTGAACACAACCAGTCAGCAATACAGGGAGACAACGTGGCCATATCCCTAGGGCAACAATTCACTCAGCCCTGCCTATGTGCAACAAAAAAGGGTGCCTTCCAGATGCCACAGAAGAATAGAAAGTGCTCTCAGCTTGGAAAAGATTGAAAAGGTGCAGCTTTAACAATTGGTTATTTGCCACCCAAATAAATGTTCTGTCCCAATCTACAATCACAGCTGTATTTGTAGGTTTAAAAAAATCCTCTGTGTTCCAAGGCTTCAATCATAAATTATGTTTAGAAATAAAAATTTAAGGTTATTGAGGCAGCTTCTAATTTAACTGTGTCAAGAGAGGCATCAGCAATGAATAATGCTCCCACAGAAACCTTAATGAGCTGAGAGCCTGTTTCACAATTATCTTGGATCTCTTCATTCTTTCTGCTAGAAATCTAAATGACTCAAAGAAAACAGGAATTGGCTGTGATTGCTTTAGACTGGGGTGGGCAAAGTGTGACCTTCAGACTGCCTGCATACCTCCAGGATCCCAAGTATTGTCCCCATGAATATTCTCCATTCCCACTTCATTTTGGAAATATATTTTGGAGCTATAAAAATGACAAATTCTCAGGGGGGTGTCATGGGGAATGGCCATTTTAGACCATTGCTGCCCTGATCTGTTTTATGCCCAAGAAAAGCTTTTTTCAAAATGTAAAGCTTTGGCTATTATAGCCTTCCCATCCACACCTGAGATGTGGAGTTGGGGTTGGGAGCATCCACATATAGTGGGTTTGAGTGTCCCAGATGAGCTGATGTGGCCCTTGGAATTCCTTGTTGCAGTGATGGGAGGAAGATGCTGAGTTGCTAGCTGGATATGAAAGTTTGCCTCCCAGAGATCTTTCCTGCTCTTCTATTGAAGAACTTTCCTGTTGATAAGAAGAGCGCAGTCTCTGGATGGGTGTAGTTGGATTGACGAATAAGAGTCCCATGTCTGTAATCCCAGGGTCCATGCAAGCACATCATGATATTTTTCATAAAGGCGTGTAAATCTACTAATTTGCCCCTAATCTGTTCATAAACTGATAGCTATTGTATTTCTTCCTAGTGGCATTATGAAGCTCCCTAAAAAAAATAATGATCTTGTGTACCCCCATGTTGGCCTTAAAATTCACAGTGGATGCTCCCATAGAGGGCAAACCTTATGACAAGAGGTCTTGAGACAGCCCTCTTCAAGGATTTCATAGGTGTTCTGGAAGGCCACCACTAACTCAGGATTCACCAGGTCATGACTTGGGCGCATCCATGTTGATCCTGAATCTTAGATTAGACTGGCTAGTTCAGCCTTTGAAAGTTTGGAGCTTTTCAGACAATAATTGATGGCATGGTGCTTGCGATAGACAAGAAGATAGTAAAGAAGGGGTATCAATGGCCAAGATTCAGCTCCCAAAACAATTTCCTGTCAAATTGCTAGTCTTCAAATGACTGCAATTGATATCAGACCCTTAATTCGGAACCATTAAATGAAACTTGTTAGTCAGCTTTCCAGTTCTTCCTTAACTAAGGAATTTCTCTGCTTAACATAACTCTGCCCCCACCAACAGGGACAATTTTCTTCATTTTGCACACATTTGAACGTAAACTACTTCAGACTAGTAGTTGTGGGAGAAAATGTCTCAACGATTAAGTCCTGGAATTCGTCTGTTATCCTAGGACAGGTATGTTGTTTCCACAATGTCTGAGGGTTATATGAGACTCCAAAACATTCCTCAGCTCAGTCAACACCTTCTGGCAGTTCAAGCTGTAGCCTAGGGCCAAAATCAACCATGCACTATCAATTACCTACTCCACATTTTTCTTTTATGTCAAAGGAAAACATAGATATTAAATCCATCCTGGATCTCAGATGGCTCAACAAGTGTTCTGGTGGGAAATAGTTCCAATGGAAGACCCCAGAATTCATCATGTCTGCCTATCTGTTTATCCTACTAAGAGGAGAGCATCAGCAGTATGTCCCTTTTTGTTACAATTGTTTGGATGATTGTTAATCCAGTAAATTGTCCACAAAGATCCTGGCAGCTCTGGCAGTGCAGCTGAAGAATTTCTGACTTTTCTTCACTCATATACTTCGCTGACATTATTATTCATGTGTAGTCAACAGAAAAGAGTCTGTAGAATATTCTAGTTGTATTGAGGTCTGCATGTAACTTTAGATTATGAGCTGCAACGAAAGACCTAAAAATGCAACCTGCATTGAAGCTATACTGGAAGCTAAGTCTATGCTTTGTTTATTTATAAAAAGCAGACTTTCCCACCAGCTAGGCTTCCACTGTGGGCTTATAGATTGTACATCTATATATTACATTTTCTGGCTTGTGTTTAGTGTGGTGTAATTTGCAAATATTCCGGCTTCCTTGTTAGAACAGAGCTGCAAGAACTATGAATTTCTGCAGGATTTTCTCCACTGGCATTCAGCTCCCCAACTGCTAAGTTTCTAAAGGATTATCGTTCTGAGATTTAGCTCCCTCTGCTGTGCCCTTGTTTTGGCTTCAGCTGATGATTCATAAATTAAATGATCAGCTATATTAATTAAATAAATAGATGGGTAGCACTTACTTTATCCTTGCACCTGTGCTTAATTTGGGGCTGAAGAGCTTGATGACTAGGGATCATCCTTGTGTTCAGTGAGTTAATCAAACCAAGGGAGAGAAATACTTCACACAAAGCTCTAGAGACAGGGATAAAGCCCCCTAGAATACTGCATTTCACTGCATACTCTAGGAATTAGCCCAAGAACCACAGTGCTGTGATTTTAGCAGAGTATCCTTGAGACAGTTGAATATTTGAATTATGGGGAAGAGTTAAGAAAATAGTTGTACTCTTTTTCTGATTTTCAGAGGTAGATGAGACTAAATCCATATTACAGTATATCACTCTAAACCAGGGGTAGGGAATCTGGCCTTCTGACTGTTGTTCAGCTACTCGTTGACTCTAGGCAGCATGGCTAGGAGGGATTATTCATTCATTTTGTTCATTTTTATTATTTGTACCCTGCTTTTCTCCCAAAAAAGGACCCAGGACAGATTACAATATAAAAACAGACAATATTAAAAGCTAAGAAATACAATAAATTATTACAATATTAAAAAGCAAATAAACCAATATCCTATTAAGACTAGTACATAAAATGATTGAAAACAATTTTAAAAGCACATAAAACAATAAAAAGAAACAACAGCCCCATTTTAAAGCTCCCTTCAGGCAATAACTTTAGGCAGCCAGTTAATGGGGAGAAAAAGCCTGTCTGAAGAGGAAGTTCTTTCCCTGCCGGTGGAAAGATGGCAAAGAGGGGGACAGTTTGTTCTCTTGTGAGAGAGAGTTCCACAGCTTGGGATGTGGGTGGGAGTTATCTAGCTATAGCTGAAATGCCACAGGCTCAGTACCCCGCTCTAAACTATGGTTTAATCTAGAAATGGGCTGCAATCAGCTTCAGTTTTATTATGAACTTCTTTGTTCCTCCATGTGGGTTAGATAAGCAGTTTAAAAACTTTTGCTTTCGTTTGTTATTATCTGCACTTTGTAACATTGACTGGAGCAGCAAAAGGGTAAATACTAACTGTGGTTAATTTTAAATTCATGGGGCTTGAAGCTGGGCTCTTGAAACTAGCTCTAGTTATTGTTATTTCTAGGTCATTGTGACATGGGAAACTGATGATCTAAAACTGGAAGTTTCTGGACCCCTTTTCCTTGGCTGTATTCCAACGAGGAAGGGGAGGGGGAGCATGCGAGTCTTAGCTTGTGGTGGCTTGTGGACGTGCATCTAAAATCTTGATTTAGTATAACATACCAACATGGTCTAACTATACTTGAAGCTCTGTGGTTTGCTTTCCCTATGGAATATACTGACCGTCTCGCTCTTTTTGGAGTGACATAGCAAATGATAGATCACACTTATCCCATGATGTCGTGTTTTTATATGCTGTCCAGTTCCAACATACTGCAGTGTATGAAACAGGGACCTCCAGTACCTCTACCATTAAGAGCCCTGCTTACATTTTGCAAACGCAAGGCCATGGTTTCTTTTATTTAATCAATCTCATGTTGTTTTTTCTCTCTTCCTGCTGCCTTGAGTTTTACCTATAATTATTATCATTGTCTTCTCAAGATTTACCCAAGTGTGATAGTTTCAGTTAGTCATTTTTCTTTCTAGAGAGATTTCCACCTGATTTGACCTAGCACCCATGTATTTGTCTTTCTGGCAGTCCACAGTATCTGTAGAACTCCTCCAACACTCACATTTTGAAAGAATCAATTTCCCCCCCTGCCACCTTATTATACTGGCCAACTTGCACATTTGTAAGTCAGAGATATACGAGTATGAGTGATTTTGGCCTTGGTCCAGAGTGGTGCAGTCTTACTGTCCAAGATTTTTCTAGTTCCTTCATAGCTCCTTTTCCAAGTCTTCTGATTTCATGGCTGCATTCTCTACCTGCACTGGTGACTGAACTAAGGTGTAAAAAAATCCTTAACACTTGATTTTTCCATTGTTGGGATTAAAGTTATGTAATTCTTCTGCAGTTTTTATTTTTGTCTTAATGTTTAACTAAATCTGTTTTGTAATAACTTTTTTGTAAAGCATATTTTTCTCTTCTCATTAAATTGAGTATTGTTATCATTCACAATATATTTGCAGATTAAAACTGAAGTGAACAAGCTGTACAAGTTGTTGGAAATTGATATTGATGGAATCTTTAAGTCTCTTTTACTGTTAAAAAAGAAGAAATACGCTGCTTTGGTTGTAGAGCCCACAGGAGATGGAAAATACATTACCAAGCAAGAACTTAAAGGACTGGACATAGTACGAAGAGATTGGTGTGATCTTGCAAAAGAGACAGGAAAGTAAGTTATCTTCTCTGAGTTGAGGTCTTCTTGCACGATTGTTTACTAGATTAATTTTTTATTTACCTAGTGTTGTTAACACTGAATACGTTTCCTCCTGATGACTATGATCCTAAATGCATGATAGGTTTGGGATTTTTGGAAGGCCTTGAGGTCTAGCCAGGCCTAGCTCTGCCCAAATTTCCTGTTCCTGTTCCAGGAAGCTAGGGGAAGCTAGGCCTCAAAGCATTCTAGTTTAGGCCTTCCTCTCAGATGAGCCACATTTAGGTGTCTGTCTCTCTGATAGAACTCCCAGAATGGAGAATTATGGGATTTACAGTCCAAGAAATCCAAAAGTTGGTTGTGTCATTTTTAACTGTTTATGTTACATGCTGCCTTCCTCTTGGGACTGGGTCCAAAAGCGGCTTATAGTATTCTTTAAAATATCCATGTGAAGGAGAACTGAAAGAGGAGAGTGCGCCATCTCTGAGCCTGTAGGGGATACTGAGCCTGTAGAATCAAAAGAAAATGTATTGGAGGTGAAAATGGATGTAATGAAAGAAGGAAGGGTTAAAACAGAGGTGTGTCTAGTGGAGGAAGGGAAGAAGGGGGAGGAGTTAGAGCTCCCAGTATGGGAGGAAGAAATAAAAGGTGGGACAGGAGAGAGGGAGTTTAGTATCCCGGGTGAAATGCTGAAGGAAGGAGGGAAAACAGAATATGAACGTACGCGTGATTTGTTGAAAGATTTCCCGAATCTAAAGGTGGGGGGTTTGCTGCCAGACCCAGGACTGAATAAAGAAGAAGTCACCATCACAGAGACTTCATAATGGACCGTGGTGGTGTTCCCGAGGGGTCGTGGTCGCTGGAAAAAGGCGGTACGCCCGGATCCCGCTTACAACCAACCACTGCCCGAGGGGGACTGGGCTCGCCACCCTTGCTGTGGCACGGTATGCGCTGTGAGGAGCGCTCCTTTACGAAAGATGACGGACAAGGAACGTTTTGGGCCGGCACCCCAGTATTGAAAGACAATGTTCACACGAATATGTTTATCGAGTTTAATGGGCACTTGCCCGAGTTAAGCTATTTTGATCCAACGGAAGTTGTAGTTGACTGTCCAAAAGTGATACAGAATAAACCTGTTAATAGTTTGAAGGAGTCTGTGGATCATTTTCCCGCACAAAACTTGGAGCCGTCAAAAATTTTTGAAGAACCCAATCACAATCCAGTTAGAACGAATGAAATATAAATAAATATTAAAAATAATTAAACCCATTATCACAATATAATTGGCAGTGGTTCCCAAGTCTGGTATACCAGATGCTTGTGAACCAGTGTTCCAAGAAGACCTGACATAGCGCTTTTTGGAGTTCCAGTCCAAAAACGTCTGACCTCCAAATATGAGAACATTCTTATAGAGGTGATATTTTATTGGGTGTATGTGATTTCCCCTTTAAGGAGAGGGGTATTTACATGCATCTGTCCTCTGCAGAGGGCAGAGGAAGAAAGAACAGTGTAAAATGACCAAAAGCATCATAAATATATATTTTAAAATGTTGCTTTTAGGACATTGAATTTATTGGGGTGCTTTGTCCCATTTTATAAAAAAAGTAAGAAATTTAATGTTACAATTTTTAAATGATCACATTAATCCCAAGCTCTGGTCTCAGAGCCATGTTGAAGAGATAGACACACTATCATTTGTGAGAAGCCTAGAGAGGCAAATGGCTGAGAATTGTTGTCTCATGTGCTTACATCTTATTTACAGCTATATAATTAGCCAGATTCTTTCTGACCAGTCCCGAGATGTAATTGTGGAAAACATCCAGAGGAGATTAATGGAAATTGGAGAAAATGTGATAAATGGCACTGTTCCTGTAAAAAAATTTGAAATCAATAAGGTAAATAATGTTACTTTTACTGTTCTATTCCAATCTGACAGCATATTCTGTGGGATGTTTTACTGGCATCCATTTCTTGCTTACCTTCTTTCAGAATGTTCAGAAAGTTTATACAGTCATTTAGAATTCTGACATGAACACAGGAGGGAAAAACTTGTGTCCATGTGTTTATTCAGTGGCAGAGGAGGACAGAATTTTCCAGTTTACATAGAACTCTTCAGTTTGCATAATTGATTTAGGCCATTGTAGAAGTAGAATGCAGGCTCACCTGTTGAAACTGAATGATGGGAAATACAGAGCATAAAAAAAATTACTACAAGTGATTCTTAAACTGTGGAATTTGCTTCCTCAAGATGTGGAGATGGCCACTGTTTTAGAAACTTTAAAAGGAGTCTTGAGGAACTGATGAAGGATGGAGCTGTCCGAGGTTGCTGGTCATGATGGCTATGTATTGCTTGTAAGATCAGAGGCAGTATGCTCTGAGTACCAGTTTCTGAGGGCTGTTGCCCTCATGTCCTGTCATGGCTTCTTACAGGTATCTGTAAGATATGTCAGACTAGATAGTTGTCTGGTCTGATCCAGTAGGGCTGCTCTTATTTTAGCATTCTATCCCTTGGCATCAATCTGCATCTCTGCCTTCATTACATAGGGTTGGTTGCAGAGGGTGGCAGTCCAGAAGGTAGTGTTCATGTAAAGCAGATTTACCATTTTACAAGTCAATTTATGGAGAGCCATAGATGTTGTTTCAAGTGCCTAGTAGATAATAGCAATATTGTTGAGAGCACTATTTCTATCTTTTTTATATATATTGTGGCAAGTTATATGGCATGTTAACTTCAGTGTCCTCTTACCTAATCTGTAGGCATTGACAAAGGATCCCCAAGATTATCCAGATAAAAAAAACCTTCCTCATGTGCATGTAGCTCTGTGGATAAATTCTCAAGAAGGTAGAAAGCTGAAGGCTGGAGATACTGTGTCATATGTTATCTGTCAGGTAAAAAACCTAGCAATGTTGTCTGTTTTTCCCACTAAATTCAAAACTAGAGCTGAATTAATTGTAATGAAATATATAGTTTATCGGTACAGTAACTGCAGACAAGTAGTGCTGCAGATGGATTTTATCCCCAGTACATATGTGTATTTACTTTTTATTAGATGAATAAACATGCTTCTCCTACCCACCGCACTGTGTTCACCTGTCTTCTTTGTCTCTTCTCTGTGTAGGATGGATCAAATCTAAGTGCCAGCCAGAGAGCATATGCTCCAGAACAGTTGAAGAAACAAGCAAATCTTACTATTGATACTCAGTACTATTTGTCACAACAGATTCATCCAGTCGTGGCTCGTATTTGTGAACCCATAGGTGGAATTGATTCTGTCCTCATTGCAGCATGGCTTGGTGGGTATTGTAGACTGGTATTTATTTTCCAATTGGTTATTAGTAACCAGTGTTTTTTAAACAGGTGAGCAGACTCTGGATTTGTCTTAGTATCCAGAACTGCTGGACAGCTAAGTAGTTTAGGCATCTGGCTGCAGAGCCAGAAGTTGGGAGTTTGATTCCCCGCTGTGCCTCCTTGACAGGGGCTGGACTCGATGATCCATAGGGTCCCTTCCAACTCTGCAGTTCTAAGATGGTGATCTTTTCAAGAATGCCATTACCAGAGGCATTAAAAGTGTGGCTGAAGAAAAAAGTCTAAAGTACATTAATGTACTGGTACACAGCAATTGCAGCCCAACTAGCCAGGCATGTAGGAGATGCTGGAGTGATTGTAAGTAGTTCTGCAAAAAAAAACATTAATATTTATGTTTTGAGACACCAGGTGGCTTTTTCCCCTATCATCTTAGGCAACAGGAGAAAAGGACTTCCTAGTTATATATTTATTTAAAATATTTTTACCCCACCTTTCTCCTTAAAAAGATGTTTCCAAGGTGTATTACCAGAACTGGCCATTAGAGGGAACCAGAGACTGTTTTATATAGGGTTTCTATTTCCTTGCTTTTTGACATCTGCAGGGGGAGGCTTCGAACCGATCCGCTGCAGATGCTGGAGTCCTACTGTATACAAATATTTTAGAAGAACTAAACAAATATATTAAAACGGTAAATAAAATCCATACTAAAAACACATTTAAAAGCAACAAGGCACAACAATGTGTCGATGTACTCTCTTCGGGCCTAACTGGGTTTAGCCCATTGTTAGAAGTCACAATAATTAATCATTCAAGCCAAGTTTGTTTGGTAGCATTCAACATTTCTGGAGTAGCAAGTCTACTTTTAAGGATTTTAAGGATTCTTTTAAGGATTCATTTCTGTACACAAAGCGTGAGATGGTATTTTACATCTCAGAAGGCAGAATCAGAATTCAGGATTATAGATCTCAAGATCTGTCAGCAACTGGGCCAAACAAGTAAATTTGTTTGTTTGAACAAACAAAACAAAATAAATTGCAACAGGAATAAAGTTAACAATCTGTTTCAGGCAGGAAAAATTAGATGCATATAGGAATGACAACTAGCTTGTCAGTACATACAGCAAAGATCCAGGGATCTTAGTAGGCTGCATCAACATACATATAGTGTCAGGTTGGTCTGACCATCAGACCTCACCTCTAGGCACCACAGTTTAAAAAGGGCGAGAAGTGAGAAACTTGAACATGTCCAGAGGAGGATGACCATGATGTTAAAGTGTATGGAAGCCAAGCCCAAGGAGAAGCAGTTGAGTACATTTAGCCTGGAGAAAATAATATTGAGAGGCGATACGATAATTATCTTTGAATATCTGAAGGCCTGTAACAGACAAAATGGAGGAAGCCTGTTCTTTGCTTCTCTGGAGGGTAAGACCCAAACCAATGTGTTCAATTTTTTTAAAAAAGAGGTTGAGTAAATATTAAAAGGGTGTCCTCAAAACTAAGAGCTATTTGACAGTGGAGTGGTCTGCCTCAGAAGGTGGTGGACTCACCTTCACTGAAAGTTTTTTTAACAGAGATTGGTGGCCATTTGGCAAGGATTCTTTACCTGTGGATTCCTGCATCGGCGGGGAGTTGCAGTAGATGATGTTTATGTTCCCTTCCAACTCTGCAGTCCTGGGAGGGTCTAAAATTTATAGTTTATTTTTTTATAGAGAGGTGTACAGATAAAATAACTCGTTTTATGAAGTCTCCCATGGAGGAAGTCTGTAAAGTTTTTCCAAATGTGATTGTACTTGCTGTGTTGTTCTTCTGATATTACAGTATGGGAGTAGGGAAGAAAAGACAAAATTCTGCCTTGTACATGTCACCTAGATTTAGACTTGCTACCTAAGTCAGATGTTGCCAGAACTGACCAAAACGCTTAAAATCATTTTCATGTGTTTCTTTATATATTCCCATCGTTAAGACAGTGATGTAACACAAACCTAATTAAGAGCTTAACCCAGCATGACTAGAGGCGAATCAGTGGGACTTGTTGAATTAGTACTTAGATATTTCCATTGATTGACTTGATGTATCTCTTTGGGACTAATTGGGTTTAGCTCATTGTTACAAGGCCTCCCTTACCAAACCCAATTAATCATAATTTTTTAAAAAAGGGACTTTAGCTCAAGGATAAATGACTCCAAATAATATGTATGTATGCATGTACCGTATTTTTCCGTGTATAAAATGACACTTTTTCCTAAAATAATTAAAGGAAAAATTGAGGGCCGTTTTATACTCAGAAGTAAGGAGGGGGGAAGGGATCAAAGTGCTTTGATCCCTGTTTCCCCCTCCAGGTTTTGCAAAGAAAATGGAGGGGGAAAGCGATTTCTGTTTTCCCCCTACATTTTCGTTGCAAAAAGCAGCTTTCCCCTTGCACGTTTTGCAAAGAAAATGCAGGGGGAAAGCAATTTCTGCTCCCCCCCATCATTTTCGTTGCAAAAAGCAGCTTTCCCTCCACGTTTTGCAAAGATAATGCAGGGCGACACGTTCCCCGCGAGCGCGACACACACCCCGTACTCGTGCGGGGGTGTCCCCGCCCTCCCACACATGGCGCTCGCTCCCCCCAGACGGTCCGCGGCCCCAAAAAGGTTGGAGACCGCCGATCTAAAGGAAAGCCTGCCTGAAGAGAAAGGTCTTTGTCTACTTGTGGAAGGACAGCAAAGATGGTGCTAGCCTGGCCTTCCATGGGAGGGAGTTCCAGAGTTTGAGAGCAGTGGCAGAGAAGGCCCTCTCCTCTGTCCGCACCAAATGTGCCTATGTGGGTGGCGGGAGCAAGAGAAAGGCCTCTCCTGATAATCTTAATACCCATGTAGGCTCATAAAGAGAAATATGGTCTTTTAGATGGCTTGACCCCAAGCTGTTTAGGACTTTATTGGTTAAAAATGGCACTTTGAATTGTGCCAAAAAAATGGATCGGCAGCTAGTGGAGCTGCTGTAACAGGGTGGTTATGTGATCCCTGTGGCCAGCCCCAGTCAGCAATATGGCTGCTGAATTTTCGACCTGCTGGGGATTCTGAACACTTTCCAAAGGCAGCCCCACGTAGAGTGAGTTCCAATAATCCAGCTAAAATGTAACTAAGGACTGTGTCATCATGGCCAGATCAGACCTCTCGAGGACGGGACACAACTGGCACACTAGTTTTAACTGTGCAAAGGCTTTCTTGGCCACTGCTGAAACCTGGGCATCCAGGGTCAGAGATGAATCCAGGAGCTCCCCCAAGCTGCGTGCCTGTGTTTTCAAAGGGAGTGCAACCCCATCCAGCACAGGCTGCAACCTTATTCCTTGATCTGGTTTTTGACTGACCAGGAGCACCTCTGTCTTGTCTGCATTAAATTTCAGCTTATTCACCCTCATCCAGTCTATTATTGACACTAAACACTGATCTGGAACTGAAATAGCTTCCTCAGATTTAGTTGGACAAAGAGTTGGATATAATCCTCATACTGGTGACACTGAACCCCAAAACTCCATACAACCTCTCCCAGTGGTTTCATGTAGACATTGAATAGCATAGGGAACAAAACAGAACCCTGAGGGACACCACAGACCAACAGCCAGAGTGTCAAACAGGAATACCCCGCTCCAGGATGGACTGGAGTTACTATAAAACAGTGCCTCCAAGTCTCATACCAGAGAGATGGCCGATGATTGATGATAGTGAAAGCTGTTGAGAGTTCCAGCAGACCCAGCAGTCCCCATGTCCAGTTCCTGGCGTAGGTCATCCACCAAGGCAGCCAAAGCAATATCTGTTCCATAACCAGGCCTAAAGCCAAATTGAAATGGATCTAGATAATCTGTCTCTTTCAGGAACTCCTGAAGCTGAGAAGCTACAACCCATTCTAGCACTTTTACCAAGAATGGACTACAGCTCCCGTCACCCATAGCAAGCATGGCTAATGATGAGGGATAATGGAGGTTGCTGTCCAGTAACATCTGGAGAGCCATACATTATCTACTTCAATTTTAGCATTATCTATCCTTCCCCTGAAAGAGTTCAGAAGCTTTCACTTCCATTTTTATGAACCACAATTTGCTGTTTTGTCTCAACTTGGAAAATCTGTCCATATTTCAGTGAATAAAGATCAACTTTGGATACTAGAATAGGGTTAAGTTGCTTTGGTCAGAGGGTGGCTTTGCCCACAACCTTTGGTTCCAGAGTATTGAATTCTAGGGTGTTACTACTATACTGTATTTCATAAATCCACTATTAAACAAGATATGGAATGTCAAAGTAGTGGTAGTGGTAAGAATCAAACCATCTTGTGTGCCTTAAAAATATATGTGTTGTGTGTTGTGCCATGAAGTTGCATCTGACTTATAGCGATCCTTGTAGGATTTTCAAGGTAAATGAGATATGTAAGGAGTGGTTTTATTAGTTCACATATGCACAGTGAGAGTTTTCATGGCTGAATGAGGATTCAAACCCAGGTTGCCTGAGTGCTAGTTTGTTACTCTATCCACTACAGCACACTTCATAAAAATATATACATACTATGTATCTTAAAACTGCTCTTTCAACTCTCCTTATATGACATTTTAAACATAAATAAATAAAGCAAACTTTTCTACAGTAAAGAATAACATGAGATGAGCATTACAAAACTTTAGTCTGTGTTAGCTTGTAGGTGGTACTCCTGTAGAAATGACCCTGTTATAAATCCATAGCCAATTGTCCAACTTCGTAAAAACCTCGAAAGTGGTTAATCAAGGCTACATTGTGACCCTACCATTCTTCAGTCTATGTATAAATGGTATGGTGGAACATTTGTCAGAATTACACTTTTCTCAGTAAGAGTAGGCGGATAGGTCTTTTTGATACTGGTTTATACAGATAGCAAAATGTTAATACCTTATACTGAAATAGGCCTCAGAACATTACTGAGACAGGTCAGTGTTTATTGCAAGCAAAAACTGCTTATTATCCTGAACAGAAGCTTGGAATAACTATGTTTGACACTCTTAGGTACTATGGGTCTGTTTCTCTTGTTTTGTGTAGTAAGTCATAACTAGAGTGAGCCCACTGAAAGAATGGAACTTATGGAGTTTTTGACTCACCAAATCCCTGCTAATTCAATGGGCTTACTCTAGTTGTGACATACGTGCTAAGCCACAGAATTTCAACTACTAGAACAAGAGGAGGTTGCTTGGTTTACCTGATTCTAGAAATTTTCAGGATGAAATAATTCCCTCAGATGGAGCAGCAGTTGGGAATCCTGGAAACTTAACTCCTCTAGAAGCCTCACTAGATAAATTTGCTTGGTTTCTGCTGGTCGCCTCTTTTTCAACATCTTCAGCTATAGCTAGGTTTGAAATACTGCTTCCTTCAATAATGTTTTTGATCTACAAACAATTATTAATTATTTGCTGAGAATTCTTCTTTGCACTCCTTCAGGTCTTCTAATATCAACATATGGATAGGTAAAATCTAATTTATGGAGGAGTTTTTTTTACTGAATTTAGTTGAATATGTGAATTTAGTTGGTTTCTCTGCAATTAAGCTCTGAACAAAACAAAGATAGCTAAACCTGAATGTTCAAACAGGTGCAGGATTTCTAGGCACCTTGAGAACAGCTCTGCTGTATGAGTGGATTTCTCTCCTCTCTGTGACTCTTCCTTCTTATTTTGCTGAGCTTGTAAAGTTTTATCATATAAAGGTGTTAACTTAAGCACATTTGAATATATTGCCACTTGCTGCATTAGAAGCCCACTTTCACTGGACTCTATATAATGAAAGAGTCTGTCATGTGACCATAAATTCATTCAGGACTTGCTATACGTAATATTCCAGAATCTTTTATGTGTGGTTGAGCTTAAAAGGCTTTTGAGGTGTTCTTTATTTGAAAATGTCTGCCAGGAAGACCAGAACAGGATTTTTAGGCATCCTTTAGTCTCGAGAGACTATGGTATCGTGCTCTGTATGGAGGACTTGGAACAACATCTAGTGTGGCTGAGAAGACCAATTCGAGAGTGACAATCCCTTCCACACTGAAGACAAATACAATCTGTCCCCTGTCCAGCTCCCTGATTTTGCTGGCTTCGGGACTGCCTCTTTGCCTCGGCCTGCTGGACAAGGGTCTCTTCAAAATGGGAGAGGCCATGATGCACCGCCTGCCTCCAGATTGAACGCTCAGATGTCAAGGTTTCCCATCTGTTGAGGTCCATTCCTAAGGCCTTCAGATCCCGCTTGCAGATATCCTTGTATCACAGCTGTGGTCTCCCTCTGGGGTGATTTCCCTGCACTAATTCTCCATACAGGAGATCTTTTGGAATCCGACCATCAGCCATTCTCACAACATGCCCAAGCCAACGTAGACGTCGCTGTTTCAGTAATGTATACATGCTAAATATTCCAGCTCGTTCTAGGACTACTCTATTTGGAACTTTGTCCTGCCAGGTGATACCAAAAATGCGTCGGAGACAACGCATATGGAACGTGTTCAGCTTCCTCTCCTGCCGTGCACAAAGGGTCCAGGACTCACTGCAGTACAGGAGTGTACTCAGGACACAGGCTCTATAGACCTGGATCTTGGTATATGCCATCAGCTTCTTATTAAGCCATACTCTCTTTGTGAGTCTAGAGAACATGGTAGCTGCTTTGCCAATGCGTTTATCCAGCTCGACATCTAGGGAGAGAGTGTCAGAGATCGTTGAGCCAAGGTACACAAAGTCATGAACAACCTCCAATTCTTGCGTGGAGATGGTAATAGAGGGAGGTGAGTCCATGCCCTGGCCCATGACTTGTGTTTTCTTCAGGCTGATTGTTAGTCCAAAGTCTTGGCAGGCCTTGCTAAAACGATTCAGAACAAGATAAACTAATGGTATTATAAATACAGATCTTTCACACTCTGAAAAGCAAGGTTTACTTCTATAGTTATAAAGATAAAGTCTAAATTTCTTCCTGTAACAAAGCTCACTGTTAGGTTAATTGCTCTATTCTAGGCCACTTGATCTAGGGCACTGAACTATCAAAATATAGTTAAGATTATAATATGTTGTCATTTTTATAATTAGTAAGGTTTTATGCTTAAATATTGTACATGGATACACTGTATTTTAACTTTTTACCAAATATTGTTGAAATGTTATTGAATGTTTCCTTTTTGCTTTCTGTGTTCTGGTGTTTTATTATAGTATTCATTATGGCTTGTGCATAATAAAATGATGGTGATGATGACTGATTTTGAGTAAAGCATAATATCTGGACTTCTGTAATAGTAATGGGAAAAAGTTGCAGTTTATTGTAGCAGTTTTAATGATCTTTGAATTTTAGTCAAGTAAATATGATCAAAGTTATTTCCATCGTCATAGTTTGCAAATATGCATCTTTTAAAGGTTTTATTTAGATAGTGAAAATGCTTGAAGGATGCGTTTCTGTGATCTAAATCTGTTTCTAGGAGCAGTGTTGACCAAACTGAGCACTTAAGTAGGAATTGTATTTTGAAAAGAGATTCTGATTTGAAACCTCTAGGTGGCAGCACTAGATACTACTTTCTTGTCTTTCTCAAAAGCTTTCATGAATTAAGCTGTGATTAACTTTGAAACTTGCATAGTTCTCAAGTTAGACTGGAATATGGATTTGGATTCTTTTTCAGGAGGAGGAACTGTCTTTTTAAAATAACACATTTTGAAATGATGCAACCAACCTCACTAACCAAGATTTTTTCTCTTTTCCTAGGGATTTTTTATGTACAAACAATTACTGCAAAGCTTTAAGCGCATATGTTGTAATTAACCTATCATTATATAATAGCTGTAACTTAAATTTTACATTTCTCCCAAGAGATGATCATATTAAAGCTTATTAGGTTGGTACTGCTGTTAACAGAATGTACTGTAATGGCTTTTCAAATAAGATGTGCGATCTAAGATTCTTCTGTTTCTATAATTAATTTGCAGCATCATAACTCAATTAATTATAAGAGCCTGTATGTGAGAAATTAAATTGGATCTCATTTTGACAGGTTCACACTTAAACAAGAGAGGTTAATTCAGTACAAACAGTGCTCCCTTTTACTACTCCAATATGTATTAGATATTTTAAATATATTGCTAGTTATTTTATCATACCTTTTTTGGTACTCAAACATTATGTAAGTTTATGTTCAAAAGTGGATGAGTTGTATAAAAAATTGTCTTTGTGACAAAAGAGTGGCTGAAATAATGTTCTGTAAGATATGTCACGTAAGGCTGATGACATCATCAACTGCTGAGATTTTCTGGAAAGAAATAATTTCTGATTCCCCCATCAAAGCTCCTGAGGCTCTCATGGGATGCTATTTGTCATCCGGGAGATGTTGGAGCCTTTACTTTCTGAATATTACCATTGATGGGATGACTTTACCAGTGATGGTGATTTTCAGAAATTAAACTTCCCCTGTCTTGTGGCTCCCAGTGGCTTCCTCATGACAGAAGGGGTACAGTGGAAACCTTGAGACTTTCGGGGGGGGGGGGGGATCAGAAATGTTTTGTTTCCCAAAAATGGCCACCGCTGATGACATCATCAGCCTTACACAGTGGAGCTGCATGAACATAAATTTCAGCCATAGTATTATTAATCAATATATCTATTTGAAATTGTGTCTCTTTAAGTGGATTTCATTACTGTGGATATAAATACATTATTAAATCAGGACCACGATTGGCAATATTGTTTCCAGGCCAAAAAAAATAAATGATTCTTGCGAAAGTGAAAGCAGATGCAAATTGCTGTTGATGGAGCCCCATTCACATTAGTAGAGCTCTGCTGCACAAATCTGTATCTAAACTTCTTCTTAATGGACACAGAAGGTTTATGTGTACTTCACTGTTTATTTAACTCCCAATATTTGCTTTTTTGATATGTAAACTAAGTGGTATTTGATAAATTATACTAATGTTCTAGTTTAGTAGAATATGAGTAGCATTAGAAAGAAGCATTAAGTCTTAAGTCTTGAAGACTTAAAGACAGTCGAAATGTTACGAACCAAAGTAAGACTTTTTCAAATGACCAAGTATGTCAAAGAGTATCAGAACTTTTAAAAATAATTTTGAATAATTTTATTTTTTCCTTCCTTTCTCCTGTTTAAAATATACATTAAGAATTCTTACCTCTATAATAAGATCTAATGTGGTAGATGATATTATGATAGCAAATAGTTTTTCATCTCTCTTCTGCTATGGTGTTTGTATAAACTTTTTTTTCATCTGCTTGCTCTCTCAAAATACCATGTACTGTAAATAGCTGAAGATCAGACAGTCTGGCCGAATAATGAAAATACTATTTTTAAGGCTATAGATTAGGTAATCTAGGTAATATTTCCCTAAAGTATTAGGAAGCTAAATTGGTTATCAGTTCTTAGACCTGAATCTGTTAGCCACTTTGGAATAATATCAAAAGTCATAGTGATACATATAGGGAGAATGTTAGGATTGTTCCTACAAGAGTTCTGCAGTTTGCAGGTGTAAGAAATGTAGTTGTAGGTGAACATTCATTGCTTATTTCAAGAAAAGAAAGATCCTGAAATATTGTTTCACAAATCTTTATGTTGCCAAAATGTAAATAGAATTTTTTTTATTATAGAAAAACCCAAGTATCGTCAGAGTAAATGCATGAAATTAAAATAGCTGGTTTGTTAGCTGACTTTTCCCCTTAGGGATGTGCTGTGTGTCCAAGTTAACGTTTTTTACATTGTAAAAAGCATTCTATACTTTTTATTACTTATTAAGAATGATAGCGTCAACTACATTACCATTATAAATTAAAAGGTTTAAATAAAATACGTTAGTCTTGCTTATAATGAGTGTTCTTGGACTCTTTCCCCCCCTCTTCAAATGTTTATGTTGCATAATAATTCTAATGACAGGCAAACAAACTCCTTTTCTTTGTGCTCATCTATTAAAATATTAACCTTTATTTGAAATCCTTTATGTAATTTGCTGCTTAAGATGTATCTCTAAGAACAAAACACATTAGTGTAACAATAAATAATAGAGATGGGGGTGCAATTCATGTTAGATAGAGTCACTCCTATTTCTTAAACTTTCTGGGTTCTGGTAAGCAGAAATGCTTTTTGTTTCCAATTCTGATTTTTTAAATGCTGCTGCTGAACCTTAACGACTGCATTAGATTGAAACTGCATGCTGTTAACCACTGAGCCAAAATGAAATCGACCACTGTATTGAAGTCTGAGTTGGCAGTTGTGTACAGTCTTTAGCATGTGGGTAATAGCAGTACAACCAGGTTTCTTTTAATGGGGTTTTTATGTTCTCTTTTTCATTTTAATGATGCCATTTTGGTTTAAAGACTCTCCTAATAAAGATGCACACTTTTATTCAAATATTCTCTGTGTAACTTAAGAAAGTAGCAATAAAGCTGTTCTCTAAGAGTTGCATCTCATAAACAGAATGTTCTATTGCATACTCCCCATGATAGGTAATGCATTGTGCTTGTTTTATTTATAAAGCAATTTTGTGTGCAAAGATAAGTAATTTTTTCATGTTATTCCGATTTTCATCTTGGGTTAAAAATGGAAAAATGAGTTGTTGTTGTTGTTGTTGTTTAAAGCACCTCTTCTTGAGGGTTCAATTTTACTTTGGATTTTTCAGCTCACATTTGAAGCTGATTTATCAACTTAGATGATTTGCTTTCCTTGAACTTTGAATTTATATTTCTTACTAATAGGGCTGGATCCCTCACAGTTCAAAGTCTCTCACTATTATCATAAAGATGAGGAAAATGGTGATTTGCTTGGTGGCCCAGTTCAGCTTACAGATGAAGAGAAATATAAAGACTGCGAAAGATTCAAGTTTGCTTGCCCGAAATGTGGAACAGAGAATATTTACGATAGTGTCTTTCATGGTTCGGTTAGTATTTTGATGTTTATTTTGAGAATGGATTATTTCTTTAAGAGATGCTGCAGAAAGGAGTTCTATTTATGTTTCAATATGGGACATTTATATACTGATTACCAAATCCACTTTTACATACTGTTCTCAGGAAGGATTTGTCACGTCCTTCTGGCACCGGCACTCCTGAATTTTCCACATATTTAGTATCTTAGAACTGCTCATTTAATAAAGTCTGTTCAGTAACATTTAGTTACCCTAAATCAAACTAATTGGGAGACAGCTTTTTAAAAAACAACAGGATTCCGTTTTTTTTATTTTTTATTTTTACAGCACTCTTCCCTTTTATATAGAAGCTCTTCTGTGTTATCTTTCCTGCTGTCTTTGTACATCAGACATAAAAAAGTCACCGGGTACATTCTTGTCAAGAAGTGCTGCCAAAAAATGTATCTGTGACCTTGGATCAGAACTTGAAATAAAGCCAACTATTTAACTCTACTGCAATGTTATGCCTGTACTAGTTATTGGCAAATTAGGAGGCTGTGGAGTAGTGAAAACCTTGAAAGTTAAAGCAAATAAATTCTTTATCTAAATTAAAAGTAATTATTTTAAGTTAATTTGGACAAACAGCAGATGTTCTGTGTTCTTTGAATCAAAACAAGTAAGAGGGAAAGGCTGACACAGATCAGCAATACTTGGTAAATCCTTGACTTTGTTTCATTACAGCTGTAAATAAGATAGTTAATTGCATGGAGGCTTGACAACTTACAGATGGGCTAAGTGTAAGAGGAGCGGATGTCAAGCTATGCAATCTCTTCCACCTGGAATTGCTTACTGTTAGTGAGGGAATAGTTGGATTAGATCAGAAATGTACAGATTTTTAAGCAGTAATAGAAAGTGGGGAGAGTATGAAGTTCTCTGCTGCTATGCAGTGCATTTCTTTATCATGGAAAATTTACATGACTTGATTTTATTTGTGCAGACACTGAATATTTGCGTCGCTTACAGATTGGATGGTACAGTGTTCAGTCTGTTCGTTGTAGTGGGGCAATTAAAATAGCAAAAATACTGTTACATTTTCATGTCTTTCCTTAAACTGCTTTTAGAAGTATTGTAAAAATATCAAGAAGCTTTAAAGACTAACAGATTTATTTCACTGTAAATTGCCATGGATTATAATCCATTTTTTCAGACACATAGGCCTTCAGTTTGTATATGTAGAGTATTTGTGCTGCCCACTCCTCAATCGTGTGTTCTGTATACATACCCCTTTGTCCTTATTGCTAGGTTCCGTGTGGCTTAGGAAGTACTTTATAATTAATGGAACCTCACATTGAAATAAATCTGTCAGCCTTTAAGGTGCCAGAATACTTTATTTTTAACTTTTGTTATGCATGGTGAAACAAACTAACATGACTACTTCTTTTTTAAAAAAAGAGTTGTAACATTTAAATACATTATCATTTTTCTTTAAACTTTACTTTTATATTTGTAGGGTCTGATTATCACATTCAGTTTGAAAAAATGTAGCAAAAAAGAATGTGATGAATCCCCTTTGGACTACGAAATGCAGATTAACAACAAGCTGATCTTAGATATAAGAAGTTATATAAAAAAGTACTACACTGTGAGTAGCTTATTTTTAAGATTCTATTTGACTGATTATTTGAATTATTTTTTTCCTGTCTTAATCTTTGTTCTTTTGGGTCTCTGCTTTGATCTTAGTTTGATAAAACCGTTGTTTATTGGCCTGGGAATTGGCTTGCTACCTCTGTGCTCCCACTTCATCTCTTCTCTCAGGCTCATAATTAAAACCACAGTTTCCCATGTGACAGACCTGGGAAAATGAATTAAGATCTTACTCTATACCATGATCCTGCCAACCTAGCAGTTCGAAAGCATGCAAATGCAAGTAGATAAATAGGTACCACCTTGGTGGGAAGGTAACGGCGTTCTGTGTCTAGTCGCACTGGCCACGTGACCACGGAAACTGTCTTCTGATAAAACGCTGGCTCTGTGGCTTGGAAACGGGGATGAGCACTGCCCCCTAGAGTCGGACACGACTGGACTAAATGTCAAGGGGAACCTTAACCTTTACCTTACCTATACCATGATGTGAAATTGGGATCTAGTTTTATACCAAAACATTTGCACAGTTTGGATGTCACATGGAATTGTGGTTTGAGAAAGCAGGATATCTTCATGGAGGCCTGGTGTTCAAGAGGGAGATGATGATGAGCAGGAGTTGCATGGAAGTACATTTTATTCCTAGTCTGAAAAATTATAGTTTATCAGATGGGGATTGTGACATTAAAACTGGGCCCAAACATGTTATATGTAAGACTGGCCAGAATATTATTGCTGATTTATAGATGTGTGAGGAAAAAGGCATATGTCTTGGTAACAAATAGCTGTTTGATAAGAAGGTACTAGCTGCATTCTTGGAGCCATACTGATTGTGTGATTGGGCGTGTGCCCAGGAATGGAATCAGCACATCATTAATGAGCGACAACATGCTGCCAAGAAATATGCAGTTTCCATTAAACAACTATAAATCAACAATAAGATTCTGGCCCATGTTTCATGTACTATACTTAAAACAGACACATTATGGTTTTAATATGAATTTTGCATGGAAAGAGAAATTGTATTTATTTATTAAATTTATACCCCGCCCATGTTTCATTATATAAAACAGAAAGTGGAATAAAATCTAACTTCTAAAGTGCTTAGAGACTGCAATCGCTGGCCATTGCTCCAGGGTTTGTGCGAGAATGTTACCTGTGAGTATTGTGGGTAGTTTGCTTTGCTTTTAGTCTGAGAAAAGCTTTTTTAAATGTGTGAATTTCTCTTATTATCATTCTTCAGCAAAAGATTGCTTAGAAAGAGTAGTAATTAGATAATCCCCACACTTATACTTACAATCTAAAATAGACAACACAAAAGGAAAATCAGTTTTTTGTTTTCTTTATTTGTTTTATTTATAGGCCACCTTTCTCCTGATAAGGGGACCCGAGGTGGTTCTACAGTTTGAAGGAAAGAGGAGGAAAAAGGCAAATTCAGTCTTAAGTGATTAGTTTAAAAGTTCTAACATTCTTTTATATGGCAGTAAAGTGTGAAGGGGACTATGGGCAGCAATATCTTTGCCTAATGTATGGGGCAGGCCTGATGTCCCCTTTGTTCTTACATTCTTTCTGGAAGACCAGGGGGAACAACATCTTGGTGGCCCCAGGTCCCTTGCCACCAGTGGACTGATTTTCAGCTTCATCTGTTGCAGCACAACTGAACTACATCAAATTGCAGACATATGTAGATGTACGGGATTTATTTGGGAGATTAGATAATCATTTGACATTGGTAGAGGATTTTGAAACAGATAGCAGTTTTGCTCGCTGCTGCCATGTTCCTTCCTATAATGTTCAATAAAAACTTGGTGTATTCTGAAAGTAGTCTGACCAGTCCAGTTCATATTTTGGAAATGTGAAAGAAAATCGTAAGACTCCCAGTAATTTCTGTCCTGGTATAGTGCAACTACTTTACACAAGGAGAAATACTCTTAATGCTAATAAACAAAATCTAATAAGGTGGAATGTTTGGGAAAACTCTGTAACCTCCAAGGAGTTGTGTGTACCAAAACCATCTCTAAAGTGGTGATCAAAAACATTACTTGAGGATGAACTTACAAACATTACTTGAGCATTACTTATGAACATGAATTTGTAAAGATACTTGTTCTTGTGCTTGTCAGAGTTTCAGTGATTTAGATAATCCATTCTCCACCTTCTTTTTTTTTGGCTACGATCATAAATGCAATATGAAAGAAATATAAGCCGAAACAGAATTGTATATGTTGCGTAATGAACCTTATAAGGTGGTGTGTGAAGAATTGTTTCTGGTCTGTGGCCCCCTTCAAATGTATCAGGGGCCCCCAGGGTGCCATATGGCCCCCATTGATAGTGGTTTAGATAGTGGCCCAAATCCTTTTATTTAGTTACTCTGGTGTATCAAAAATTGCATAACTTTTAGAGAGACTTAAGAATTCACCATAGGCAATTACCTCACGTAAGAAATCACCATAGATGTTATCAGTTGTATTATGAGCTGTATGACTCAGTCTGCAACTGATAACATCTATGGTAATTTCTTAAGTTGGGGAAATTTGCCTCCAGTGGTTACTCTATTTGAGTCAGTATGTAAGAGGATTTTAGGCAGTGTTTTCAATAGTGGCCTAATTAGGTGATATCTGGAAGATTCAGAATGAGATAGTTTAAACAAATAGAATAGCTGTACATAGGACTGTGGGGAATTGTATTGGTGGAAAAGGAAGAAGCATGAGAAGTTTGGATAGTTGCAGTGAAATTGGTAACTGAAGTTCCACTGGCGTTTCTATGATAAAAATGTATAATTGCTTGTTGTAAAGTCAGTTCTGACTTATGACGACCTTTTCCAGGGTTTTCTAAGTAGAGACTACACGGAAATGGTTTGCCATTTCCTTCTTCTGGGTGCAGTGTGGGACTGCACAGTTTGCCCAAGGCCACACAGGCTGGCTCTTCTCCCAGGAGGCACAGTGGGGAATCAAACTCCCAGTCTCTGCCTCCACTGCCAGATATCTAACTCACTGAGTTATCCAGCCAGCAGATGATGTTTAGTTCAGTTTCTTTATATATTTCTGAAATGTTTAATTTTAAAAACTCAGAATAATACAATTAGAAAGAGGATTTTCTGATTTTTTTTTCTATATTATGTATTGTGCTGAATATCACGTTCATAAGTTCTGGATGGGTTGTGGCGTGAATCTGCTTGGTTGGCCCAGCTGGAGCACACCCACTGAATCAGTGGAATTCACATAATAGTTGATGTATCATTCAGCAATTTTTTAAAAAATGAGTCTACAACTAGTTTGGGCTACCAAAGGAATTTAGCCATTATCTCTAACTTGTTGCATGGAAGTTATTAATAAAAAATTATATACTTATTTTTAAAGCGCTTGTCACATAGCTGTACTGTAATTTTTTGTCATTCTTGTTCTCAGTTTATGAATAGCCAGGCATGCATTCAAGGGAGAGAATGTAATTATGCTTGTGTTGTGTGACAGTAACACTTGCAGAACAATTTATTAGGCAGTTTAGTAGTTAGTGTAGTTATTTAAGTTTCCAAAATAGGCAGATTACAAATCAGTGATTATCAAGCTAAGTTTAAGTAACATAGTAATCATTTTTTCTTTGATTTTCTGAGGGGTAGAGTTCCCTTAGACAGCAAGGCAATTAAACTGTTTAGGACTATCACATTGCCTTACCAGTTACTGATAGATAGGGTATTGGAGAAAGCTTTGCCTGAGATACTGGCTGAAATCCTATCGCTCAGCAAGCATAATAAATTATAACTAGAGAAGGCCTGTTCAATAAATTGAGATTTGGTGAGTCAATTTCTCTATCAGTTCCATTGATTCAATCGGCCTATTCTAATTACATTTACTACTCTAAGCAACAGGATTTTAATCATAACATTAATGCATGTTTTCTTAGTAGTGTAGGTATTTGGCCATGAAATATGTCCTATTAAATTCTGTCATCTTAACTCCTCAGCTGTGTTTGTTAAAGATTGTACTCTGGTTCTTTAATTCATTTGTACTCTGGATAACAGTCTTCTTCATTTGGGTTGGAAGCAATCCAGTGCCTCCTCTGGAGTGGAAAGGTCAGCTGACAGGGTGCTGTTGTTGCCCAGGGGATGCTCAGATGTGTTCACATCCTCACATTCTTCAGGGAGGCTCCTTCCATGTCCCCCTGGATAACAGTAAGAGATTAGTACTAAATAATAATATGACACAGATACTGCTGTTTCTTGTCCTGTTAGCTTTTGAAAACTCACTTTGTGAACAGATAAAACATTTTTCTTTTGGCTATGGTTTATTTCCCCACCTGCTTCAGTGACTTCTGATTTTGCCTTTTCTTTCTCATTCCCAGTTCAAGAAAATGTGAGCTACATTCAGTCTCAGTAAGACAGTACTGAAGTGTGTGTGTGAGGACTTGGTGTTCTAAGCCTGGGGGGAGAAAAGGCTGACTGGAATGTTAAAAGAGGAGTTATAGGAAAATACCTGAGTGCAAATAGTAGCTGCTTGTCTGATCCTTGGGTCTTTTAGGAGGTTCAAGGTGAAAGTAGAAAACAGTATAGAGCAGCTGTGGGCATCTTTCTTTCTTTGATCCTATCTTTTCCCAAGAACTGAGAAACAAGGTGAAGTACAGTATACTTTAAAAAATGTTGAAATAAAGGAACATTAATACTAAAATGCAGTTGAACAAGTTATACTACTAAAGAACAATTGAGTTACAGTTCTAAAACACCTAAATTAAACAAATATATATAAAAGTGCAGCGCATGTGTTAAAACCCTGTCCTTATCAGGCAAGCAGTTGCTGAAGAGTTGCATGAATAAAAAGGTATTTACCTGACTGCCAGGAGACAATAGGAAGGTCATTCTAACATTTACAAGGGAATTGCTCAGTTTAGGACCAGCTGCTGAGAAGGACCTCTCTCATATCTTCACCAAGTGTGTCTGAGGATGGTATCACTGAGAAAGGCCTCTGCTACAGATCTCAGACCTGAGCAGGCTTATACAGTATTACAGATAGTTTGGACCCATGTCATCTAGGGCTTCAGACGTCATAAGGAGACCTTGTAACTATGGATTAGAGATGAGGGTATTCATATATAGTGGGCCGGACGGTCCACTCACCGATCCACCGTGGAGCCTTCCAGTGGCTCCACAGATCGTGTTTGGTGAGCCACTCTTTGACCTAGCAGAGAGGCTTGTTGTGCCGCCTCCTGCCAGGAGTGGCGAGCTGAACGCGATCGCCGGAGCCATTGGAAGGCTCCGCGGTGCCCGTGGCAGTGGCGGATCGGTGAGTGGACCGTCTGGCCCCATGGGGCTGGACCCTTGTTATGTCCACCTGTGCGGGGGTATTCATATATGAATATGAATACCCCCATCTCTACTGTGGATCCTTAGCTACTGTAACAGAGAAGAGAGATGTTATGTTCCCTGTAATGAGCACTGGTCAACATTCTAGCTATAGTGTTTTGGAGCCTGATGTTTCTAAATGTTCTTCAAAGGCAGCCCCAAGTACAGCACGTTACAGAAATCCAGGTTCGTATGACCAAGAATGGATTAAACTGCTACTGCACAGGGACCATGGGGGAAGGTGAAGAGAGCCCTTTTCTAACACTTGCTGTAGAGTAAGGATGGCTTTGTGCTGGCTGCCTCCCTGTGTTCTTTCTCTGGATGAGAAAATCTGTAGGGGTATAGGGGAGTAGAGACTGTAGGAGTGTTCAGATCAGTGGTTGATAAGGGTGTAGGTAATCATTTATTTTATCTTTTTAAAACTGCAGTGCTGAAGTAGTCCTGAGAAAATGGTGTCAGAGTAGATCAGCCAGTAGCTTATAAGTGATCCTTTTATCTTACTAATTTCTCTCTTTCTCTCTCTTACTCTCACATGAATAAATATGTTTGTGTTCTATTTACTTATAGCCAGCCTTTCTTCCAATGTATTGTGTGTTGTGCCCTATCCTATTTTGACCTTGCACAATGCTGGCCCATGTAACCTAGTGATCTTCATAGCTGAGTGGGAATTTGCCCTTGGATTCCCCCAATACTGTTCCAGCACTCTGTGCTTTTCACTTCTCTCTCATTATACTTGAATTTCAGTGTAAAGGAAAAAATGTGTCTCATTTCATGTTAGAAAGCCCCAATAGGCAGAAAAAAGAGAAGACAAACAAAATACTTTCTTCAATCTTAAGAAATGCAGTTTCTTTAAATTGTCCAGAGCTTTGAATTTGTTTTGATTGTTATTAGGAAGTAGGTATTCATTAATTATTATACTTTATTTTAATTTTATTTGTTGTTGTCTAAACCATATGATCTTGAACAACGACATTAAACAACATTGCCACGCTCCAATTTATGGTAAGACAAATTGCAAACTATGTGATGAAACCTTGGTTCATTTTCAGATAATACTGCTCTGATGGGGAGGTACATGTAGGCATCCTTCAGTCTCGAGATACTATGGTAACGTGCTCTGAATAGAGGTCTTGGAACAGCGTCTGGTGTGGCTGAGAAGGCCAATACGAGAGTGACAATCCCTTCCACACTGAAGACAAACACAATCTGTCCCCTGTCCAGCTCCCTGATTTTGCTGGTTTCGGGACTGCCTCTTTGCCTCGGCCTGCTGAACAAGTGCCTCTTCAAATTGGGAGAGGCCATGCTGCACCGCCTGCCTCCAGGCTGAACACTCAGATGGCAAGGTTTCCCATCTGTTGAGGTCCATTCCAAAGGGTTAGGAGGTACATGGCTACATAAAACAGGAATAATTATAATCTTAGAACTGCAGAACTGGAAAGGACCCTATAGATCATGGTGTGCAGCCTCTGTCAAGGAGGCAGAGTGAGGAATCAAACTCCTAACCTCTGGCTCCACAACCAGAGACCTAAACCACTGAGCTATCCAGCAGTTCATTTCTGCTATATGACTCTGTGCATAAGTAAGGCTAAAGTGTGCATCCAATATAAACTAAAAATACAGTAATCAACTTGGTCTAATTAGGGTAACAGTCTTTTCTGATCACTCATATCTGCTAAGGAGAATGACTACTCTTGACTACCTGATGTGGTTGTCCCAACTCTGAGACCAGTGTATGTGTGTTTGTGGGCATGTTTAAATATAGTGTATGCACAAAAGTTCAGTCTTAGTTATTATTTGGGTTACTGATTGTAAAATTCATTTCCTTCTTGACCTCAGCTTTTTCACTGTATGTGCTCCTAAGCATTATGTCCTGATGTGGAGTGGATATCTGGGAAAATGTATGCACTTTTGAGATGTGAAAGGACAATTTCACATGAGATGTGGAAGAGAGTCCAGAATGACAGTTAAACTGATCTATAGAAACCACTTGTCACTTCTGTGTGGTTTCTGTGCAGTCCCATATACGTATAGGCTATGTACTGATCAGTCCATCTGTGCAGAGCAAAGTTTAGAACTTAATAGAGCTAGGAAATGAAAAGGAATTTTTAGATGCAAGCGTTTCCCTGCTATTCAAGTCACATGCTTAATGGAGTATGGCCACCATTTTCTCACTCATTTCCTTTTTGGCTTCAAGCAGATTTATGAGAATAGACAGTGAGTAGTAACTTTTGGGCTGAGAAAATGAAAGTTAAGTTTTGTACCAGTATTCCCATTTTGCTGACATAACTTTATAAGGTAAACCATAATCTGCATGGTGCCAGACCATGCAGATTAAAAATTGCTGGATGGTATTTGCATGTACAATTCTCTCTGTGCTATTTTTGCAAACTTAACTCTGTTTAAATAATACAATATCTTATTTCTTAGAACTGTTTGGCTTTTCTAGTTATAAGTTCCTTAATATTGCTTGTGTCATTCAAAATAGTTTTAACTATTTTTATCTACACCATTAAGCTTTTTAAAATGTTGATGTCCTAAGATTTTTCTCTTTCTTTCTGTGGTTGCATCATTTTTAAAAAAGATTGATCTAGGTTTTAAACAATTTGTGTGGGAGAACAAATAGGAAAAAGATACTAGCTAATCTAAATTGGGGAATGAAGAAGGCTTTTTAAGCATGAAAATTTCATCATCTTGTCAGCTGGCAGAATGCCTGCTGTGTGGATTCACAAAGGCTAAGAATTACACTTTCATGAAATTTTCCTCACTAACTGCCCTGGTTAATTTGAAAGATAACCCACTGTTCTAATTCATCCCTCAATTGGGTGGTGCAGGTTTTATCTTTGATCTGACAAAGCATTTGTGTTAATCGTTTTGGCCCTCTACTAGACACTCTTGGGATTGTGCTTTTACAATAAATGTGTCTGTGATAGCTCTTTAGTCTATTATACTTACAATAGATCCATAGAACTGGTAATTAATTCTGTGCTGCTTTGGAAATGGGAAGAATAGGTGTAGCTCTGTCAAGTGCTACTGGAAGTTTGTTTAGCTGGTTCATTTTTGAAGTGTTAGCCTGAGGCTTCAATAAAATATGTATGGTTTAGAATAGCTTGTTCTGGCGTACATGACTGTAAGTGGGTGATATATATCCTGCATGTACGCTTCGTGGCTTCTGTAACTGATTTTTTTTGACAAAAGGGCATACATTCCACTTTTTAGAATTATGTATTAGACAGACATCAATATTTTAAGCATGAGATACAACCGTTTAGTTTATTTGTAGCTATGAGAAAAGAGTAAAGGTTAATTTAAGTTCTCATGTCAGCCTACATTAATTGAGATTTGAATCCTTTAAGAAAAAGAAATGTATTTGTTTAACATAAAGTACTCTTGACTATAAAGTACTTCATCTTGAGAGTGACTACAAGTACTTGTCTTTGTAGTGTTTGTGTGTGTTGTTACTCAGCTATGCAGTTTTCATTAGATAATGTATCCCTGTGCTAACTTGTGAAAAAAGACTGTTCAAGCCCAGGAACCACAAGCATGTTGAATCCATGTATTTATAAATTTTTCAGGAGGGTATCTATTCTAGTCTTTTGCAGGAAAAGCAAAAAGGAGACTTGTGGCAACTTAAAAGATTGACAGGTTTTGTTCCGCATAAACTTTGGTAGACTATACCCCATTTCCTTAGATGCATCTGAAGAAGTCGCCTTCAGTCTGTGAATGCTTATAATAAATAAAACATGTGAGTGTTTAAGCTACCACAAGACTCCTTGCTGTGTTTATGAATGGATATTTTTAGTGAGAAAAAAAGAATTAATTCTTCCATTTGCTTATTTTTATGTTGCTTTGAACACCCTACTGTTCTTCACATATAAGAACAAATTAGACTATTGAAGACTGCTAGATAACTTTATATTATTCTGTAAAAACCCATCGTTCTATAATCCCTCAGGCTTGCTTTCTTCTCATTTGCAGTGGACTGATGCAGTTTTTGTATATTGAAGTGAAGTGCAGTCTATATCACCAGTTCAATCTTCAATGAAATTGTTCTTTGTATAAGGCTGTCTATAACGATACTGCTTGCTGAATAAAATTAAAAAAGTTTCAATTATTCTTTTTTTTTATTTTTTGGAAGCTCCCCAGTGTATAATAGTGGTAATCATTGCTTCGTTGTGTCCAGTATATGACACCTGGGAAGAATATATGAATTTTGAATATAGTTGTTCTGTGTTATGTCTGACGAGCTTTCAAAAATCTACTGTTTGTGGATTTATTTAATTTAATCTTCCTGTAGAGAAAAGAAAGTGGAAAAGATACTAACAACTTAGTTGATTTATGAGTTGGTACTTTATTTTTATTCACATGTGCCCTCTCTTTCAGTCTAAAACATCTCCATAATACCAAAAAGAAAGAACAGTAAAACAATAAAAATGAGTGAAAAGAGGATTTCCTAAGGAGTAATCTTACAGCTACTTCAAAGTCATCCAGGATCTCTTCCAACAACAGAGCAGTCCTTTCCTTTTCCATGTTGTGAGACTAGAAAGAAGACTGCAGATCACATGTGATAGAGTACACTTTTCCAAGCACCTTTCTGCATCTTCAGGCCACAAAAAGATGAAATTCATCCAATAAAACAGAGCTAGACAATGCTCTAGACTAGTGATTCACAATCTTGGGTCCCGAGATGGTCTTGGACTAAAACTCCCAGAAGCCTTCACCACTAGCTGTGCTGGCCAAGATTTCTTGAAGTTGTAGTCAAGAGTATCTGGCGACCCAAAGTTGGGAACTGCTGCTTCAAGTATGCCACACTAGAAGCTGCATACAAATAGCAGTGATTTAATTACCAGAAGGCTTAGGTGAGCCATGTCACAGCAAAAGTAGTTGCTGACCAACTTTCCAGATATTGGTAGAGTACAACTTTCATCAGCTCAAGCCAACATAGCTTTTCAACTAAGAAGGAGCTGAGATGGAAGCATCTGATGGTGGGGAGCTCAGGCACCAGTTCTTGTTAGAAAGTCATTGTAAGTAAACTGGAAGTAGTTCAAGAAGAGTGAAACCCCCCTCTCCAAAGCTGGAGTCAAGCCAAAGTAGTGTCCCTGCTTCCTGTTGACTATGGCCTGAAGGTGTGACTGTTCCTGGTTGGCAAGTGTAGAAGAAAAAAGCAAGATCGTACTGGCTTCCCTTCAGTACTGATACTGCGTGGCCCTTCTTTTTTTCTTTTTTCTTCTTACTATCCTGCTGCAGGAACAACTCTATTATCTCAGACTTACCTAATTTTTATGCTCAGAAGGTGCTTGGTTACAAAGCAACTGTGTAAATCATTTCCTCATCCTGTAGTATACCTGAGACATTTGACAGGAGCAGTCACCCTGCCACCAGGAAACTCCTGAAGGACTCTGAGCAGCCCATCAGGTCTCATCAGCTTTTGAGAGTAGGCCATTTAAATAGGTCCATCATTTTGTAACTAACTTAGATCATAATCCTTTTGTCTGTCCAGATAAGGAATATAACCTCCTTCAAGTGCTGGATGGATGCGCTATTTGAAGTACATAAAATATAGGCTTGAGCTGAATCTTTGTAGAGTTCATTGTGTGTGTGAGAGAGAGAGAGAGGGAAAGAGAGGAGAGAGAAGATCGCAGAATCATAGAATAATGAAGTTGGAAGGGGCCAATAAGGCCATTGAGTAGAACAGGAATCCACATCAAAGTAGATCTGGCAGATGGTTGTCCAGTTTTCTTTTGAATGCCTCAGCACCTCCTGAGGTAGGTTTTTCCTGATACTCAGCTGAAATCTGACTTCTTGTAATATGAGCCCATTATTACATGCCCTACACTCTGGAATGATCAAGAACAGATCCTGTCCCTCCTCTATATGACAGTCTTTCAAGTGCTATCATATCTCCCCTCAGTCTTCTTTTATCAAGGCTAAACATGCAGTTCTTTTAGTCTTTTTTCATAGGACTTGGTTTCTAGCCCCCTGCTTATCCTTGTTGCCCTCCTCTGAACTTGGTCCAGTTTGTTGGCATCCTTCTTAAAGTTTTTTAGTTTTTTAGTTTAGGCATCCTTCAGTCTCAAGAGACTGGTAACGTGCTCTGTATGGAGGACTTGGAACAGCGTCTAGTGTGGCTGAGGGCCAATTCGAGAGTGAGCACGAAGCCTGGGTAAAATAATATGGAGGATAGGCTGTTACCCAAGCAGCAAATCCCCCCTCTCCACGTCACTGAAATAGTCCAATGGAAAGGCAAGAGCCAATACAACTGGTTCCAGCGACGTCGCAGGAGTTGCCAGAACGACACGAACTGCCTCCGGGACTCCGAGGTTAACTCCTGAAGCCTTTTCCATCAGTGGATATAGCCACAAGGCAGTGGAGGTTTGAAATTGGAGTTTTCCTTCTCCTAGATGGGCTGCCTTCCAAGGCTGGACACAGTACTCAAGCTGAGGCCTAACCAGTGCAAAATAGAGGGGAACTAGTACTTCATGCGATTTGGAGACTATATTTCTGTTAATTCAGCCTAAAATAGCATTTTCCTTTTTTTTGCAGCGACATCACTATTGACTTATATTCAACCAATATCTGATCTACAAAGATTCCAAGATCCTTCTCACTCGTAGTATTACTAAGCCAAGTATCACCCATCTTGTAACTGTTTCTTTGGTCTCCCCCCCTCCCCGGTGTAGAACTTTGCACTTATCCACGTTAAATTTACTTCTGTTCTTTTCAGCCCGGTGTTTGAATCAAGATATTTTTGAAATGTATTCCTGTTGTCTACGATATAGGCTATTCCACCCAATTTTGTGTCATCAAATTTTATAGATGTTCCCTGCACCCCATCATCCAGAGTATTAATAAAAATGTTGAAGAGCACCAGGCCCAGGACTGAACCTTGGGGTACCCCACTTGTTACCACCTTCTAGTTTGAGAAGGAGCCATTGATAAGCACTCTGAGTACGATTCTGTCACCAACTGTGTATCTACTTGACAGTTCTATCCAGCTCACACCTAGTTAGTTTGCTAACCAGAGTATCATGGGGCATTTTGTCAAAGGCTTTGCTGAAGTCAAGATATATTATGTCCAGAGCATTCCCACCATCTGCCAAGGCAGTTACGCGATCAAAGAAACGAGACAAGATTAGTCTGGCAGGATTTGTTTTTGACAAATCCACGTTGGTTTCTAGTTATTACTGCATTGTTTTCAAGGTGCTTCCACAGTGTGAAAGGCCATGTTTCCTTTTAAAAACAGCATTTCTTTCCAAGAAAATGAGATGTTTTATATGCTAGGTTTGCAGTTCACTTTGCTTATATAGAACAGGTATACTTAATCAGTAAACAGGGATGTAGCTGGCATACCATTACTCCTGGGAGTACTTTCAGTGGCTTATAATAATCAGCATATCAAGAACTATGTGGCAGGATTCAGTAGCTGCCACGTAGATAAGCAAAGTGCTGCCCAGAAATGGCCTGTGGACATTGAATCTATTAGTTTTCAGATAGTTGTTGTTTCCTTTTTAGACATTCTGTGTTAGAAATCCAAAATGCACAAAATTCTGAGCAGGACAGGTGTGGGATGATAAGTTTGGACAGTATATTGTAACCTCAAGCTATTTGAAAGTAGCTTGATATCTTTTCAAAAATTATGATCTTGACCTCGAATCTATTTTATGAACAGGAGGAGTACCCTTTTCTTGGATAATGTTCCCATAAAGCTTCCAGCCAGTGCAGCACCATAGCAGGCATTCCAGAAAGGCTTCCCCAAGACCTTTACCTTAAAATAGAAGCTGTTATCCCTCTGAGTAAACAACCAAGCTATAAATTTTGGGAGGACATCAGTATAATTAACTCGCAACCTATAGTTGGGCATTACCTTGCAGTATCTTTATTAGGACCAGGCAAAATGCCATAAAGTTATGGAAGCATTCATGTACTCCAGAACTCTTCATCAGACTTAATAATACCAAAAGAAAGAAAAAGAAAATGGGAGGGTGGAATGAAGGGTAGAGATAGAAATAGAAATGGCCCAATATTAGACCAGGTATTGCCATTGTGAGGTCTGCAATCAAACTCAGCCCCAAGATGAAGATTATTGTCTTAATGAATCATTGGTAACTGTGCAGTTATAGGGTTCTATATGGAACAACTGCCTGGTGTCTCATTTTTGAAAACACAAAACATAGGAATCTATAATTGTAGTCAGAATCTTAGTAATATTTGCACAAGGTTTGCATAATTTGCAGCAGCTAATTGACAAGGTACCAGAGCACATTTTAGTTGCACAATTGGCCATGTGACAGAGATGTGCATTGGCAATCAGCAATCACGTAAACCTCATGTGAATAATAATAGGATTCTGGCCAATATGTACCCAAAGACCAAAGAAGAACCCTGCTGGTGCTTATGGAAACGCACAAGTTGGACATGTGATTAAAAGCAGCCTCTACAACTGGTAGTAAATACAGTCATGGCCAAAAATATTGGCAGCCTTGCAATTCTGTCAGAAAATGCAACCCTTCTCTCAGAAAATTGTTGCAGTTGCAAATGTTTTGGTACTCGCATGTTCATTTCTTTGCTTTGCGTTGGAACAATCTGATACAATCCCACACAAAAACCCAAAAATGCATTGGCCAAAATTATTGGCACCCTGTCTAAATTGTAAGAAATAATTGCTTTTCAAGCATGTGATGCTCCTTTAATTTGTATTTAGGCACACCTGTCGCAAGTAAGAGGTGTGGGCAATATAGTAATCACACTTGCAACCAGTTAAGATGGAGAAAAGTTGACTCAACCTTTGTGTTATGTGTGACACTGAGCATGGAGAAAAGAACGAAGTGTAAAGAGTTGTCTGTGGATTTGAGAGAAAAAAATGTGGAAAAACATTGACAATCTGAAGGCTACAAGTCCATCTCCAGAGATCTTAATGTTCCTGTGTCCACTGTGTGCAATATCATCAAGAGGTTTACAGCCCATGGCACTGTAGCTAACCTCCCTGGACATGGACGGAAGAGCAAAATTCCTGAAAAATTACAACGAAGTGTTGTTCGAATGGTGGATACAAAACCCAGATTAACTTCCCAACAAATTCAAGCTGATCTTCAGACACACGATACAACAGTGTCAGCTCGCACTTTCCGTCACCATCTGAATAAAAAGGGACGCTATGGTAGGAGAGCCAGGAGGACACCACTGCTTACACAAAGGCCTAAAAAAGCAAGAAGGGTTGCATGGAGTATGCCAAAACTTATGTGACAAAACCACAATCCTTCTGGGAGAACGTACTGTGGACAGATGAGACAAAAGTAGAGCTTTTTGGTCAAGGACATCATGGCACTGTTTACAGAAAAAGAAATGAGGCATTCAAAGAAAAGAACACAGTCCCTACAGTCAAACATGGTGGAGGTTCAAAGATGTTTTGGGGTTGCTTTGCTGCTTGTGGCACTGGATGCCTTGACTGTGTGAACGGTATCATGAAATCTGATGATTACCAAAGAATTTGGGGGCGCAACATAGTGGCCAGTGTCAGAAAGCTGTGTCTCCACCAGAGGTCATGGGTCTTCCAGCAGGACAATGACCCGAAACACACTTCAAAAAGCACTCAGAAATCCAAACAAAGCGTTGGAGAGTTCTGAAATGGCCAGCAATGAGTCCAGATCTGAATCCCATAGAACACCTGTGGAGGGATCTCAAAACAGCAGTTGGGAGAAGGCATCCTTCAGTTCTGAAGGCCCTGGAGCAGTTTGCAAAAGAAAAGTGGTCCAAAATTCCAGTAGAGAGGTGTAAGAAACTCATTCATGGTTACAGGAAGCGATTGATGTCAGGTTTTTTTTTTCCAAAGGAGGTGTTACCAAATATTAAGTTAAGGTTGCCAATAATTTTGGCCAGTGCATTTTTGGGTTTCTGTGTGGGATTGTATCAGATTTGACTTTTCTTCTCAGTTTTTTTGTGTTGTTCCAACGCAAAGCAAAGAAATGAACATGTGAGTACCAAAACATTTGCAACTGCAACAATTTTCTGAGAGAAGGGTTGCATTTTCTGACATAATTGCAAGGGTGCCAACATTTTTGGCCATGACTGTACATCTCCAGCATGCTACAGGCAATACAGGCAGTAGAAAATAGCAGTTAGGACTAATAACAATTGGTATCCTTATTTCTCGTGAATTTGTTTAAATTTAGGAGGACTTCAGTTCATCACTTCCTTCTTTTCTCCCTCACTGATCAAGATGCTTCTGGAAAGATTCAGAAATATATTTTGACTCTGGTGTATATATTTGCATCTTAATGAATCTTAATAGATTGTTTCTTTTTATAGCTTCTTGGAATTCCTTCTGGTCTTTCTGTTGCATATTTAATTTGGTGAGGTAAAGCTATTCTGTTGCCTGTTTTAGACTACAGTTGGCCAGCAGAAGGTCTGAGAGGCTTATCTTGCTCATTGCAGAATTCAGCTATGGTCTGTGGCCTTCCTGCCAGGTGACTGAGAAGATTGGCCCAATTTTTGTGGAAGGAGAATGTACCAGGGCTGATGTTGATCAATGTTTTTAGCAGTCCAGACCAAGAAAGATAGCACATTAGAAGAGATCACTGGTCCTACTATAGTAGCCCCATCAAAATCATTTTTTTAATGGACTGTTGTGCTCTGTTGTTTTTAAATGTGTTTTTAATATTGATTTTATTGACCATTTTAATTTGATACTTGTTCTAAGGAGAAAGGCAGGGAAATAAATAAATAAATAAATTTGATTATTGCTGTCCTTGCTGTGCAGCTTGCAATTCAATCAATTTGAATTTGACTTTTCTTCTGCAAAGGAATCATAGTGTATCATTTACAATGATATTTAGATATTATTTGAGAAACTAGAAGCTGCAGTATCAAATGGTAGTAACATTATTTGAAAAATTGATTGTGCTATATTTAGTATAAGTTGATATTTTCCATTCCACTTTTCTGAAATCATTGAAGGATCCAGTTTTCTCCTACACAAAATCGTCTCCCTGTGTCATATTTTAACAGACCTGAGGTCTTGCACAAGAGGAGCTGACACAAAAAGGAATTAATCTTTTCATTTTTGACAAAGTTAGTAGTAAATACAACATTTTAACTTTTCTGGGAAATTACTTTACCATTTGAATTACGGAGTAATGCATTGCTTAGACAAGATGTGCTAGGTTGCTTTTTCTTTTTTCTTTTTAGATAGTTGTTAAAAACCAGTCACCATTTTAAAGAACAAAATACTGCTAAAGATACCAGATTGTAAAAGCTTTGCTGCTCCTTCAGAGCGTCTTGGGGCCGTCCTCTGATATGTAATTGCTTTTACATCAGTCACAAGAGAAAGACAAGAATGCGTTTTCCTTGAACTTAACAGTTTGGGCAATTTTCTATAATCCAGTAAATACAAATTGTACTCTGATTATCCATCTAGGTCTGTCAAGCAAATTTTAATGGATGAATGAATGAGTCAAATCTGTGCATACAAATATATAAATGTGCAAAATATGGGTCTAATTACAGGCAGCTGAATTTACAGAAGGTCAGGTAAACAAGGCACTAGTGTGATGATTATTAATTGTTAATAATGCCTTTGGGGAAATATCCATGTTTGTTTTTTGAAGGCCTAATAGTTTTTGCTTTTTTGGTAATAAGAAACCACCAACAGTACTAGCAAAAGGTGTTTAATTCTGCTTTCGTTCTATCCTACCTTGGTACAGGACGTATAGAGAAATCTCTTGCTTATGGTCATAGGAAACCCTGGAATTATGTCTCCTCCTTGTAATCAGTAGGATCTATAGGATAATGGTATCCTAGAGCAGGTGTCCTGTGTCATATAGAATGGTTGTATCTCCTTGATAATGGACAGGGTTTTATTGGCTTCCTGACTAAAGGGAGCCACAGTTAGTTAGCAAGATTTTGAGCTAATTTGAAATCAGTTTTGCATCTTTGCAGCTCAGAGGAAGTTTAGACTGTTGTATATGATCATATTCTCAAGGTTTTAACTAAAATAGATCAATTGGATTGATTCAATTATGAACTTGAAGGAAGTCCATGATTTTATACTTTTTGGGTTGTTTTTAATCTGCACCTAATTTTAATCTTGTTGTCAGTCACCTTAAGTCTTAGTCCTGGGGAAAAGGCAGTATATATGTCAAAGAAACAAATGTGATTTGTCCACGTAATAAGGTATTTTCATATATACCCCAAACACCTTTATCTGGTGAGCAAAAGCCAGGTGAAGTGTATGTCCTAAATACTAAAAGAGATTTGCCACGAAATCCGGAGTTGGTTCTACTGAAGGGGGCCTTGGTGTAAATATTAAATATTTGTGACAGGGACTGAACAGGCACATGACAAATATAGAAACCAAGCAGACTATATAGTTGAAAACATAAGATGCGAAGCTCTGTTTTCTGGAAAAACCTAGGAGCAGATTGTGGAATAGGCTATGAATTGTTAGTATCAATATTAAAACAAAACTGAAAAAGAATAAATGCAATTGCATTGCAAAAATATAATAAAATCACACTTCTGAAGAATTTAAAGAACATGTAAAGAACAGATTCAGTGGGGACGTGGTGGCGCTGTGGGTTAAACCACAGAAGCCTCTGTGCTGCAAGGCCAGAAGACCAGCAGTCGTAAGATCGAATTCACGCGACGGAGTGAGCTCCCACCGCTTGTCCCAGCTCCTGCCAACCTAGCAGTTCGAAAGCATGCAAATGCGAGTAGATAAATAGGTACCACCACGGTGGGAAGGTAACGGTGTTCCGTGTCTAGTCGCGCTGGCCACGTGACCACGGAAACTGTCTTCGGACAAACGCTGGCTCTACGGCTTGGAAACGGGGATGAGCACCGCGCCCTAGAGTCGGACACGACTGGACAAATTGTCAAGGGGAACCTTTACCTTACCTTTACCTAAAGAACAGATTTACATTACTAAGCTGAATTAGCTTTAAACGGAACTATAATCAGGGAACAATGCAAAAAGAATTGTATCCCAAAGAAAAAGATGTCTGATGAAATTCTTTATATTGTAAAGGTATTGCAGCTGACATAGCTTTAGAAGAAAAATTGGCAACATGATGGGCTGAGTGAATTTAGTGAGCTGCAAGGGTATGGGCCCCTTGCATGAGGGACAGTGCCACAGTGCAGTAGTCCTGGGGGAGGTGGCTTAGTAAGGGCTCTAACTCTAATTGGTGATTCTGATGCCAAGTGATGTGAATGAGTAAAAACAAGCAGCCCATTCCATGCTTGTTGACCAGGTTGGAGTGAGACTTTCCTTTTCCTTTGGCTTGTGCCATTTAACAAATTTGGACTAGGATGACAGAGGAGAAAGTTGGTTGTGTTGTCAAGAATCTTGTACTTCTTGTCCATACTCCTAGTAGTGGGTGGTGTTGTAGTGGGTTTTTGCCATGATTGTTAGACTAAGTCCAGCAAGAATGGACTTAGGTCCACTGGCCTCTCAGATGATACCAAGGCCAGGATAGAGAACCTGCCATTTTACAGTGATGGGCCGTTCCACATCAAAACTGATGAGGTTATGGACAAACTCCACAAGAAATGTACACAGCCAAGCATATGGGTCTCAACATCGATCATTTTCAGCAGTGCCAAATAGTACAAACCAGGCTGGAAACATCCCTACTCATTCACAAAGACTAGATCACTACCAACCCACCACCATACTCCTGCCAGATCTGACCACAGACACTACAACCATGCTACACCAAGTACACCCCAGCCCCTTCTTCAAGGAAAACACTCAGAAGACTCCAAACAGTGTCTTAGACTGTGTCTCATGCAGAACCCACATTGCCGCCCACCTATCCTCTCCCTTTCCCTCTAGTCTTGGATCCCACATCAGCACCTGGCACCTCATTACTTCATATTCCTGGGTCCTCTCCATTGTGGCCCATGGCTACACAATAGAATTATCCTCCAACTGCCCAGCCGGTCACCTCCAGTAAACAGTACCATCAACTTTTCTTCAACACTTTACTCCAAAAGTATGCTGTCCAACCAGTACCTCTCCAGGACCTGTGGAAGGCAAATGTGGTTGCTGTAGGAGAACTGGAGAAGGGCTAGAAACCCTGCCTGGGCCACTACAGTGCAGTTAGTATTCCATTTGAGCTGTTGTTCCTGAGTTTGATCAGGACCTTGTGGAGAAGTGAAAATGGAGGAAACAGGTAAAGAAACTTGTTCTTCCAGGTGAAAAGAAGGGAGTGCTTCCCTGTGGTTTTGCTGAGATGCAAGCAGATCCACTTGGGGCTCTCCCCATCAGTGAACAATGGTGTTCTAGTCATCTTGTTGGAGCTCCCACTCATGGGTCTTCATGCATTGTTGGCGGAGAGCATCAACCAAGGTGTTGTACTCCCTCACAATATGGCCAGGTCCTTCATCCAGACCTCAGTATACTCAGATTAAAGGTGTGAAGGATACAACCATTGAAATTTCCAACACCTCCATCCTCCGCGTCCTCAATGTGTCCCGAAAGGCCTCGACACTAAAGTCATACAGCTACAGATGGAAAGAAAAATCTTACTTTTACAGCACAGCATGATCTCCTTTTTCCACCCGTCTACCCTACAGGCCGCGTGTCAGTTCATCCTCTACTTAAAACAGTGAGAACTCTCATCTCTTTCCTGCAATATATATAACATTTGCTTCTTCCATTTTTCTCACACCGGCTATTGTAATGCTGTATTGATGTTTCCGTTCTTTCCCATAATATCTTCATTTATGTTTTTTTCTTCTTTTGCTTTTGAGATCTGTCCTGTTAAGACAGTGTAATTCTCTCATCTTTGTCTCTTGCCTTTCTTTTTCTGCTGTTTTCATATCAAGTTTAAAATTTAGGCTTCATTTTGTATTTCTGTATATTATATTTGCTTTGTGATTCTTCTTACTGTCCAGTCATTATCTTAAAACCGAGGGGTGGGGGATAGAATTAGGGAAAATAAAAATGGAGCCTTTTTTAGCATTGTCCAACCATAGTTTGTTTTATTGGAGGAAGTGTTGACTTAAGAGATGCTTTTTAATTAGGGCAGAACTATGTTTCTCAGTCTGTAGTTCAGCTTTAACCAAAAAGCATTTATTGAATGAGCACTTTGGATTTTCTCACCAGTAATATATACTGCTTAAACATAAAGGATACAATTACATGTTTGGATTTAAACCTGTTTATTTTTGAAAATGGGAAAACATGCATATCAGAAGAAAGAATTCTAATATAGCTTTTTTCCTAACACATTTCCACATGCTTTGTCTTGTTATTTTTAATTTGTGGGAATTCTCCTTTTTGCAGGTGATTTACTGCAAAAGTGTTTCTCAAGCTGCTTAAGAACCCACTTTGGGTACAGTCAAGGATAAGACCTTTTCCTGACTGCATCTTAAGTAGAGAAATAGCTGAATTCCTGATAGCATCTCAGAAATATCCCGTAGTATATTTATGCCACAGAATATTTCACAACATGTTATTTAGCTCTCTCCTGAAATATCTGAAGATGATGATGTCCGTTTCAATCCTATGTTTTGTCTGAACATTAAAAAAGATAAACAAGCAAATTCAAAGGTAACGGCTGAAATGCTGTTACGCAGTTACACAAATGGCACAATGTTTGGAAGCAAACTGCCGTGAGTTAAGAAATCTCTGTAGACATTATCTGTTGCATACTGATTAGAGATATATACGAATACCCCCGCACAGGTGGCGATAACGAGGGTCCAGTGCCATGGGGCCAGACAGTCCACTCACAATTCTGCCACTCCCGCGAGCTCCGGAATCCTTCCTATCACTCCGGAGCTTGCGATCTGTGAGCCACTCCAATATTTATTCCTGATCACTTATTGGCCAACTCATATGAATCTATTTAGTATGCAAAATAAGAAATCTTGCTTTATTAAAACTAGTACTTTTTGTCATGATAGAGGTGGAAATCTGAGAATACTTAATATTCATTTATATTATGATGTGTAACAGCTCAATAATGTAATTAATTTTTTGAGTAATAGGGTATTGAGAAATGGTTTCCATTAGAATGTGTTCCTAAGGACTCACATGAAGTTAGAGGACTCTCATTCTGGATGGATGAATCATATTCAAAACCCCTTTTTTAAAAATACTTCCTTTAAGATCTAGATTCAGCATGATAAGAAATAAACTCCCAAATTTCTCTCCTGTAATCTAATTTTTGTATCATCTATTAAAAATATATAAATTATTACAATTTGGTCAATGGGTGTGTAGGGGTCTATACTGTTTGAAGAACATTTTTTAAGGAAGGAACCCCAAAACTGTTATACAATTTAGAAAGCAGCTAAACAATATTAATCCCAGCTGGTTCCAACTTTTACAAATTGTGCATTTCACTGGTGTTTCCCAAGTAAAGGATCAGGCAGGTAGATCATGATCCAATATTGAATTATTCATTTTTTATTTTTTTAAAAAGCAGAATTTGTTCACTTATATGTATAATATTCTTGTAGAAATATAGAAATAACACAGCATTAAAGAAGATCTGGGAGACAGATTTACAGGTATAAGTTAATGATAAAGATTGGAATAGACTATGGCAGTGTACTCCATTTAAATCAGTTTTGTGTGGTCTCCCTTTATTATGTACGTATGTGCTCTTCTACTCCTCCATCATCTCTACATAGGCTCATTTGTGGAATGATGTGTTCTGGATATGGGGTGGGTTTTTTCCTTTTGTGGTTGTTTGAAATACATGGTTTATTTTTTCTTTTAATAGTAAAATCTAAAAGAAAAAAAAGTTATGCCATTTGTGTAACTGCACAACAGGATTTCAGCCAGTGGAAGATAATCTGCTACAACAGAGTCAAAAAGGCTATTGATAAACTGTTGTTGGTACTATTTTCAGAAGCTTGTTCCTGTTTTGGAAGATTCATGCCACTTTAGATTACATGTCTAATTGAGCCTTTGCATCTGGGAAACCAATTTTATTTGGTAATATCATAATTATATATATTTTTATGATAATTTTTAGATAATTTTTATCTTGTGAATATCCAGTTAAGCAATTCGTAGTAACTCTTACGTTCAATATGCTGACTACTAGACAGCAAGTATCTTGATAGATAGATGGATAGATGGATGGATAGATGGATACAAGCAGCTTATTCAAAGTAAAAGACTTCTGTTATTATCAATATGTTTATTCACAAGTGTTGTCTCTAAATCTTCTTCAGGGTCCTCTGAACTTTGTTGATCATACTATATCAAACTATAGGAGTTTCTTCATTTTATTTGAATAATTAGATTTATGTACTCTTCCATTGTCTGTGTAGCACCCAAGTCCGCAGGAAAACAGTGACAATGAAAGCATGGTAAAGTAAACAAACATAGCACAGTAAAAAAAAATTAGTGTAATAAAGAAACCAAAATAATCGAACAACATGAAAGTCAAATGTTGGCCTAAACAAAAATGTCTTGTCAATTGAACATACTACATACTATCAGGGATATGGAAGAGATGATTTTACCAGGCAGATAATTCCACAACCTAGTTTCTACTGTAGATAAAACTCTTACTCAAATTCTCACTAATTACATATTGCTGGCAATGTAGAAAAGCCTCATCAGTTGACCACAAGAAAAAAAAAACAGGTTTATATAGAAACAGGCAGTCCTTATGATTTGCCTTGAAATTGTTTATGGTACTTTGGCAGGTTGTGAGGCATTCAAAATTACCTACACTATCTCTCCTGCCAAAACCAGAAGTGGCTGGAAGTCACTACCAGTACAACTGGAAGTCTATTTCTATTTTTTTAATTGTTTCAAAGTAATGGGGAATAATAAAGGGAAGTCCACAGTCTGCATGCAGCCCCCAAACGGGCCCAAATGCCCCTCCCAGTGCCTCCATCCACTCAATTAAAAAAAACATTTGTTTCAATTCCCCTTGTCTCACTGGTGTTTCCCTCTTCCCATTTCTAGCAAATAAAAAAAACGACCACTAGAGGGCAACAGGAGGCTGTTTTAGTTTTAAAAGAAAGATATTTAGGGGTGGGGATGTGCAGCCCTTGGACCTGTGCAAGTTGTCCCTCCTTTAAAAAAAAAAAAAAGGTTCCTGGAAAAAATAACACAATTCTTGTTGCTTTGTGGAATGGTAGGAGGTCTGTAGGTAGAAAGGGAGTTTAAAGGGGCTGAAAAAACAGGTGAGAAGCATGCAGGCGGTGTGTTGCTCATCCTTGTATTGTGTTGTGTTCAAATGAACTGGCAGACACTTGAGGCGATATAAGAGTGTGGCAATAAGCTCTATAAAGCTAGCTGGCCAGCGACATTTTGGGCCAGATGAAACTTTTCAACACTATTTTAAGGGCAGCCTTATGTACAGAATGTTATAGTAACTCAGGTTTGATGTAACTGGACCATGCATAACAACAACCAGATCAATTTTCCTGGGAGTTGGTGCGACTTCCAAAGCTGGACAAAAACATTTCTTCACCATTACAACCGCTGCAACACTATGTCAAAAGGCACACCCAAACAGTGAACCTTATTTTTCAAGACTAACTGAACAGGCACAGATAGTTGGCCTAAGAAAGAAAACACTCAACTATGGATTTTGGAATTGGATTTATACCCAGTACAGTTACTTCTCTTTGTTAGTTTGTTTCTGAGGTAATGGAACCCATCCAAAACAGGCTAATGCCATATTGCTGGATAAGGCTGTTTACCAAGAGTACTTCCATTTTGTTTAGATTAAGCTTCCATGTGTTTTCCTGGCTCATCTCATTTCTAATGCATCTGACACAGCTGTGGCCCTTTTGGCTTGAGATGAGGTGGAGGGGATAGAGACAGTGTCCTCTGATCTGCCTGTTGCTGAGAGTGGTCTCCAAAACTCTGGATGACCTCTCCAGTGATTTCACATACTTGTTGAGCTATGTAGTATATTATATAATTTGACCTCACCTGTGCCTGTTTATCACAAGACATTTTAACTTCCTTGGGTGGAATAGGTTATACCTCCTCTTGCCAGTTACATGAATTGTTGATAGAAACTGGAACAGTTTCTAATGTTGTAATGCATTTCCCCATACTCCTGATTATTTTATTCTTATCGATTAAAAATTCTATTGAAATATATTTAGAACCTGCTTTCTGTGGTAATCACAGAAGTCAGTGGGAAGACAAGAAACTTGTATTGGGAAAAAATGTGTGCATGTGTTTTCGCATAGATTATCTCTGCGAAAATAACAGCTGTCATTTGGCCCTTTTTAAATATTAGTGAGTTGTAGCTTACTGCACTATTACTGCTACTACAGCAGCTATCCTTTTGCCTTAGTTTGTTGTTGTTCATTCTTCTGTTTGAGATTAGAAATTTTTTTCTGAGAAGTTAAGGTTCTGGAGCATTGTTCTGCTAACAATATAAGTTCTCTTACTGTTTCAATTAAGCAATGCCAGGCAGTGATCTTGTTCCACTGCAGTGGTAAAAGCATGAGGACCTTAACATTCAATGACTTTGAAACTTGAGCTCTGCTTAGAATTTCATGTCATGTGCATCACAGGAGAAAAAGATGGGAAAAAATGTATACGCTGAGCCTATAGGACTTCCTGTGGTGCTTATTAATCCTTTATGGATCATTTGAAATGTTTCTAGTTTATTTAAGCTTTGCTGCTTGTATCAGATTGTTCCTGCAAAAAAGAAAAAGTGATCATGCTTTGAATTTTTAAAAATGATCTCACTTTCAAGCAAAAGCACTTTTATGCTCCATTAGAGTTGAATTTGCCAAACTCTTACATCGCATTAACACAAGCTTTACTGGATAGATAAATGTGTTTTTCAAAGGCTGACTTGAACTTTACCAAACAGTATATTAAGATTTTGCTGCTTATAATTTTTTTATTTTTTTTGGCTTAGCAAATTTTTGAAGTAAACACACAGAACAAGAAATGCTTTACAATTAAAAGAACAGTTATAAACTTAATATCAAAGGTGGTGAGAATTAGAAGATGTTTAATTCGTGTGTTGAACATCAATCCTGTCAATAAAATAGGAATTCTTTACAGAATTTATAATAGGTTAGTGGTTTTACATCTGGTAATATATATCAATATATATATTGAAGAACTTATGAGTTCCATTTCCTTGGTGCTAGGTCAGGAGAGTGAGCCTTTCGGGTAACTCAGATTACAACCTTATCTTAGGCCCTTAAACTTAATGGGATCTTTGCCATTGCTTTTTAGTGGATGCTAGTCCAAGCCATTAGGGTCTTGTCCTGCAGTGAAATCTGCAATCAGGGTTCCCTGCTGTTACATCAAGTGTGGGTGACCGGCAAACTCTATAGAAGCCTAGGGTTTTGTGTTACCAGATCAACTGCATCAGTGGTTTATGTTTTGTCTGTAAGTCTTCTAATAGTGTTTGCATGTAATTGTTGCTGCAAAATTATATCCTTGTTTTTGTTTTTATTGTCTGTAAGTGGAGCTTGTATACCACACAATTGGTATATTACTACCGTCTAGCATAAATAAACCCAACAAATAGACATGGCTAAGTCTTCTATACTATGCAGTACTATTGCTTTCCCAGTCTATTTTATATTAAAGCAATATGGCCATCATTGTAGTTGTGTTGTGTGCAGAGAGCCCTTACTGAGCAGTATTTTAAAGGGCACAATGCATTGGATGCCTGTATGCACTATATGTTCATCTGTTAGTGGAGGTAATGTGCATAGTTTCTGGAATACAGTGCAAAATAGTGTCCTCTAGGACTTTAGCATTTATGTTCTTTGTGTTCTCTGTGATTCAGGCACATAGGCTGACCTGCACTTGGCACAGAGCACCTCAGAACCTTCTATAGCTGAGAAACATCTTATGGTTGGGAACTCCTCCCTCATGGAGTACGCATGCCCCAGTGCAGCTTCTACTACTGGCTGAATACCATTTCATCCACTGGGGCAACAGCATAGTTTGGAACTTGCTTTTAAGAGTACAGAGTTGAACGGTTTGCTTTTTCTTTTAGCTTTGTTTGTGTTTCTGTTATGTCAATAACAATTCTTTCTATCTTCTTAGCTAGTTGTGCATTATGTGTGTAGAGGAGACAGTTGGGATTTTCTTTTTAGTTGCCTTTTTTTAAGCCTGTGGCATCAAAACCCTAATATTAAAAGTGATCTGGTTGATAGAGGAAATTTTCCCCACCAAACTGGCACTTGTGTTTTTTCCTTTCCTTCAGGGAGGCCAACATAGCTGATACTTCTTGACACCAATTCTTTATACCTGTGGTCAGAAGGAATAGGGTTCGTGACTGGAAACTCTTCATTGGCAGCATGTGCAATGAAGAATGATTGAGACCACTGCAATAATAGGCCATTACGCACTACCTCAATAGTGCTTTGTTTAAAGTCTCTTTCACCTATGGATGACTTATCAGGCATGTAACTGCCACTGAATCCAGTTCTGTGATCTAAGCTGGTCCTCAGTTTTCAGTATTGGAGTCGATAACCTGCTGCCTCAGTTTCCAAGGTTCCTTGTATGTAAGTCAGTTTCTCAAGACTATGAAAGGTCTAAAGGGAAAGGGAGAAAGAAAAAGAAAAGAAAGAGGCACCAGACAGATAGAAACACACACAGAGACGCAAACATGACGGTACCAAAAATGGAAGGGGGGGGGGAGGACTTATGATTCTATAAATATTTTGTGGGTTATCTGACAAACACAGAGTGAAAAAGAAAGACAAAGTAAAAGAAATATGAAATATTCATTTACCTCTCTCGTTTAAATGAAACATTTGTTGTAAACAGGCCATTTTTGGAATTAAAGAAAAGAAAAGAAAAAGACACCAGCCTCTTTTGTGAGTTTTCATTCAGTTTGAAACCAAAGTCTCATCCCTAGTATTAGCATCATTTCCCCCTTTAATTCTGAATCCCACTTCAGCTTTGTAGAATCCAGTACTTTCAAATCCATGCACTGAGGCACTAGTTACTTTGCTACCTCCGGTTCCTCTTCTTTATGCATCAGTCCTAAAGCACATGCAGGAACATTTTGATACATACTCATCAAATGAGGTGCAGTATGTGCTATCTATCTCCAAAGAAGTGATAGAGCAATCAATGCCTTGTCAACATCATTTTCATTTCAATCGCTTACCCTTTGACTACATCACTGGAACTCTCCTGTGGTCTACATTGGCACTTGATATTGAGGAATCTGTCACCAGAATCTGTTTATTCTAGAACACTGCACCTGATAGTGTCTTTCGAAGTACCTACCACAGTCTCATTGTCATAGATTTTTCACCCTGTATTCGGACTGGAGATTTCCATCATTCTGGAGGAAACAATATCAAGTACCTAGGGAAGATCCACAGTGCTAAGGGATACCATTGTAGGAAGTGGCTTAAAGATCAGGCATTCACAGCAAGAACTGATCCTGTCTTTAAGCAAGTGC